>CM051238.1:236146840-237346840 GCA_027917425.1 Gastrophryne carolinensis | reverse complement strand
ACGTCTTGTGATCACCAAGGCTGCCCTTGTTTGGCCATTTTAAACGTCTTGCATATTCTCTGCATTTACCTCAGCTTTTGTCCATACCTGACTCAATCTTTGTCACTTTGCCAAGATACTGATCCTCTCTGGGTGTTGCAGTTTTTCATGAATATCAGCAAACACAAATCTATTTCAGTAGCCAAAATCCTGGTCCACGTGTCCGTCCAGCAGGGCTTACAAAGTGGACAAACTGTTTTATCTATCTAAAAGAGAATAGGCTGAGATTCACCTTCTGCCATTAACAATGACATTCTGCCAAATAAATAAAGAGGTATACGCCTAGTGTATTAAAATAAGTCAGTTAAAGCCAAGGCCTTATTGCAGACCGCCAAGCAGTAAACGAAAGTTTAGTAAATACCCCCCCCCCCCCCCACTATGATCAGTGGCATCATCTGTTTGAGAGGGCTTAACTTCATGCAGATGTTGTGGAACTGAACTACATGGGAGAGGCCATATTGCTGCCAGTTCTGTTTATATATGACTATGAAGGAAGTGTGTGTGAGGGAAGCTGTTACATTGTATCTGTAGGTTTGGCAGCCGCAGAGCATTGAAACAGTTGCTTACAATGTTGATACAATGTTTTGAGACCTTTCTGAGCAGCAATGAGTCAATACAGCTGATGGCTTGCAACTTCTGGCTCGAAATAAGAGATAAGAGAAGCAGTGATGTAATGTATGTGGCAAGATGGCAGATGGCAAGATGTCAGGGAGGCAACCTGATTGTGAATGCCCCACCAGCGCATTAACAGTACCAAACAGGAGAAACCTTCTCCTTGTTCCCCTGGAGAAATCCAACACTGTGATTGGCCGCCACAGTCACGTGGCATGTTGTGTTGGTTTATTAAGCTTTGATTTTTTTGACTGAAGGTCCACTTTATTTGGATTGGGTTGAAATGCAGATATGCAAAGCAAATAGAACCTAGCCTCTATCCCTAGCAGCTGCAATTTGGACCAAGCCTGTTTTAAAGCATACCTCCAACCTTCCTAACCACAGCAGCCATTGGAGCAGCTGCATCCATGTAACTCAAGCATCCTGCTTTAAAATAAAAAGTGCCCAATATTGGACATTTCTAAACACGTGGTTTGCTCTTCACCATTGCCAGCATGTCTGCCTTTCCATGTGGTTCGCCAAGTAGGCATGCATTCCAAATTAAAACCTCCTGCTGGTCATTTTGGGTTTAGATATGATGTGTAAATCCAATTGCCAATATTTAAATTAAATTCATGTTGTGAGGCAGCAATACATAGAAGTTATCTACTGGAATTTAGGATAAAATTTCCTGACAGTAACACATTTTACAGTGGTAAGAGGATCTTTAAAGCAGTGTCGCATATAAAAATCAACTCCCACAAAATGATGAACCAGAGATTTTAACTTTATAACAAAGTGTTTTTGTGTTGGAAAAATGACTGGCATAAAACTCTCATGTGTTTTTAGCCTGAGGGTTATCACACTTGGGTTTTATTAATATATGCACATATGGTGACAGAGCAAGCCTAGTTAAACATCAAGAGTCTTCAAATATTCAGCGGCTCGTAAAAATGCCTTCAAGGTGCGAGCCATGCCCAGCTGCCTTGTGATTCACTTCACCCTCCACATACCGCCTCATGTTCCTGATATTACTGTGATGGTCAAGCCTCCAAGAATGATTGTAAATTATTTGTTGGTATATAGCACTTAACAGTCCAGCAATTAAAAACACAACTAGGCTTTTTATACCGGCTCTATAGACATTTTTTGTTTCTTTGAATTTAATCACATCTGATCTATTAAAAGACTGCTTCAGACCATTGAATCTATTTATATAGAGATGTATAGAATATTTTCAGTATATCCTCCTTTTCAGTGAAATACATGGATTTGTATCGGGTTGATCAAATGAAACATTGTATTTTTGGGGGTAAAATAGTTTATCATGGCTTCTTTTGCTCACCAATGTGTAATTTGGACAACAACAACTAAAACGCAACCTAAACGCACTGTAAAGTTTGTCCCCAGCAGTGGTATCTTGTAACTGTAATGATGAAACACTGACCAGCATCGGAAATATACAGCGCCAAACTCTTCAGGGTGGAAAAAATCATAAATACGTTGTCCAGCATCAAAAAGATGGTGGTACAAATTGGCGCTCACTGGCGCAGGTATAATCGTCAGTCGGGTCCAACAGGTGCTGACACAGGCTATCCAATACCTAATTCAAAGCAAATTAGGCACTAAGACCTTTGTCCAACCAGGAGCAGGCCAATCCCCTACTCTGCAGGACAGCATGGACACCAGACTTCTGTAACCAATACATGCCCAAGAGAGGACAATTAACCTCTACCTCCAGCCGCCCATTAAAGTGCTAACCCCTTCAAGGGGAACCTTATAACTACCCAAAATGAATCTTCCCAACATTCTCATGGCAAAACACATTGATTGCCCCTGGTGCCATGGCTAAGGCATTCCACCACTCTGGAAACGTGTGTGCAATCATTTACTTGTGTGTGTTATCACTGTAGGGAAGAGATTCATGAGCACAAATACCTTAGCACGGATTCACCAATTCTGATATAATCACATAACATTTATTACCCACAAGATTGTGGGCATACTGAAGAAGCAGTATGGAATGTCCGATAGTATATTTAGAGCTGTATTTTTAAAAAAACTGGGCTTTTTCTAACGGAGGAGGGGACTCATATCTTGATATTCTGAGTACAAAAACAAATTTTTTCTTTTGGAGCTGCTTCCCCCTAAATGCTGTGCTTCGAAAAATATATATACAAGATCAGGTCCTGTGGTTTGCACATGCTCAGGCTTTCTACTTTAACTGTGCTTTAAATACAGTATGAATGTAGTGAGGCAAAAAACTTGCATTCGCATTAAGGAAAGAAGTATCCCGTATCAGTGCTTGCTGTAATTTAGAACGCTTGTAAATGGAGCGATGAGAAGCTGCTAATGTACAACACAGGGGTTCACAGTAAATTTATCAGCCCCATTTTCCATGTGAGTAGGCAGAGCAAAGCTTCCTGTAGGGACACAAATGTCTGTCCTCCAGTGTTAACATTTATATATCCTTAACATTAACTTTAAGATTGTTAAATTTAATATTTAATTAAGTGGATGGTTAAATGCAGTAATATAGAAGACTGAGTGTGTCTAACTGGGGTCTATAATTCTGGGAAAATGATTAGCTTTAATCTCTGTTCATATGCGTGAGCCGGGTGTGGAAAAATGACATCACTGATTTAACTGCATTTAACTGCTCATTTTCCTGTTTTGTCGACAGGATTTTTAAAATTTTTAAGCTGGTGTAGCACTTTGGGATCTTTCTTGGCACAGACACATGCTTACATAGGGGGTAATTAACTTAAATGGTTTATTTGGAGTAATAGTCCAACTTAAATAGGCTTTCTTCGGCACATATATGGAAATACAGAGCTTCCGTTGGCCATCCAGGCCTATGCGCGGTTCACATCAGAGACTCTTGGGCTGCTTCTGTCCTGTCGACTGTCTTACTCTGTTTGGCAGCAGACCTCTAGCCGACCCTGCTCCTGGTGCCACCTGCACCCTGTAGCCTACACAGGTGTGGAATTGTGAGCTCCCCTCAGCTCTGGTGCTGACTGCACCCGGTCAGCCCACTTGCCTGTATGTGCCACATGCACCTCAGCCCATTCAGCAGCTCTAAGCATTCCATCATAAACACAAGCTGCTCTGTGCTATTTTTGTCACTCTATTTGAACAACCTACTTAACCTACATAATTACAGCACCCAGTGAGGAGTTCCTGGAAATGCCAGGCCCCCCTAAACCAGCAATGGATGCTGTAGGAGGACTGACTGGTGAGCCTTGTGCTTGGAGGCAAGCCTGAAAAATAAAAGTAGAGTTTACTTTTCAAGAAGATCAAATCCAGGATTGAAACCATCCTGGGACTTGTTCCATTTCCCCAGTGCATCCCAGTTTGGGATGCCCTACTGTGTGAAACACCCAGATGGGAGTTAATGCCCAATAGTTGTGGAATGCTTAAAAATGAAAGGCTTGTCACTCTTGTTTGCTTTGTAAGGCCCAAGGTTCACGTCCCTATTGGATGAAATGCATTAGGAGAAGCATTGAGCGTGTTGATATCATCCAAAGAAGAGCACCGACACTTGGGGTCAGAGTGCTGAGTTCCTGTATTAAGAGAAGCCACTGTTTGTGAAGCACACCAGATAGAAAGAGAAAGAGCATCCTGAGAGCAAGGAGCAGGTGAGGCATGAGCTGAGCATCATTGCCATGAAACGCACCCATTATATTTTGGATACATTGGATTTGTTTTTGATCTGTTAAGTGTCTATTCTGATAAATAAGGTGAGGTGCCCTTTGGTCTTTACATATTACACTTTTTGAAGTGGCAACAGAGGAAACAAGGTCTTTAAGGCATATACACCTCATGGCTTCTGGCACGCAATTTTGAATTTTTGGGTGAAAGAGTCACAGCTGCATGGGTCTTAAGGTGCACAAAGGTGAAGACCAGGGTGAAGAAAAGGTGTTTCTTTTTGCTGAACTATTGTTCCTACAAAAGGAGGTAAAAGGAGTTTGCAATTTAATATATTGTATATATATGTTTGTATTGGGATTATTGACACAATCCTTAAAATGTCCAATTTGTTGAGTTTAGTTGAATTTGGTATTATTATATTTTAATGTTTTGCTTGTTTACTCACTTACCTGACCATCCCACTGCGCATGTGTGGGCTTTCTCCCTATCGGCGGTTTATGCGGCACACATTTATGAGCATCTTTCTGGCTGTGCTTGCCAGTACCAGCTATTCAGATAGGCCTTGTGCGGATGTGAGCATCAGGCGAAGGGATGTGGTGGGATTTCTGGTGTTATTATTATTTTTATTCCCTAATAATTTTCAGGCTATTTACTGCACCTCTATTAATCTGCTCTATCAAATAAGACACTGGTTGGGAACGCTAATGTGGCTGCCTCTATACTAAGGAAGCAGGTTGTATATGGATGGGATTATTGATATGTTGAAGAAGCATAACCTCCAGCCAAGAATCTATAAGACTCTATGGCTGGTGGTCTCCGTCTTTTAAGGTGCCCCAATGTGTGAAATGTCAGAAATTGCCTGTAAACTCAACCTGAAAGCAATCCCACAGGCAATGCATGGACATTACCTCTAGCTGAGGAGCATACCTGCACCAGGAATTTCTGAATAGCTGATGTGGGTATGTAGAGGAGCAGAGAAGCGGGCAGTGGCACACGTTCGTTCACCTTTCATTGCTGCTCTGAGCCCCAATCAAGGGGCCACATATGGCTAGTGGAACAAGCAGCAGGTAAGAGTATATTGGGCTTATGATTTAGTATTTCCAGGGGCCAATCGGGTTGCCCCACCTGCACCGAACTGGACAGTGATCAACACCCATTTTGTATAAAAGGTTGAATCTCTTTAATACAGTAAGTTACTTTAATCTTGAAAACATTTGGGAAGCTGCTTTATTTAATGAATATACACTAAAGGAGAGGTCTGCATTAAAGCAACACCCAATTTTTAAACAACGGGGGTTCGGCTGCCTGAAAACCAATTGAAGAGGGCTCTGGGCTATGACCTAATTTTCATCTGTTTTCGCCTTGGGAGTAAGGAGAAGAAAACCAGGGCTTACAGGGGAGAGGTAAGCAATCAGGATAACCCTGCAACCCCCCGAGGCAAGCCGCAATCTATTGTATTGCTTTAGCAATTTAATGGTATATTTGTTTCTTACAGAAAAAGTACTAAAATACCTGCTGAAAGGTAAGAGTTCTGTGTGAGGACTGCTGGGATGATTGAAGCCATTGTTATGATGGCTGCTTTTTGCCAAATGTATTTTTTACATGGAAAGATGAAGAGGTGATAGGAGGACATTGGCCCTAGGGAAGGTTTTAAGAAGTGATTCGTAAGGTAAAGGAGCAAACTATTCATGCAGATCAATGGTGCTAAATATAGCCGTGTCTCTGATGGCTTGTGAACAAATGTGACTGCATTCACAAAGTAGCTAGCAAGTCTCCTATATGCTGTCACGGCTGGAGCTAAGAAACGAAAAGCCACAAATTCAAACCAGCCGCTATATTTCTGACTTCTAGCCAACAGTGTTATCCACATTGGGGTCATACTTGATTTTAGCACCCATTGCACTGGTAACAGAATCACAGCATGTATATATGGAGTAACAAAATCATGTCAGTGTTAAAACTGATATTAAAAGGTCCTCTGCAGGCAAAGGCAATTGTTAGCCCTTTGTGTCCAGCTACGTTTGGCACTGTCCTAAACTGTTTTCCGTTTTCAAATCGAAGACGAAATGGCGAATGGAGTTATCGAGGTTTACAGTTTCACGTTATGATTTTTCTTCTGTTTCAAGAGGCTGTGGCCCTTGGCTCTGTAATGTAGCCAAATAATCACCATAATGGGTGGGGTCTGTAAGAGCTCGATATCGTGCTATTCTGTTACTTTACATATATATTGTCAGGATCGGGTTTGCTAACTAAATGACAGACTCTGGAAACAGTTCTCAGGTGAAATAAAGGGGTTACTGAACACAAAATCCAACTTAAAGTGGACCAACACCCAGGATTTTCACTATCCTGGGTTTTGGTCCACATTCACAGGGATAAGGTAAGTTTTCTGGGCGTCCTGCGGGGTTTCACACAGCGGGGCATCCCGGTTTCGGATGCCCCGTGGGGAGGGATCTGATCGGCATGGGAATCTTATAGATTCCCGGGCTGATCCCCCCTGGGTCCACTTTAAAGTCTCTTCAATTTAGAATATAATGACAGATGCAATAAATCCAGCAACATAAACAGCAGTTTCCTTACCAGTTTAAACAAAGTCCATTTTATTTAGGCATACAGCCAAGTCTCTCTCAGACTCCACACTTGAGACTGAATGTCTCATCACATGGCTTCACCCCCCTCTGCAGGAGAAAAGCAGACTTTTCTATCCTGATGAGCAAGGCAAACCCTGGCCCGGAGGGAGGGGAACAGCAGGTCCCACTACCAACCTCACCTGCCGTTCCATAGAAATCCAGGACCCAGTAAAAATTAAAGAAAAGCTCCAGTGCTCTAAAACACTAAAGGGAACAGCCTCCTGGATCTCTCATTTCACCCAGGCTAGCAAACTTGGAGCTCATTCTCACCCCCTGGTGATGCGGCACACCCAGGCAAGGCAAACAGTGATTGGAGCCGCCATGCATCACACTACATGGGGCAGTGTGCAGAAATATATCCCAGTTCACCACATTTCCAGCAACGGAACGGATCTCCTGCAAGGTCCCTTCCAGGGTGACCCCTCTCCCTTGGCACACCCCCAGCATCAAGAACTCTCTTACCAGAGGAAGACAACGGTCTGGCCATCCGGGGAGTTGATTGAGAGTTGATTGATTTGCATCTGTTGGATGAATCTGACCAATGCAGCGTAAGAGGTAGGGCTGATGTGTAGAGATCCATGACCACCTTTTCGACAAACTGCTCTGGTGTAGAGGAATTGAGTTCCAGTCATCTCCTAGTCAGGTAGAACAAGTCAAACATCTTGGATCTGGCATGCATATCCACATTGAAGCGCCAGTTATGCACCAGCCAGACACGGAACAAAGGCCCAAGTCTTGACATCGTTTACACTGAGGTCATAGTATGCTTTTTGGGAACCAGTTGAAAGGTAGGGCAGAAGGATGTTGGCCCACTCTGGCTCTGCGAGCTTCTCCCGATCTGCAATCCTCTCGACAGTGAGGTAGGCCTCCACATCATCTGCAACGCCCATTAGGCTCGATTCAGAGAGACACAAACCAACTTTCGGTTTGGTGCCGACGTCGTAAGATTTTCAAAATTTCCCGCTCTCGCATGAACGTTCGATCGATTCTATGCATGCTTCGTAAACCTTCCGTAGCGCGTCCGTGTGCTCGTATGCCAGAGTACGCAGACGAGGATGTCATTTTCCATCGAAAAGGTTCTGATTTATTTTGCCCAACTACCAACGTAGCCTTTTGTTTTTGCCCTTTTCCCATCGTATCCTCACACGAATCCTATCATTTTCCCGCTACATCCTGCTTCATTTTTTCCTAAAGTATCTGTCCAGACGAAATTCTTGCGATATTGCGCCTGCGCACTACAAACTTCTCTCATTAAAGTGTTCGCCTACATAATTTCACTTACATCACTAAACTCACCCTAACCACTTAGCGCTCTCCTGCCTTTTCCCTGGAGCTCCCTTAAAGCTCACCCTAACCACTTAGCTGTCTTCTGCCTTTTCCCTTGACCTCCCTTAAAACTTACCCAAATCACTTAGCGCCTTGTTTCTTCTTCCATTTTCACACCCTCAAACTTACCCAAATCACTTAGCGCCTTGGTTCTTCTTCCATTTTCACACCCTCAAACTTACCCAAATCACTTAGCGCCTTGGTTCTTCTTCCATTTTCACACCCTCAAACTTACCCAAATCACTTAGCGCCTTGTTTCTTCTTCCATTTTAGGTCCCTAAAACTTACCCAAATCACTTAGCGCCTTGTTTCTTCTTCCATTTTCACACCCTCAAACTTACCCAAATCACTTAGCGCCTTGGTTCTTCTTCCATTTTCACACCCTCAAACTTACCCAAATCACTTAGCGCCTTGTTTCTTCTTCCATTTTAGGTCCCTAAAACTTACCCAAATCACTTAGCGCCTTGGTTCTTCTTCCATTTTCACACCCTCAAACTTACCCAAATCACTTAGCGCCTTGTTTCTTCTTCCATTTTAGGTCCCTAAAACTTACCCAAATCACTTAGCGCCTTGGTTCTTCTTCCATTTTAGGTCCCTAAAACTTACCCAAATCACTTAGCGCCTTGTTTCTTCTTCCATTTTCACACCCTCAAACTTACCCAAATCACTTAGCGCCTTGTTTCTTCTTCCATTTTCACACCCTCAAACTTACCCAAATCACTTAGCGCCTTGGTTCTTCTTCCATTTTAGGTCCCTAAAACTTACCCAAATCACTTAGCGCCTTGTTTCTTCTTCCATTTTCACACCCTCAAACTTACCCAAATCACTTAGCGCCTTGTTTCTTCTTCCATTTTCACACCCTCAAACTTACCCAAATCACTTAGCGCCTTGTTTCTTCTTCCATTTTAGGTCCCTAAAACTTACCCCAATCACTTAGCGCCTTGGTTCTTCTTCCATTTTAGGTCCCTAAAACTTACCCCAATCACTTAGCGCCTTGGTTCTTCTTCCATTTTAGGTCCCTAAAACTTACCCAAATCACTTAGCGCCTTGGTTCTTCTTCCATTTTCACACCCTCAAACTTACCCCAATCACTTAGCGCCTTGGTTCTTCTTCCATTTTAGGTCCCTAAAACTTACCCAAATCACTTCACGGACATCACAATCTTGATTTTCAAATATGTCATTGTCCCCTTGTTTTTTTTCAATGTATGTGTGCAAATAAATTGGACAACATTTTTTTTGTTTTGTTTTGGTTTTTAATTGCTCCATTGCCATTTGTTGGCAAAATTTTTCTGGCAACTTTGGCCTAAAAAAATTAATAACTATATACAAATTGTTTTGGCTTTACTCAAAATATATACACTGTTTTTGTTAAAAACTTTAAAAACTATATACAATTTACAACGTTTTAAAAACCAGAAAACTATATACAAAGAAAGTTGGTGTTTAACCAAGCAAACTATGTACAAAGACAACTATTTACAAATCTACAGGGCCAGGAACCAGGACACTAGTCTTCCTCTTCTGTTGTCCCCAACGTGTCCCGCATCGCCTGCAGATCGGCCACCAACTCAAGGACCCTCCGATTGATATCAGCAAGTCGCTGTCTTGTGGTCCCTTCCCAAAAAACAGAAATTCTAATTATTCGGAGAACAATACATGTTTATCACCTGTGTAATTAATGTATTTAAAGAAACAAATTAAGTATAATGCACATATGATTATTCACAGGAATTAAGGTTAGTAAGTGGCCACAGGACAGTTGGGCAACTAATTAAGCAAATTCAGTGGCCACAGGACAGTTGGGCAACTAATTAAGCTAATTCAGTGGCCACAGGACAGTTGGGCAACTAATTAAGCTACTTCAGTGGCCACAGGACAGTTGGGCCACTAATTAAGCAAATTCAGTGGCCACAGGACAGTTGGGCAACTAATTAAGCTAATTCAGTGGCCACAGGTCCCTCTTATATTGGCATTGACTAGGGTATTATGTGTTTTTGTGTTCATGGGAATTTAGACCGAAATCTCTAGAATGACATGACTACTTACTTGGTTGGTGGCCGAGAGATGGCTCGTTGGGGACAACACCCTGAGGTCCTGGTTCCTGGCTCTGCTGTGAAGAAGTGCCTGTAGAAACATGGGCCAAATGGTTAGTTTGGATGTCTGATTCCGCAGTCCTCCAATGTTTTGAGCTAAGTCTGGGTCACATCACTCACCTTCTCCAGGGTCTTGTGGGCTCCTATCTGCTGCCTCCTGACCCACTACTTCACCCGCAACCGAAACATCTACAAATACAGAATAAAGGATTCAGTTTGGTGATATCAGGAGCTAGCAATTCTCTTTTTTGGTGTAGACATGAAGAGTGACATACCCGAGGATCCCGCATGCGTGGCAGGGTACGACTGCCTGCCCACGCTGTGCCGCCCCTCCTCTGTGGTAAGGTCCAGGGGCTGGTCTGAGGAGGCCACAGAGGAGGGGTCGGCCCGTCGCCCTGGAGATCCACCACCTTCACTCCCAGCTGCAGAATCATGCAGCACTGGTCGTCCTCTGCGCCTCCGGGTGCGGCGAATTCGGTAATCCATTTCCAACACTAGAAAAGAAAAGGCATTCTAAGTAAAGTCCTACCTTCTGTCTTAGTTACATATTGCATGCAATCGCAATCTACTTACTTGGAAAATGGATTCCGAAGAACCTCCGCACCCGGGGCATGTGCAGCCGTTTGAGGTCCGACCAATGCTGCATGATCTGCGTGTGGGTGAAGGTGGTGTTGGTCTGCTGTTGGATGGTGGAGATTATCTCCAGGGCGACGTGGCGTTTTTCAAATGTGTTGGGCAGGTAGTCGTACCTGCGCTCCAGCATGGTCTACAAAACAGAAACAAAACATCGACTTTACTTCTCAATACATATCAATATGTGTCAGCCAAACATTTTTTGGGGTAATTACATTAACACACACACATTTCTAGTGTTCATTAATTTCACAATATGGCCTAAATGTTGTTTGGCACGTGTGTTGCGTGCCTTTGGTTGTGCATGTAGTTTATCACATTTTAAACCAAAGCCATTTATTCCTGCGCTTCCTTCACATATAGAGCTGCATTTCCTAATCTAACAAAAGTCCATCGAATACACTTACGAACATGATGATCTCTTCTTGTTGGCGGGTGAAGATAGTGGGTGCCATCTTGCTTCTTTTTCTCGGCAGCAGATAAGTAACGCCCCAGCGCGTTCTGCACGGCCGTGCGAACGTACGCAATGCCTCAGCGGGTTCCGCACGGCCGTGCGAACGTACGTCACACGCTGGCTTGCTTACTTAAAGGTCCCTGCACACCCAGCTGATTATTTGAGAAAATCAAAATGGCACCCAAAAAACCTCCGGCCAAAACTGGAAAGGAGCAAACGGGGAAGAAGGCAGCCAAACGGCAGGAGCCTTCCGAAGGGCCCAAAACCAGGTCGCAGCAGCCAAAAGCAAAATTACGGCCTAGCACCAAAACGCCGGCCAAGCCAACTACCAGCTATGGGCAAAAAAAGGAGCAGGCAGGCAAACCAAAGACCCAGGCCACAAAGGCTAGTATGGCTACTGGGCCAAAAACGGGTAAGAGGGTCCGAAGACCCACCCCACCCTGCCCCACTACAACACCCACAATAGTCCGCAGTAGGTCCCGCAGTCCCCCTCGAGGCCGAACCAGGTCCCGCAGCCCCCCTAGACGCCGCAGCAGGCCACGCAGCCCACAAAGAGGCCGAACCAGGTCCCGCAGCCCCCCTAGACGCCGCAGCAGGCCACGCAGCCCACAAAGAGGCCGAACCAGGTCCCGCAGCCCACAAAGAGGCCGAACCAGGTCCCGCAGCCCCCCTAGACGCCGCAGCAGGCCACGCAGCCCACAAAGAGGCCGAACCAGGTCCCGCAGCCCCCCTAGACGCCGCAGCAGGCCACGCAGCCCACAAAGAGGCCGAACCAGGTCCCGCAGCCCCCCTCGAGGCCGAACCAGGTCCCGCAGCCCCCCTAGACGCCGCAGCAGGCCACGCAGCCCACAAAGAGGCCGAACCAGGTCCCGCAGCCCACAAAGAGGCCGAACCAGGTCCCGCAGCCCCCCTAGACGCCGCAGCAGGCCATGCAGCCCACAAAGAGGCCGAACCAGGTCCCGCAGCCCACCACGAGTGTGCCCAAAAAAAAAACAGAAGAGGGCCGGCCCTGCAAGATCGCCCTCACCCTTGGTCCGCCCTACTACCTCCAAGGGCAGCACTACTTCAGGCTCCGAACGAAGCTCTCCTGCTCGCCCACATTTGGCACCGGCACAGGTGGAAAGGCAAGGTTACTATGCCACATCAACACCTGGGACTTCTGTGGCCAGCCAGGCCAGAACACCCAGTCCCTTGCCCAGTCCAGGCCAATCCCCAGGCAGCCACCATTCCCTGCATTATACCCCACAAACCCAGCCAAGGATGTCACCCCATTTGGATGACACCATGGAGGACCCACAACCCAAAACAACCGGGCGCACATTGCGAAGAGGGCAGTTGAGTGGGCGTTTTGGTGAGGCCCAAATTATGGCCTTGGCTAGTGGCCTGACGTTAGTTTATGATGAGCTATATGGGCGCAGATCAAAAAACACCACCAAACAGCGCAGAGCCAACATCTTGGCAGACCTAACCAGACAAGTGAATGCAGCGGGGGAAGAGTTAAAGGATGTTGTACAGATTCAGCGCAAGATATCGGACCTCAAATATGCTGCACGGAAGAAAGAAAATCAAAGGCGGATTGACAGGTAAAAATGTTAGCTTTAGGATTAGACTGGATGTTGTATTGGCCACCTGGTTCTAAATTACCCTAACTCTGTTTTGCAGCATGAAAACTGGAGGAGGTTTTCCCTCCAAACTCAAGTTGACCCCGGCTGAGGAGATGATTTATGGATTGATGCATCCAGTCGCCGTCGAAGGCCACGCGGCCCTAAGGGACACAGATTCCCCGACCCGTCCTGCAGGTGAGTAAGATGTATGTGACCTTTACAATTAGTGAGCATGCACAATTAGCCAGTAACACATCTGGGAAGCCAGGCACCTAGGCTGTGGCTTGTAGGTGATTTCTGTGTTGGGCCAGGGTGTGGCATGTGTGTGGCCACTTAACTGTTGATTTTTGGTCCACATACAAGACGTGAATGTACATTGAACCCGAGTGTAAAAGTTTGTGGCTTCCCATTAAACCGGACCTTCACCCTGATTTAATGAAAAGCACAAACTCTTATCCAAAAAATACTCAGCATCTAAAATTAATATATTTTACATGTGTAGTCACTAATGTATTATACTTTCCACCACTGGGCTGCAACTCTGTTCGGCAATTTAGGATACGGCCGCCGCCATCTTGACTCCGAAGCATCACACTTACTGAGGAGAGGAGAGTGGGATAAGGTACAGGGGGGCGGGTTATAGCTGTGCTTTGCTCAGACAGAGCAGAGCTGGGGTCAGGGAAAGGTCAGCAGTCCAAGAATGCAGAGCAGCACAGTCAGGAGGCACTTACTGTTTGCAGGCTGCCTGATAAGATGGCGGATTCCATAAGCCGCCATCTTTGATGTTTAAAGGCTCATAACATGCAGTAGATGCAGGTTGGAAGATTTGTAATGTGGTCAATCTGTATGTACAGGGTGTGGGAAACATAGAAGCTAGACTCTTAATCAGAGTGAAGGTCCGCTTTAATGGCCTCTAAGGGATGTGGTCAGCCACATAACAAGCTGAACTTGAATGTTTGGCTTAGTTGAGTAGAACAATGTGGAAGTAGTTGTAGGCCAAAAATTTACCAACATAATGGCATGGAAATTGAAGCTTATTTGGCCCCGTTGTTGAAGTGCCCATGACAGTTTGGACCCGTTAACTAATTCGGCATATGTCTTTTGACCCGTCAACAATGCATAGGTGTGTGTTTACATAGTGTCTTTGCTTCTCATGCAGGCCACCATCATCGCTCAGCTACTGTGGAATCCACTGCCAGTGTGGACATGCCGTCAACTTCCGTGCAGCCTAGGAGGGAGGAACCGATATATTCGGTAAGTTTATTGAGCAAATGTCGTTTAGCCATGTTACTTTGCATGTTACTACTAACAGATTGACATATGTAGTGGGCAAGCTAACATCTAATTTGTCTCTGTCCATACAGACCCACACACTCATGGATGAAATCCAGGAGCTGGAGGAGGATGGATCCTTTATGTGCCCTTCTGAAGATCTACCCCTGGCCCAGAATCTGCAACTGGTCCAAAATGTTTCACCACCAACTCAGCAGCAGCAGAGGGAATCTGGCAGCATGGTGGCTGCACATGATGGGCAGCATGCACAGACTGACAGTCAAGTCCCCAGTGTTGTCTCTGCTGTTGAGGATAGTGAAAGCATGCCTGTGTCTGTTGAGGGGCCCAGACCAACAGCCTCGGCACGACCCCGAACCAGGGGATTGGGGAGGCGGAATCCGCTACGGCGCAACCAGGGGAGGGGCATGGCAATGTTGGACGCATGGCACCACGAGAGGGTGACCTTCCAGCAGCAAAACCAACAAAACCGAGAGGCACTGCATGGCCGGATCGAGAACCTAAATACCACATTACAGGCTGTGCAGAACGAATTGAGGACCCTCAACAGCCACATGGAGACTGCCAACAATGACAACCGTGCCTACAGGGGTGAAATGGTAAATATCATGCGCAACATTTTGGACCAGTTGCAGATTCAGAATGCCACACAGGCCCACGTTCGGGCCAATCAGCAAGGGCCACCACCTGGGTACTATGGCCATCACCCATATTAATGTCTCCACAACATGAATCTGTACAACATCTTTGCTCTTAATCCCCCCTGTATTGACTTGTCTGGTGAGGCAAACCAAGATACCCTTGGTGTATGCCTTGGGTTGTGTGTTTTTGATTTGCGCCCATAGAGCTCCTTAGAGTGGTGAGGTAGGCCACTAGCCAAGGCCATATCTGAATCCTCACTGAACGTGCCACTCAAGCTTCTACCCCTGTACCAGGTTTACACCTGTGGCAGGGCCAAATGTGGCCAACCAGGATTGTTTGTTTTTTTCCTTATTGCCATGGTTGATCTAACCATTAATCCTTTGTGTTACCTCAATTTTTTGACCAAATTGGAGTGAGCAGCAACTCCAAGTTGGAGCTCTTATTTTTTACAAATAAACAGTTAAAGACACCTGTGGCTCCTAAATTTTATTGTCTCTTTTTTGGGTGTCACAGAGAAATATATACTTGGACATTCACACAGTTCACACATCCAAAAAAGAGAGTTGGAAAGCATTAGGCCTGTGGTGAGTAATTACTTTATTACTTATTTGAACACCACAAACATAACGAAACATACACAAAGGGAAATAAAACTAAATCAACAACACAATGTTAAACAAAGGCCAATACAGGTTACATTAAGCAAAATGGGTCGCGATCAAATTAGTCCGCACACTTTGGCCAGACACACTACTGTGTGTGTCCAGAAATGACTCCTCCTGGTCTTCGCTGGGTGGAGAGGGAGCAAATTCTACATACCGGGGGACCCGTTGTGAAATAGCAAAATTGTGAAGAACAGCACAGGCCATTATTATGTCTATGACCTTTTTCGGATCATATTGCAGGGCGCCCCCGGTATGATCCAAACAACGAAACCTAGTCTTCAAAAGACCAAAGGCCCTCTCTACCACAGCCCTGGTCTTGCGGTGCGCACAGTTGTAGGCATCCTGGGAGGCATCCTGGGGCCGGAGTACTGGCGTCAAGAGCCACGGCAGCAGCGGGTATCCGGAATCACCTTATACATAAGATTAGGAAAACAAACATGTAAGACCATCAAGGCACCAGCAACATCAATAGGAGGCTATTTGTCAATTGTGTGATCAACATGAGGCAACATTTGCCACTGTCCCAGTCCCAAACTAAACATCTGTCCTAGAGGTTTACAAAAGGACAACATACAAAGAGTGAGGATGAGGGACAATCATACATATGGATCCCAGCTCTGGGTTTCAAAGTGTGCTTAGGATGTAGGTTTGGCTGACCCCTTATATGCTTTGTGTGAGACCAAAACAGCAGAAACACGCCACATGCACTTTATCCCGCTCTACTCTCGTGTGGAAGTGCAAACCAGCTTAGCAAAGATGGGTCCGAAACTATGCTCAAGTTAAGTGCACGATTCCACACAAGGGTGGTGTAAGAGGGATTATTAAATTAGACCAACAGATAATTTAGAATGTGGGTAATGCAGGCCAAACTTGGCGAAACTCTTGGTTGGTTAATAACTAACATTCAAGTGTGGTTTCACATGGGCAGAAGTTTATTTAAGGTGTAAGTTTGGCAGACATTACTGCCAAATGCTAATTAAAAACAAACATCCACAACTACATTATGTGGTTTATGTTCACTTACCAAGGAGCCATGCACCGGAAAATTCCCCAGACTCAAACCGTCGGTACAATCCTGATCGTCTAAGGATGTACGCATCATGGGCTGAGCCTGGGTAGCCGGCGAGGACGCTAAGGAACCGCATGTCCGGCCCCACCACTGCCTGCACATTAAAGGAGTGGCCCATTTTGCGGTTCCTGGAAAAAAAGGAAGACAAGAAAACATTAGGAAGGCATTTAGAACAATTAACACACACATTTCGATAAGGAGGGACCATTACAAGGTGGGAGCATTACAAGGTGGGACCATTACAAGGTGGAGCCATTAGAAGGTGGGTACATTACAAGGAGGGACCATTACAAGGAGGGACCATTACAAGGTGGGTCCATTACAAGGTGGAGCCATTAGAAGGTGGGTACATTACAAGGAGGGACCATTACAAGGAGGGACCATTACAAGGTGGGACCATTACAAGATGGGAACATTAAAAGGTGGGACCATTACAAGGTGGGTCCATTACAAGGTGGAGCCATTAGAGGGTGGGTACATTACAAGGAGGGACCATTACAAGGAGGGACCATTACAAGGAGGGACCATTACAAGGTGGGTCCATTATAAGGTGGAGCCATTAGAAGGTGGGTACATTACAAGGAGGGACCATTACAAGGAGGGACCATTACAAGGTGGGACCATTACAAGATGGGAACATTAAAAGGTGGGACCATTACAAGGTGGGTCCATTACAAGGTGGAGCCATTAGAGGGTGGGTACATTACAAGGAGGGACCATTACAAGGAGGGACCATTACAAGGAGGGACCATTACAAGGTGGGTCCATTACAAGGTGGAGCCATTAGAAGGTGGGTACATTACAAGGAGGGACCATTACAAGGAGGGACCATTACAAGGTGGGACCATTACAAGGTGGGAACATTAAAAGGTGGGACCATTACAAGGTGGGTCCATTACAAGGTGGAGCCATTAGAAGGTGGGTACATTACAAGGAGGGACCATTACAAGGAGGGACCATTACAAGGAGGGACCATTACAAGGAGGCTTAACCTAAAATGAAACCAAAAATTAAAAACATTACTTACCTGTATATGTACTCGTCGGCAGCAGGAGGCACCAGGGCGACGTGGGAACATTAAAAGGTGGGACCATTACAAGGTGGGTCCATTACAAGGTGGAGCCATTAGAGGGTGGGTACATTACAAGGAGGGACCATTACAAGGAGGGACCATTACAAGGAGGGACCATTACAAGGTGGGTCCATTATAAGGTGGAGCCATTAGAAGGTGGGTACATTACAAGGAGGGACCATTACAAGGAGGGACCATTACAAGGTGGGACCATTACAAGATGGGAACATTAAAAGGTGGGACCATTACAAGGTGGGTCCATTACAAGGTGGAGCCATTAGAGGGTGGGTACATTACAAGGAGGGACCATTACAAGGAGGGACCATTACAAGGAGGGACCATTACAAGGTGGAGCCATTAGAAGGTGGGTACATTACAAGGAGGGACCATTACAAGGAGGGACCATTACAAGGTGGGACCATTACAAGATGGGAACATTAAAAGGTGGGACCATTACAAGGTGGGTCCATTACAAGGTGGAGCCATTAGAAGGTGGGTACATTACAAGGAGGGACCATTACAAGGAGGGACCATTACAAGGAGGGACCATTACAAGGAGGCTTAACCTAAAATGAAACCAAAAATTAAAAACATTACTTACCTGTATATGTACTCGTCGGCAGCAGGAGGCACCAGGGCGACGTGGGTACAGTCAATGGCACCAATGACGTTGGGCATGTCGGCGATATTATAAAAACCAAGCTTAATGGCGTTTCTGGCTACCATATCATCGGGGAAATAAATATATTTGGGGGTTAGGGTAGCCATGCCTTCCAAAAAATGTGATGGTGCGCGGCTCAGCGTAGGCTGTGAGATCCCCACGGAGAGGGCACCCAGCCTCTGGAACGAGCCGTTCGCCAAAAATTGCAGGCAGCCAAGCATCTTGGTCATACCTGGAATTGCATGCCCCTTCCTTGTGGTGCGGGCTAACCATGGCCGCAGCTCACTATACAATTTATGGAGGGAAGCGCGATTAAGCCTGGTCAGCTCGAACAGCTCAACGTCATGCATGCCATTGATGTTCATGCGTCGCCGCCGGTGCAATCTGGGCTCTGACCTCAAGATCCCATCAATGCCAAACAGAAGAAGACCTTGATGCTCTTCAAAGTCACTCTCCATCACGCTTGGCTGCCTAGTCCCGAGGTCAAAAAGGTGCCGTAAGACGCTCGACAAGGAAATGACTATATGGGCGTCGGAATACTTGCCAATCAGCTCTCTGAATTAATCGCCAGCCCATTGCAATGACGTAAATGATTTGACCGATCGAAACATTTTCGATTTCGAAGGAAAAAAGTCCCGAAGTTGCGTAAAAACACAAAATGAATTTCGATGGACGAACGGACATATACGTCTATGTTCGAACGTTCGTGCGAGTCGAAAATGGCCAAAAAAAAAGGAAAAAATGACAAACACCCAACAAAACTTTCGATTGCAAATACGAACATAATGACATTTGGGATTTTGAATCGAGCCTATTGTACGGCTCTCAGCCAGGGTGGTTGTTTGCTAGGCTCAGAGAGAGAAAGTGAGGGAGAGAGAAAGTGAGGGAGAGAGAGAGGGAAGGAGGGAGAGAGGAAGGGAGAGAGGGAGGGAGGGAGGAAGAGAGGGAGAGAGAAATAGATAGAGGGAGGGAAAGAGGGAGGGAGGGAGAGAGGAAGGGAGGAAGAGAGGAAGATAGAGATAGAGGGAGGGAAAGAGGGAGAGAGGGAGGGAGGAAGAGAGGGAGAGAGAGATAGATAGAGGGAGGGAAAGAGGGAGAGAGGGAGGAACCGAAGGAAGGAGGGAGAGAGGGAAGGAGGGAGAGAGGAAGAGAGGGAGAGAGAGAGGGAGGGAGGGAGAGAGGAAGATAGAGATAGAGGGAGGGAAAGAGGGAGGGAGGAAGAGAGGGAGGAAGAGAGGAAGAGAGGGAGAGAGAGATAGAGGGAGGGAAAGAGGGAGGGAGGAAGAGAGGGAGAGAGGGAGAGAGAGAGGGAGGGAGGGAGAGAGGAAGATAGAGATAGAGGGAGGGAAAGAGGGAGGGAGGAAGAGAGGGAGGAAGAGAGGAAGAGAGGGAGAGAGAGATAGAGGGAGGGAAAGAGGGAGGGAGGAAGAGAGGAAGATAGAGATAGAGGGAGGGAAAGAGAGAGGGAGGGAAAGAGGGAGGGAGGGAGAGAGGGAGGAACCAAAGGAAGGAGGGAGAGAGGGAGGAAGAGAGGGAAGGAGGAAGAGAGGAAAGGATAGAGGGAGCGAGGGAGAGAGAGAGAGAGAGATTTGTTTGGTTGGTTTGTTTTAAACCTTCCCTGGCACTGAGGCAAGACAGGGGTTTACAACAACAGCTTATGTTGCCATGAATCCAGCAGCATCAACAGTCCACTGCTGCTAAAACTCGCTCCATCCAAGTAAATGTATGGGGAGGCATGCACAAATAGGGGGGTGCTGCTCTGTGCTGGATGTCCAAAATGGCTGCAGCCAGAGCTAGATTACCTGGAAAAACACTGCTGGATTCTGGGCGAGGTAAGGGTTTTTTTGCTGTATTCCTGTTCTGCCTCAAGGGGAGGCAGGAAGGGTGGGGTAGAAAACAGACTGGAACATACTATTACCAAAGACTATAATCCCTTTGTCTGGTAGTACTGCTCTATCCCTAGTATTGCGCTTCTTATACTAGAGTAGTTTTTAGTTACGACGCATAAGTACTACCCAAGATAAATGGGGTTCTAGGTTTATGCAGGACTAAACTACAGTTGTTGCAGAGAGCTCCATTATCTTTGTTCAACCCACTTTCAGATTTGTGCGTATATTACATCATGTACAAAAAGGAGACATCATTTGTCTCTGCTGTTTCACTCTTTAGTAGTATTCTTTTGTTCATCTGAGTTAAAAAATAAATGACTGGGCCCCATTTAATGTCTGCATGGGGCCCAGTCATGTTTAGTTACGCCTCTAGGTTTGTGCAAGTGTTTTTACAGACCTGCATGTCTAGCTTGTAAGATGTGTAAGAAAAAAAGTTACCGCATGAAGTTAGAACAATATAATTATCTTTCTCCGTTCAAGATGCCTAAAGAGACCAGTATTATGTTGTTAAATGAGAGCTTTAGTTTGTGAGGCTTTCTAAATGCTTAATACACCACTAATGAGCACATGTATACGTGATTAGCTCATTTGCATAACCTCATTTTGCTTTCTTTTTTCTAATCAGACCGAAGAAATTACTTTCTTCAGTGTGTAAATAATTTCTCTAGCAGGAGTAACGTTTTCAGCAGTGTAGCAGATGCCGCTACATATCGACTGCTTATCTGGCCCCTGGGAAAATAAGGACGTGTGATTAGCACATATCGGCAGTGGCCAATCATTTAACATGTTGTAAACAAGTGGACCTCTGAGTAAGGTTGGGCATAGACATTAAGATTTTATTGACCATATCTAAATGTTATCAGCAAAGGTTGGTAATTAGCATTGAATTTAACATTGAAGGTGGCAGATGATGCACTGAAGGCAGGTACTACACATGGACCAGTCCAGCACTGAAGGCAGGTACTACACATGGACCAGTCCAGCACTGAAGGCAGGTACTACACATGGACCAGTCCAGCACTGAAGGCAGGGACTACACATGGACCAGTCCAGCACTGAAGGCAGGGACTACACATGGACCAGTCCAGCACTGAAGGCAGGGACTACACATGGACCAGTCCAGCACTGAAGCAGGTACTACACATGGACCAGTCCAGAACTGAAGGCAGGTACTACACATGGACCAGTCCAGCACTGAAGGCAGGTACTACACATGGACCAGTCCAGCACTGAAGGCAGTTACCACACATGGACCAGTCCAGCACTGAAGGCAGGTACTACACATGGACCAGTCCAGCACTGAAGGCAGGGACTACACATGGACCAGTCCAGCACTGAAGGCAGGGACTACACATGGACCAGTCCAGCACTGAAGATGGTACTACACATGGACCAGTCCAGAACTGAAGGCAGGTACTACACATGGACCAGTCCAGCACTGAAGGCAGGTACTACACATGGACCAGTCCAGCACTGAAGGCAGGGACTACACATGGACCAGTCCAGCACTGAAGGCAGGGACTACACATGGACCAGTCCAGCACTGAAGGCAGGGACTACACATGGACCAGTCCAGCACTGAAGGCAGGTACTACACATGGACCAGTCCAGCACTGAAGGCAGGTACTACACATGGACCAGTCCAGCACTGAAGGCAGGTACTACACATGGACCAGTCCAGCACTGAAGGCAGGGACTACACATGGACCAGTCCAGCACTGAAGGCAGGGACTACACATGGACCAGTCCAGCACTGAAGGCAGGTACTACACATGGACCAGTCCAGCACTGAAGGCAGGGACTACACATGGACCAGTCCAGCACTGAAGGCAGGTACTACACATGGACCAGTCCAGCACTGAAGGCAGGTACTACACATGGACCAGTCCAGCACTGAAGGCAGGTACCACATATGGACCAGTGCAGCACTGAAGGCATGTACCACACATGGACCAGTCCAGCACTGAAGGCAGGTACCACACATGGACCAGTCCAGTGCTGAAGCAGGTACTACACATGGACCAGTCCAGTACTGAAGGCAGGGACTACACATGGACCAGTCCAGCACTGAAGCAGGTACTACACATGGGCCAGTCCAGTACTGAAGGCAGGTACTACACATGGACCAGTCCAGAACTGAAGGCAGGGATTACACATGGACCAGTCCAGCACTGATGGCAGGGACTACACATGGACCAGTCCAGCACTGAAGGCAGGGACTACACATGGACCAGTCCAGCACTGAAGCAGGTACTACACATGGACCAGTCCAGCACTGAAGGCAGGTACTACACATGGACCAGTCCAGCACTGAAGGCAGGGACTAAACATGGACCAGTCCAGCACTGAAGGCAGGTACCACCCATGGACCAGTCCAGCACTCAAGGCAGGTACCCCACATGGACCAGTCCAGCACTGAAGGCAGGTACTAAACATGGACCAGTCCAGCACTGAAGGCAGGTACTACACATGGACCAGTCCAGCACTGAAGGCAGGGACTACACATGGACCAGTCCAGTACTGAAGGCAGGGACTACACATGGACCAGTCCAGTACTGAAGCAGGTACTACACATGGACCCGTCCAGCACTGAAGGCAGGTACTACACATGGACCAGTCCAGCACTGAAGCAGGTACTACACATGGACCAGTCCAGCACTGAAAGCAGGGACTACACATGGACCAGTCCAGTACTGAAGGCAGGGACTAAACATGGACCAGTCCAGCACTGAAGCAGGTACTACACATGGACCAGTCCAGCACTGAAGACAGGTTCTACACATAGACCAGTCCAGCACTGAAGGCAGGAACTACACATGGACCAGTCCAGCACTGAAGGCAGGTACTACACATGGACCAGTCCAGCACTGAAGGCAGGTACTACACATGGACCAGTCCAGCACTGAAGGCAGGTACTACACATGGACCAGTCCAGCACTGAAGGCAGGTACCACATATGAACCAGTCCAGCACTGAAGGCAGGTACTACACATGGACCAGTCCAGCACTGAAGGCAGGTACTACACATGGACCAGTCCAGAACTGAAGGCAGGTACTACACATGGACCAGTCCAGCACTGAAGGCAGGGACTACACATGGACCAGTCCAGCACTGAAGGCAGGGACTACACATGGACCAGTCCAGCACTGAAGGCAGGTACTACACATGGACCAGTCCAGCACTGAAGGCAGGTACTACACATGGACCAGTCCAGCACTGAAGGCAGGTACTACACATGGACCAGTCCAGCACTGAAGGCAGGTACTACACATGGACCAGTCCAGCACTAAAGGCAGGTACCACATATGGACCAGTGCAGCACTGAAGGCATGTACCACACATGGACCAGTCCAGCACTGAAGGCAGGTACCACACATGGACCAGTCCAGTGCTGAAGCAGGTACTACACATGGACCAGTCCAGTACTGAAGGCAGGGACTACACATGGACCAGTCCAGCACTGAAGCAGGTACTACACATGGACCAGTCCAGAACTGAAGGCAGGGATTACACATGGACCAGTCCAGCACTGATGGCAGGGACTACACATGGACCAGTCCAGCACTGAAGGCAGGGACTACACATGGACCAGTCCAGCACTGAAGCAGGTACTACACATGGACCAGTCCAGCACTGAAGGCAGGTACTACACATGGACCAGTCCAGCACTGAAGGCAGGGACTAAACATGGACCAGTCCAGCACTGAAGGCAGGTACCACCCATGGACCAGTCCAGCACTGAAGGCAGGTACCCCACATGGACCAGTCCAGCACTGAAGGCAGGTACTAAACATGGACCAGTCCAGCACTGAAGGCAGGTACTACACATGGACCAGTCCAGCACTGAAGGCAGGGACTACACATGGACCAGTCCAGTACTGAAGGCAGGGACTACACATGGACCAGTCCAGTACTGAAGCAGGTACTACACATGGACCCGTCCAGCACTGAAGGCAGGTACTACACATGGACCAGTCCAGCACTGAAGCAGGTACTACACATGGACCAGTCCAGCACTGAAGCAGGTACTACACATGGACCAGTCCAGCACTGAAGCAGGTACTACACATGGACCAGTCCAGCACTGAAGCAGGTACTACACATGGACCAGTCCAGCACTGAAAGCAGGGACTACACATGGACCAGTCCAGTACTGAAGGCAGGGACTAAACATGGACCAGTCCAGCACTGAAGCAGGTACTACACATGGACCAGTCCAGCACTGAAGACAGGTTCTACACATAGACCAGTCCAGCACTGAAGGCAGGGACTACACATGGACCAGTCCAGTACTGAAGCAGGTACTACACATGGACCCGTCCAGCACTGAAGGCAGGGACTACACATGGACCAGTCCAGCACTGAAGGCAGGTACTACACATGGACCAGTCCAGCACTGAAGCAGGTACTACACATGGACCAGTCCAGCACTGAAAGCAGGGACTACACATGGACCAGTCCAGTACTGAAGGCAGGGACTAAACATGGACCAGTCCAGCACTGAAGCAGGTACTACACATGGACCAGTCCAGCACTGAAGGCAGGGACTACACATGGACCAGTCCAGTACTGAAGGCAGGTACTACACATGGACCAGTCCAGCACTGAAGCAGGTACTACACATGGACCAGTCCAGCACTGAAGGCAGGGACTACACATGGACCAGTCCAGTACTGAAGGCAGGGACTAAACATGGACCAGTCCAGCACTGAAGGCAGGGACTACACATGGACCAGTCCAGTACTGAAGCAGGTACTACACATGGACCCGTCCAGCACTGAAGGCAGGTCCTACACATGGACCAGTCCAGCACTGAAGCAGGGACTACAAATGGACCAGTCCAGCACTGAAGGCAGGGACTACACATGGAACATTCCAGCACTGAAGGCAGGGACTACACATGGACCAGTCCAGCACTGAAGGCAGGTCCTACACATGGACCAGTCCAACACTGAAGGCAGGGACTACACATCGACCAGTCCAGCACTGAAGGCAGGTACTACACATGGACCAGTCCAGCACTAAAGGCAGGGACTACACATGGGCCAATCCAGCACTGAAGGCAAGTACTACACATGGACCAGTCCAGCACTGAAGGCAGGTACCACACATGGACCAGTGTAGCACTGAAGGCATGTACCACACATGGACCAGTCCAGCACTGAAGCAGGTACTACACATGGACCAGTCCAGCACTGAAGGCAGGTACCACACATGGACCAGTCCAGCACTGAAGGCAGGGACTACACATGGACCAGTCCAGCACTGAAGGCAGGTACTACACATGGACAAGTCCAGCACTGAAGGCAGGGATTACACATGGACCAGTCCGGCACTGAAGCAGGTACTACACATAGACCAGTCCAGCACTGAAGGCAGGTCACACATGGACCAGTCCAGCACTTAAGGCAGGTACTACACATAGACCAGTCCAGCACTTAAGGCAGGGACTACACATGGACCAGTCCAGCACTGAAGGCAGGGACTACACATGGACCAGTCCAGCACTGAAGGCAAGTACTACACATGGACCAGTCCAGCACTGAAGGCAGGTACCCCACATGGAACAGTCCAGCACTGAAGCAGGTACTACACATGGACCAGTCCAGCACTGAAGCCAGGTGCCACACATGGACCAGTCCAGCACTGAAGGCAGGTACTACACATGGACCAGTCCAGCACTGAAGGCAGGTACTACACATGGACAAGTCCAGCACTGAAGGCAGGGATTACACATGGACCAGTCCAGCACTGAAGCAGGTACTACACATAGACCAGTCCAGCACTGAAGGCAGGTACCCCACATGGACCAGTCCAGCACTGAAGGCAGGGACTACACATGGGCCAATCCAGCACTGAAGGCAAGTACTACACATGGACCAGTCCAGCACTGAAGGCAGGTACCACACATGGACCAGTGTAGCACTGAAGGCATGTACCACACATGGACCAGTCCAGCACTGAAGCAGGTACTACACATGGACCAGTCCAGCACTGAAGGCAGGTACCACACATGGACCAGTCCAGCACTGAAGGCAGGGACTACACATGGACCAGTCCAGCACTGAAGCAGGTACTACACATGGACCAGTCCAGCACTGAAGGCAGGGACTACACATGGACCAGTCCAGTACTGAAGGCAGGGACTAAACATGGACCAGTCCAGCACTGAAGGCAGGGACTACACATGGACCAGTCCAGTACTGAAGCAGGTACTACACATGGACCCGTCCAGCACTGAAGGCAGGTCCTACACATGGACCAGTCCAGCACTGAAGCAGGGACTACAAATGGACCAGTCCAGCACTGAAGGCAGGGACTACACATGGAACATTCCAGCACTGAAGGCAGGGACTACACATGGACCAGTCCAGCACTGAAGGCAGGTCCTACACATGGACCAGTCCAACACTGAAGGCAGGGACTACACATCGACCAGTCCAGCACTGAAGGCAGGTACTACACATGGACCAGTCCAGCACTAAAGGCAGGGACTACACATGGGCCAATCCAGCACTGAAGGCAAGTACTACACATGGACCAGTCCAGCACTGAAGGCAGGTACCACACATGGACCAGTGTAGCACTGAAGGCATGTACCACACATGGACCAGTCCAGCACTGAAGCAGGTACTACACATGGACCAGTCCAGCACTGAAGGCAGGTACCACACATGGACCAGTCCAGCACTGAAGGCAGGGACTACACATGGACCAGTCCAGCACTGAAGGCAGGTACTACACATGGACAAGTCCAGCACTGAAGGCAGGGATTACACATGGACCAGTCCGGCACTGAAGC
Source organism: Gastrophryne carolinensis (assembly GCA_027917425.1). NCBI lineage: Eukaryota > Metazoa > Chordata > Amphibia > Anura > Microhylidae > Gastrophryne > Gastrophryne carolinensis. The sequence goes on along the minus strand of CM051238.1, from coordinate 237,319,726 downwards.
AGGTACTACACATAGACCAGTCCAGCACTGAAGGCAGGTCACACATGGACCAGTCCAGCACTTAAGGCAGGTACTACACATAGACCAGTCCAGCACTTAAGGCAGGGACTACACATGGACCAGTCCAGCACTGAAGGCAGGGACTACACATGGACCAGTCCAGCACTGAAGGCAAGTACTACACATGGACCAGTCCAGCACTGAAGGCAGGTACCCCACATGGAACAGTCCAGCACTGAAGCAGGTACTACACATGGACCAGTCCAGCACTGAAGCCAGGTGCCACACATGGACCAGTCCAGCACTGAAGGCAGGTACTACACATGGACCAGTCCAGCACTGAAGGCAGGTACTACACATGGACAAGTCCAGCACTGAAGGCAGGGATTACACATGGACCAGTCCAGCACTGAAGCAGGTACTACACATAGACCAGTCCAGCACTGAAGGCAGGTACCCCACATGGACCAGTCCAGCACTGAAGGCAGGGACTACACATGGACCAGTCCAGCACTGAAGGCAAGTACTGCACATGGACCAGTCCAGCACTGAAGGCAGGGACTACACATGGACCAGTCCAGCACTGAAGCAGGTACTACACATGGACCAGTCCAGCACTGAAGGCAAGTACTACACATGGACCAGTCCAGCACTGAAGGCAAGTACTACACATAGACCAGTCCAGCACTGAAGGCAGGTACCACACATGGACCAGTCCAGCACTGAAGGCAGGGACTACACATGGACCAGTCCAGCATTGAAGACAGGTACTGCACATGGACCAGTCCAGCACTGAAGGCAGGTCCTGCACATGGACCAGTCCAGCACTGAAGGCAGGGACTAGACATGGACCAGTCCAGCACTGAAGGCAGGTACCACACATGGACCAGTCCAGCACTGAAGGCAGGTACTGCACATGGACCAGTCCAGCACTGAAGGCTGGTACTACACATGGACGAGTCCAGCACTGAAACAGGTACTACACATGGACCAGTCCAGCACTGAAGGCAGGTACTACACATGGACCAGTCCAGCACTGAAGGCAAGTACCACACATGGACCAGTCCAGCACTGAAGGCAGGGACTACACATGGACCAGTCCAGTGCTGAAGACTGGAGACCGCCGCGTCTGCTGTTGCTTCAGCCACCGCCGCTTCCTCTGCCTCGGCGGTGGCCGGGGTGGCTGGTGTCGCAGGGCCCCCCTCTGCTCTTGCTGGCGGCTCCTCCCCCTTCCCTCTCGGGGAGTGCGCCCGGTCTCCTGTCACGTGCTCGCGCGCGAGCATGTTCTTTCTATGCCCCCCGGCGGCGCTGCTCCCAGCGCATTCGCCGGGGGCAAATTCAAATGGACCAGTCAGGTCCCTAACCTGGGTGGGGATGAACCCAGGGACTGGACAGCCTGACTGGCCACGGCGGTCCAGTCCCTGGGGCTGCTCCTATCAGGAGCATAATCAAGTATTGCACCAATCACATTAGGGCACACCAATCTGACATTCCCCTCATCCCATTGGCCAGTTCCCCTTTAAAAGTCTCCCTACCCCGACCATCAGCGCCCGTTATAGCCATTACCAGCTTGGGTGTGCTTTGAATTTGTGTCTAGCGTTTTCTGATCTGGCTCCGTTTTTGACCATTCCTGTCCGCTGCCCGCACTGACCATCTGCCTGTCTGTCCACGTCTTAGTCTAGTCCCTTTGATACCGCGCTCTGGTGACCACCCGGCTTTTGACCCCGGCCTGTCTTGACCATTCTTTGTCTAACCCTTCGGATAACGTGCTCTGTGACCACCCGGCTTTGACCCCTGCTCGTCTTGAACCATTCTTGTCTGGACTCTACGTTTCGGATCCTGCCCACTCGAACTACCAGTTTGGGATACCCCGCTGTTCATCCTTCTTCACCTTAAGCCTGCAATCTTTGCCCCAGTAAGACCTGAGGGCAACCGAGTCTGGAGAGGCATAACCCGTGTCTCCAGCGAGCGGGGACTTGTCTATATGCAGAAGAGGCGGTGGAGATTGGGGATTGCTTGGCTTAAGAAAGAGGGGTGTCCGGCGATCCCTTACAGTATTTATTTTGTTATTTTACATGGCTGAACTATTTAACTTATTACTCAAGGTTGGGTATATGAATGTAAACAGAAGTTCTGCCCCCCCCCCAACTGTCGTTCTTTCCAGAGTCAGAGTCTGCCTTTATGCTTTCCATGGTATTCTCAGTTGTAGTTGAAACTGAAGAAATAACAATTTTTTACCCCACAAACTGTGGTGTAAGTACATTTAATAAAATCCATTATACGCAGAAAAGGTAAAGCTATAATTAAAAACTGTCATTTGTAGCACATGTAAGATAGAAACAAATTACATTTTCCTACCATAGCGTAACGCTCTGACTATTAGCCCTTCTGACTCTCATTACGGGATTATAAATATTTAAACATCGCAAGGAATAATGCAAGTTTTTAAAAGCATTGTCTACCAAGACCTCCTACAGAAAGCCAAGAAACTAATTGGATTCACGCTTCAAATTATTGAGGAGACTTTGTATCCAAAAGTGTAAATGGGGGGGGGGGGGGGGATCAACTCTGTGCAGTTTTATAGCTGCTAAACAGCAAATTAGACTTCATATAATCTCACAATTCACAAAACCACAATTTTAGGTACATTGTACAGGTTAATACACTTACAGGAGCTCTATCGCGAAAAATGGTCCAGTAATAACAAGCCACATACATATGCTAGCTAGCAGGAGGAAGGGTTACCTATACACCTGCATGACAACAATCCTGCCAACAGTGGCAATAATCAGAGGGTTAGGTTAGTGAGTGCACCCTTGCACTTTTACAGGGAAGGATTGCTTATCGCTAAATGCTGACAAATTGGGCTGGAATAATATTTTATTTGCATTATGATGTATGTCAATGCTTTTATCAATCATGCAATGCTTTATGCTGCTGAAAAAAAACCCTTGCTGCAATCATTCAGTTCACATTACCTTTGCAGATAAGAGTATAAAAAAATACAACTTAACTAACACTGCCCTCCCCAGGGCAATTCAGATTGCTGCACATAACAAAACATTTACCTTTTTGTAGCTCCTGCTGTAGTCCATTTAAAAAAACAAAATGGGGTCTCATGGAGCTGCAGTTAAATTCAGGCCGCAGCATGGCTGGGATGTTGAGAAAGGAAGCTCCCAAAGGGCCGCCACCATAACGAAATCGATGAGGTGCTGTTTCAGCTTTGAGTGGATGCAGGAGCAAATGTAAGTGCTAACAATAATTCAGTATCATGCGTGGAGACGGGGCAAGTGAGTTATTATTTTTCAAAAGTGCATGTCCACATCTGCACGCATGATACTGAAGCATTGTCAGAGCTTACATTTGCTTCTGCATCCACTCAAAGCTGAAACACTGCCTCACTGATTTCCTAGTGGTAGTGGCCATTTTGGAGCTTCCTTTCCCAGCATCTCAGTCATGCTGCTGCATATTATTATCCTGACCTTGAGTGAAGCCTTTTAGTATTGCTGCTTACTAAAATACCCATAATCTTTCCACTGACAAGGAAAGCCACCTCCCCCTGTTATGGACGCTATACCGTCCCAGAGACTATTGTACTCGATCGGTCCCAAATCAATGAAGGAAGAAACCAAATGAGGAGTCACACGCAGAACTGATGTTAGTCCCACACCTTGGAGGATCGCTTCTAAACTCCTTGTTTTCATGCAGGCATTATTTATACTACATAAAAACAGGGGCTTACATGGGAAATAACTAACTCTATAAAAGGCAATGTCTTCTATCCGTAAGCAAGGCTTAATTAGTCCTTATCTATGTAGTGTACTCCACACAGGTGCAGTCAGCTGTAAATTATGTCACATCTAGATAAGGTCTCTTCGTGGTCGCCGTCTTTGAGTGTAGTGTTCTTCTCCTGATACCATCATTGGGCGTGTCTCTTTCTCTGACGCCATCTTGTCTTAAGAGTGTGAACTTGATTTTATTTCTTATTTTATTTGAGCTCATCGTCCCATTATATTGATCCACAATATCCCCACAAAACAGAAGTCAGAAGCACAAATCAGGCAGAAGTAGAGGCAGAGTCTAAAATAAAGCATTAGGGGGTAAACCTGTGAGCTCAGAAGTGTGGAGTCTCAGATAATTATCAAGCCAGACTCAGGAATTCTCTGCTCTGCACACCAAACACACCACTTTGGTATACTGTTGCTAATGTACACAATTTTGGTAGAGAAAATGTTTTTAAAAGAATTGAAAATTTAAAAGAAAACTTAACAGATAAATACAGCACCTTGAGAACATACAATGATAGACACTTTTAAAAATGCCACCCTTTATGTATTTATTTTACCTGCTCGCACAGACATTCCCATCACTATGGTATTCATTTAGCCATGCAGCCTATAAGAAATCGAAACACACTTAAAATGAGCTCCTCCAACTGTGTTTGTGGGATTTCCTTTAGGCTGCTATTATTTTATAAAATAAAAAAATCTATCACATTAAAAATAATTTGCACCTCACCTGTAGACATGTGAAGGAGATTCTAATTTTTAAATAGAAGAAAACTAATTTATTTAACTTTGTGTGCTGAGTGAGAAAAGCTCAGCATCTCCAGAAAATTCCAAAATCATCTGGATAACCCAATAATCTCTGGAGTAATGACTTATATATTAGTATCTGGGAGTATGATGGACACTTACCTGTCTGCCTGGGAGGTGCTGTACAATAATATATCATACTCTAACTGTCAAATTCTCATTAATTTCACAGAACTTATTTTTTGTTTAGTTTTAAGATAATGCTTTCACCCTTTTCTCCGCGCTAGTAATATGGACCATTTGTGGCATTCAGCACAATGCTCTAACCTGCAGGCGCCATGGCTTTTTTTCTGATGAATGCTGTTGTGTATTGTTGAGAAATCAGCCGTGTAACGAACACTTTCAGCTGAGATGGAAAAGATAAGCACCATCAATTTAATAAAAATACCGAGCCCAGGTTTCATAACAGTGACGTTTTTTCTCTCACTTGCGCTTACACCATGATGATGGATGAATTGTCAGTGGGAAGTGGTGAATATAGAAAGGAGATAAGTGTGTGGTGGCTGGCGATTTGAGGAGGAGCACCAAGAACATGCTTAGATTCCTAGTAAATCTGTGCATATGTTTATTGAGCTTGATCACTTCCCTTCAGCGTGCTAATATGTATAAGTCCAGAATATAGTTTATGATTCAAAACATAAATGGATTTTAATCATTATATCATTTTTGTTTTGCTTTTGTCAAATGTGATGTACCAAAAAGCCCTTAGATTGTATTATAGGAATTCAACATTGAAAGGTCGTCTCAGTTCGTTATGAATTTTAATGAGCTAATTTCCATAATTTGCCCCTGTAGTGTATCTTATTTCCAATTAAAATGTATATTAAAATGCTGCCATGGGTTCGTATTGGAGTGCCTGGGGAGTTTTGCCACCTTAAATTGCAATCAGGTCAAATGATTGTTCACATTGTCACATGGTTAGGCGTAGAGGGTGGACATGACATGGACTAATTCTAAAAGGGCCATCAGACAGCAGTCATCTGACAGCAGGGCTGGGAGTGCAAAACTTGATCTAGGCAAAGGATTAAAGTGCCTGAGACACAGGGAGCACCCCAAATCAGGCGCCCCAGTGGGAAGGACCAAAACCTGAGAAATCGCAGGTTTTGGTCCTTCCCACTGGGGCACCCCAATCGTGCTCCCTGTGTGTCACAGGTCGCAGAGCCAAATCACCTCTTCTCGCCCATACTGCGGCTAGAGCTGCAGAAATGAATGCTAGCCACACTCCTGAGCAGCATCACTCGGCTCCCTCCGGCTCTGTGTGGCTCCGCACAGCAATTCAGCTGCAGCAGACAGGACCACGCACAGCCGCGACAGGAGATGCTGGAGTTCTAAGACATTATACACTAAAGGTAAAAAACACATAGTTTGCAAAGTAGACAGCAAAAAGTTTTAGCAATTTAATCTGGATAGATGTTTTATTTGCCAACTACTGGACTTTTGTATGCCCTATAATTAATTTATATTGTGCTGAGCCCCATTTTTGAAAGTTTTACAACTTCCTCTCTTATATCTCTGTACTACATACAAGGTGGCGGCTAGCTCTGACAATTGTCATTATTTATATTTATAAGGGACCACTAATTGTGAGGTCACCTATCCCACAATTCACCATGGCAAGTCTCTGTTTGGGGCAGTTTCAGCTAGTGTGTTTTGTGAGAGACAAATCAAGACAGGCATGTTCTAGATGAATGTGTACATACAAATTGAAATGTAGCAAAAATAATTTTTGTCTGTTATTTATGCAATTTTCAGTTTATATGGCACTTTGCTATTCCACTTTTAGGTTATATGCAGTGATTTATTGATACATTTTAAGATGTGTTCGTGCATCTTTTTATTCAGCTAGATCCTTTTTTTGCCTCACCTTCTACCCATGCCTATTTTATAATTATGCATAAAAACATTTCACACCTAAAAAAAAATGTTGCCTTATATCTAATTTAGAAATATATCCAAAGACCCACTTTTAATTCTTGTATGACAGTTCATAAAAGGGATAACCTGTTACCGGTCAATACGTTATCTAGATTACTAAGAAAAATGCTGTTTTCTAGCTATACTGTAAATACAATCTAAATGTATGCATATACCATGTCTTGCATCACTTATCTAAATTTCTAATTTTAGGAGACAAAGTTGTTAATTTGTTTTGCTACATTGGGAAAAACAAAGATCTAGCAATTTTGGGTGTTAAAGAATTTCAGTTTAATGCTCCTTTTTCGAGCTGTGTCCCCGTCATTTACCATGACAGTACATTTATTCACTTTCATTTTAGCCATCAGGGGAATGAATGCAACATGGGTCTAACGGGGGGTCCAGTTCACTTCCCTTGGTTCCAGCGACACTTATGGCTTATCTCTTAGATGAACCCCTTGTAACTGCAGAACCCCGCATATAATTTCCAATGAGAGCACAGATAGCAAAATAGCTTGAAGTGACTCAATGCCTTCTACAGTCTGGAGTTTATATTTAAACCGGACCTTCAGCGTGATTTAATGAAAAGCCCAAACTCTTAAAAAACTATTCCCCAGCATCTAAAATTAATATATTTTACGTTTTTAGTCACTAACTTATTATTCTTTCCCCCACTCGGCTGCAACTCTGTTCAGGACTTTAGGATACGGGCGCCGCCATCTTGCCTCAGAAGCATCACACTTACTGATGAGAGGAGAGCAGGATAAAGTACAGGGGGGCGGGTTATAGATGTGCTTTGCTCAGACAGAGCAGAGCTGGGGTCAGGTAACGGTCAGCAGTCCCAGAATGCAGAGCAGCACAGTCAGGAGGCACTTCCTGTTTGCAGGCTGCCTGATAAGATGGCGGCTTCCATAAGCCGCCATCTTGGATGTTTAAAGGCTCATAACATGTAGTAGATGCAGGTAGGATGATTTTTAATGTGGACAATCTGTATGTACAGGGTGTGGGAAACATATAAGATAGACTCTTATTCAGAGTGAAGGTCCGCTTTAAGCAATTTATGATTGGCCAGCAAACATACACAAAATAGAACACAGTTAAGCTAAGTGACATTGTTTTGGAAATGCTACTTTTCCACTTAAAAAACTGCCTAATAGCAGGTCAGAAACTAGAATTATTTTGTTACTGTCATTCAGTCCAACAGTGGTTATGACATGAGGCTAAATGTGGAAAGTGTTTGTGAACCAAAGACCCCAGCTACAAGAGTCAGAAATTATGACACAGGGCTTTCAGAAGTACAATTGTCCTTGTCCAAAAATAAAGCTGTGCCCTTGACTCCTGCTGTACGGTGCAGTATTGCCAGTATTGCTAAACTTGGATGCATGCCAATGTTTCTACAATACAGCTCGGAGGGTTTAGCATTTCTGGGAAAATGATAGGACTGAAGCCCATGTATATAATAATACCTCCTTAGTTTTGTTGCTGCTTATGAAATGTAAAGTGTTGCATGTGCTGGTTAATGTTTAACCAGCCTACCTTTAATTGGGTTATATTTTTACTACAATGATAGCTGAGTTGTCCAATCAGGAGTGATACCCCTTTGCCTCAAAACCTTCTAATGGCCTTTGATTACAGTGTTTCTGTGACTTGTACCCCTGCTCTGTAATTGCCCATCAGCAATTGCAAGTGCAGCAGACAAAGCTCACACCAAGCTGCAGGAGTATCCTGAAGCAGGTTTCTGCCACTACACATCCACAAGGCAGGTTGCTTTTTAGAAAGCTAGTTGAGCAGGGGAATCATGCAATTGCAAATGGAACTTTCTGGATGGACGAAGCCATCGGTTAGATTAGGGAAGTTTGAACCCAGTAGTCGAATTGCTAACTTTGATGCTTCCACCCCCTCAGATGTGTGATGTCACCTCTCCTGTTTTCATTGTACATCAATGAATGCACTTCCGCAGAGATGTCAGTCAAGATTGTGAAGTTTGCAGATGACAGTTCTGTCAGTGGCCTTATTAATGAGGATGACACCCAAGCCTATCGAAGTGAGGTCTGCAGACTGTACAGATGGTGCAATGACTTCATTCTCAATCCAGAGCATCTTTTGGGGATGGCACCCTGCACAGTCTATAAAACCTGTCTTTGTCAGTGTTGCCATAGGAACTAGAAGCTCCCTGCTTACCTTTCACCCACTCCTACAGTGTATATTGTGTCCCTGCAGCCCCATTGTATGAAACTGGATACTGCACTTCCAGCTTTTGGCCTGCGAGACATGTGTTAGACAAAAGCCTAAAGTGTGGTATTTTACTTAAAGTTATACTTAAGGCAAGCCCGATTGTTGTCCCATTGCCTAGGGCTGCACGTTGCAATGTCCCAAACTTTAATCGGTTTTCACGTATTTCCTAAGTTATCTTAAGTTGACCAGAGATGAGAGAGGAAGGTGGGGTTTCATAGCTACAGAGAGAGGCAGCCAATCAGGACGTCTGGGGAGGGAGTGGGGGGTGTTTCCGTTCTCGGTCCACTGAAGGTTGATTGAAGGACCAGGTCAGCGGGGTGGAGACTGGAAAGATGGATGAGGAAGTGATTTATTCACTATGGGGGTTATTTAAGAATGGCTAGTGCCAAGTAATTCTACCTAGCGGCAGGTAGCATCTGGTGAACGCCGGGTGCTGTATGTGAAACCACATTTAAGGAAGCAAATCTGGTGAGCAACTCTAACAGCGCCATGTAGCGTCACATGTATTACTGAAGGCGGCTCAGTGTATAGAGCCGACACTCTAGGTATTATCTTTTGCTTAGTGCTCGCTCTATGCTAAAGCGCCAGCGCTGTGTGTGTGTATTTTTTCTTAAATATGGTGTGGAGTGCAGGACACACTGAGCTGGCGCTACCTCTCGCTCGCTGCAGCATTGTCCTCTTGTTAGATGTGGTGTAGTGTTGGGCTCTTTGACCTTAGGACACCACCTAGTGTTCAACATTGGCTCTGTAGTGAATCAGGGACAGCGCTTCTACCGCGCCCACCACACATCAAATTAATCAATGCCGGCCAGGATACTACAGCGACCGATTTGCGAGGTTACAGCACCCAACACCCGCTTACAGCATCTACTAGCGGTCGCCCTAAGCGCCGCTATACAGCCTCCAGGTAGACAGACATAACAGAATGGAGAGGGCTGGAGGGACTCAATGTGAGGTAAGCTACTGATATTTATTTTTTATCTTTTGACTTGCAATTTACTTTAAGATACCAGGGCTGAAAGATTGGGTGAAAGGTAGCAAGTTAATACAGTAAATCCTACCTCTAGTCAAGAATGACTTCAGGTGCCTCCCTCTCCAGGTATCCTGATTTTGGAAACCACTGCAGTTAAAAATCTTTAGGAAGCCAAATCCTGACCCTGTATGATGGGGAATATGAAATAGCTGCCCATTGGAAGGAAGTGTAGTGTCTCTATGGAACAGGTCCCTTCCTGGCACAGGGTTGCCAAGGAGTGTGGAGGTCTACTTTAAACTATTCATTTTGTATCTAAATTATGAAATGAAGGTGCTTTTCCTTTTTTTAACTACATTATCTTCTGTTTTCCCTGTGAAAACTGGAAAGAAAAGTGATAAATGAACTGCTTCTGCTAGCAATCAATTGTGAAAGAACAGGAGCATCCCTCTGTTTAGGCAGCGCACAATATTGGATTAATGGCCTTATTTATGAAGTGTGGCATTTACCATCTTTCTGGTGGCTACAGCGCCAGTTTTGGAACGCTGGCATTTTGGCGTTGCTATTTTGTGTAGAATGGGGCTGGACGTCATAGCACCCGATGTTTAGCATTTGCTTTGCTGCATTAGATATTGGTCAGCCTTGTTTTCTTATTAATTTCTGGCACCCTGAAAAGATTGGTGCTGTATTTTTCCGGCGCTGGTCAGTGTTTCATCATTACAGTTACAAGAAACGTTACCATGCGTTTTAGTTGTTGTTTAGTTGTAAGCAAAAGAAGCAAATTTGGCAACATCTAGGACCTGCGTTTACTGATTATTGAGTGACTTAAATTGATCGTCAGTCATAATACAAGTTCTGTACAAATAAATGTATGCTATATTAATTCTAAACATAAAAATGTTCAGGCCAGTTTTGCACATTGTCCTCTATGGGATCTTGACCTACAGCGTCACTAAAAACCAGCGCAGCTTAAACCAGAGTGCCCGGCACAGCGACCTATGCAATGCTAGTGATAAATTAGACGCAAGCTGGCGACTGTATTGATGCTGCCTGTTTTTTGTTAAATCACATACTGAGTGCTGTTGAGGCAAATAAATGTCCCTGGGTGGTATTAACAGGTATTGATGCTTGATAAATCAGGTTCAAAGTCAGCCCAGTGTTTTTAAATATAATATATATATATTGCTTTGAGCATGTGTGCACTAAATGCTTGTGTTTGTCTCACTGTACAAATGGGTTAAGTGCAGAGTAAGAATTCTTATTTGTGCGCAAGCATGGCAACATATATGTTAAAAGAATAATAGAATACACACACACCAGGGTGGTTTAATAGCTGGTGCTGCAGACTTGCAATAGGAAAAATAGGCCCTGGGAGCCCGGCCCTGGAAATTAGGCTGGGCTCTGGCTGCGTGGCTCTGATGATGACACAGGCCAGCCAACACCTAGTGAAACAATGAAGCAAATTAGTTAGTATTTGCTGCTGTGGGCCTTGGAGATTAGGATTTTATTGGCCGTGAGCAAGAGTTCACTTTGAACTCGAAACGCGTTTGTGTAGCCCGGGAGGTCTGCCAGCTGATCACCACATAGTAAGCACTTGTCTGTTTTGTGTTGTCTAGGCCTGCTCTCCTATATGAAATACTGTTGAATAATTTTTGCACATGTTTTTACTTGATATGGAAGCACTGGCACTTTATATAATGATAAGTTAGGGCAGTCCTTGATGATAAGTAGTTTATAATAATAATTGTTTTAATTTTCTTGATTTATTGATGCACATATTTTACCTGTTGCACAGGTATATTAAATCACTGTTTATAGCATACACATTAATTGTATTAAATAGCAGGCAGCGCCTCCTGGTGGCTATAGATGCATATGGCTGGGATTTGTTGGTTTTAGTATGTTTTAATCTTTACTACAATAAAATGAAGTGATTAATTGAACCTTTGAGTGCAAGAGTAAGTCTCTGGTTAGGGGTAACGCAAGGGTGCCTTTGGGGTCACTCTGCATTGAACATTGTAGTCCACAGCACAGCACCAGGCAAGATAAAAATGCTGGCGCTCCAAAACTGGTGCTATTGCCACCAAAAAGCTGCTAAATGGTGCACATCATAAATAAGGCCCTAGGTATGTAGCTTGGTATCAGGCTATAGGCAGCAGTACCCACTGTGGGGCATCCCAAGAGGGATATTCTTCCATGTGTGGCCCGCTCAGCTTTACTCGGCACCACACAGCTCCACTCACTGACCCACTCCATGACCCCCTCATCCACCCCCCCCCCCACAGCTCCACTCATCACCACACTAGCTCTACTTACCTACCCACTCCCAGCTTCACTCATCCACCTCATCAAGCACCTCTCACACGTCCATCTTCCCAAGCTCCAGATATTTGAATCACCGGCAGAAGCCCTAACAATAAAAGCGACCTGGTCCCTGCACACTCTAACCAACCCCATCTCGGTGGAGGTAGCGTGCGATGGGTCCCCTTGTTCCAAGGCCCCGGAGGCATGTGTCTGCACTGTCCCAATAGTATGTAAGCCCCTGGATACTTACCTTGATCTTGCAGACCATCTTTTCACAGGGGACCCAGAAATAGTGGCACACTTGCAAAACCTGCACCTCTACAAATGGGGAGTGCACAGCACTTTGTTGTGCAGTTTTCTTTGGGTTCCCATTGGAAGACGATTCACAGGAAGCCAGAGATTTAGGCTGTATGGGACCCAGAAATGTGTAATGGTGGCCCTGCCCTTGCTGCTTATTGATTGCTCAGGGTAATATATGAAATATAAATACTAATTCGTTTGTAACATCTAACAACAAAACTAATGGATGTAAAGGACGCTAGTAGTTTAACGTAATTGACACCACTAAGTGAAGGCAAGGTGACGTCATGTTGTCAGCTTTTTATCAGACATTATTTGCATACTGTATTATTTGCAGCATGCATCATATTTGTTCATTGCTAACTGTGTCACTGACGGACAGGTTATACAAATTCAAATTCAAGCAGCGTATTTTTCGCCCTATAAGACGCACCTGCCCATAAGACGCACCTAGGATTTGGGGGAGAAAAATAAGAAAAAAATATTTTAAACCAAAAACACACCATTACAGACAGTGTGGCATTCCCCTTTCCCATTGGCCGTGTGGGATGCCCCCATTCCATAGACAGTGTAGCATGCCCCCATCCCATTCCCCATATACCCAGTGTGGCATCCCCCTCCCATTCCCTATATAGGCAGTGTACACCCCATTATCATAAGCAGTGTGGCATTCCCCCTCCTATTCTCCATATAGGCAGTGTGCCCCCCCATTCCCATTGGCTGTGTGGCATCCCCCTCCCCCCATTAGTATAGGCTGTGTGGCATCCCCCTCTCCCCCCATAGGCTGTGTGGCATCCCCCTCTCCCCCCATTTGTATAGGCTGTGTGGCATCCCCCTCTCCCCCCCATAGGCTGTGTGGCATCCCCCTCTCCCCCCATAGGCTGTGTGGCATTCCCCCTCCCCCCCATTAGTATAGGCTGTGTGGCATCCCCCTCTCCCCCCATAGGCTGTGTGGCATCCCCCTCTCCCCCATAGGCTGTGTGGCATTCCCCCTCCCCCCCATTATTATAGGCTGTGTGGCATCCCCCTCTCCCCCATAGGCTGTGTGGCATCCCCCTCTCCCCCCATAGGCTGTGTGGCATCCCCCCTCCCCCCAATTCCCATAGGCTGTGTGGCATCCCCCTCTCCCCCCATAGGCTGTGTGGCATCCCCCCTCCCCCCATAGGCTGTGTGGCATCCCCCCTCCCCCCAATTCCCATATGCTGTGTGGCATCCCCCTCTCCCCCATAGGCTGTGTGGCATCCCCCTCTCCCCCCATTTGTATAGGCTGTGTGGCATCCCCCTCTCCCCCCATTTGTATAGGCTGTGTGGCATCCTCCTCTCCCCTCATAGGCTGTGTGGCATCCCCCTCTCCCCCCATTTGTATTGGCTGTGTGGCATCCCCCTCTCCCCCCATAGGCTGTGTGGCATCCCCCTCTCCCCCCATAGGCTGTGTGGCATTCCCCCTCCCCCCCCATTAGTATAGGCTGTGTGGCATCCCCCTCTCCCCCCATAAGCTGTGTGGCATCCCCCTCTCCCCCCATAGGCTGTGTGGCATTCCCCCTCCCCCCATTAGTATAGGCTGTGTGGCATCCCCCTCCCCCCCATAGGCTGTGTGGCATCCCCCTCTCCCCCCATAGGCTGTGTGGCATCCCCCTCTCCCCCATAGGCTGTGTGGCATCCCCCCCTCCCCCCAATTCCCATAGGCTGTGTGGCATCCCCCTCTCCCCCCATAGGCTGTGTGGCATCCCCCTCTCCCTCCACAGGCTGTGTGGCATCCCCCTCTCCCCCCATAGGCTGTGTGGCATCCCCCCTCCCCCCAATTCCCATAGGCTGTGTGGCACCAGAACTTTCCCCCCAGTCGGCTTAAGTGAAAAAAAAAAACGTTAAACTCACCTCTCCACTGACACCGCTCCGCTGAGCGGTCGGCTCCGTGAATGGGGTGGGCGTGGCCTGCGCCGCCTCAGCGTCGGTGCAGGCCACGCCCACCCGCTGCCCTGACCTGGGTGCTCGCATGTTCCCCAGGCGGAAGAAGCAGCAGATAGAGGAGCGGCGGGGGGCGCTGTCTCTGGCCCCGCCGCTGTCATCGCTGCCTGTAAAAGACAGCGATCGCAGTGGCGGGGCCGGGACAGAGCCCCCGCCGCTCCTCTGGGCTCCCGCAGTGTAACAGGCAACGCGGGAGCGCCACGAACGGGTGAGTTTTTTATTTAATTATTTTTTTTTTTACATTTGCCCGATAAGGCGCACGGACATTTTTCCCCCACTTTTGGGGAAATATAAGTGCGTCTTATAGGACGAAAAATACGATAATCTCTATTTCTAAACAGTTTTTACAGCTGTCAGAAATGTCAATGATTGAGATGGCATAACGTTAAGATTTTGTGATAATTTAACCTTTGAAAAGCAAATGGCTTGCAATGGTAAACTATAAGAAAGCTATCTGCTTGTTTGCACTATCCATCTCTCCACCAGTAATACAGTTTGATGTTTTTTAGAAATATCACTCCTCGTTTCAATTTGGAAAACCTAGCTGGATGTTTCTCTAAAAAGGTGTGTTTTCATGTAACGCAAATGCACACACAATGTCATAATGTTTTAATTAATTAAAAATCACAAAAAGAGGAACATCAGTAAATGTAAATACCATTTACAAAGTATAATTATGTAAAAATATAATTTCTGTGCTTTTTTTCAATCAATGTGGATGTCTGTTTTTTTGTAGCACATCATAAAAGTTCTACTACTGATTTTTTCCTTTAAATAGGTTTCAACCTTTTTCCTTTAAATAGATTTCAACCCCTGCCCACAAAACATTAAATTGATTCAGAGTAATAGTAAAATGTATTTACTCTTTGGGGGTTATTTAAGAACGGGTAGCACCAGGTAATGCTACCTAGCGGTAAGTAAGGTCTGGTGAACGCTAGGTGCTGTACGCAAAACCACATTTAAGAAAGCGAATCTGGTGAGCGCCTCTAACAGCGCCATGTAGCAGCACATGTATTACTACAGGCGGCTCAGCTTATAGCGCCGGCGCTCTATATTTAGCAGTGCCATTTAGTACCTGTCGTTCAGTATCGCTCTCTCCCGTGCCGGACGCACAAAGCTGGTGCTACCTCTCGCTCACTGCAGCATTATACTGTTGTTAAAGTGCCCAAAACACATCACATTCATCAATGCTGGTCAGGTTACTACAGCGACCGCAACGCCAGTTTACAGCACCTGATACCCGCTTCCAGCGTTTACTAGCGGTCACTCTAAGCTCCACTATACAGGCACTCACATGCCGATATGTGACGCTAGTAGTAAATCAGCCTCCATGAATTCCATGCAGCTAACTCCTCCTGATGTGCTCTTTCATAAAGCTGTTGTTGATTAGATCTGGCCTTTTTTTGCATGACCACCTTTTTTTTTAACACAGATCGCCACCCTCTTGCATCCCACTGAGAGGGACACACTATACCCTGTCCATGGGGTGGTAGCTAACTTATCTTCTGCTTGTCTGTCTTCTCTGTTTCTTTGTTCCATGCTGAGTTCATTGCGAGCAACAAGAAAATAAATGCTGCTGTTATGCAGAAAGTACATTTCTGCATACTAGTAAACTAAACAGACATGCATGGAAAGAGCCCCTCTTTATGGTACAAGTCAACACTCTTCTGAGAGTTCAGGCATGTAAACATTAACTGCCCAGGAATAAGGGAATTATGCTTGGACTTTGTTCTTGCTTTTAGTGATTCTTTCATTTTTTTCAGGACATAAATCTTTTGTGGAGGATAAGCCTGATATTTGAAGAGACCATAAACGAAGTAAAAAACATGGCTACATAAATCCCCTGTTTACATAAAAATAAGTCTTTCCACTTCATTTAATCAGCTTATGCCTGGCCTTTTTAGGCTACAAATAATGTGTTGATGTGGGCAACTTGTTAGACTGAGCTGATCAGTTCAGTTAAGTTTTCATTTTTAATAGTGCAAAGTCATTATGGAGAACTTCCATTGACATTGTGCTTTGAAGAACATTTTCTGTCCCCAGCTGAGAGCCCGGGGGCAAACACAAAAAACATAGCCACAATCTACAAGACGGGTACATTTTAAAGTGCCTGACCAGCAACAATGGGCTGTGAGGAGTTTATTCATTCCAAAAATTGCCTTTTTTAACTTTGACATTTGGGGAGCCTTAGAAGCGTAAGCGCCACACAGCGTCTATTTTTGGGCCTCAGCCAACAAAAATGCTAATGCCGATGCTGCCACCGACTAGCTTCTCATATCTGATTGAAGCAGTGCCAGATAAAACTTGCTGTTGTAGGTCAAGATCATATAGAGAACAATGGGCAGAACTGGATTAAAATGAATACTCACCCCCCGATTGGGGGTGCCCCGCTGTTTGAACCCCCCCAGGTTGCTCAAAAACTCACCTTCGTTCCCAGTCCAATGGTGCATGGGTGAGCAGCGGCCACATTCCCACTATCCCTTTAGCATGGTGTGTACCTGCACCAGGCATTTATGAATGGTCAACGCTGGCACGCTCCCTGTTAAGGGGTAGAGGGGGATGTGGCCACCAGCACGCTCGGATCCGATCACATTAAGCAAGCTCCTGGATGAAGGGTCTTGAGCAGATCCAAGTGAGATCGGGTGACCTGGGGGGTTTCACATAGCGGGGCATTCCCGATCGGGGTGCCGAGGGACAAAGACCAAAGCCCAGGATAGTCAAAATTCTGGGTTTTGGTAGACTTTAGCAATTTGTTATTTGGAGAACAACTAAAACACAGCCAAAAAGCACTGTAAAGTTTGTCCCCAGCAGTGATTTCTAGTAACTGTAATGAAGAAATGCTGAATAGCCCAGGAAAATAAATACAGCGCCAAAGGGGGGAAAATTTCATAAATACGCTGGGGAGCGCCGGAAAAGTGGCAGTACAAAGTGGTGCTCACTGGCACTGGGATAATTGGCTGGCGGGTCCAACAGGCGCTGACATAGGCCAGCCAAAACAGTGCAACAATCAAAGCTGCAAAAAAGTTGCAACAAATTAGAAGCATTCTGCGAAGTGACTGCTAGCGCCAATGTAGTCCACAGCACAGCACCAGATAAGACAGGAATGTTGGCACTCTGAAGCTGGCACTATAGCCACAAAAAGGATGATAAACTGCGCACATTATACATTTCACCCCTAGTTAATCGATTTATTCATTGAAACAAGTACTGTATGTTTGCATGTTGTAGAAAACATATCACATGCAATTGAATACATACTTTTGGGATAGAACATCTCTATCTTGTTGCCTGCCTGGTCTGAAATTCTGTCTTGTTTTCATGAATGTTCATTTGTAGCACATTTTGTTAACTTTCAAAGATTACAGCAGGGAAGTGTCTGCAAGAAATTCTATTTTCCATTAAGTGTTAAGAAATCTAACATCTGCCGTATTTCTGAGAAATTTGCAAGCGTCTCTCCATAAGAAGAAATGGGCCTATTCTTCTCATTCTTTATTGTTTTCCTTAATAACATTCAAATTTTGCCATTGGCTAAAATTGAATTTTTCAGTCCCCAAGTGCTTATTCTCGGAGGCACTTCATGTTTTAGTATTGAAATACAACTTTATAAAATATTGTTCACAAGGTGATTACATATTGATTCCTGTGCCTTTCTCTTCGCAAACTGCCTGGATTACTGTTGTATGCGTATTTAAAAAGTGTATTACTAATTGATCATATAGACTTAAAGTCTGGTTCAGCATTAAAAGTTTTCAGGCTATCTCTAGGTAATACCACTGGAAAAATTAAAGACAAACAAGTGGCAAATGATTTGCTTTGGAACCACTTATGTTCTACACCGTAGGGCCATTCAATATGCAACAAAGCTGGAATCTTTTTTGAAGGGGTAAAAAAACTTTTTTAGATAGATGTTTTAGATAGATGGGAGAGAAGTAATACCAGGAAAAGGCTTTGATTATTTATAAGACACTGGCCTTAAATTTTCCTTAAAATATCTAATGAAAATAAGGACCATTTCCTGCTTAATCTCAAAATAAAGTATGGACTAAAATAAGGTGTGGGTTAAAAATAGAGGCAAGTTTTGCACCTAAAACTTTCACTAGAGTAACGTGACTTTCTCATTTGTGTTTATGAAGTACGATATTCTACCCCATTAGATGCATGTATTTTCTTTAAAAGCTGGGGGTGCCCCTGCGTCTTATGGTGTGAATGTAAACCATATAACAGATAGTGTGGCCAATTCCCCCCCCCCCCCCCCCCATTCCCCAACCACAGCTGAGGTTGTACCTGCGATGCAGAAGATGCATCTCTGTACATGCAGTGCAGCCAGCCAGGTGCCGATCCAACAATGGCATCAGCGTGCGGCAGCTGCTCTGTACACAGGGCTGCAGCTTACTACTGTGCACATACCTGGCCGTCTGCTCATTCAAATGAATGGGAGGCCAGAGGCATACACACAGAGCTCCACCCTGTGCAATGTGTCAATGCAGCCTCTGCGTGCCAAGGCCACTGATGGATCGGAGCGCAGCCGTCTGCACTGCAGTTGCAGAGATGGCCTACTTCTTCCAGATCGTAATTTTTTTTTTTGTTTAAACAGTCTCAGCGGTGGTCAGGGATTGTGGGACGATCTGACGCACATAGGGTGGGTTGAGCCTGTTCTGCATACTACCTGTTTTATGGGGGGGGGGGGATTCTACACACTGACTCACTTTTGGGGATGGGGGGATCTACCACACTTTTATAGGGTGGTTGGGAGTGTTCTTCATGATGCCTGTTATATGGGGAGGGGGATTCTACATACTGCTTGTTTTTGGGGATGGGGATCTACCAGGCTAATTGTTATAGGGTGGGTTGGGTGATCTGCACTCTGCCTGTTATATGGGGGGGAATCTACATGCTGCTTGTTTTGGGGAATGGGGGGATCTGCCACACTAACTGTTATAGAGAGGGTTGGGGGTGTTCTGCAAGCTGTCTGTTATATGGGGACAGGGATTCTATGCGCTTCTTGTTTTGGGGGATTGAGGGGATCTGCCACACTGCTAGGTGTTTTTGGGAGGGATTCTACACACTGCCTGTTATAGGCGACTAGGGAAGTTTATGCACACTCTTGTTTTGGGGGATTCAGCCATGTCCGGTTCTGGGGGGGGGGGGGGAATTAAGCTCACTATTTAGTTCACAATATTTTTTTCTTATTTTCTTCCTCCAAAGATTTTTGCTAGCTAAAGTTTTTACTAGCAAGGAGGGGCATTTTTAGTTGTTAATAACCAACATACTGTATGTCCTTGAAATGACCCTTGTTTTCATGAGATATTTTAGGTACATTTTACTAAATCAAAGCTAAAATCTGTACATCTGTTTTTTCAAACTTCTGCCCTTAGTTTGCATGTACAGACTTATGCCATGCCAATAAAAACTATCAGGGACTTACCTAGATTATTTCATTTGGCCATAAAGAAACTGAGCAATGTATTCCCTTATTCACAGTAGGTTTGATTAAGGACTGGGCCGTGGTTCAGCTGGGGATGTAACTTGTGTATAATGTATATACTGTACATTGCTTAATACCTCAGTTGCTCATGCCGTTCTCCCCTTTGTACCTCAGGTATCTCCTTGCCAAATAACCTTCTTTGTTTGTTTCTTGTATATACTTGGCAGGATATGAAAATCTGGACGTCTACATGGCTCAGTATCTTTCCATTTAATTACTGCTATACAGTAAATTGAGAGAGGGGTTATTTGTGGAGAGGCAACACCAGTATTAGTTTAAAATCCCTTTTATCCCCACCCCCCTTTTTGTAACTAAATTCCCCAGCCTGTGAGCATGTTTACTCTCTTGTGCAGTTTGGTGAAAGAAGAGTTACAGAACCTTAAAGTGGATGGATATCCATTTCTGGGCCCACCGCTTATCCTTTGGGCTGATTGACTCTCTCAAAAGTGCTGCTGTGACTAGGTGCACCCAGCTGGCCGCAACCCTGGCATGCTGTCCGGGTGCATGTGCACATTCGGGGAGCATGGCCGCAGAGAAGCCAGGGATGCGCTGAGACCATCCGGGATCAGGTAAGATCATCGGTGCCCCTGGAGGTTTCACACAGCAGGGCATCCGGTGTAGGATGCTGCAGGGGGTAGGCTAGCAGACAGGCCTGGAATCTTTTAGATTCCAGGGCCCATGGATGGGGGTTTTCATCTGCTTTATTTCTTGTTTTTGTTTTGTTTGTAGGAATAGGTACTGTAAGCAGCTGTAGACTTGCTTATTGGTAGCCTGTCTAAAAAATATTGTCACTCCTCCGTTTGACAGCAAATTGTAAACTGTTTTTTTGTTCAAAAAAATCTGAATGTGGTGCAAGTAAATAGAATTCTGCATTCCATTGTCACTGCTTTCATTTCACTTTTTTTTGTACACAATTAAAAGCACAAGAATGACATAGGCAATATGATTATTGGTACTCCATAGGGATGGGATCCCCAACCTGTAGCTAGGGAGCCACATGTGGCTCGTTGACCGCTATTGTGTGGCTCACCAATTGTCTGCACACTGCTGAAGTTTGGGCTTCACATGGCGCCAAGGGCTGGCCACTGTAAGCACCATACATGGAGTTATTGCAGAATCAGGCAGCTGGTAAAGGCTTACCTGTCTTCTAATTGCCAATTTTAGAGGCTCCCAGCTGTGGGGCCAGGGCTGATGCATCCACTCAAGTGTGGCAAGCATTTTATGGGGCAGGGTAGAGCAACATGCACATGAAGTTGTCAAGTTTGATGCTTCTGAGCACTTTACTGTATCATTATTTGGAATTGTTTCTAGTTGTCTCCTGTTATATGGCATCTATGATCTATTTATATATGAATGTGGCTCCTAACCATCTTCCAGTGCTGAATGTGGGGACTAGAGATGAGCGAACTTTTGAAAAATTCGATTCGACTGATTCGCCGAATTTTCCGACAAAAATCGTTTCGACCCGAATAAATTCGCAACGAATCGCTATTAAAAACGGCTATTTCTGAGCCTCCTAGAGCCTCAATAGGGTTGTAAACCATTCTGCCTTGCTGTAACACGCACAGGATGCGTGCTGGGTTAGTTAAAAAATACTTTGAATAAATATCACATGCAGATCAGAGGCATCGCTAATAGAATCGCAGAGCGGCACAATTGCAGAGAGTTGAAGTGCCATCACTATGAGGGGCAGGAGCCCAAACATTGCTTTAAAGAGACACTGGAGTTGGCAGCAGCAGGAGCCCAAAAATTGGATGAATCACACCCTGGAGTTGGCAGCAGCAGCAGGAGCCCAAACATTACTTTAAAGAGACCCTGGGGTTGGCTTCAGGAGCCCAAAAATTGGATGAATCACACCCTGGAGTTGGCAGCAGCAGCAGCAGGAGCCCAAATATTACTTTAAAGAGACCCTGGGGTTGGCTTCAGGAGCCCAAAAATTGGATGAATCACACCCTGGAGTTGGCAGCAGCAGCAGGAGCCCAAATATTACTTTAAAGAGACCCTGGGGTTGGCTTCAGGAGCCCAAAAATTGGATGAATCACACCCTGGAGTTGGCAGCAGCAGCAGGAGCCCAGACATTACTTTAAAGAGACCCTGGGGTTGGCCTCAGGAGCCCAAAAATTGGATGAATCACACCCTGGAGTTGGCAGCAGCAGGAGCCCAAATATTACTTTAAAGAGACCCTGGGGTTGGCCTCAGGAGCCCAAAAATTGGATGAATCACACCCTGGAGTTGGCGGCAGCAGCAGCAGCAGCAGCAGGAGCCCAAACATTACTTTAAAGAGACTCTGGGGTTGGCTTCAGGAGCCCAAAAATTGGATGAATCACACCCTGGAGTTGGCAGAAGTTGGCAGCAGCAGCAGCAGGAGCCCAAATATTACTTTAAAGAGACCCTGGGGTTGGCCTCAGGAGCCCAAAATTGGATGAATCACACCCTGGAGTTGGCAGCAGCAGGAGCCCAAATATTACTTTAAAGAGACCCTGGGGTTGGCCTCAGGAGCCCAAAAATTGGATGAATCACACCCTGGAGTTGCAAGCAGCAGCAGGAGCCCAAACATTACTTTAAACAGACCCTGGGGTTGGCTTCAGGAGCCCAAAAATTGGATGAATCACACCCTGGAGTTGGCAGAAGTTGGCAGCAGCAGCAGCAGCAGCAGGAGCCCAAATATTACTTTAAAGAGACCCTGGGGTTGGCCTCAGGAGCCCAAAAATTGGATGAATCACACCCTGGAGTTGGCAGCAGCAGCAGCAGCAGCAGCAGGAGCCCAAACATTACTTTAAAGAGACACTGGGGTTGGCTTCAGGAGCCCAAAAATTGGATGAATCACACCCTGGAGTTGGCAGAAGTTGGCAGCAGCAGCAGCAGGAGCCCAAACATTACTTTAAAGAGACCCTGGGGTTGGCCTCAGGAGCCCAAAAATTGGATGAATCACACCCTGGAGTTGGCAGCAGCAGGAGCCCAAATATTACTTTAAAGAGACCCTGGGGTTGGCCTCAGGAGCCCAAAAATTGGATGAATCACACCCTGGAGTTGCAAGCAGCAGCAGGAGCCCAAACATTACTTTAAACAGACCCTGGGGTTGGCTTCAGGAGCCCAAAAATTGGATGAATCACACCCTGGAGTTGGCAGCAGCAGCAGCAGCAGCAGGAGCCCAAACATTACTTTAAAGAGACACTGGGGTTGGCTTCAGGAGCCCAAAAATTGGATGAATCACACCCTGGAGTTGGCAGAAGTTGGCAGCAGCAGCAGCAGGAGCCCAAATATTACTTTAAAGAGACCCTGGGGTTGGCCTCAGGAGCCCACAAATTGGATGAATCACACCCTGGAGTTGGCAGCAGCAGGAGCCATAATATTACTTTAAAGAGACCCTGGGGTTGGCCTCAGGAGCCCAAAAATTGGATGAATCACACCCTGGAGTTGCAAGCAGCAGCAGGAGCCCAAACATTACTTTAAACAGACCCTGGGGTTGGCTTCAGGAGCCCAAAAATTGGATGAATCACACCCTGGAGTTGGCAGAAGTTGGCAGCAGCAGCAGCAGCAGCAGCAGGAGCCCAAATATTACTTTAAAGAGGCCCTGGGGTTGGCCTCAGGAGCCCAAAAATTGGATGAATCACACCCTGGAGTTGGCAGCAGCAGCAGGAGCCCAAACATTACTTTAAAGAGACACTGGGGTTGGCTTCAAGAGCCCAAAAATTGGATGAATCACACCCTGGAGTTGGCAGAAGTTGGCAGCAGCAGCAGCAGCAGCAGGAGCCCGAATATTACTTTAAAGAGACCCTGGGGTTGGCCTCAGGAGCCCAAAAATTGGATGAATCACACCCTGGAGTTGGCGGCAGCAGCAGCAGCAGCAGCAGCAGGAGCCCAAACATTACTTTAAAGAGACCCTGGGGTTGGCCTCAGGAGCCCAAAAATTGGATGAATCACACCCTGGAGTTGGCAGCAGCAGCAGCAGCAGCAGCATCAGCCCAAACATTACTTTAAAGAGACACTGGGGTTGGCTTCAGGAGCCCAAAAATTGGATGAATCACACCCTGGAGTTGGCAGAAGTTGGCAGCAGCAGCAGCAGCAGCAGGAGCCCAAATATTACTTTAAAGAGACCCTGGGGTTGGCCTCAGGAGCCCAAAAATTGGATGAATCACACCCTGGAGTTGGCAGCAGCAGCAGCAGCAGCAGCAGCAGCAGCAGCAGGAGCCCAAACATTTCTTTAAAGAGACCCTGGGGTTGGCCTCAGGAGCCCAAAAATTGGATGAATCACACCCTGGAGTTGGCAGCAGCAGCAGCAGCAGGAGCCCAAACATTACTTTAAAGAGACCCTGGGGTTGGCCTCAGGAGCCCAAAAATTGGATGAATCACACCCTGGAGTTGGCAGCAGCAGCAGCAGGAGCCCAAACATTACTTTAAAGAGACACTGGGGTTGGCTTCAGGAGCCCAAAAATTGGATGAATCACACCCTGGAGTTGGCAGAAGTTGGCAGCAGCAGCAGCAGCAGCAGGAGCCCAAATATTACTTTAAAGAGACCCTGGGGTTGGCCTCAGGAGCCCAAAAATTGGATGAATCACACCCTGGAGTTGCAAGCAGCAGCAGGAGCCCAAACATTACTTTAAACAGACCCTGGGGTTGGCTTCAGGAGCCCAAAAATTGGATGAATCACACCCTGGAGTTGGCAGAAGTTGGCAGCAGCAGCAGCAGGAGCCCAAATATTACTTTAAAGAGACCCTGGGGTTGGCCTCAGGAGCCCAAAAATTGGATGAATCACACCCTGGAGTTGGCAGCAGCAGCAGCAGCAGGAGCCCAAACATTACTTTAAAGAGACACTGGGGTTGGCTTCAGGAGCCCAAAAATTGGATGAATCACACCCTGGAGTTGGCAGAAGTTGGCAGCAGCAGCAGCAGGAGCCCAAACATTACTTTAAAGAGACCCTGGGGTTGGCCTCAGGAGCCCAAAAATTGGATGAATCACACCCTGGAGTTGGCAGCAGCAGGAGCCCAAATATTACTTTAAAGAGACCCTGGGGTTGGCCTCAGGAGCCCAAAAATTGGATGAATCACACCCTGGAGTTGCAAGCAGCAGCAGGAGCCCAAACATTACTTTAAACAGACCCTGGGGTTGGCTTCAGGAGCCCAAAAATTGGATGAATCACACCCTGGAGTTGGCAGAAGTTGGCAGCAGCAGCAGCAGGAGCCCAAATATTACTTTAAAGAGACCCTGGGGTTGGCCTCAGGAGCCCAAAAATTGGATGAATCACACCGTGGAGTTGGCAGCAGCAGCAGCAGCAGGAGCCCAAACATTACTTTAAAGAGACACTGGGGTTGGCTTCAGGAGCCCAAAAATTGGATGAATCACACCCTGGAGTTGGCAGAAGTTGGCAGCAGCAGCAGCAGCAGCAGGAGCCCAAATATTACTTTAAAGAGACCCTGGGGTTGGCCTCAGGAGCCCAAAAATTGGATGAATCACACCCTGGAGTTGGCAGCAGCAGGAGCAATAATATTACTTTAAAGAGACCCTGGGGTTGGCCTCAGGAGCCCAAAAATTGGATGAATCACACCCTGGAGTTGCAAGCAGCAGCAGGAGCCCAAACATTACTTTAAACAGACCCTGGGGTTGGCTTCAGGAGCCCAGAAATTGGATGAATCACACCCTGGAGTTGGCAGAAGTTGGCAGCAGCAGCAGCAGCAGGAGCCCAAATATTACTTTAAAGAGACCCTGGGGTTGGCCTCAGGAGCCCAAAAATTGGATGAATCACACCCTGGAGTTGGCAGCAGCAGCAGGAGCCCAAACATTACTTTAAAGAGACACTGGGGTTGGCTTCAAGAGCCCAAAAATTGGATGAATCACACCCTGGAGTTGGCAGAAGTTGGCAGCAGCAGCAGCAGCAGCAGGAGCCCAAATATTACTTTAAAGAGACCCTGGGGTTGGCCTCAGGAGCCCAAAAATTGGATGAATCACACCCTGGAGTTGGCGGCAGCAGCAGCAGCAGCAGGAGCCCAAACATTACTTTAAAGAGACCCTGGGGTTGGCCTCAGGAGCCCAAAAATTGGATGAATCACACCCTGGAGTTGGCAGAAGTTGGCAGCAGCAGCAGCAGCAGCAGGAGCCCAAATATTACTTTAAAGAGACCCTGGGGTTGGCCTCAGGAGCCCAAAAATTGGATGAATCACACCCTGGAGTTGGCAGCAGCAGCAGGAGCCCAAACATTACTTTAAAGAGACACTGGGGTTGGCTTCAAGAGCCCAAAAATTGGATGAATCACACCCTGGAGTTGGCAGAAGTTGGCAGCAGCAGCAGCAGCAGCAGGAGCCCAAATATTACTTTAAAGAGACCCTGGGGTTGGCCTCAGGAGCCCAAAAATTGGATGAATCACACCCTGGAGTTGGCAGCAGCAGCAGCAGCAGCAGCAGCAGCAGGAGCCCAAACATTACTTTAAAGAGACCCTGGGGTTGGCCTCAGGAGCCCAAAAATTGGATGAATCACACCCTGGAGTTGGCAGCAGCAGCAGCAGCAGCAGCAGGAGCCCAAACATTACTTTAAAGAGACACTGGGGTTGGCTTCAGGAGCCCAAAAATTGGATGAATCACACCCTGGAGTTGGCAGAAGTTGGCAGCAGCAGCAGCAGCAGCAGCAGGAGCCCAAATATTACTTTAAAGAGACCCTGGGGTTGGCCTCAGGAGCCCAAAAATTGGATGAATCACACCCTGGAGTTGGCAGCAGCAGCAGCAGCAGCAGCAGCAGGAGCCCAAACATTACTTTAAAGAGACCCTGGGGTTGGCCTCAGGAGCCCAAAAATTGGATGAATCACACCCTGGAGTTGGCAGCAGCAGCAGGAGCCCAAACATTACTTTAAAGAGACACTGGGGTTGGCTTCAGGAGCCCAAAAATTGGATGAATCACACCCTGGAGTTGGCAGCAGCAGCAGCAGCAGCAGGAGCCCAAATATTACTTTAAAGAGACCCTGGGGTTGGCCTCAGGAGCCCAAAAATTGGATGAATCACACCCTGGAGTTGGCAGCAGCAGGAGCCCAAATATTACTTTAAAGAGACCCTGGGGTTGGCCTCAGGAGCCCAAAAATTGGATGAATCACACCCTGGAGTTGGCAGAAGTTGGCAGCAGCAGCAGCAGGAGCCCAAATATTACTTTAAAGAGACCCTGGGGTTGGCCTCAGGAGCCCAAAAATTGGATGAATCACACCCTGGAGTTGGCAGCAGCAGCAGCAGCAGGAGCCCAAACATTACTTTAAAGAGACCCTGGGGTTGGCCTCAGGAGCCCAAAAATTGGATGAATCACACCCTGGAGTTGGCAGCAGCAGCAGCAGCAGGAGCCCAAACATTACTTTAAAGAGACCCTGGGGTTAGCTTCAGGAGCCCAAAAATTGGATGAATCACACCCTGGAGTTGGCAGAAGTTGGCAGCAGCAGCAGCAGCAGCAGCAGGAGCCCAAATATTACTTTAAAGAGACCCTGGGGTTGGCCTCAGGAGCCCAAAAATTGGATGAATCACACCCTGGAGTTGGCAGCAGCAGCAGCAGCAGGAGCCCAAATATTACTTTAAAGAGACACTGGGGTTGGCTTCACGAGCCCAAAAATTGGATGAATCACACCCTGGAGTTGGCAGCAGCAGCAGCAGCAGCAGCAGGAGCCCAAATATTACTTTAAAGAGACCCTGGGGTTGGCCTCAGGAGCCCAAAAATTGGATGAATCACACCCTGGAGTTGGCAGCAGCAGGAGCCCAAATATTACTTTAAAGAGACCCTGGGGTTGGCCTCAGGAGCCCAAAAATTGGATGAATCACACCCTGGAGTTGCAAGCAGCAGCAGGAGCCCAAACATTACTTTAAACAGACCCTGGGGTTGGCTTCAGGAGCCCAAAAATTGGATGAATCACACCCTGGAGTTGGCAGAAGTTGGCAGCAGCAGCAGCAGGAGCCCAAATATTACTTTAAAGAGACCCTGGGGTTGGCCTCAGGAGCCCAAAAATTGGATGAATCACACCCTGGAGTTGGCAGCAGCAGCAGCAGCAGCAGGAGCCCAAACATTACTTTAAAGAGACACTGGGGTTGGCCTCAGGAGCCCAAAAATTGGATGAATCACACCCTGGAGTTGGCAGAAGTTGGCAGCAGCAGCAGCAGCAGCAGGAGCCCAAATATTACTTTAAAGAGACCCTGGGGTTGGCCTCAGGAGCCCAAAAATTGGATGAATCACACCCTGGAGTTGGCGGCAGCAGCAGCAGCAGCAGCAGCAGGAGCCCAAACATTACTTTAAAGAGACACTGGGGTTGGCCTCAGGAGCCCAAAAATTGGATGAATCACACCCTGGAGTTGCAAGCAGCAGCAGGAGCCCAAACATTACTTTAAACAGACCCTGGGGTTGGCTTCAGGAGCCCAAAAATTGGATGAATCACACCCTGGAGTTGGCAGAAGTTGGCAGCAGCAGCAGCAGGAGCCCAAACATTACTTTAAAGAGACTCTGGGGTTTGCTTCAGGAGCCCAAAAATTGGATGAATCACACCCTGGAGTTGGCAGAAGTTGGCAGCAGCAGCAGCAGGAGCCCAAATATACACTGGAGTTGGCTTCAGGAGCCCAAAAATTGGATGAATCACACCCTGGAGTTGGCAGGAGTTGACAGCAGCAGCAGGAGCCCAAATATTACTTTAAAGAGACACTGGGGTTGGCTTCAGGAGCCCAACAATTGGATGAATCACACCCTGGAGTTGGCAGAAGTTGGCAGCAGCAGCAGCAGGAGCCCAAAAAATGGCCTAAAGACATAAATATGTTTTGCATCATTTGGAAAGTGTAAAACGTGGCACCATGCTGAATCTAGTCGCATGCATCAGGCATTGGTGGGTGGAAATCCTGGCTGATCCATCCCTGATTCATTTTGACAAAGGTGAGTCTCTCCACATTTTTAGTTGACAGATGAGTTCTCCTCGCCGTAACTATGGCCCCCGCCGCACTAAACACCCGCTCAGATGGCACGCTACTTGCCGGGCAGGACAGCTTTTCCAGGGCAAACTCTGCTAGTTGCGGCCACAAATCAAGTTTGGCTGCCCAGAAGTCCAGCGGATCCTCAAGGTGTGTTGGCATGGTCATGTCAAAGTATGACATGACCTGCTGGTTGAGGTCCTGCTCCAGGTCTTCCTGCTGCTCATGAGTAGCCTCACTATGCGGGTGTAGAAAGCTACTCATTAGCGACTGAAGACTGAGGCTGCTGCTGCTGATGGAGCTGCTGCTGCTGCTCCTGCCAACCCCCCCAGCGGCCATGGCAGTGGAAGGTGAGCGCAGAGGTCCCCTCGAGTCAGACCTGCGAGAGTATGGACCATGGCGCAGATAGGCATCGGCCAACTGCCTACGTAGAATGTCTTTGTAGTAGTTGAGTTTGTCCTCCCTCTCGGTGGGTTTAAAAAATGCCCCCATTTTGTGCCGGAAGCGAGGGTCCAATAAGGTGGACAGCCAGAAGTCATCCCGCCGACAGATGGAAACAATTCTGGGGTCACTACGCAAGCACGTGAGCATGCTTCGTGCCATTTGCGCAAGTGACTCGGATGGACTACCTGTCTCCATCTCCACTGCATACTGCCACGGTGTGCCCGGGTCCTCTGTCTCGCCTTCCTCAAAAACCTCTAGCTCCTCTGGCTGCTCCTGCTCCTCCTCTCCTGTCCGCTGACTAGATAAACCAGCCATTTCGCCAAGCCTAAACTGTGTTTCGCTGGGCAACTCCTCCTCCTCCTCCTCTTCCTCCTCCTCCTCCAGTTCAGCTCCAACGGGGTTCATGTGGCCGTAAGATGTAAACGCCATGTCTCCAGTGCCCTGACCAGCCATGGTTTCCAACATGTGCTGTAGTACATGAAGCAGTGGAATCACGTCGTTCATCCCGTAATCCTGCCGACTGACAAATAAAGTGGCTTCCTCAAAGGGCCTGAGCAAACGGCAGGTGTCACGTATGAGCTGCCACTGGTTGACATTGAAGTTACACAGGGGAGTCCCCCTATCTGCTTGGATCATCAGGAAATCCGTGATGGCTTTTCTCTGTTCATATAATCGGTCCAACATGTGAAGGGTGGAATTCCAACGGGTGGAAATATCGCAAATCAGACTATGTTGGGGGATACCATTCTGACGCTGTAGCTCAAGAAGGGTGTGTTTGGCGGTGTAGGAGTGGCTGAAGTGCATGCAAAGTTTCCTTGAAGTTGTTAGGATGTCTTGCAGATGGGGGGAACACTTCAGAAACCGCTTGACAACCAGATTGAAGACGTGAGCCATGCAGGGGGCATGGGTCAGGCTTCCTTGGCGCAGCGCAGACAAAATGTTCTTCCCATTGTCGGTAACCATGATTCCCATTTTAAGTTTTCTCGGAGTAAGCCATGTTTGGATTTCCTGATGAATACATTTAAGCAGTTCCTCCCCTGTGTGACTCCGTTCGCCAAGACAAACCATGTGAAGCACTGCGTGACACCTCCGTGCCCTGCACACATGGTAGACTGGAGGGGCACTGAGACTTGAGCCTACAGTGGAGGGTGAGGAGATGGCGGAGGATGAGGAGGCCGAGTCGCACGGTGTCACAGGTCCAATGGGCAGAGAGCGCGGAGGCCGAAGCGGCGTGACCTGTCCAAGTTGCTGCTGCTGCTGCAAAGGGACCACATTCACCCAGTGGGCCGTAAACGACATGTACTGCCTCTGACCGTAGTTACAGCTCCAGATGTCGGCGCTGCCATGTATTTTGCTACACACCGACAGGCTCAAGGACTGGCCCACCTTCTGTTCAACAAAAGTGTGCAGCGCTGGTACTGCCTTCTTGGCAAAGAAATGACGGCTTGGGACTCTCCACCTCGGCTCGGCACAAGCCATCAGTTCTCTGAAAGGTGCAGATTCCACCACCTGAAAAGGGAGCGACTGCAGCACCAGCAACTTGGACAGGAGCACATTCAGCTTCTGCGCCGTAGGATGAGTGGGCGCATACTGCTGTCTCTTGGACATGGCTTCGCTGATGGATTGCTGGCGGGATGCATGACTTGGAGGAGGAGGAGCAGGAGCGACAGAGGATGGGTATGACGCACAGCTGCCTTCGGCTGAGGTGCTGGAGCCTTGGCTGGCAGAAATTGGGAGCTCACTTGGTGAGGAAGCAGACTGGACCACCCCTTGGGAGCCTCGGTTCTCCCAGGTCGCTTTATGGTGACGCATCATATGTTGACGCAGGGCCGTGGTGCCAACATTTGGACCCTGGCCACGCTTCACCTTTTGCCTACATATCTTGCATGTGGCCATGTTACCCTCCTGCGGATGCCTCAGGAAAAACTGCCACACTGCCGAGTAGCTACTTTTCCCACCCCCTGGCCTCACTGATTCACTGCTGCTGTTGCCAACTCCAGGAACCCCTGCTCCACTACCTCCTGATAAGGTAGACTGCCGCACAGCAGGTGCTCTACCCCGGCCCCGGCCCCGGCCGGATCCAGCCTTTGGAATTGTGCCCCCATGCTGACTGCTACCACCTTGCTGCCTCAGCTGCTGACTCCGGGGCAACCTGCGCCCCTCTTCTCCTGATGATGACGATGAAGCCCCTTCCTCACCCGGCTCCCAAGTGCGATCGGCTTCATCGTCATCATCATCATCACCGAGTTGTGGCTGTACGTCACTGATGTTCGTGGATTCGTCAACAGTGTCTGGCGCAGGAGCTGGAACGCTCGCAACACCCACGACACTGTCCACATCACTATTTGTCTGCCTAGCTAAAGAAGCCACCTCCATTTCTTGGCTGGGCAGTAGCTGCTGACTGTCCTCCTGTATCTGATCGTCCTCCTCACTAAAGAGTGGAGCTGAACCCAAAGCATAGGATACGTCGCAGGGGGAGGGAACGGCGTAGGACAGAGGCAATGGGAGGACAGGGACTGCTCTCGGGGCATGCCAACTCAGGGTTGTGTCAGAGGAACCTACCGACCCTAGACTGGGGGTCTCAGACGTAAGTTGTGATGATGTTGTTGATGAGCGCGTCAACCAATCTACCACGGCAGATGCGTTACTGGTGGAGACCCGACCGCTAGCAGATACTGGCAGATTAGGTCTCTCAGCGTGACTCCTGCTGCTACTGGCCCCCAGTCTGATGCGAGCTCTGCCTGCGGAATCTTGGCCTCTGCCACTCCTCTTTTCACTTCCAGGCACTTGTCTGCCCGACATAGTCTAACTGGCGTGGTAGTAGGTGATATTTTAAGATCCCCCGGGCAGCGGTGGGTCTATATGAAACAGAATATAATGCACACCAAAAGTGAGCAGTAACACTCAGCCTCCAACAGGCCTGCTTAGTGTAAATAAGAGAGCTGCTTAGTGTAAATAAAGAGGGGTATGCTATGTTACAGAATGGGATGCCTCAACAGAAGTGCACCTGGCAGGCAGCAGTAAGCCTATGCTCAGCAAAAGTGTCTTTATCAGGCTAATTTCAATTATAATAAGTGCAAATGGTTATATGGTCTTAAACAGAGGCTGCTGTAGTCACAGAATGGGATGCCCCAAAAAAAGATCCAGTAGTGCTATGCCCAGCAAAAGTGTCTTTATCAGGGCTAATTTCAATTATAATAAGTGCAAATGGTTATATGGTCTTAAACAGAGGCTGCTGTAGTCACAGAATGGGATGCCCCAAAAAAGATCCAGTAGTGCTATGCCGAGCAAAAGTGTCTTTATCAGGCTAATTTCAAATATAATAAGAGCAAATGGTTATATGGTCTTAAACAGAGGCTGCTGTAGTCACAGAATGGGATGCCCTGGCAGGGTCCAGAAGTACTATGCCCAGCAAAAGTGTCTTTATCAGGCTAATTTCAAATATAATAAGAACAAATGGTTATATGGTCTTAAACAGAGGCTGCTGTAGTCACAGAATGGGATGCCCTGGCAGGGTCCAGAAGTACTATGCCCAGCAAAAGTGTCTTTATCAGGCTAATTACAAATATAATAAGAGAAAATGGTTATATGGTCTTAAACAGAGGCTGCTGTAGTCACAGAATGGGATGCCCTGGCAGGGTCCAGAAGTACTATGCCGAGCAAAAGTGTCTTTATCAGGCCTAATTTCAATTATAATAAGTGCAAATGGTTATATGGTCTTAAACAGAGGCTGCTGTAGTCACAGAATGGGATGCCCTGGCAGGGTCCAGAAGTACTATGCCGAGCAAAAGTGTCTTTATCAGGCTAATTTCAAATATAATAAGAGCAAATGGTTATATGGTCTTAAACAGAGGCTGCTGTAGTCACAGAATGGGATGCCCTGGCAGGGTCCAGAAGTACTATGCCGAGCAAAAGTGTCTTTATCAGGCTAATTTCAAATATAATAAGAGCAAATGGTTATATGGTCTTAAACAGAGGCTGCTGTAGTCACAGAATGGGATGCCCTGGCAGGGTCCAGAAGTACTATGCCGAGCAAAAGTGTCTTTATCAGGCTAATTTCAAATATAATAAGAGCAAATGGTTATATGGTCTTAAACAGAGGCTGCTGTAGTCACAGAATGGGATGCCCTGGCAGGGTCCAGAAGTACTATGCCGAGCAAAAGTGTCTTTATCAGGCTAATTTCAAATATAATAAGAGCAAATGGTTATATGGTCTTAAACAGAGGCTGCTGTAGTCACAGAATGGGATGCCCTGGCAGGGTCCAGAAGTACTATGCCCAGCAAAAGTGTCTTTATCAGGCTAATTTCAAATATAATAAGAGCAAATGGTTATATGGTCTTAAACAGAGGCTGCTGTAGTCACAGAATGGGATGCCCTGGCAGGGTCCAGAAGTACTATGCCCAGCAAAAGTGTCTTTATCAGGCCTAATTTCAATTATAATAAGTGCAAATGGTTATATGGTCTTAAACAGAGGCTGCTGTAGTCACAGAATGGGATGCCCTGGCAGGGTCCAGAAGTACTATGCCCAGCAAAAGTGTCTTTATCAGGCTAATTTCAAATATAATAGGAGCAAATGGTTATATGGTCTTAAACAGAGGCTGCTGTAGTCACAGAATGGGATGCCCTGGCAGGGTCCAGAAGTACTATGCCGAGCAAAAGTGTCTATATCAGGCTAATTTCAAATATAATAAGAGCAAATGGTTATATGGTCTTAAACAGAGGCTGCTGTAGTCACAGAATGGGATGCCCTGGCAGGGTCCAGAAGTACTATGCCGAGCAAAAGTGTCTTTATCAGGCTAATTTCAAATATAATAAGAGCAAATGGTTATATGGTCTTAAACAGAGGCTGCTGTAGTCACAGAATGGGATGCCCTGGCAGGGTCCAGAAGTACTATGCCGAGCAAAAGTGTCTTTATCAGGCTAATTTCAAATATAATAAGAGCAAATGGTTATATGGTCTTAAACAGAGGCTGCTGTAGTCACAGAATGGGATGCCCTGGCAGGGTCCAGAAGTACTATGCCCAGCAAAAGTGTCTTTATCAGGCTAATTTCAAATATAATAAGAGCAAATGGTTATATGGTCTTAAACAGAGGCTGCTGTAGTCACAGAATGGGATGCCCTGGCAGGGTCCAGAAGTACTATGCCGAGCAAAAGTGTCTTTATCAGGCTAATTTCAAATATAATAAGAGCAAATGGTTATATGGTCTTAAACAGAGGCTGCTGTAGTCACAGAATGGGATGCCCTGGCAGGGTCCAGAAGTACTATGCCCAGCAAAAGTGTCTTTATCAAGCTAATTTCAAATATAATAAGAGCAAATGGTTATATGGTCTTAAACAGAGGCTGCTGTAGTCACAGAATGGGATGCCCTGGCAGGGTCCAGAAGTACTATGCCGAGCAAAAGTGTCTTTATCCGGCTAATTTCAAATATAATAAGAGCAAATGGTTATATGGTCTTAAACAGAGGCTGCTGTAGTCACAGAATGGGATGCCCTGGCAGGGTCCAGAAGTACTATGCCCAGCAAAAGTGTCTTTATCAGGCTAATTTCAAATATAATAAGAGCAAATGGTTATATGGTCTTAAACAGAGGCTGCTGTAGTCACAGAATGGGATGCCCTGGCAGGGTCCAGAAGTACTATGCCCAGCAAAAGTGTCTTTATCAGGCTAATTTCAAATATAATAAGAGCAAATGGTTATATGGTCTTAAACAGAGGCTGCTGTAGTCACAGAATGAGATGCCCTGGCAGGGTCCAGAAGTACTATGCCCAGCAAAAGTGTCTTTATCAGGCTAATTTCAAATATAATAAGAGCAAATGGTTATATGGTCTTAAACAGAGGCTGCTGTAGTCACAGAATGGGATGCCCTGGCAGGGTCCAGAAGTACTATGCCCAGCAAAAGTGTCTTTATCAAGCTAATTTCAAATATAATAAGAGCAAATGGTTATATGGTCTTAAACAGAGGCTGCTGTAGTCACAGAATGGGATGCCCTGGCAGGGTCCAGAAGTACTATGCCGAGCAAAAGTGTCTTTATCCGGCTAATTTCAAATATAATAAGAGCAAATGGTTATATGGTCTTAAACAGAGGCTGCTGTAGTCACAGAATGGGATGCCCTGGCAGGGTCCAGAAGTACTATGCCCAGCAAAAGTGTCTTTATCAGGCTAATTTCAAATATAATAAGAGCAAATGGTTATATGGTCTTAAACAGAGGCTGCTGTAGTCACAGAATGGGATGCCCTGGCAGGGTCCAGAAGTACTATGCCCAGCAAAAGTGTCTTTATCAGGCTAATTTCAAATATAATAAGAGCAAATGGTTATATGGTCTTAAACAGAGGCTGCTGTAGTCACAGAATGGGATGCCCTGGCAGGGTCCAGAAGTACTATGCCGAGCAAAAGTGTCTTTATCAGGCTAATTTCAAATATAATAAGAGCAAATGGTTATATGGTCTTAAACAGAGGCTGCTGTAGTCACAGAATGGGATGCCCTGGCAGGGTCCAGAAGTACTATGCCCAGCAAAAGTGTCTTTATCAGGCTAATTTCAAATATAATAAGAGCAAATGGTTATATGGTCTTAAACAGAGGCTGCTGTAGTCACAGAATGGGATGCCCTGGCAGGGTCCAGAAGTACTATGCCGAGCAAAAGTGTCTTTATCAGGCTAATTTCAAATATAATAAGAGCAAATGGTTATATGGTCTTAAACAGAGGCTGCTGTAGTCACAGAATGGGATGCCCTGGCAGGGTCCAGAAGTACTATGCCGAGCAAAAGTGTCTTTATCAGGCTAATTTCAAATATAATAAGAGCAAATGGTTATATGGTCTTAAACAGAGGCTGCTGTAGTCACAGAATGGGATGCCCTGGCAGGGTCCAGAAGTACTATGCCCAGCAAAAGTGTCTTTATCAGGCTAATTTCAAATATAATAAGAGCAAATGGTTATATGGTCTTAAACAGAGGCTGCTGTAGTCACAGAATGGGATGCCCTGGCAGGGTCCAGAAGTACTATGCCCAGCAAAAGTGTCTTTATCAGGCTAATTTCAAATATAATAAGAGCAAATGGTTATATGGTCTTAAACAGAGGCTGCTGTAGTCACAGAATGGGATGCCCTGGCAGGGTCCAGAAGTACTATGTCCAGCAAAAGTGTCTTTATCAGGCCTAATTTCAATTATAATAAGAGCAAATGGTTATATGGTCTTAAACAGAGGCTGCTGTAGTCACAGAATGGGATGCCCTGGCAGGGTCCAGAAGTACTATGCCCAGCAAAAGTGTCTGTATCAGGCTAATTTCAAATATAATAAGAGCAAATGGTTATATGGTCTTAAACAGAGGCTGCTGTAGTCACAGAATGGGATGCCCTGGCAGGGTCCAGAAGTACTATGCCCAGCAAAAGTGTCTTTATCAGGCTAATTTCAAATATAATAAGAGCAAATGGTTATATGGTCTTAAACAGAGGCTGCTGTAGTCACAGAATGGGATGCCCTGGCAGGGTCCAGAAGTACTATGCCGAGCAAAAGTGTCTTTATCAGGCTAATTTCAAATATAATAAGAGCAAATGGTTATATGGTCTTAAACAGAGGCTGCTGTAGTCACAGAATGGGATGCCCTGGCAGGGTCCAGAAGTACTATGCCCAGCAAAAGTGTCTTTATCAGGCTAATTTCAAATATAATAAGAGCAAATGGTTATATGGTCTTAAACAGAGGCTGCTGTAGTCACAGAATGGGATGCCCTGGCAGGGTCCAGAAGTACTATGCCCAGCAAAAGTGTCTTTATCAGGCTAATTTCAAATATAATAAGAGCAAATGGTTATATGGTCTTAAACAGAGGCTGCTGTAGTCACAGAATGGGATGCCCTGGCAGGGTCCAGAAGTACTATGTCCAGCAAAAGTGTCTTTATCAGGCCTAATTTCAATTATAATAAGTGCAAATGGTTATATGGTCTTAAACAGAGGCTGCTGTAGTCACAGAATGGGATGCCCTGGCAGGGTCCAGAAGTACTATGCCCAGCAAAAGTGTCTTTATCAGGCTAATTTCAAATATAATAAGAGCAAATGGTTATATGGTGTTAAACAGAGGCTGCTGTAGTCACAGAATGGGATGCCCTGGCAAGGTCCAGAAGTACTATGCCGAGCAAAAGTGTCTTTATCAGGCTAATTTCAAATATAATAAGAGCAAATGGTTATATGGTCTTAAACAGAGGCTGCTGTAGTCACAGAATGGGATGCCTCACAGCAGACTTAAGATCAGTTCAGTATATATGCACAGTTAGTTAGTATAAGCAGCCTGAAAACGCTAACAAAACCTGTCAGGCTGGATGAAAAAAAAAAAACTCCCTGTGACAGGCTGACAGCCTCCGATTTTTCTACCTTTCCCTGTTTTTCGCTGACTTTCTGTCTGTCTCCTGTCTGTCTCCTGCCTGTCTCCAGCCTGTCCCTGTCTGTCCCTGCCTGTCTAACTGTCTCTCCCTCAGCTACACAGCGTTCTGTCTCTCACGAATGCAATAGAGAAATGAGGCAGGAAAGCAAGATGGCCGGCCTTAAATACCGCTGTGACGTCACCGGGCTTGCTGGCTGCTGATAGGCTGCATGTGACTGTCCCAGCTTGCACTGGCGCGGGGTTGATGTCTGGACATGTCCCGTCCGCCATCTTAGAATGCCTGTAATGTAAATGAATGGATGTTAAAGGAAAACTTCGAGCGATCGAATCGCGGGGAAATTCGGATTCGATCCGAATCGAATTTTTCCTGAAATTCGGATCGAATCCGGGTTCGTCCGGATCGATTCGCTCATCCCTAGTGGGGACTATTCACTATTGCAAACTCTGTAGCTTGCAGCAGCCACCACTTTTATCTGCTCGCATTGCAGTCAGTTTTGTTCCCAAACTGGTTTTGTCAAGTCTTCACCAATAAAAGTCTGCTGTGCAAAGAAACCAGCTCAGTAGAGAAGCCCATTCCAGTGTTTCAAGCGTATAACAGTTATTTAGAAATACAGAAGTGTTTGATTGCAGTTATTAAATCATATGATCATATGATTATGCTTTGAATATCAGGTTGGGTAATGGTTATTAGGACCTTGTGGTTTCAGGTCTCAGACACGACTAATATCAATATATGGTAACTAAATAAATATCGTTATTCTGATCATAAAAATAGACTTTAAGTAAGGTAACAATTTGACATTTGACATAGGTGATACATTTCCTCTAATACAAGCTGAACTCACTTTAAAAGAAAAGCAAAAAAGCACCTGAAACACTATGGCTTCATCAGCTGACTGTCCTATGAAACACTATGGCTTCATCAGCTGACTGTCCTATGAAACACTATGGCTTCATCAGCTGACTGTCCTATTTATGACACATACGATCACCGTACACTGCATTTATGATTGGGAATAAACTGTTTTTGATATTACATATTTCATATTACATATTTCTTTGATTCGACTATTGCGTTGACTATCAAAATTTATAGTTTGCAGTTCGTTGGCATTCTTTATAATAGAACCCTCATTTTAATTACTTTACATGAACTTGCTTTGTATTTTCAGATTGCAGTCAAATATTTCTCTCTTTTTCCTGATGATTTGCTTCATTAGCAGCATTCTTCAAAGCACATTTACCTAATCCTCAGTTTCAGTATACTAACAAGGGCTCACTCCAGTGTGCTCAGACTAATATAACAATGTGACTGCTCAGCTGGAAAGAATTTCTAATATGCTTTTCATTGAAAAATGCAAACCTCTGGTTTCCTCTGGATTTAATGTTCCACTGTTTCTGTTTGGATTTAAGGGTGAATAAAAGAGTCTGAAAATCCATATAATCTGCCAATCTCTATATCTGCTGAAACACCCGTTTTGTTTTTTATGCATCCGCTTTCTCCCTACGCTTCATTTGTCTTGTACAAACACAGCTACCTAAATGTCTTGTTACTCTTCATCAGTGTAGTATGTGTTTGCATATGACTGGCCTGAATGTTCGTTGTTTTGATGCTTGGTGTTGTACATGGTACTTTGGAAATCTAGAAATGCAAATTAGATATTGGTATTGTTGTGGGATTGTGTTTATCGTAATAAATACATTTTAGTTAGCTCCCTCTTTCTGTCTTTGTAGATCTTAGAATGTGAACCAATAGTACATTTCCTAGATATCTATGAACTGTTAGCACAAACTAGTAACTACAAGGGATAAGCCCTTCTGTAGATAATTGTTTGCAATATACTTGATACAAAAGAGCTGTCATAACATCTTTTTAGAATCTTTTAGCATCCAGCGAATCCAAATCAATAATGTTACAAACAAGTGTTTTCAGAAGAGCAACTGTTTGATACAAGCCTTTGATAAATCCAACCGTACAATACAACAGATCTCTACTGTATGTTCAGGTTATCTGTTCAGACTTGTGCTAGAAAATCATTTGTCTTAGGTCAGTTTACAAGGTGCCTTCCCCATAGACAGAGTAACTGTCACTTTACTGCACAAACACAACTGCTAAATTTTACCCCAAGCCAGAACTAGTACATCCAGTGGCATAACAAAATGTGTCTGGACCCTGGGGCAAACATTGAATAGGGCACCTATCATGGCTCATAGAGTAACATTTTTCCTGTCATTTTAACTAAACATTTGCACCCTCTGCACCCACTATAGCTATGCCTCTAAATACAACATTGAATCAGCAATATGCCAACAGTCTTGTCCAAAGTCTGATATCTTCCTTGTTGTGGTGTATGTGACTGTTTTATTGTCTATCACTTTTCTCTTTAGTCTTTGTGATGTCTTAGCCCACATCCAGGTGTTCATAATTGTCTCCGTGGTCTATCCTTCATAATCTTGTGTGTAACTTCTCCTCCCAGCTAGATCATTGTGTCAGGTAGCCCTGTCTGTAGCACATCCAGTCAGTGATAACTGATGGATCTCCATCTTGTAACCTGCTATTGGGGAATAAGGCCCTCTGTTTCTGTGTTGGGCACTAGGCCTTCTTCTATCTCTGTTTCAAAGCTCAAGTGTTCAATGTAAGTCTGCCTGCTGTATGGTTGTATCCTGTCTGTCATCTATTTCCCATTCCCCAAGTATGTGACGCCCACAAGACTGGCCAAGACTATGTGCAACCACAGTCAACAGGAGCTGGGCTGGCAGCTAGTTGCTTGCCTCTGGTTCTGTAGACTAGTTTTAAAGGGTTACTAAACCCAGTGAAAACAAAAAACAGGGACTCACCTTCACTCCTGTGCAGCTCACCTGCCCTGATGTGAACGTAGCTTCCGATGCCTCGTGCGCCTCCCTGACCCTCCCATCAGTCAAAAAGCGTTGTCCATTCATTGCAATGGATGGATAATCTATGAGATCCTGTGCAATCTTTCTGGCTGAGAACCCATCTCCATATCCCAACTCCCAAACAAGTAAATTCCCAAATCTCCCTGAGTACCCGCAGAACTATTTTGCCTGGCTGTTGCCATAATAAGTATGATTTGAGGTGATCTTCTCCACTTCTAATTTGTTCTCCTGCAGTTAGCAATGGATTCTTATCCCTGCAAACCTGATTGCTCTTTTCAGTCTTATCCGGCCCCTTATCATTGGCCCTACCCTGAGAAAAGCTGTGAACAAAAAATAAGCCATTAAAAAAACTATAAGATTTCATAGACCCAATAACTTTGTTAAAGAACAGCACTAGTTAGCTGTTCTTTAGCTGTTGGAGAAACAATAACCACCCTTCAAAGAAGCAATTATATTTTTCTTCTGTCTTAGGTTGTCAGAAATGCTGAAACGCAAAAACATATTGTCCTTCAAGTTGTTTCAACCCTTTGATTTGCGCCACACATTTGCAGTTCTGTGTTATTGACAAAGTATTTGTAGTTCTATGTTATTTACATTTCATTTTGGTTTATGATTTTGCATAATCAAGACCATGAATGAGATTTTTCATTATGCTTGCTGTTTGTGAGGTTGCCATAGGGACAAAAATGCATCCTGGCAACCATTATCATCACTGAAAGCAATCTGATTGCTGGGTGTTGGTGTGTGTTAGTTGTTCTGTCAGCCATTACAAGCAACTAAAATCTTGTTAGCTGTTCACTGAGTTGGAAGGTTGCTCTTTGATGTGATAACCTATCATTGGCAAAATGTTGGGCTATGTAAGTAATTTAAAGTTAAAGGTATACCATTTTTTGTTGACTTGATGGATTAAATGGGTAATCTTTTAAAACTCACCAGAGCTCTTACCCAATTGTTATATATAAAGGTATTATCATAAGAAATACACATTTTAAATGTTGAAACAAAGTTTCAAAACTTTTACTATACATCATAGTATCCTCTGAGAAGGCATCTATCTTATCAGCTAGACACAAACCTAACTTTATTAACCAAAGCAAATAGATCTTTTGTCACAAAATAAATTGTTTACATGTGTTAAGCAGCCTGTGACTTGTGTGTGGGATGCTCCCAGCTTGCAGTGGAATCCCATCAGAAACCCCTACACACTAGTACCACTACCACTATTAAATTGGGCAAGTGGAACCCCAGTCACCTTAACAATCACCATACGCTTAACCACTCCTCTCTACATAATGTACAAGTAGGGCAAAGGCAATCCACACTTCCTTCCCACACTTTTTCCTTCCCACACTTCTGTTCTTCTGTTAAATGATCAGAAACCACCAGCTTGCAAGCTTACCATGTTGATGGTCATTTACTCTTTTTACACTTTATGGTTAGTGACAATTTTACAAACATTCAATAGATTAGAATAATTATTATTTATCGCCCAATCTAGTGGATAACACAATTTATGACCAGTCATCCAATCTTTAGAAACTAACTTTGTTAAATCTTAAATACAACTAGAATTAAGAGTTTCCATTTGGCAATAAAGACACGTCCATGCTTAATTGGATACAAATGGTAGAGAAGTTCTATATCATTGTATGGGTTTCAGATCCTGAGGGCAAGGAAGATGCAGTGGCCACACACCTTAGGTAAAATCAAACTCTCTGTATGTGACCCAAAGTCAATTCACCCCACTGCCCAATTGCCTTTATGCAAGATGCTGAGGGCTAAACAACAGATTGGTCACCAATTTGACAGTCAGACATTCGGAAATATCGTAGGGGTGTTGATGGGATGCTATCCTAATTCATATTCAAGTTATGGGCCAAAATCATTGTTCTACCAAGTTTTATTGTTATGCCCACCAGTTATTTTTATGACTCTCCCTCTTTTCCCATTCCAGGTCTCCTGTTCAGCATTGTTAATTGTATGAAGAGCTAAAAAAGAAAGACATGGTATTGCTCTTTTTGAAAAGGGAGGATGGGTGAAAGTGTAACTTTTAAAGTGGACCAAAGCCCTCTAACTACCCAAAGCACATTTTTTAGAATCCAGGGTCAGCTTTTACTGCTTAAAGTTTCAATTGAAGTTGATATGTCCAGTATCGCTATAAAGTTATTGCCTCCTTTACAG
This sequence comes from Gastrophryne carolinensis, assembly GCA_027917425.1. Classification (NCBI taxonomy): domain Eukaryota; kingdom Metazoa; phylum Chordata; class Amphibia; order Anura; family Microhylidae; genus Gastrophryne; species Gastrophryne carolinensis. Next base: position 237,277,153 of record CM051238.1, on the reverse strand, counting down.
GTTTTCAGAAAAATGAGACATCTTGATGTTCCTGTCATTCCTGCCAAGCCTTCCCTTTTTGGTAGTTTACTATTCTAGTCTGTCAGACAGTGTCATATCAAGCACAGAAAATCCATAGACGCTATGGATCTTGCTCTGCAGGACAGTAGTTGTTCGTTGTCACCCACTGAGGAAAATACATGGTGTTCCAGCACACTCCTGGCACTGAGTAAACAATCGGCTCATCACACTGCCTAGTTAATTGGTCAGTTTCAATTAGCAAAGTAATCCATGCAATTGAACTTCTTTGTGCTTAAATTTAACACTAGTAAAAAGCATGTAAAACTGAAAAAACATTAATTGGACATGTATTTTATCTCACTCATTCTAAGTAATGTATATACACAATACAGGGTCACATTGGAGTTTAATGTACAAAAATATATTACCTTTTGGCATAAATCTGTATTTACGCATCCTAATTATTCCACTACCTGGCTCCTGTGTCTGGTTCCAAATCTTCATAGAGTGACCCACAGTAAAGCTCTATTAACCCTTTAAACGCCAGCCACGTAAAATTTACGTGGCTGCCTCTCCTGCAGTTAACTGCCAGCCACGTAAATTTTACGTGCCTGATTTCCCCACTAATAGTAAGGCTCTCTCCCCTCTCCTGTTCCGATGGCGGCCGCCATCTTGACGCTAAGCCCCGCCCCTTTTGGGGGCGGGGCTAATGAAGTCAGTCCGGGCCGTCGTCCCCGCTAAGCCCCGCCCCTTTGGGGGCGGGGCTATGGCGTCATTCCCAGTCCCGATCACCGGCTACAGCTCTGTTAGCTGTCAGATGCCGGTGATCGGTGCCCTGGAAGGAGGTGACAGGAGATCCTCTGATCTCCTGCCTCCTCCTTCTCTGGATGCCGATCACCGGCATCTGACAGCAGATCAGCGAGGGACACAGGAGCTGACGATCGAAGGTGAGTAAAGAGTAAATTTTTTTTTTTTTTTTTTTTTAAATAAATAAAAATTTTGTGTCCGTGTTTTTTTTTTCTGTTAACCCTATGTGAACTGGTAAGGGGTCCATGAGACCCCTGTACCAGTTCACAAGGCTGGGGTCTGGCAAGTCACCTGCCCTAGCGGGTGACTTGCCATTAACCCCTGCACCCCCAATTACCTGCCTCCCCAAAGCCCAGGGGGGGGCAGAAGAGCCCGGGCCCACATAGGCTATGTGGGCTCGTAGGCTGCAGGGTGGGGGGGCCACAAAAGCTGGCCCCCCCACTCTGTGCCTACAAGCCCCCATAGCTGGTCCCGGGCTGGTTATGACGGGTAGGGGGGACCCTACGTCATTTTTTTTTTGAATTTTAAGGGTTAGGGTTAGGGTTAGCCTAACCCTAACCCTAACCCTTAAAATTCAAAAAAAAAATGAGGTCCCCCACCCTGTGAGGGGGGACCCTATGTCATTTTTTTTTTTAATTTTAAGGGTTAGGGTTAGGGTTAGGCTAACCCTAACCCTTAAAATTCCCCCAAAAAATGAGGGTCCCTACGTGATTTTTTAAAAAATGTTTAACGGTTAGGGTTAGCCTAACCCTAACCCTTAAAATTCCCCCCAAAAATGGGGTCCCCCCCCTACTTTTTTTTTTTTTTTTTTTAAGTGGACCAACACCCAGGCTGATCGGCCCGGATCAGATCCCTCCCTGCGGGGCATCCGAAATCGGGATGCCCCACTGTGTGAAACCCCCCAGGACGCCCCAATCACCTTACCTTATCCCTGTTCCAACGGTGCATGCATGGGCCGCATCTCGCGCTTCTCTCTATCAGGGCGCGCACACGTTCCGGTCGTTTGTGAATCGCCGACGCGGGGCACGCTCCCGGTTAGAGGGAAGCGCGAGATGCGGCTGCCAGCGCGCTCAGAGCCGCTGTGGTTGTCCGTCCCTTGTCCGTGCATACCACAGCGGCTCTGAGCGCTCTGATTGGACGAGCGCTCGCGCATGCGCCGTAGGAGCGGGCTGAGGTGAGTTTTTTATACCTTTCTCGGGGGTTTTACGCAGCGGGGCACCCCCGCGGAAGTGGATCAAAACCCAGGATAGTGAAAATCCTGGGTGTTGGTCCACTTTACGGGTTAGGGTTAGGCTAACCCTAACCCTTAGAATTCCCCCCAAAAATGGGGTCCCCCCACCCCCTGGGATTAAAAAGAAAAAATTAAAAAAAATTAAAATTTTAAAGAATTAAAATGAAAAAGAAAATGACATAGGGACGCCCTCCCAGGGGGGGGCCCACTATTTTTTTAATTTTTGGGGTTAGGCTTAGCCAAAAATTCTCAAAAAAATTGGGGTCCCCCCCCCCCGGGAGGGGGTCCCTATGTCATTTTAAATTAACCCCTTATGTTTATAGTGTGGATAGTAGTATTTTATTTGTAAATGTTATAAAATGCTCTTTTCAGTTTGGGGGGTCTCCTGGGCAAGAATGAGGGGCTATTGATACATATGTGGTACCGTTGTAATCGGGAGAAATGGGGCTATCACATGCAATATGGTTTTTATTACTAAAAAATGTTTTATTTAAAATAAAGGAGACAATTGTTTAAAAAATATTATTTTATTTATTTTTTTGTTTTTTTTACGCAAAAATATTTAAAAAACAGTAGAAAAATTACAAACAAGACATTTAATGTTAAAGCCTAAATTCTGCTGCAAAAAAATATATATATATTTTCCAAGAAATTCCGACAAAAATCACGGTTAAACATGCCGCAAAATGGGGAAAAATGACCAACTGAGGGCGACAAAAGTTCAAGTAGGCTGGCAATTAAAAGGGTTAATAGTACCTATACATGTTGGGTATTGTTCTGCTCGGGGGACCTTGCGCTTTCAGATTTAGCTTGTTTTTTCTTATTTGCATATTGATATTTTAGGAAAAGGTGTTTTTTATTCTGCTTTTTTATAATTTTTTTTGTGAAACCCTGTGCAACCTAAGAATTCTTCAAGGGATTACTTCCAGAAAGATGAGCCCACGACAACAAGCTGGGTACGCTTAGAAAGCTTAAAATGTGTACTTTCAGGGAATATGGTTTATGGGGGATATTCTAAATGTAAAGGGTTGTTTTGGTAGAAAAAGCACAAGGTGCGCACTTTGTATGCAGAGCTGAAATTTTGAAGTAAAATTACCGTTACGCACATGCTTTACTTTGGTGTGTTTGGCAACTCTTCCCTTGACAGTAGCTATGCATGCTGGGTATTGTTCTTTTCGGGGCATGTTGCTTTTTCAGATTTTCAGTTTTTTTCTTGTTTGCATATAGGTTTTTTTAGGAAAATGTGGTTTTGATTCTGCTTTTTTATACTTTTTTAGAGAAACCCTGTGCAACCAAAGAATATATTGAGGGATTACTTCCAGAAAACTGAACCCATGTCAACAAGCCTGGTACGCCTAGAAAGCCTGAGGTGTGTACTTCCAGATAATATATAGTTTGTGGGGGGTATTTCAAATGTAAAGGGTTGTTTTTCTTGAAAAACTGCAAGGTGCGCTTAGCACGTAGCATAGTTGTATTTTATCTGAAAATCTCCTAAAGAGTTGTTTCAGTTTGGGGGAGTCTCCTGGGCAGGAAAGGGTGTCTACCTATACATATGTGGTATCACTGTAACCGGGAGAAATTGGGGTTTCACGTGCAATAAGATTTTATTGACAAACTTACATTTTTTATTACAAAAAACACTACAAATTGTAAAAAATTGTTTTTTGTTTTGTTTTTTTGCACATATTTCATCCAAAAATATTGAGAATACACCTAAAAAATGACAAACAAGACATTTCATGTTAAAGCTTAGACTCTGCTAAAAAAAAACAATATATCACTTTTCTGGGAAATCCCTGGAAATCCCTTCAAAAATCACAGTTGAACAAGGGGAGCGCAAAATAGTGCTAAATGGTCTGGCAACAAAGGGTGACAAAATCTCAAGGTAGGCTGGCGGTTAAAGGGTTAAACATCCTGATTTGAGATGCCTGTCTGTTGAATGTCTCCCTAGGACACCACAGCTAGCAAGTAGCAACCAATGGGGTTCACTAGGTGGTTTATACATGTGCATGTACTAAATGGAGTAGGAGCTTGGACTGAGCGGGTCCTAATGCAGGAAGTCCATTTCTCTACTAGCAAGCTGATCAGCTTCCCTTTTGGCTTTTGGTTATTGAAATAAAAAAAATTTAAAATGATTAATTTGTGTACTTTCATGACAGAACACAGGAAAGGCTGTAAATGTAAAGGTTTTCAGAAAACATATGGGAAGGTAGTTATCTAATTACTAGAAGGAGGGCTGAAGGTTTATCTGGTTATTCTTCACATTGCCAAAACACTCTTGCCAGTGGTTACACGAAAATGTAAAGCTGCTTTTACTAGATTTGTGGAAATCATTACTAGCTGTATAATAAAACAAAAAATGAACATTTTACATACAATTTTTAAGTAATGACATGTTTTACAGACCAGGAGGTTGGATTGTAAAAGGTCTAGAGAGCTAATTCGAGACCTTGGTCACGCAAAAAGATCCACCGCAGAGGGTGATATTGCAAATATACCAGCTTCTAGGTGCGGAACAGGAGACGGCACCTGCTTTTTGTGGAGAGTGGGAGAGAGAACTAGGCAGAGTGTTTACGACAGATGAATGGGAGAAAATGTTCTCACTTACCCACAAATCGTCGATCTCAGCACAGGTACAGGAAACGAATTATAAATATTTATCTAGATACTACTAGGTACTACTCCCCAAAACGACTGGCCTCCATCTTCCTGGGCTCTTCGCCTATGTGTTGGAGGTGTAAAACAGAGGAGGGCTCGCTAAAAAGTCACGGCCTTCTGGAAGAAGATAACAGCGACTATGACTGAGGTCATAGGTTCACAGGTCCTGCTCTGCCCGGCCCTCATGCTACTACACCATACCACTAGTGGTGTAACAGCATATAAAAAGTCGGTTTTGAGACATCTAATAAACTCAGCCAAAATGCTGATCCCTAGGTTCTGGAAAAACGAATATACACAGAAAATGATTGGATCCGAGAGGTAGATAGAATAAGGGAAATGGAAGAGCTGGCAGCTGCAGCTCAGGACAATGAGGAAAAGACCCGGCTACTCTGGACATCATGGTATATGTTCCGGGCCCCGACGCCTCCTCCTTGGCCCCCTGAGATCCGATGCAGAATCTGAAGTGGATGGCGGTTGGTCATATGACCCCTGGCACCAACCTTGCTATGTTCCTCTTGCGCGACGGGGCATGGGAGCCTGGGGTTCCCCCCCCCCCCCTCCATCACTTACCTATACTTATGTCCTTTTCTCTTCTCCTCTTTTTCCTTTAATACATCCCTTTTCTTCAGCTGGCCTGGCCCTGGGCGCGAAACATCAGTGATCGACCCCCAAATCATTAAGACACTAGGCTTGGAACTAAACAAATTTAATCCGAAAGACAAAGAAATCAGTAAGATATCCGGATAAACAGCAAACTGATATACAGAAATCCGAGTCATTGCTTCTCTAGCAAATGAAAGTGAATAGAAGCCAAAACTTCTGGAGGAGCGTGAGACAGCGGAGGGACACTATTAGAGTCCCCTGCGAAATCCTGGATCCTCTGAGCCATCTCAGAGATGAAAAGTATCTGGAAAAAAAACCACAATCATAAGAGCGCGGGGGATAGACATGCATATGACGGGCCAGTGCCACTGTTACCTATATGTCATCTTTGTATTTACTCTGAACTACTTGTATCTCTGATATCTTATTGTATTGTATTTGAAAAACTAAATAAATAATTTAAAAAAATAAATGTTTTCTGTTTGTGTAACTTTCAGGAAAACCCTGCTAAATGCACAATCATACATCAAGACAGCTTCCAATACAGCGTTCTCTAGCTCCATATTGCCTAATGATTGATTCCATTAACCATGTACTGTACCTGTTCATCCTTAGTGGTTAAGGGCCTTATCTATGAAGTGTGCCATTTAGCATTTCTCTGGTGGCTATAGCAACAGTTTTAGAGTGGAAGCATCTTTGTCCTTGCCGGAGCGGCGATTTTGACTAAAATGCTAACTAATTCACTTTGATTGCAGCATTCGGTATTGGTCGGCCTGTGTCAGCACCTGTTGAACCCGATTGCCAATTATACCAGTGCCAGTGTGCGCCACTTTGTATCACCACCTTTTCGGTGCTGCACGGTGTATTTATGAATTTTTTCCACCATGAAAAGATTGGCGCTGTATTTTTCCGGAGCTGGTCAGCATTTAATCATTACAGTTACAAGAAATCATTGCTAAGGACAAAGAGGACAAACTGCACACTGCGTTTAGTTTGTGTTTTAGCTGCTGTTGTCCAAATTACAACTTGGTAAGCAAAAGAAGTCATGACAAATGATTTTACAAGGAACAGAAATTACTTTTGGCGACATGTAGGTCCTGTATTTTCATTACTGAAAAGTCACAATGCAAGTTCTGCACAAAAAATGTGTGTAATGTTAATTATAATCATACAACACTTTAACCCTTTAAATGCCAGCCACATAAAATTTACTTGGTTGCTTCTCCTCCACTTAAGTGCCAGCCACGTAAAATTCACGTGCCTGGCATTTACCCCTGCTAGCGGGCAAAAAAAAAAAAAATACTCACCTGACCCCTCGTTGGATCCGGCCGGGTATCCTCTTTAATTTGGTGCCATCCAATCCCCCATGGGGGCTCGAATGGCTCCAGGAGAGCCCCCGGAATAGGCCGCCCCCCCCCCGCTTCGGCAGCAGCTGCTGCTAACTGTAAAAAAAAAAATAAATAAAAATGACATTCACTTACCTCCATGTGCGCTGGCTCCCGCTGTCCCTCCTTTTCACCTGGGGGGCCTCCGATCCCCCCCCAGGACTTACCGATCTTCAGGAGAGAGCACGGGAGGCTCTCTCCCCTCTGCTCCTCCGACGGCGGCCGCCATCTTGCCGCTAAGCCCCGCCCCCCCCGACGTCATCCCGGCCCCGATCACCGGCTTCAGCTCTCTCAGCTGTCAGATGCCAGGGAAGGAGGTGGCAGGAGATCCTCTGATTTGTTTTGAACAGTTAACCCTTTGTGAGCTGGTAAGGGGTCCATGAGACCCCTTATACCAGTTCACAAGGCTCTGAGTCACCTGTGGCTAGCGGGTGACTTGCCATTAACCCCCAGCCCCCCCATTACCTGCCTCCCCAACGGCCAGGGGGGGGCAGAAGGGCCCGGGCCACTTAGTGGCTATGTGGGCTAGTAGCCTGCAGGGCCAGGGGCCACCAACGCTGGCCCCTGCGCCCTGTTCTACAAGCCCCCATAGCTGGCCCGGGTCGGTAATGCTGGGTAGAGGGGACCATATGTCATTTTTCGGGGGATTTTAAGGGTTTTTAACCCTTAAAATTCCCCAAAAAAATTGACATAGGGGGGACCCTATGTCAATTTTTTTTTAAATTAACCGCTTATGTCCTGTTACACAGCAGGTATAAAATGCTTCCAGCATTTTGTGGTGTGGTGTGTTTGTGTTTTTTTTTATATTTAAAGTGGACCAACACCCAAGATTTTGACTATCCTGGGTATTGGTCCTTTCCCCCGGTGCATCCCGATCGGGGATGCCCCGCTCTGTTAAACCCCCGATCGCCCACAATAACTCATCTCACCCCGATCCTATGGTGCATGCACGGCTGCTCGTCCAATCAGCGCGCTCAGAGACGTCTAAGCTCAGCCACTCTGAGCGTGCTGGAGACCGCATCCCCCACTTCCCTCTAACAGGGAGCGTGCCAGCGCCGGCCATTCATAAATAGCAAGCGCGGGCACGCGCCCTGCTAGAGGGATAGCGGGGATGCGGCCCGCGCATGCGCCGTAAGACCGGGATTCAGGTAAGTGGTAGCGGGTGTTCTGGAGGGTTTCACACAGAGGGGCATCCCGATTTTGGATGGCTCGGGGGGAGGGAATAGAACAGTCTGGGAATCTTATAGATTAGCCCTGGGTGTTGGTCCACTTTAACCCATTGTGAACTTGTAAGGAGTCCATGAAACCCCTATTCCAGTTCACAAGGCTGGGGGGCTGTCAAGTCACCTGCGGCTAGCGGGTGACTTGCCATTAACCCCGGCCCCCCTATTACCTGCCTCCCCGAAGCCCAGGGGGGGCAGAAGGGCCCGGGCTGATTTAGGCGGTGCGGGCTTGTACTTGGCAGGGCAGGGGGCCACCAAAGCTGGCCCCTGCGCCCTGTTCTACAAGCCCTGCATAGCTGATCCCCGGGCTGGTTATGCTGGGTAGGGGGGACCCCATGTAATTTTTATGGGAATTTTTAAGGGTTTTTAACCCTTAAAATTAAAAAAAAAATGGGGATTACCCCCCCCCCCCCCTTGGAAGGGGAACCCCATGCCAATTTTTTTCTTGATTTAACCCTTTATAGTGTGGATTGTAGTTGTATTTTATTTTTACATGTTATAAAGTGTTCTTTTCAGTTTGGGGGGGTCTTCTGAACAGTAATGGGGGGCTACCGATACATATGTGGTACCGTTGTAATCGGGAGAAATGGGGCTTTCACATGCAATATGGTTTTCTTTAAAAAAAAAAAAAAAGGTTTTATTTGAAATAAAGGAGACCATTTTCTAAAAAAATATTTTTTTTTTTATTTTGTTTTGTTTAATTTACTCAAAAATATTTAAAAAAACAGTAAAAAAATTACAAACAAGACATTTCATGTTAAAGCCTAAACTCTGCCACAAAAATAAAATATATCATTTTCCTGGAAATACCTGCAAAAATCACAGTTAAGCACAGCGCAAAATGGTTAAAAATGACCTATCAAGAGAGGGTGACAAAATCTCAAGTAGGCTGGCAGTTAAAAGGGTTAAAAGTACCTATGCATGTTGGGTATCGTTCTGCTCGGGGGACCTTGCACTTTTAGATTTATGAACAAAGGGGGGTGGGAGCAGCTCAATCACTATTTATACAAAATTATCAACATTATTATTCAGGGCCTGGGAACTAATTTACCGCCCAGTTTAACCCTCTCATCAACTAAATATCAAGCAACAAACATGTCTAGCTATGTGGAAAGACAGAGATTTGGCTTTTAGATTTAGCTTGTTTTTTCTTGTTTGCCTATTTATATTTTAGAAAAACTCATTTTTTATTCTGCTTTATTATACATTTTTTAAGGAAACCCTGTGCGACCAAAGAATTCTTTAAGGCATTACTTTCAGAAAGATGGGCCCACTACAACATGCTGGGTATGCTTAGAAAGCTTATCATGTGTACTTTCAAGGAATGTATGGTTTGTGGGGGGTATTCCAAATGTAAAGGGTTGTTTTGGTAGAAAAATCGCAAGGTGCACACTTTGTCTGCAGAGCTGAAATTGTCAAGCAAAATTACCATTGTGCACATGCTTTACTTTTTGGTGTTTGGCAACTCTTCTTTTGACAGTAGCTATGCATGTTGGGTATCTTTCGGTTCGGGGGATGTTGCTTTTTCAGATTAACTTGTTTTTTCTTGTTTGCATATAGTTTTTTTTAGGAAAATGTGGCTTTGATCATGCTTTTTTTATCCTTTTTTAGGGAAGCTCTGTGTAACCAAAGAATACATTGAGGGATTACTTCCAGAAAACTGTGGCAACATCAACAAGCCTGGTACGCCTAGAAAGCTTGAAGTGTGTATTTCCAGAGAATATATAGTTTGTGGGGGGTATTTCAAATGTAAAGGGTTGTTTTTATTAAAAAACTGCAAGGTGCACATAGCGCTTACATAGCTGTATTTGATCTAAACATCTCTTAAAGTGCTATTTCAGTTTGGGGGAGTCTCCTGGGCAGGAAAGCGTGTCTACAATACATATGTGGTACCGTTGTAACCGGGAGAAATTGGGATTTCACATGCAATAAGATTTTATTGACAAACTTACATTTTTTATTACAAAAAAACACTACAAATTGTAAAAATTGATTTTTTTTTCACATATTTCACCCCAAAATATTAAGAATACACTTGACAAATGACAAACAATACATTTTATGTTAAAGCCCAGACTCTGCTGAAAAAATCAATATATAATTTTCCTGGAAAATCCCTGGAAATCCCTTCAAAAATCACAGTTGAACATGCATAGTGCAAAATAGTGAAAAATGGTCTGGCAACAAAGAGTAACAAAAACTTCAGGTAGGCTGGCACTTAAAGGGCTAATCCAGTTCTGCCCATTGTGCTCTATGGGATTTTGACCTACAGTGCCACTATAATCTGGCGCAGCTTCAACCAGTGCACCTGGGGCTGTTATCTTTCTACATCTCTGCAAAATGACTTTCCCTTTCTATAAGGATACTCTGCTAAGGCTAACAAAATAAAACACACCTTCCGTCCTCTGGCATATAGAAAGCCATTAAAAAAGGTAGTATCTCCTCAATTCAGAACTCCATTAATGAGCATAGTATCTCCTCAATTCAGAAATCAAGGTCAGCAGGAGTAGGCGGATTAAGGTCCCTGCAAACTTGGACCCTACCTGGCGCAATTGATATTTTCTCTATATTTCATTTGAATAGTACTGTTAAGAAAACTGGTTCACTGCATAAAGTATAATGCTTAGGACATTGTGTTTATTTGTCTATTTGCAGAAAATGTTATGCTTTATGAGAAATCAGTATCAGTAGGGTGTCGAGGGGAGGGGTCTGAAGCAACCAAAACTGATTTGCCGGCATGTAAATTTTAACCAAACTTGATTTGCACAATAGGTACAATCCTACTCCAATAGGTGTGTATGTACCGGTATGTATATGTATTTTTGTAGTTTTATTTGTTTTCTTAGGTGCTTACAACTCATATGTATTCATGGACGGTGAACGAAAAACCCCAAACCAAGTGCAAACAATTCTGCATGTGCCTATGCTCCTGATTCATGGCTTTGTGTGCTTGCTGGGTGCACATGTAGATCACACCAAATGGCGTGCGAGTGCAAAATTCCTCTTTAGAGGCCTTTCATCTGAAATTCTGCTGTTGTGAAACGCAAATGTCCCTGCCCCATGTGCATTTGGCTGGCTAAGCCAGTAACTGGTCCCAGTGCCCCCCATGGTTCTCCCGTCTACTGTTTCTCATTTGCGATTTTGTCTCTCGAGCTTCTGTGTTTTAGGCAAATCTCTGTTGTCAGGAGACTCAGGTGATAGGAAATACACCCCGAAATGGACAATAGAGATTTGCCTAAAACACAGAAGTTGGGGTGTCAAAATTGCAAATGAGAAACAGTAAAGACAGGGGAGAAATATTTAGTTGGTGTTGGTGTTTATTTATAGGTGCTTATTTCTCCTTATTTTTAGGTGTTGTGCTTTATTCCTCAGTCCAGGTTATCTCCAGTGTGGTTTTTCCAAATGTTTAGTCCCAGATGTTCTCTTTACACCGCCCTCCCTGCCCTGATTTGCATATTAGTGCTTAACAATTGTGCTAATAATGTTTTTTTCATTTAATTATTCTACTACTATTTTTTGGGCCCAATGTCCATCTTTTTGGTGTTTTTATCATTAAACATTTTAAGATTAGTCAATTTTTTAACAACTTTTAACCATTTTTTTTCACCAAAACCCGAAAAAGGGAAAATCTACTAAATTAAACTTGCGTCTGACACTTTCATTGCTATAAGAAACATGCCCGATGCTGCCGACGTGTTTTAGGAATGAAATAAGCCTGTAAGTGAAGTTGGCAGTTTACTCTAGCTTTTTGCTGGAGGAAATTCACTCTAGCAAATTTCCGCCTTAAACAATGCGCCTCAAATTTTGACAACCATAAATCAGAAGGAAGCCTGTTCGCTACTTAGCACTCCGAAAAACATGCGCAAATGCATAGGCTCACAACCATGAATCAACCCTATTGTGGCAAATGGTTTTTTCAACAGGTCAGGTTAACTCACATCCACTGAGAAACATTAAATTAACTGTACCTTGGAATTACAATTAACATTGTAAAGAAAAAAAGTACTTGTGTGATATAGGCCAAATGCATGTGGTAGAAAGTATTTTCATTTGTCACATACATTACTATACAAGTATGATATGCAGTGAACTGTTGTTATGCCAGACCAAGGAAAGGACAAAAACAGATAAGGTTTGTGAATATAATGAAAATTGTTGAAAGAACATATAAAGGAAATATTAACTGCATATAAACTATGTATACATGTATACTGCACGTAAGATCAAAACCACATATACCGTGTATACAATGAGGAAATGAGGAAAAATATATACTGTAGTAAATTCAATAGGTAACATCCCCTTCACTCCCTATTTTCCTGGCCCTTACCTGGCCTTACTGCCCCTCAACACAGACACCACATCATTGCTTTAAGAATGGCCATATCCACCCCTACCTATGATTAGAGCCATGGTTGATGAATGTATTGGATGATTGGGTGGGAAGAACCCCGGGGGCAGTGCTCAGCAGCTTGCGGGCTGGTCTTAGGCTGGCAGGGGCTGGATTAATTTCTGGCCCCAGTACACCTGCACATGTGCAAAATATAAGTTAATTTGTGTAGGGCACAAGGTGACTGAGAAAGGGGGAAAAAGAAAGGGATGTGGCAGAAACTGTGGCTGACTGCACACAAAACCTGGCCATGATTCCTGGAAAACAGCAGCACACGTAGCACACTGACCATAGGGGGAATGGATGAATTTCAGGTGGGCTGCACTATTTAGGGCCAGCTGGGCTGGATGTAACACCCAGCACGCAGCCCACATCACCTGTGACTTGTGCCAGAAGTCTTTTATATCGGTGCATTGTTGCTTCTATCATAACACACTCCCTCTACTTCCTCCCTTCCCATAACCAGCCCCACTGTACTTCAGCCTATGTTCTGAGCAATAAAAAAAAGCCCCAGCATCGTATCTGGGGGGCATACTGACCCTGCCATGTTTTCTTTCCCCACAGTGCCAAAGATTCAGTACTGTCACTTTAAAGTGGGACAAAAACCTGGGAAATTGAATATTCTGGGTTTGGAGGCACAAGCGATCACTGGAAGAAGTTATTACAAAGTCAGACCAATAGGCCTTGACTTTTGTAGATAACACAAAGATCTGTAGCACAGTGCAGTCTATTGAAGATGTTTACAAGCTTCAAGCTGTCTTGGACACTTTGAGTGTCTGGGCATCCGCTTGGCAAAGTTTAATGTGGAGAAATGTAAAGTCATGCACTTGGGGTCTAATAACCTAAAGGCCACATATGTCCTCAGGGGAGTAAGAAAGGGACAATCATCTGTTGAGAAGGATCTGGGGGTACTGGTAGATCACAGGCTAAATAACAGCATGCAATGTCAAGCAGCTGCTTCCAAGGCCACCAAGTTATTATCATGCATTAAAAGAGGCATGGAATCACAGGATAGGGAGGTAATATTGCCTCTTCATAAGGCACTGGTGCACCCTCACCTAGAATATGCCGTCCAGTTCTGGGCACCAGTTCATAGAAAGGACGCTCTGACAAACTAGTAAGAGGAATGAAGGATCTTAGTTATGAGGAAAGATTACAAGAATTAAAACTGTTTAGCCCTGAGAGGAGACGCCTGAGGAGGGACATGATTAACTTATAAATGATTAACGTATAAATGTATAAATGGGCAATAAAAAATATGGGGAAACACTATTTCAGGTAAAATTCACTCTAAGGAAAAGGGGGCACTTCTTTCAACTTGAAAAAAAGAAATTCAATCTCAGAGACAACAATCATTTTTTACCATAAGAACTATAAATCTGTGGAATAGCCTCCCACAGAAGCTTGTTACATCATCAACCGCTGACAGCTTCAAAAAAGGATTAGATGCTTATTTAGAAGAAAATAACATTAACAGCTACTATTAGCTGTTAAAAAAAAAACAACTATGACTAGTGACAAAGATAACCTAGTCTGGGAACAGAGGTTGGGGAGTATCCTCTTGTTAAACTTGATACAGGGATTTGTGGTGACCACTGTATAGAATAAAACACATTACACAAGTTAAAGTTACAATGAATAATGCAAAGGAAAAGTAATGCTAAGAATAACCTACATGGTACAGAGAATTTTCATCAGTCTAATAATTTGTAAGTTCCAGTTTATCTACTGCAATTTGATCCTTTTATTATGTAAAATGAATAGTCAGTCTGAGTCACTTTATCCATTGGACAAGATAACAATTGTTTATTTCCATGGCAGGAGGCATTAGTACTGCGTTTACAGGCAGCTGAACCCATTTATTGATTTATTGCTGCCAGTTTATTGTGGCCTTGTTCTTTTCCTGGGGTGGGAGGTGTACATTTTGACAGGATCCAAATAGCACTAGGATTAGGCCTAGTGACGTTATTATTTCCTAACATTTAGGAATAACTATTTCTTAAAAGCAATTACACCATGGGTAGTGTTAAATAAATCCACCTAACTTCCTAATCCACCTGCTAACATTTTATATTGCGGAATAAATATTTGTTTTCAAGCACAATTTATAGTGCTTAGATATTTCTTTTTTTGAAATATGGTTTTACTGCCAACAAGCCTTTCGAAATTATTTTGTGAATATAATACCTTCCACTTCATAGCTCACTGATGAATGAACTGTTGAATTTGTATTGTCTTGAAATTGACAAGAGGTGATTTTCTATGGCTTAGTTATTATGTTATTAGTCATTGTAGAAAACATTTGCAAACATGATCATAGAATTTGAACAGTTTATTTAGACCACATTCATGAAATGAAGATTCATGGCTTTGAGAATACATCCCAAAATAGCCTGCACTGTACAATCTCCTCTCCCAATGTTTCATTTCATGGTTTGTTCATAAATATAGAACTGATTGTTAGCCAAGTCTTTAGATATAGTTTTTTTGTCTGTGTTGAAATTTAGTGTGTTGTCCCAAAACATAGGCCCTCTCACGAATCATAGGTCTTGGAAAACGATATAAATAAGATGTGAGCTTTTGTATACATGTGTATTTGCTGTTACATCTGACTCATAATACCCTGTGTATTACTTGTTCTTTTACTGTCTGTAATTTCTACATTTTACAGTTCCATGGAAAATGGTGGCACTTTAAAAATAACACAAATAATGATAATAATACTGTTAAAGTGGACTTTGTGTCAGGATTGGAAGCGGGATTTATGCAGGGGGAGCCGAATCCACCGACTTTTGACTCAAGGCTCCCAGTGAAACCAATGAGGTAACATCTCTGTGGCCAGGAAGCTAGGTGGAGTTCCAGATGAGGGGAGGACAGGGTTATGTAGAAATCAACCAAGGCAACGTACAAACAAGGAGCAGTGAGGAAGTCTATGAATATAAGCCATGGTTGAGGTATGTAGCAATGGTACAAATCTAAGTCCAAACCAGAGAGCCAGAGATCAACACCATAGAATCAGTCCAAAGGCAGTCAGAGGGTAGGCTGAGGTCACAACGAGGAATCCAGAGAGATAAGGTGCAGTCAGGAAAAGCCAGAGTCACAACTGGGGCCCCAAGTAGTCACAAGTTACTGATTTTACTATCTAGCATGTCTATAAAGACTTTTAGTGTTAGACAATTTCTCTATAAATCGCATTTAAACACTGAGCAGTTATCTATTCTAGAACACTGCTTCTCCACCCAGGGGATTGCAGCAATGTTCATTTTATTCATTCATATCATGGGCCTGGTATATTAACAGTAAAGCACATGACCTAGTATTTTGGTAACCTTAATAATTGATCTTTTACTTGGCTGTACTTGGTTGTAACTTCTCGTTGCTACGGAAAATTTAGGGAAGGTGAGGAGCTAAAACCAACTCTTAGCTCAGTGGTGACCATTTATTAAGACCAGTCGGTCACCTGGGGGTTTGACTAAAAGAAACAGATGTGAGAATAGGTTCAGGTTTGTATACCCTAAAATACAGAAGGCTTGTGCTTAACATATATCATTTTACAAGTGATTTTTGCTAGACTTCATTAATAGTTTGTTCTAATATAGCTGAATTGTTCAGTTTGCATTAAGCTGATAAAGAATATAAATCTCTTGGAGAGACCATTTAATTCTTGTCTGTCAACAGGTTTTGCTGTAAGACATTTATAGTCCAACACCTTCTTAACATAGCTCCTTGAAATATACTAGGTGATAAGCATTAATGGCTATCTTTCATTTGGCCTTTGGAATACAGTGTGAATCATGGGCCGCATCCTCCCAGTGCTCAGCAGCTGTCAGTCACTTCCATGTACAGAATTGTTGCCAACATTTCTATTGCTACACAGTTGACTGACTGACGGACTGAATTTATGTGAATGACATTTCAAAGGCAGATACATTTACTGAACATAGTGAATATCGAAGGGGTTGTTTTAAGATAAAAAAAAGTACATTTTATGGTACTTTTACAGTGTCAACCTTTTTCCTTTTAGATTACTATAGTGAGGAAGGGTTAGAACAACAGTTTTTGTTTTCAAAGAATTTGAATTTGGAATAACATTTGGAACCATTTGCTAAGGTTAATGCAAAATGCTGTCACGCTATCCTGTTACAGGCAGAGTCTCCCTCAAGCAGACCTGGGTTCCCAAAAATGTTGGATGATGGATAATGAAAGAATGTAAAATTGTAGGAGACACCTATCTTTCTTTTTGGGTGGAGCTTCTCAATGAAAAAATGGCCCTTTCCATAGGAGGGAGCTTAGAGAGGGTTTAGGGACTATCCTGAGTTATGTTCTGTGCCCCGGGGGCATCCTGATTGCTCCGCTGTTTAAGACCCCCCAGATCACCATGTACAACTCACCTGTCCAATCAGAACGATTTGCTTTGACCATATCATTCAGCAAATGGCTGTGGTAGGCTTCAATGGGGAGCAAGAGCGGGCACAATCTCAACGGAGCACACTCCCGCCCCAGTTTATCTGAAGTCCTGGGGTGGGGGCATCTGCATAGCCACTTGCCACATTACATAGTCATGGCAAACAGCCCTGATTGGATGAGAGCCTTCACAAGCACCATTGGACCATTGAATACCAGCAACCTGGGGGGTTTCACACAGTGGGGTATCCCAATTCATGTTGCTCCAGGGGAAGGCCAATAAATTGTTTAGATTCCAGGGCCAGCCACCCTGGGTTTTGTCCTGCTTTTAATAATGAAGTTTTGTGGATCAAGGTGGGTGAATAGGCAAACCACAGAGTGAGTGAACAAAAAATCATGGATTTTGATCCTCTTTGCAAGGGAAGTAAAGCACAAAAAACGAAATGAATATCCCCCACTCCTGGGCATCATGAGTTTTGTCTGCCTCCCCACAAACCAAAGACAGGGCAGCCTGTACTAACATACCTCCTGTCACATAGCGTGCTAGGCTGAAAGAGAACTCCAATGGAATGTGGTAGCAGTATGTACGTGATTCTCAGGTTTATGCTTGTGGTGAAGGGAGATCCCAAATCAACATGCCCCTATACAGCAAGAGTAAGTGGGAAGTAGTGGGAAAATTAGTCTTTTTTTGCTTTAGTTGCTCTTGAAAGGTTTCCTTACTGTACACCCAATGCAATAATAAGGCAGCAAACAGCTCATCTGAAAACTGTCCCATGAGCCTCCCCTTCATTTTCCGCAGGGCAGGTTAAAAGCTGTATCAGGGCTTCAAAGTTTGCTGCTGCTTCCAATTCCATTTATCCAGGGCCATGCAAAAAAGTGATCTAACAGCTACTCTGTCCCTTGGCTCGCTCAGTACATGCGACCACTACAAGCCTCAGTGGCCCATCAGCTGTCCCCGACCACAGCAAAGCATGCTCATGACTAATAAAGCTGTGCCATGACAGCTCAACTATCACTCAGCAATTGAAGTGATGAAAGTGGCTTTGCTTAGAATACATAAGGTAATTTTACATAAAACTGGAGACTGACATGACTGGAGATAACTAGAGCTTTGAAATGACTCATTTAACAATGTTCCCAATGGGGAATAAGGGGGTAGGAAGTTAGTGTGTATCTGGACAAAGACTGAGAACAAAATGGAATCCAGGAAATGTATTTATCTAGCAAATAACATAATAAATGCAGATGAATACGATACATTAAGGCATTTGTATGTGTTATTTATATTAAAAATAGCTTCTTGTAGAATCAAGCCGCGATATAATGCAATAGCTTTACGTCAGCCTCTTGGCTAGCTTTCCATTAAGACAGAAAACATGGCTGATGTCAGGAAGGTCATCTGCTTTCCAATCATCCTGATTTCTGCAGCTGCTACCTGGGGGAGGAGAGGTAAATGTGTCCTCATCAGCGTGGTGTAGAGGAAATTCTCCAGTATGAATCCCCCCTGCCCCCGCCATTGCTTTCCTCCTGAAAAATAATTAAATAATAAATAAAATCAGTTTTCTATGCAAAAAAGAATATTTAGTAATGATTCATGTACTTTTTTTTGTCCAGCAACTAAACATATCATGATAGCTGAATGATAGCCTAGGTGACCACTCATATCACCTGCTGAGCAGCGGTCAGTCCCTTCTATGAAGCTGGACCAGGACAAGCAGCGCAGAGGACTCCATGCTCAGGGGTCATCATGCTGGGAAACATAAATGACCCTGACTTGGCTGCACTGAGTTTGCATTGGAGGGGGAGGGGGAGAGCGGAGAGACAGCAAGAACAGGCAGGGAGAGACTGAGGGTAGCACTCGTTTCATCTTTTAAAGGGAGGGGAGAGAAGGAGCTCAGCTGCAGTTTGTGCCTGTGTCTGGCTTGTGCAGAAAATTCTAGGCTTCCGTACTAGAAAAATAGACCTATGTGAGCTCAGCCGAGGCTTATTCTACTGGGGAGAATTACGGTTATCTGACAGTAAAGATGGTCTGGATCGGTACAGGTGACCTGAAGAATCCAGCAGGATGGAGTGGCTAAGGATGACAATAAGGTAAGGTGATGATGACGGTTTGCGACTGCTCCTTGCAATGCTTGAATCCATTGTTATTTGCCGGGGTGTTTCGAGCCCACATCATAGTGTGAATACCCCTGTCATAATAGGCAGATGGGAATACAGACCCAGGCAATTCGGCACAGCCATTGTATTTGATAGCAATGGCTTCTGTGTGCAATAAATTTGACATATTACAGGTTATTATGTGTGGTTGTGTAGAGGCTTGCTCCTGGTTATATATGATTCTAGCTTGCTGTGCTGTAAACTGCCTTGTTGTTATAAATGAGAATGTATGCTGTAATGTTATATTTAATATTCTTGATCCAATAAGACAATGCGATCCAGATTGTTCATTCTCAGGAGTGCATTTAGCTGCCGCACTTGTCACTGAGAAAATGCCAGTATATATATATATATATATATATATATATACCGTATAAAAGCTTGTTGTATTCATGCTGCATCCTTCTGCTTAATAGCACGGGTTATCAGCTCTAAATAACAAAGAAATGCTGCAGTTGCCTGTAATGTGCTGGAAGCCGGTGATGTGATAGAGCTGTTCATTTATGCCAGCTCCACTAGATCAGGGTATTTAAATGACTTGAGAAGCATGTCACACATTGACATTCAAGAATAGCATGAATAGCATTAAAGCCCTGTATGAGAATCCTGTTCAGCCTGGCATTCACTACCAGTAACTAGCAATGCTCATCCGATGTCCAGGAAGTGTATGTTTTCCTCCGGTTGGAAAGGAATGAGTTAAAAGTCATGTGAAATCATTAGTGAGAGATGAAAATGCTTTGCAGTCAGCAGAATGGCTGATGGTTTTCGCTTTTGTATCTAGGGGTTAATGTATGGCCCAGATGAAATGCAGTGTGTCAATGAGCTTGAAACTGTGTGCTGACATTTTCTTCTGTATCTGTTAAGGATGGCTTGATGATCAAAGATTGAAGAATATGCATGTGTTTCTTTTTAGATTTTTGTCCATACTGTTCCCTTTATTTTCAGTATGAGGTAACCGGCTTGTCTTTTTTTTATTATGGTGAAAGACATTAAAGCTGTTACTTCATTTTATGGCCAGTGAAGATCTAGTACAAGCACTCCAGCTTCCACGTTCGCGAATGTAGACTTTCTATTAGCTAAACAAGGGTGATATAATGCTAAATGGAGTATACCATTTAGACTTTATATGCTTAGAATTTCATTTTCAACTGTGTATGCAGCAATGGCGATCCTTACCTGGTATAGTGTGACTAATAACTGGTGCTACAACTGAATGAAATGCTACATATAGGAAGATGTGTCTCCCAAGGCATCGAGTCAGCAATTTGTTTTTCCTGTATGTAGGGTTAGGCATTAAAACAATCTGTATAGAAGAGGCTGTAAGCATTGCGAGTAGATAGACCGGTGATGGCATGGGAAGACTACCTGCTTGTCTGTATTCTGGCTTTGCAGCCAATGAAGTGACAAGTGGACTTGATTCAGAGGCAGCCTCTGGCTTCGACATTCAGCAAAAAGGTAAGACGCCTTAAGAGCAACTTGCTAGAGAGTGATAAGGGATTAAATAAAGCTGGCAAATAGTGCTGATAAACCTGGCTACTGATTGTCATGCACATTTTATGAAAAATACGAGGCTATTTGGTTCTCTGAATTCCGCATGGCTGCTGTTAGTTTCAAATGCCTCACAGCCATCATTACTTTTTCTAGATTGATTTTTAGGTTTTTTGTTGTATTTAGAAAATGTCAATACCAACAGCTTCATCTCGGCTCCAACAAAAATGATAGCTGAATTATTTTAGATGAAGCAAGAGCTAAATGCCCATAATTGTTTTCCAACAGGGGCTAAGGCTAGATTTGTGTCATTATGATGGTTGCAGTCTTAATTCTAAGGAAAACTGAAAAACCTTTGGTAAATGTCTACCGGATGCCGATCATTTTGCAGTGTTACATGCTTTGTTTGGGAAAATCAATGCAAAGTGGGCCTCGGAAATGTAAAAAGCTAAAAGACAATGCGCCTCAGAGGAATAACAATGCAGGTTAGAGGTTCCTTCCTATAATGCTCACCTTGAATAGTTTCGCTGACATATACAGGATGATGGGATCAGCAATGTCATGAATTTGCAAGGGGATGGGAAATGGGATAAGGCAGCAGTATATTATGATTACTTTTAGTTGGAAAATTAGTCTAAGATAAAACAGTAATTTGATCAATTATTACAGTTAATGTTTGAAAGCATGACTCAACATTCCTACATATTTTGACATGTGATATTTAAAATTCAAAGGCACTAGACTGAAATCATCTGCTGTAAGTTGCATTATGTAATTATCTAGGTAGTACTATATACGCCTTTACAAATGATTGACAAATATGTTGGGTTAGTTAAAAATGTATGTTTGTGGCCATGTAAGGAATGGCCATGTGGCCATGTAAGGAGACATATGCTCAACCATCTCCCCAAGGGCCACCAACAGGCCATGCTTTGCAGATCTCCACAAACACAGGTGAAGTAATTGATGCCTAGACCTTTTGGTGGCCCTTGAAGAGGGTTTGGGAACACGAACATAGCGTGTTAACATACAAGTTGACTTGAAATATGTTCAACTATGTAAAGCTGCTGTTTTAGTTGGCAGAAATAGAGCAAGTGGATTGACACCACTTAAACACCAATGATAGAGCAGGTGGGCTTTACATGTACAACCAATTAGATGTTTGTGAAATGATTCCAGAACAACTCACCCCTTCCTACTGTGCATGTGCAGAAGTTCAGCCGATAGGAGCAGTTTGCCATGTTTATTGCATTTGACAAACAGCTCTCCTTGACTTCTTGACTTGACTGCCGCATCCCCCGCATCCCCGGTGGCGTGCTCTCCATTGAAAACAATGAGAGGCCTTTGCCAAATGACATAGTCACAGCAGATGGTTCTCATTGTATAAGAGCCTGTGCATTCTCCATTGGACCGGGGAAAGGTAAGTGATTACCAGCACTCTGGGGGGTTTCACACAGTGGGGCATCCCGAATGGAAAGCCAGTGGCCAGCCTGGAATCTTTTAGATTCCAGGGCGGTTGCTGGTGGGTTTTGTTCTGCTTTAAGAGTAAGATGTGGGCAAATGAAATCACTTCTGTTTTATCAATTACCTTCAAACTGTTCGCCAATTAGTTCCTTGATGAGCCTGATGCTGAAGCGTTGCTTGTAGCCAACTATGGGAATGCTTTAGCCATGTGGTAGTGGCCACATTCTGCCTATCCAGATCTTAAATGAAAACAACAATCTTGGAAAATTGGAGTATCATAGTAAAACGCTTATGGATATGGGAGTGGTAAAAGCAAAATAAAAACATGAAAATGTTTGCTCACACTTTATAGTCCTCGTCCATGCATGAAAGAAAAATTAAACTCTCCTTTTATTCCCCACATCACCCCCTGCAAGCCGAAACTTACTGGAGGAAGAAGAACGGGTAACCTAATGTGCTGGCATACCCCTCCAAAGGAGTGTGCTGAGGCTGTGTCTTGCATACACCTCCTTGACCCAAGTCAGTATGCCCTTTGGAAAGCTTCTCTTTGATCCATAAGTCAGTGTTGAATTTTCGGACTGGTTTCAGACAGTGACCTTGAGCCTGCAAACCAATTCTATGTAAGATCATCACCCCACAATTGCATGTAAATTGCTGCCTATTTTGGCCTCTGGTCCCTTAAACATACGCAATTGCAATTAGATTTAACTTAAAAATCCAGAACACATTGGTTTTTTTAACAAAACAATTGTGATTCATGTCCATCAAAGGCTGGTTTAACACCAGCGCAATTGCGAAGTGCTTGCGCTTTTGGGTGAGTACCCCGCTCTCGCCTGTGAAAAGGCACTTTCACATATGCTATGGGAATTTGTGGAGTGCTCAGAGCGCTCTGCAAAAGCCCTGCCAGCAGCTCTACCGATCACTGAATGCCCTCCACACTCATTGCAGGGAGCACGCTCGAAAGCGCAAGCCTGGTGTGAAACCAGCCTAAGTGTAACAGCTTCAGTGAAACCATTTATATGAGGACCCAGTCTTTCCTTAAATTAGATAAAGCTAGCTTCTATCCCACTGGGAGTTGCTTCCCAAAAGCACTTATTTCTATTCAGATGGGCACCAAAACCCCAAGGGAAATGCTCTTCTCCATAAGGCAGACAAATGACTAAAGGGGCACCAGGACTGCTACCAACCCCAGAGGCAAAATAACTAGAAACTTCACTGATCACAACAAATACTACTTAGAAATTAGAAGATGCTATGTGCGGCAAAGAATGGCAAATAATAGATTACTCTCACTATACAAATAAAATGATGGGATGATGGGAAAAAAGAACAAGTTGAGGGGTGTCTGCGGTTACCCACTGGTGACCACAGCACCTCTGGTTTAGTGACCCTAACCTCAAAAACAACAAAATAATTGATGCTGGTATGTACCCAGGGTTTGTTTGAAATGGAGGAAGTCTGGTTCAGTTGGGCCTAGGTAAGCCACAACCCACTATACGACCCCGCCACTAAATGTTCAGAAAAACATAATTTCAATAAAATGCATACACAATTTATCAACTTCTCTAAAATCATTTGGTGCAAACTATAAACAGTACAAGGAGCAGTATTGAGCGTTTTATAAACCCTCTCCATGCCTGGAGACCCGCAGGCTATCAAGCTGCGGGTGGCTGTGCCGACCGAGGCCAGTACCAACTTCCCAGCGACGGCCATCCCAGACTGGGACTACACCTTGGAGCACAGCCACAAGATGCTCACTGTTTCCTGAACGATTAATGGCTACCATGTATTATCTGCATGAATATACGCCTCTTTGAATGTGTCTTGGTTTTTGGAAGGCAAATGAATAATCCACCAGGATTGCTGCTGCTAAACTTATTGATTATTTACTGCTAAAAAAAGTGAGTGAAAAATGGCTCAGAAGAAGCCTGTGCAGCGAAACTAGTCTGCCTACACCCTCTTCAGTTTGTCATACTTTTTGCTATTTTATTCTTCAATCAATACATTTGATATTTTCTATTAAGCTATCCCACAAGTGAAAATCATATGAATACAAGAAATTGTTTTAAATGGATATGTATTTAGTTTGAAAGCATTGAGGAGTAGCATACTAATATGTACTCCTTGTAATGTTTATAGTTTACACCAAATTATTTTACAGAAGTTGATAATAAATTGTGTATGAATTTTATTGAAATCATGTTTTTCTGAACATTAATTGGCGGGGTCGAACCCAGAGGTTTATGTATAGTGGGTTGTGGCTTACCTAGGCCCAACTGAACCAGACTTTCTCCATGATGGGGAAAAAAACTGTCAATGTCAATACTAGTAGTAGACTGCTGGTTTACACGTTTTTAAAGTGGACCAACACCCAGGATTTTGACTATCCTGGGTTTTGGTCCACTTCAGTGTAAAACCCCCCAGAAACACCCCAATACTCACCTCAAAACGCTCCCACGTGGCCGGGTGACAGCGACGGACAAGCGCTGACAGCGACGGAGAAGCCAGCGCGTCCGCCGCCGCCTCCCGCACGTCCCTCTGACAGCGCGCGCGCCGGCCATTCACAAACGGCCGGCGCGGGCGCGCGCACGGCTAGAGGGGCGCGCGGGAGGTGGGAGGAGGTGAGCTTTTGGGGGGTTTTCGGGGGGGTTCCTCACCGCGGGACATCCCGATCTCGGATGTCCCGCGGTGAGGGGGGTGATCGGCCTGGGAATCTTATAGATTCCCGGGCCGATCACCCCAGGGTGTTGGTCCACTTTAAAGGTTCTTGCCCAATGCCACACCTGATGCAGGGGATAGTGCTCCTTTCTGATTACATTAAAAGCAAATACATCTCGGTATGCCTTTTATTTTTAACCCTGTGAAATTCACATGGTTGTATGTCCGCCTGTTAACTGACAGCCCTGTGAATTCTACATGCCTGGCGTTTTCCCTGTTTATGGCCAGAAATAAAAATAAAATGCTCACCTCCATCCAGAATTTAGCACCGGGGGTTTCTTCTTTCCTCGGGGGGCCTCTTATCACCCCCAGGTCTTCCACACTCTGCCCTGCATGGTGGCCTCTGACAGCTCAGTTGCTACCACAGGTTGAGCAGAGAAGCCTGGAGTGATCGTCGGAAGCCAGGTGCAGGGGCAGCGGGCACCAATCCTCTACCCTTTTCTCGGCTTCCACTGATCACTTCCACTTGTCAGATCATCAATTGTTCATCATGGAATTGGCGATGGAAGGAAGTAAGTAGGAAAATATATAATGGACTGTGTGTGTGTGTGTTTTTATTTACATTTAACCCTTTTTGAACTCATAAAGTCTCCTTAAGACCCCTATACTAGTTCAAAGTGCAGGAGGGGCTAGCAAATTACCTGCTGGTAAGCCCAAATCCCCAAAGCCTAGGGGGGTGCAGAAGAAGCTGTGACCCATGTAGGGTGGTAGACCAGGACGCAGAGGCTGAGCGCCCAGCCCCCGGCCCTGAAGGCTTTTTTAACAAGGTAAAGAGGGGACCCCCTGCCCTGGAGTGGGGGGGGGGGGGAGCATGCCATTTTTTTTAAAAGATTTTAAGGCTTCATTCCTTGATACTGCACATAGTAGTTGTTTTTTATTAGAAAATCTCATAAAAGGCTCTTTTCAGTTTGGGGTGTCTCCTGGGCAGGTGTCTACTAATACATATGTGCTACAGGTGTCTATTGATATATATGTGGTACCATTGTAATCAGAAGGAATGGGGATTTAAAAATTATTTAAAAATTCTACAAAATTAAACAAATAGATGTTTTTATATTTGTTTCCACATATTTTACCCGGAAATATTGAGATAGTGCTGGAAAAAATACAAAAAAGACATTTCACATTAAAGCCCAAACTCTGCTGAAAAAATAATACATAATTTTTCTGGATATCGCAGGTAAATCCTTGAAAAATTATAAACATACACATTATAGCACAAAATACTGGAAAATGGCCTGGCAACAGAGGGTGACAAAATCGCTAGATTGTAGTGGAAGGCTTCATCCTCCTTTTTAGAATTGGCCCTTACCAATCTTCCATCTCAGTCAAGTGTGTAATGGAATGGAAATAAAAAATTATTAGAGGTTTAGCCATATTGTGTATAGAAGAGTGGCTGATTACATTATGGAGCAGCAGCAGCTTGTACTGCAGGGTTAGATGTACACTGTACTAGCTTATTACAGCTGTCTGTCCAAAGATATGTGATTTAAGTTTTTTTTGTTCTTTTTTAATGGTGCAAAATTGTACATTTTAAAGTATGATTAGTATGCACTATTTAGGCTCTATCAAAAATAAAGTATAACTGAACAACCATCAAACTATTCCTTTGAACATATAGGGTTTAGGGGAGCGTGAGGCCGACACTTTGCCTAATCTTCCATCAGACCCTAAAATAGCTATGGATAGTACAGTAGTGACATTGACCAGGTAGTAATATTCATTGGGCATTACATTATTATAGCAACTAACATACATCATTATAGCCCACAGGTGCCTGGGGAATCTTATCTATTATGGTATGAATTAATATTAGGATGCTGCTCACACAATGAGGCATTTATTAATATACTTCTTATTTTTCTGAAAGTATGAGTTATGGTTGTTTCTGTATTTCACTATAGATAATGTATTATGTGACTGCCATCAGTTGTTTTTCCAGTTGGGTAAATTGGGTAAAGAAGCATTAAAACAGTCTAATCATAACACATACATAATAAAACAAGGGTCACATGTACACCATGGCCTCGATTCAGTAGGAGTTGAAAAAAAATCTCATGGTAGTAAAAAATTCAGTTTATGAAAACAAAGCATAAGAATTTTACTGTTACTGAATCACCATCTAGGAAAATAATGAAAGTCAATGGCACTCCTAGGAAAAGTAGAGAACTTTTTACTTATAGTATGCTATATAGTATATATAGTATATATATAGTATACTGTAGTAAAAAGGGCCATTGACTTTCATTAACTTCTTATCTGGTGATTCAGTAACACTGAAATTCTCAGGCTTTTATCTCATAAAGTGATTTTTTTACTACCATGAGAATCTTTTTCAACTCTTATTGAATCAAGGTCCATGTATTAAAAGAAATCCAGCCAAGCTTGTTCTTTTCCTTTACTGGGAGTAGGATGAAGGGTGGCAGATTTTTAATGTATCATGTTGCTTTTGATTGAGAGATCTGCTCAATTCTAAGGTTTCTCACTGGGGATGTTGGGGGGGGTGATTGTGATCCACTCATGAGCACCTCGTAATCGCTGTAAAAGTGCTACCAATAGTAACCTATGGGCGCTTTCAGACTACATCAGTCTGGCATGCCGTGCTTTTGCTGAACTCCATTGAATTGCGATTACAAGCAATATTGATTGCAAATTGCTGTAAAATCACAATCACATACACAGAAAATGCCCCGGTGTGAAGATAACCGACAGGCCCCTTCCCCCTGCGATAACCAGTGCTGGCTTATTGCCATTCTTCTGATATGTGAGAAGTCTGCTTTGGACAGATGTTAAAGTGGCTAATACTTTTGGTTCCCTACGGGCTGCCTAGCTCAGGAGACCTGCAGTTAGAAGTGAGCAGCTCTTACTTGTAAAAGTGGCTAATAATGCTCACCCCACAAGCTTGACAGGGTCTGTTTTCAGTTATGGCTTGCTATCATGCAGGTTTATATAGATTTTTCTTAAACACTTATGTGGTGGAGCTCCTTCACCCTTTGTAAACCTTTATAGAACACCCGTCTTGGTTTTAATTCTCACCTTCCATGGTCTAATCACTTTACACATAGTTGTCTCTACTCTTTTAATTCTGTAAACTGTAAGCAAATGAGTACATGGACTGTTTTATGTTGATTTTTAAGGCCGCCATATCCACATTGCCTTCATTAGGCATATATATACACATCTGATGTAAATCAGTAATACAGTAATATGTGTGGCTGCTGATGATCTAATATCCTTAGCCATGCAGTATTGCATTTTCCCCAGCAATGCAGTGTATTAGATCATAGATGGCAATATCTGGCTGCTTTTATTAAAGTGTCACTTACAAGATTTATCTTTACTGACCTGCAACGATCAATCAGATCCAAAATAGCTCTCTTGCCATCAGTCTCCAGTGCTAAATCTGATTCATTGTTCTAATACTAGCAACTCACACTACGTTTTTTCATGGGATCAGTTATATGATTGATATATTAATCCATGATTGAATTAATTATTCTTAGTCAGAATTCTGATTAATATAAAGGTCAAAACCTGTGTTGGATATGCTGTAAATATATTTGTTTTTAAACCATCCTAATTGATTTGGTCATGGTACTCTGAAAATATACATCTATCTTGGGTTTCCCCACTCGTGTGACCCTTTTTATGGGAATGCCCCTGTGTATGTTTAGGTGGGTACACGGCCAAGACCCATCAAATATTTTTTTAAAAGGATTCGGGGTTAGGCTTCCCCAGTTTTTGTTTTTTAGTCTCTGACTGTGACCACATCATTATGTAAAAATAATTTGTTTACATTTATTTATCATCACATTACAAAAATAGTACATTCATCTATATAATTTACATATAATTCATACTTCAATATTGAAATACATAAGGAATTATCTGACCACTTTTTTCAGTTATCCTCGGGCAGGTTGCCCACCTGAAAGGCATTTCCGAGAATAACTGAAAAAAGTGGTCAGATAATTCCTTATGTATTTCAATATTGATGTATGAATTATATGTAAATTATATAGATGAATGTACAATTTTTGTAATGTGATGATAAATAAATGTAAACAAATTATTTTTACATAATGGTGTGGTCGCAGTCAGAGACTAAAAAACAAAAACCAGGGAAGCCTAACCCCAAATCCTTTTGAAAAAAACTCTGAAAATATATGTTTACATTCATCAGAAGTAGGAAAATGCCTATTTGATACAGAATTCTCATTGGATTTTTGAGGCAAAGCTTTTGTATGTGTTCCCACTCCAAGGCAATATAGAAAGTGTGTTACAAAGTACAGTGCTTTATCCCAGCATCTAAAATGTGGGTGTCAGGTGTTTCCTATTAGCATGACCTTTTGTGCAGGTATCAGCTTCATGTAGAAACACATCTTCTGTGTGGTCTCTTAAAGAGAATCAACACTCTCCTTGAGTCTATTAAACTCTTGGTGCATTGGTCTACTTCTTTATAGGGCATATTGAATTTGAATGACCCACTGTGTGAACCCCCCCATCCCCGGACTGCCTGATTCACTCACCTCTTCCATGAGCCAACACTGTGGCTGCATCCTTTGCTATACCTCTAGCTAGGTTCACACCCGCGCCAGGCCTTTCTGAAGAGATGTGGCTCAGGGTGCTTGCCCCATTCAGATTTCCTTGTGGCACTAACGTCAGGGCAGCAAAGACAATCTGAAAGGGACAAGCACCGCTGATTGGCTGAATGGCTGTGGGAACGGTAAAAAGCAGGCCCCCGTCAGAGTGGAACAACACCCAAGAAAGTGAGCTTCTCAGTTGTTGTTCCTCTTTCAAGGAAATCCAATGGGAGAAGGAGTTACCTTAGTACTCTGCATGAAATTGAAAATCTGTCCCAGGTCATGTGTTTTTTTTCTTTTGCTGTAAGGAATACAATGAAGTTAGGGTTTTGACTGTACCATTTTAAGTGCACAGGAGAATTCTCTATGCCTTTTCCCTGAATCAGCCTTTGCTGGATAAAAGATACTTTGATAGCTATACTCAGGGCTGGATTAAGTGTGGGGAAGGCCCCGACACAGTTTTTTCTTTTTCCTCTAAAATAATAGTCCAGCCAAGTAACTTATTGGTGGTTGTCTGGCACCCGCTCACTTACTGGGACATCAGATCAAGTCCCTTGTACCACCCTTGTGCGGGTGTGTGCTGCTTGGGAACTCCCACTTTGCCATTCTGGGTAGTGCAGTCACCCAGCTGGTCCAGCAGAAAACAGTTCCTGCATTGAGTTGCCAGCAGCTGTGCTTGGTGGCTTATATACAGTGACAGGTCTGCACGCACCCATCACTGTAGCATTGCTGATGGCAGCTTTGCTGCTCTAGACTCTCCATCCTGCCCTGTGGTGGCTTTGGCTGCAGGTTTGCAAAATAAAAAAAAGGCTTGTCCAGGGGCCCGACAGACCAAAGACTGCAAAGCCTCCTGGACCAGACCATAACTCAGAGGTTGGTGGAGGCCCCCTTTGCAGGGCAAGTGGTGGAGGCCCTGCAGAGTGTCCCCTCATAATCCGGCCCTGTATATACTAACTGGCTGTCTCAAAGAAACAGATGAATAATTACAAGAGAAATACAGCAAATCTATTGCCTTGATTTCTTTCTACAGAACTGTCACTCCTGCGTTTCCTTCTTTGCTTCTGGAATCATGGTTATATGTTAAATATGTTACTAATAATGAAACTGATACAAACCAGTAGTGTGGAATTTATACTGGTCAGATTGGCTTGAATCCTCCCTAGTACTGAAGAGGTGCTAAAGAGGTTAATCTGGCCATGTGTTTGAGCAGCTAAAAATCAGCCTCCTTTCCTGAGT
Organism: Gastrophryne carolinensis; assembly: GCA_027917425.1. Classification (NCBI taxonomy): domain Eukaryota; kingdom Metazoa; phylum Chordata; class Amphibia; order Anura; family Microhylidae; genus Gastrophryne; species Gastrophryne carolinensis. The sequence goes on along the minus strand of CM051238.1, from coordinate 237,246,803 downwards.
TTATTAACAGGTTTATAGAAGTGAAAAGTACAGAAAACACTGTGAAGTTTATAGACAATATGGCAAAATCAATAATTGCTGTCAGTTAAATATTAAATGTTTAAAAAGCTATCTGATTATTGGGCTAGATCTCTGACCTGGAGTTGTTGCTGTCTGTACGGCATTGGGGGTGGGTAAATAAATATTGTAGAAAAACCTAAATGAGATCACTGCCTGCCGTGACAGGTCATTTCAGTGTCATTGGGTCTGCGTATCTTGACCATAGGAAGAGCCTAGTTGCGAAAGGATGCAGAAGTGTAACTTGTTACACTGTCTAGTGCAAATGGCCTTGATTGAAACAATAGCTTGGTCTGATATCTCACTGATGGTAATCTCTCTAAATGTATACTATACAATATCTAGCCTAAGCAGGAATACATACTGGTGCAGAAGAAACTCAAGTGTTTCGATGTAAAAATTCAAACCATCTCAACGCCTTTTGAGAACTGAGCTTCTTCATTCTCAAAATGTGATCTTAGATAACAGTTTTCGAAAGATGAAGAAAAAATTGTAATAACTTGTATTGTCCATGTTATTATATGTTTTAACACTCATGATAAGAATACAATAGAGAATTTAGGCTCGATTTAGAGCCAGGTGAGAAAACTCACTCCTTTTTTAGAAGAAACTACTGCCATTCACTTTGATTGTCTACCTTGGAGGCTGATTCAGAGCCAGGTGAAAATGTACATCAAATGTACAAAGCGAATGGGCATTTTCTCTCCTAAAAAAAGAGTGAGTTTTCTCACCAGGCTTTATCTTGAATTAGGCCAACGAAAAACAGCTACAATTAAATGTTATACAAAAAGAAGCTGAACCTGCACCGCTGTATATAAGCAAGCTAGGTGCTGGTACCGGACAGTATAGATATAATCTAAGGAGGGATGTGTGTGTTACCAGACGACTACACACAGTATAACTGTCCGTACATGAAATACCGCACACTGGTGATATTAGATTAATATATAGTAATTTATTTGATCACATCCAAATCCCAGATACAAAAATACATACATCTAAAAACATAATTAAAAAGCCCCAATCCTTTGGGGTGGGGATAACTATCTGGTGGTTGTTATCTATGCAGTATATCACATTGTTCCCTCACACATGTTTATCCAAAAACCATACATAAATTATAAAGTGTAATACATATATATACAACGATTTATCAGCAGGATAAGTGACCTGTGCAGTAAAGTGACAAGTGTTATTAAAGTGACTAGTGCTAACCAGCTCAAAAGCAAATGGGAAATGTGTCATACACTCACTAATGAGGAAAAATAATCAAAATATAAAAAAATCAGACTAAACCGGGAACTAGTAATCCAACTTAATATACTATATTAATACATCACCGTATGATAGACCCCAAAAACACGACGCGTTGCGTGGTGACTCTCCTCACCACTTCATCAGGTTGAAGTGGTGAGGAGAGTCACCACGCAACGCGTCGTGTTTTTGGGGTCTATCATACGGTGATGTATTAATATAGTATATTAAGTTGGATTACTAGTTCCCGGTTTAGTCTGATTTTTTTATATTTTGATTATTTTTCCTCATTAGTGAGTGTATGACACATTTCCCATTTGCTTTTGAGCTGGTTAGCACTAGTCACTTTAATAACACTTGTCACTTTACTGCACAGGTCACTTATCCTGCTGATAAATCGTTGTATATATATGTATTACACTTTATAATTTATGTATGGTTTTTGGATAAACATGTGTGAGGGAACAATGTGATATACTGCATAGATAACAACCACCAGATAGTTATCCCCACCCCAAAGGATTGGGGCTTTTTAATTATGTTTTTAGATGTATGTATTTTTGTATCTGGGATTTGGATGTGATCAAATAAATTACTATATATTAATCTAATATCACCAGTGTGCGGTATTTCATGTACGGACAGTTATACTGTGTGTAGTCGTCTGGTAACACACACATCCCTCCTTAGATTACAATTAAATGTTGCTTGGCATAATGGTAAAGGAGCTCTATTCCTAAAGCTTAATTCAAAGTGTAAGCTATGTACAATGAGTTCTGGCTGAAGTTCTTGACCAGGCATAAAGCATATCAAAATCTCAGACTGTAAATATTACCTTACGGCTTCTAAGGGAAGCCACGGTCTTCGCTTTAATTTCTGAGCTGTGGCTTAGCCAGGAAGAGCATATCATGGTGCAGCTTTAGGAGTCATGAGCATGCCCTGATATGAAACCACGGTGACTTGCCAGGTGCGTTGTTGTTAGCCAAGTTTAGCCCAATTTCCTTTTTCACATTCATTTATCAGACATGGTGGTTATTGAGATGGAAAGGTTACTGTGGTATGGAAGTAGGCTAAATTCTTATGGGGTCACTGTACCCATCTGTGACCCATCTGGAGGGGCGAGTGACTGCAAGCCAAGTCCCCGGATGTGAGCTAAAACTGGGGGTGGCATTATTCTGTGGACAATGCAAATAGTAAGAAATCCCAAGACTTGCTTGATAAGAAGTTGTGTTGCTTTGTTTTTTTAATCATATACTTATTGTGTAATGGGAAGTTAACAACCTGCTGAATTATCTGGGAAACAGTTATCATTTTTTGTGCCAAATCAACATGGCAGTGCTTGGAGCTTAAATCTGTGTCACCGCCTTAGCTTCTGGCTAATGAATTTCACAGCACCCAATTCTGCTGGCAAATAATGTACCTTGCTATTTTAACTGCTTTAAACCTAGCTTTTTATGTCAGCAAATAACTGAAATCCCCCCACCACACGCGCGGACACACACACACACACACACACACAGTTTCTTGTGTAAGGTATAGTAATACTCTACATAAAGACCAGGATTTAAACCAGGTTTTGATCCTCTTCCAGGGGGCAAGAGCGAGCATTGCCTTTGGCCTCCATGATCAACTCACATATTGTTAGGGGAGTGAAATGATACAGAGGAATAAATGTTTCAAGGGAGCGATCCACATGTATAGAAACCTAATTAACATTTATTCTCTGACAATTCTGTCTCCAGACAATGACTATTTATGCAGCTGAAATTAAATGGTATGTCCACTTGAATTTTTTCCTAATGTTAGCAAATGTGTTTCATGGAGGCAGTTTTCACTATCTGCAATCTGTTGCTATTGACAACGTACACCCCGTTTGCAGATAGTAAAGACTTCTTCCATAAAACACACATTTGCTAGCATAGGAAAATAATACTAGATCAACTCAACAACTTGAGCACATCCTGTAATCACAAAAAAATGTACACTTCAAAAATTCCATTGAAAGTGGCATCCAGCTTTACAGGCAGAGGGGGGGCATCCCGCTTTACAGGCTTAATTTAACAACTGTCCCTATTTCCCACACTGAAAAGTTAAAAGGTAGGCATTTGGGCACAGATGAGTCAGTAGTGGATAAAGCTGGGGCACAGAACAGTTAGCAGCACTATTTAGTTTAGTATATAGATCAGTTGGTGGCAGATCAGATTTGGGCACAGATCAGATTTGGAGACACAGATTGGTCGGGGGCAGATCAGATTTGGACACAGATCAGTCAGTCGGTGGCAGATCAGATTTGGAGACACAGATCGGTCGGGAGCAGATCAGAATTGGACACAGATCGGTTGGGGAGCAGATCAGATTTGGAGACACAGATCGGTCGGGGGCAGATCAAATTTGGACACAGATTGGTCAGGGGCAGATCAGATTTGGACACAGATTGGTCGGGGGCAGATCAGATTTGGACACAGATTGGTCGGGGACAGATCAGATTTGGACACAGATTGGTCGGGGATAGATCAGATTTGGAAACAGATTGGTCAGGGGCAGATCAGATATGGACACAGATTGGTCGGGGGCAGATCAGATTTGGACACAGATTGGTCGGGGGCAGATCAGATTTGGACACAGATTGGTCGGGGGGAGATCAGATTTGGACATAGATCGGTCGAGGGACAGATCAGATTTGGACACAGATTGGTCGGTGGCAGATCAGATTTGGACACAGATTGGTTGGGGCAGATCAGATTTGGACACAGATTGGTTAGGGGCAGATCAGATTTGGACACAGATTGGTTAGGGGCAGATCAGATTCGGACACAGATTGGTCGGGGGGGCAGATCAGATTTGGATACAGATCGGTCGGGGGCAGATCAGATTTGGACACAGATTGGTCGGGGGGCAGATCAGATTTGGATACAGATCGGTCGGGGGCAGATCAGATTTGGACACAGATCGGTTGGGGGACAGATCAGATTTGGACACAGATTGTGAGCTGGCTTTGTAGAAGTTTTCTCATTGGTCACACTGGCCAATCAGCCTCTCTCCTCTTACAGGGCTGTGAGAAGCTCCATTTTGCAGACATACAGTATATGAAGGACAGGGAACATGGAGCGCTGCACAGCCTAGTCTATTAACAGCAGCACATGGGACACTGTTTGTTTTGTAGAGGGGGGTTGAACATCTAAACTTTCCCTAATAAGCTGCCAGGAGGGAGGACACACAAAGAGGAGGCTTTACCTTGTGGCAGAAGCAACAGCAGTTACACGTCCCTGTAGCCGAGTTACAAATGTCAGAACCTGGTGAAGCATCCACTGCCCTCCAGCTCCTTGGACAGGCTGTCACTAGGGGGCAGCAGCGTGCACAGATATCCTGCTCTGTCACATGACACAGAGCTATGATGGCTCCTCTGCTTCCCCATCCATGTAAGTGTAATTGCTGATGCCGAGCCTGCGCGGGGCCAACGTTCTAACAGCTGCCGATGCGCAGAGCAGTGTAATGGGTGGAGGCCGCTCTGCCCGCTGCTGCTCTCACACACACACACTAATGTTTGCAGATAATCTGGGTGTAAAGATTACTGTGTGTGAGAGCAGCTTCCACCTATTACACTGCTCTGCTCATCGGCCTCCCATGTGCCGGCCTACCAGGATTCTGCCCGGTATGCCCAATGGCCAGCCGCCCCTGGGGATACTTAATCACATAATAACCATTGCAGGCTCACTAACAGGGGGGAAGCACAGTTTTTTTGTTTTCCTGGTGTGTGGCTTATATCCTTCAGTCATTGATTGCATTGGTCTGTTTTTTTATGATTTTCTGATTTTTTTATCTGCTATGCTATCTCATACTTTTAATAATTTTGGATTTCAACAACAAATTGCCCTCTTATAAAACTATTTTCTCTGGATGGTTTCATAGATGAGCAATGTAATTGATTGGAACATTAGGTCCACGTCCACCCAGCTAAATAACTGTTGCTGTAATAATATGCCTCTTTCTGAGGGTGTATCCAAGCTATTCCCAGTCAATAAGCAGATTGTGTAGATAACACACAGGGAAGCAGGAAGCCATTTCCCACAGGCTCTACATTGCATACACTGTACAGAATGAATCCCCTGGATAGATCGCCATCATTGTTGTGTCTGGCTTGTGTAGTTTTCTGACACTGCCTAATAAGCTCTGTGACATGTGTGTTCATAGTGGGTACAATTAAAAATCTGCATGTTTAGAATTTATTGTAGCTGATTACATATTGAAAATCTTAGTTAACCCAAATCATTAATTTGGAATACAAAACCCTATTTACCTAATGTTGTTGTAATACACCATGGTTTGGCTTTTTGTCTGCTTGCAACTTTTGTGTTTGTGCTACTGTAAGATGCGTGGCTAGTGAATATTTCAGAATTATATTTATTCACCAACTTTATCTTTACAATATACATTCTGGATTGAGGCTGTCAGGAGCAGGGGTGTGGAGTGAATAAACTCCACCTTCAAAAGCCTCTTTTAAATTGTGATCCCACAGGGGCAGGACCCTCTCTCCTAATGTATTCCTGCATCTATGTGTAAAATTACACCTGACCCATAGTACCGTGGGTATTGTATGCATTGTTGTATTTCGCTTGTCTTGCCATTCTGTAATCTATACCTTGAACAGCGCCACAGACTATGGTGGCACTATCTAAATAAAAAAATATGGAGGTCAGGAACATTTAGTACAGTTAAAGTTCAGTGGCTGTTAGAGCAGATGTCTGTTTAAGGCTTTTATGGCCCTTGGAAAAACTTTTTTAGAGTACACTCTGCAGTATATAAATAAGGACATGGTAGAAAAATAGTTTGATGGTGGAGTTTGCTGATCAGATGATTAAGCCATCTGACCATGCTGTTGCTGGTCAGATGATTTAGCCACCATGACCAACCTGAGGGTGAGAGCTGCAGCATGGCTGAAAGAAGTGTAGTCAATGGAGCAAAGTGTGGTTTTTGGGTAATGTTGATTGCGTGGGGGGAGTTTAGTGTACATGTAGTGCCATGGGTGTGGATTGCAGGGACACTAATGTGCCCATCCTAACATTCTGATATGGTGGAACCTCTTGCTTGAATGTCCCCTGTCATATGCTACCATCCTAGACGGTGTCACATGGCTGGCATTTGGTGGTTTTCCCACTATACAAGTGACCGTCTATCAGCAACTTAATACACAAACAAAATAATAGTTATTTCATAAAAAACAGCAAGCCCAACTAGATTATAGCAGGCCTCAGTAAACCTTCTCAAACAGGGTCCATCTCCTCACATGGCTTCCCCCATCTTGGTGTGCACACACAACACATCTTATAGTCCAGTAATGGGGACTACAATACATTTGAGCTAAAATAATAAAACAGGAAGGCAGAGATGCCAAGCTGAACCATTTCTGCGGGGTGATTTTTCTCCAGTCCTGCACTTCACAATGACCATTTATCTCAACACACCTGGACTTAGATAATTAGAACTCCTATTAAACCCAGTTAATCCCAGATGTGTTGAAGAACGTGCCAGTGCTAAGTGCAGGGCTGAGGAAAAACACCCCAAAGGAATGAGTCAGGTTGGCATGTCTGGGAAAGGAATGATTGGCAGCTGTGTAGGCAACTTGGCTTTCCTGGAGTTCGTATTGCTCATGTAGTTAACACTCGTTAATTTGAAAATAGTGTTGCAGCTATTGTTTAATACCAAGGGACCATCTCTACCATACTCTAAATATGGTAAACATTTTGAACTTGTGTTCGTTTCCACCTCATTATGGGTCTTTAGCAAGTTCATAGAAAGTGTGAACCTTTTTACAAGCAGATTAAACTGAAATTGTGAAATAAGCAGATTGAAATATATTGTGAAATAAAATCATGGTCAAGTGTATGTAGCCAGATAAGTACATGTATGTGTCACAGACATTTATGTATTAAGCTTTTTCTCCCCCCCCCCCCCCCCCAGCTGTACATGTTTTAGGGCTTTCAACACAAAAGTCACACTGCTGAAACTTGAAACAGCCCCCCACCCTCCCTATAACTATTGTTGTTTGGCTTGCTTTATTATAATCATCAATGTTTTCAATAATGTAATCAAAATTGTCTGAATCAGCTTGCTAAATCTACCTGCCATCATTTCAGTTGTTAATGGTCTGCCAGCTAAAATTGATGCACGCAGGAAACAAAACAAAATAACACAGTACTCCGACATTTTAAATACATCAGCATGCTAAAATGCCTATGGGTTTAAGTCATGAATAATTCTGCTTTTCAAATAAGAAAATATGAGCAAGAATCTCAATATTCAATCCGGTGCTGAGCATTAATGAAGACTTTGCAGGAGTTTGAAAGGAAGAGAAATGTAAAGCTGTAATAAAGCACAATATATTCTACCTGCTGTACTGAGTAGGATTACTGACCGTGTCGGCTTTGTACTTCACCTTTGCTGTTATACTGTATGTAAAAGTGGGTTTAATGTCTTTTTGACAGGTAGTCACACTTTTGTATTTACTGTGTAATGTTGTCAAACAAGGAGGGAAATCATCCTCTATAAATTTGTTTCCATGGCCTTAGCACTTTCCCAAGCATGAGGTTTATTTTTGGATGTTTGCATGAAAACGGGCATATGCATACATACATACATACATACATACAGTGGTGCCTGAACCCTTCAGAATTTTCCCTGTTTGTAAATGCATTTGACCCAAAACAACATTAGAGTTTCACACAAGCTCTAAATGTTAATACAAGAACCAAATCAAACAAATGAGTCAGAAATATTAGTCTTGGTCATCAATTTATCTAATTATTATCTAATATCATAAATATGAGTAGGTGAACCTTTGCTTTCAGTAACTAGTATTACCCCCTTGTGCAATATAAAAGTTTCTGGTAACTGTTCATTAGCCCTAAACATCAGCTTGAAAGAACTGAGTAAAAGAGCTTTCACTCGGTTATGGTGGTGCCCCCCCATCCACTTCTCACTTCAGGTCCTTCCCCAACATTTCTATTAGACTACACCCATTGGCATTAATAAGACAGCAAACCGCTTATCGGATGCCTGTAGAAGTGTAGAAGCCATGGCAGGGCTCCTTCTTTTAATTAAATTCCTCTAGCAACATAAAATAAAATGGTCTAACAGACAATCTGCTTTTCTCATGCTCTCATGCTCTTCCAAGCTTAGCCACAACCCAGAACCTGAACCATTCATTGGTATAACTTTTCATTATACCAACTTTGTTATAACTTCCTAGGGATGTTGTCTTGCTGCATGGCCCACATACTCTTGAGATCCAGCTCACTGACAGATGTCCTGATTTTTTCCTTTTAGTATTTGGTTGTAAAATTCAGAATAGAATTGTTTAATCAATGATGGTAAGCTTACCAGGCCTAAATGCAGCAAGCCAGGACCAAACCATGATAACCTCCACCATGTTTTACAAATGGTGTGATGTTTTATGCTTGGCTGCAGTGTTTCCTGTTCTCCAAATATAACACCTCTCATTTAAACCGATGTTTATATTAGTCTCATCCGCTCACAAAGCATTGTTCCAATATTCCAACATCTGACTTGTTTAGGTGATCTTCAGCAAGCAATTTACAGAGTAGCTAAAGAAGCCTTCTCATTGCAGTTCTGCCATGCACACCATAGTTCAATATAACCCAGGCTTAAAGTTAGCCTTGCCTTTCTTTGTGATCTTGTGGAATGTTATAGGCCTTGCTGTTGCGTTACCCTTGTTGGCCGTAAATTCAACCAGTTGCCACCTCACACCTAATTGTCATCATGTTAATACACCTGGCTACCATGCTTTAGTTAATCATGCAAAAATATTTATTCTTACATTAAAAGTGACACATATAACCTACTAATATCATTACATTTTACGAAATTGTTCTTGCTTAAACCAACCACCAACTATATCGCTGCCCTGGAATAAACCAGTACCGACTGTGTCATTATAGACTAATATAGTCCATCCTTACTTCCCTTCAGTTCTCTTTTCTTTCTCTGTATAGGTGGACATGTTTTACTGTATATATCCCTCTTTTGCAACACCTACTTAGTTCTATTGATTAAAAAGAGATTCCTTTTGGATGCTATTTTATAGTGAATTGACATTCAATTAGTGTGTATGTCCTCATTATACAATACGGTCTGCAGCATATGGTCCTTCAGCAGCAGCTTGCTCCTTTAGATGTTGCCTGTTACAGCCTCCCTATATGGACAATAAACATTCTGTTACCTAATATAATGAATTCCCAGAAAGGCCATATAGTTGGTGGTTGGTGGCAAGCTTCATTTCATAAAATGTAATGGTATTAGTATGTTATATGTGTAATTTTATGTAACAATAAACATTTTTGCACAGTTAACTGTGGGTCCCCCATGTGTGCTTACCAGTCACTAAGTAATTTTAGTAATTCTCTTCAAAAGTGAAAACTTCCCCACATACCATAGGCGAGATGCCTGTACAGAACAGACTGCTGTGTACACTATTAACATGCATTTAAAAGAAGCACACTTATAGTTATTTTTGTTGTTAAATATGGGTGTAATGATATTAAAAATATATAATAATGATATATAAATGCAGTCCAAATGCCAGTCTACACTACTACAGATGTGATGGAAATGGCTTATTTTGAATGCAGTCTGGTGCAACGGGTGTAGCGTGAGCTCAAATTATTATTTTGGGAAAGTTGTGAATGTTTAAAACCCAACTGTAAACTTGTAATTCTGCTCTGCTAAACCCTTTACTTGCATTTGCCCTTTCCATCACCAAAAGCGCACCCTCCAGAGTGTACAAAAGTGTCCCCAAGTCTAATTCAAAGCAATAGGGTAAAAGGAGATAAAAATTGGCTTTCCATTATGGGGACCTATAGATTGATTGAACAGATGTCAATGCTGTAGGTACATTGATCAGGGGAGTACAATACAAGCTATGAGCACAGGAAAGTCTTTGAGAGCAGACAGGTAAGTAATTGTAGTACTTGCAATGTTAGATACCGTGCTTCATGTGTTACATGCAAATGCCAATATGTAGGATATACAACTAGAAAGTTGTGAAATTGCAGAGCATGTCTATGGATCAAAAATAGATACTAATTTGAGGAGTATTTCCAACCTTTCACGACACATGTCTCTCTGTGCACAAGGATTTAGCATCTTGCACAATTATTGCATTATGTAAAATGTAGGATAGAAGGAAAATTAAATGATAAGCCATGTCCATACTGGTAGAAAAAAAAAAGGGGGGGGGGAGGTGTAATATAGAACATGGATTAAAACATAAGATTAATTGTATCATCAATTTTTTTCAGATCAACTTGTTAAGCAATTCTTTGTGGTTTTGTAATCATATAAGCTATAAATATAATTTTAATGTTGTATTGTTGTTGGTGGAGCACCATGCCCTATCTTCCTTCCCTTGATCCTGTGGTTTGTAACATCTATGGCCATTGCGGTCCCCCCCCCCCCCCCGTGGCAGGGCCCCTTAGTTCGGCATGTTTAGTTGGAATGGGTTTGCTTGGCCAGAAAGAGGGTGGGGGGAGTGGGAGGGTGTGGGAGGGTGTGGTCCTTAACCAGCTTTATCTGGGACAGGCTGTATTGTAGATACATGCATGACTAAGGAATGAAGACTCTGAAACGCGTAGCATGATTTGTTAAATTTAAACTTGCCACAAGGCTTTTTTAAATATTGAATGGAATAAACTACAAGTTTTAACTGGGTGCTGACTTTATCTGATACTTTGAAGTATATGAGTGGAATTCCCTGCCGTGCAACAGGATCAATTGATGAGATGGGTGAGCTGATCTAAAATCTTTTCTGCACCCTCTAGAGTGCTCTGCTACTATAATCTGAACAAAGTCCCATAAAAGTTTATGAGAAGGCTCAAACTAATTGGCAAAATGGAATTACAGTTACAAAGTCAAGTGGCAAGTCTTTGATGTCTAGCCTCTAAAAAAAGTAATTATAATCAAACTGAATTATTGACAGGGTATTTTATCGTGGCCCTCTGCTTCAATGTTGTTCAGCTAAGATAGGTGCAATCAAAGTGCAAGGTAACCTCATACAATATGTTGCCTTGTGACAGTGATTGTATGGGTTACTAAATGCTCATATAACATCACAAATAAACATCTTGCTAAAAGCATGGAACCCATATTTAGATAAAGGGCCTGATGTATCATGCACTTCTGCCAGACAGTGCCACATCGGTGCAAATTAGTAAAAAATATAATAAAATTATGTTTTTCTCACACTTGCACATGTTGCTGCACTACAAGAAGCATATCTACTAAAACATTAGCAGTGCAGCAACATGCTGAAAAATGTATAAATCATATTTTGCACTACTCTAATTTGCACTGAAATGGCATTGTCTGGCAGAAGTGCTTGATAAATCAGGCCCAAAATCTTGTCCAGAGAAAATGAGTCCATAAATGGTTATAATTGTATAGGGAGATCATCATCAATGTAAGCATATGATGTCTGATCATTTATGAAGCAAAAAAAACTAAACTAAAGGAACTGTGTTTCTCAGACATAAGATCTATTACAAGCTCTAGCTTGATAAAATAGCTAAAGCTTAGTTTGTAAAAACCTGTAGTGTTTTGGTAAATAGAACAGTTTGTCTTCAGATGCTTATTCATCAATCTCTAGGCGCTGCTGTGTGTTGCCCTGGATGACTGAGTGCTATGATGTCACATTGATAAGGCTCAAACCACCCTTTCCCTTTTTATCCACTCTATTCTGAGATTCGATATTGAATGCAGAGAAAAAAAACACTTCATGTGTGCTTTGGTTTCTGGATCCCAGCTGGAATGAATTTGAAATACACTTCAGAAAGACACACATCTGTTGGATTGAGGATGGCATTTGTTTTAGAATTGGAAAGAAATTGTGCAGCATCTAGTGGTTCAGAAGTAGTCAATAGTCTGTATCTTTAGAGAATGTTTAACGTTTCAGTGTTGAGTGGGTTTATTACTCTGCTATCCTCTTTATAGACTGTAGTTTTTTTCTTTTTAAATAACAAGCTGAGTTACATGTTAATACTGTTGTCTGTCCATAAAAGAAAATGAACTAAAAAAAATTGCCTGTGATTCCAGCAATAAAATCAAGCTTTTGGTATAAATGCTGCTACATTTTGAAATAGTGCTAATGTATTTAATATTTCATTTAAGAAACGCTAAGGTCCCAGTGAAAAAGGTTTATTTATCAAGTCAAAAATCGAGAGCGCCTGTGTTAGTGCCGCACCAGCGATGGGATGAGTTTCCTTTAGTGCCAGATAGGACCAGGCGCTCACCATGCATTATGTAGCCTTATCCCATAGATTTCAATGGACTGAGATGGTTAGAATTATTTAGGATTTTTGTTGGGGCTGGTGCATGTGCCACGGGACCCCTGGGGTGGTTGGGATTATTTTTGGATGAATTTTTTGAATTTTTGTGTTCGCTGCTAAATGGTGATTTAGGCAGTCAGAAAGCTATGTCATGTTTTTCTACTGTCCCTAATACAATTCCCATTTTTATTAAAAAAAAAAAATCTAGGACCCTAAAAAAATTAAAAATTGGGATTCCAACAGGTACTGTGTGCCTGAAATCCCAATTTTTTGAGTGCCTCTGGGAGCACTATGACATTTTTTACATAAATATATTCAACTTGCAGCGCTCCCAACCGGCGCTAGGTCTCGCTAACGCATAGGCCTATAAAAGCCGTGCACTGCGAACACTGCCTGGCCAGGAGCACTACAGCTGACGGCACCGCCAGCCTGAAGCTGAATTTGTGGTGCGGTGCACCTCGGACAGGCGCCCGATTGCCGCCCACACTATAATAATATATTAGCTTCCCCATAACTCTATAGTTTACTATTTAAAGTGGCAGTCAGATAATTGTAACTGCATCTACAATGGACAGGGTCAAGTCCGCTGAGGATTCTTCACTACTTTCCATAGTGCTGTTGTAGATTTTCCATAGTGCTGTTGTAGATTTCCACTTATACAACTACCAACTAATCCTTTCCTCTAAGGTGAATTCTGTAAGCACTTTAGGACCATGATGCTGAGCATTAAATGGACAGTACACCCAAAGGTAATAATAAGGCAGCTAACCTGATGCCTGTCCCATGTCCCATGTACCTCTCCTTCATTTTCTGCAGCGGCTGGTAAAGGCCGAAGCAGGGTTTCTCATTTAATCTTCTTTCTTCAGGGCCACACAAAAGTCATAGCGGTTCCACAGCTGTCTCTGACCAAAACAGCGCATGCTCAAGACTCATAAAGCTGCTCCATTACACTCCCTTCCCAGCTCAGCCATGACACAGAACTTGAGGCAAGGAAAGCGGTTTCACATAAGGTTTTTACCTGTAATTGGAGATTTTAAGATGCTTGAAAATGGCTAATTTCATACTGTTTATAATGACGGAGAATGTTAGTGTGTGCCTGGACATGAACTTTAAGACAATATTAGTGTTACAGGCCTTCTACAGTATTTTTGTAAGAATATATAGAATACCACAAAACTGGAACATAGGGTAATTTCCCTTTGGGTTACATAGGGCAATTAAATCCTATAAGAAGGTAATACATTGTAAGATTTAAACCGGACCTTCAGCGTGATTTAATGAAAAGCCCAAACTCTTAAAAAACGGTTCCCCAGCATCTAAAATTAATATATTTTACGTTTTTAGTCACTAACTTATTATTCTTTCCCCCACTGGGCTGCAACTCTGTTCAGGAATTTAGGATACGGGCGCCGCCATCTTGACTCAGAAGCATCACACTTACTTAGGAGAGGAGAGTGGGATAAGGTACAGGGGGGCAGGTTATAGCTGTGCTTTGCTCAGACAGAGCAGAGCTGGGGTCAAGAAAAGGTCAGCAGTCCCAGAATGCAGAGCAGCACAGTCAGGAGGCACTTCCTGTTTGCAGGCTGCCTGATAAGATGGCGGCTTCCATAAGCCGCCATCTTGGATGTTTAAAAGCTCATAACATGCAGTAGATGCAGGTAGGATGATTTTTAATGTGGCCAATCTGTATGTACAGGGTGTGGGAAACATATAAGATAGACTCTTATTCAGAGTGAAGGACCGCTTTAAGCTATTCAAATAATTTTACAATTTACAGATCAAAATGTGTGTTAACATTATTCTTTACCTACAGCAGGGTTCCCAAAGAGTGGTATGTGCACAACTTGTGGTACAGTATGTAGGATCCAACAAGCAATGGCTGCTGTCTGACTTAAATCAGTGGAAGCATCTACATGGGCTTTACACACATTTTTCTATTTGTTTTCTTTTGTAAAAATGTAAGGGACAAGAAGATAATGCAAAAGAAGTCCAGCCTTCCAAGTGTAAATACCATCAAATATTGCATTTAATGTAATTATATGTTTATATTTAAAGTCCATGAACAGGCACTTGCTAATTGTCAAACCCCGAGGACACCCGCCTTCTTGGTGAGTTCACAACCCCCAATCTCTGCAGCTAGCTTCACCTATAGTCAAGCCCCCATTGGCCAGGACGCTGTAAACACTAACCGGACATGGTTGCCCCCAGTACTTGCTAGCTCAAAGATTGTGAGCTCACAGGAGTGAAGGCAGATGAACTGGAGGTAAGACTGGGCATAGTCGGGGTCATACACGGGATAATCAGTCCTCACGATACACAGTGCCAGGGGAGGGCATAACACAGTCACGCACGCGAGCAGGTGCAGAGGGGCAGGGGAAGTGGCGTGGAGAGGGGAAGTGCGCTCTACGCCACTCGAGTTGGCATCTGGCGTGGATGAGGGTGCCGGTTGGAAGGAGTCCCGGTAAGCCACCCAAGCCCATGTAGGCTGAGGACGCCGCGGGACCAGGCAGGTGGTAAGTGCGCCGTGACACTAATGTCCTCCCACCTTATCCCTAGTGGAAAATAAGCCATTTCACAGCATCTCAAAATTTAGATTATATGTAAATACCTTATGTAAAACCTGCTTGGATTGCTTTCAGAATCGCTGAGCTGGAGAGGGCATCTAATGGCTTTATGAGACATGAGTATGCTCTGTGGTATGATGTGCTTACTGCCTAATTATTGCCAGTTGGTTAATAGTTTCCTTTAACACGTAACTCATTCAGCAGACACCAGGGTGTTGTAGTGTCATCGTAATCCCCTTGCGGTTGGCCCACAGCAACTAGTACCAAAAAGCACCATAGTAACCTATGGGCCTTTTTCAGCATTTACCGGTGGTAGCACTTACGTACTAAATTCAGCTGCGATTGCTAGCGATATCACACGTGCGCTAAGAATTTCCAGGGGAAATCGCTTGGATGTGAAAGCAGCCTCACGTTCCACCCACTCCTCCCTCCCCCTGTGCTAATCCCAATGTTGGTAATTAAATAAAAAACAACTGCTGACAATCTGCATGGAAGCTGATGCTGGGATCTTGAGTGACAGGTCATTCACCCAATCCGGTGCAGAATTGTACTGGTCTGTCACTCAAGTACAACAGCCACTCAAATCCACAGCTGCCATGCAGAGCCCTCTAACCAGCACGATGGGAGGATTACAGTGATTGGGTGAGTTGTTTTATTATTTTAATGCACCTCCTCTTTATATGAAATATCATATAGCTTCACAAAATCATGTTACGCCTGTGGAGACTAGAATAGATTGATCAAAGCTGTTTGCCTTTATGATCGCTAAAGTTCTTTAATTACAATATAAATATGTTTGTAAAATGTATTCCCTTGACAGACAGTCTGTGTTCTACTTACTTTACTAATATGTTGTATGCATTCTGGTCTGGTTTTTGTGGGTCTATATACAAATGATTTGATTTATGAAACCGCTTTTATAAATCACATAGATGTATCTGTGGTTACAGCTGGATGACACCCAGAAATAAATTAATCAGTATGTCACTTTTTTTGTTTTGATTTGAAGTAATTGCAGTAGCAGAAGGCTGTTTTGAGCAAGTTGCATCAGTAGACCTATAAAAAATACACATGCATAATTTATGTTCACTTCTTTAATTAAATTGTAAAATGCTGACCGTCAGTATGTTATGTAAAGAATCCTTTTACAGTACCTTCAAAATCAGACTGGGGTGTAGAATCTTTTACAGGCCACTAAAACCATATATTCAGCCCAGGCCTTTAAATATATTTTACCCTCTCGACTTGAACAATATGGAAACTGCACAGGAATACACAATTTGCTTTGGAAGCATGGGTGATTTGAACAGATTGGAACATTCAGGCAGATGACTTTGCTATTTCATGCATCTTAAGAAATAGCAAAAGTCAATGCACCAGCAGTTTTGATTCATACGCATTAAACAGTGGCTATACATAATACAAAAATGTACTTGGATTTTTAGTTGTACGCGACTGACACAAATGAATAATAGGATATTGTATGTCCTACGTTCTTTCCTTTAAGCACTAACCTTCTGTATGTGAATAGCTTGGTGTATGATACTGCTGACGGCATTCTTCAAAAACGAAATCCTTAAATCATTATCTTCTCTTAACAGTCCCTACCATTCAATTTCTAAAGAGAGAACATTGCAAGTCAAGCATGCAGTTGTATTTCAGGCCTATTAAAATGCACCGTTAAACCAAGCAGAGTATGTCTTATCAATTGCAAAGGGTGGTTTGTGGCTGAACTTAATTCCCACAAGAAGAATTCCAATTCATATGGTTTAATGTCAATACACTAATGTCTACTTAGTACTTGGATGAATAATATGCTTACTAAATAAATGATTGCTTTGCAATCAAAGTATATATATTTGCCACATGGTAATTATGTTGTGTCCTCTGCAGTCATTGTAGTTTTCTATTGTAGTTTAATAACTTTTCTACTATTGTAATTAACGGTCTGGCTTGTCTTTGTCTGCCATGGCCCCAGTGATTTTAAAGACTCTAATTTATCAAGGTCAGTAAAAAAACTGCCTGTCTCTGTCTTACTGCAGCTTAGACCTGCTAGAAAACCTGTCTCTTTTGTTAAGCCCATGGATCGGAGAGTTGTGGCTATGTTAGTTCACCCCAGGTAGAGACTAGGGGGTTATTTAAGAAGGGATAGCGCCAGGTAGCGCCTCATAGCAGCAGGCAGGCGTCTGGTGAACACCGGGCGCTGTACACAAAACCACATTTATGAAAGCGAATCTGGTGAACCTATAAGCCAATAAAGGTCATTAAAGTTGGCTAAACCCCATTATTTTGACTATCCCAGGTTTTGGCCTTTGCCCCTGAGGCACCTGGATTCAGGATGTCTATCTGTGTGACCCCCCCCCCCCTCCCCCCCACCTCAGGTCGCCCAGTAAAACTCACCCTTCCCTGGTCCTATGGCAAATGCACAGGCTCTCCTCCAATAGGTGCCCTCATGAAAAAAAGACTTGCCAAAAAGCCTGATAGGGTGCGTGCATGTAGATGTGAGTGTCTTAAGTACATGTGTGATCCAATTTGGGATACCCATCAGCTGGTAGCTTCATATAAAGCCTGAAAAGTCAGGCCTAAAAAAATCCAGCCACACATGTACAGAGGTGATTGGTGGGGTTCAACAGGGGGGGGGATTGAGGTACCGACACTGTTCGTGCATGTGCATCCAACAAACCCCATTGTCTGTATATCTGCTGATGCACTGGTGTACCAGGAGGATAGGAATTGTACCCAATTCTCTACTTATTACCTCCCCCCAATTTTAGATGGGGGAGGTAATAAGTAGAGCTGTTCACATGGGACAGTAGGCTTGCTACATAGAGCAACAAATGATCCCACATGAGGTGCCACATTTTAACTTTTGGAGAGTGGGGATAATCCAAAGTATTTGGTGAGTCGAGGCCCACTTTGAGTAAGCTTTTTGTCCAACAAGGATCCCATACATTTTTAAAACATAACATGCACCAAACTAACATAAAAACAAAAGCACCCTGTGGGGTATCCACACAAATGTGGTGAGGACTCTTGCATGTAGAAATATCCTTTTGCAAGTGCAATAGATTTTTTTTCAAGTCCTGAAGAATCTTGTAATGTGAAGTTTATGTGTAGTACTGCACATGTGTAGAATATGTAGAATGTACTGCATGGATTGTGAAGTATTTTGTGTTATTGTATGTAAATGTATGTATGTTAGATGTCAAGATTTGTTTTATAGTTCCCATTATTTTGTACATTTTTACGCCCCCAAAAAACTGACTATATATATATATATATTGGCTTTTCTCCTGGTTAAAGATACATTCCTTTGCAGTTTATGCAGATAAAGGGTAAAAAAATCATACAGACTATTGCTTTACCAGAGCAAAACTCTGGTTGTCATGGAAACAGTGAAATTTTGCCCCAAGGTTTAGCTATGAATGTGGTTAAGACATCAATTATTTTGAAACTGATTTACTAGTATTTTATGTCAATCTAGAAACCCAGCCCAGGGAAACATGGTCTTCAGAAGAACAGCTAGTTAACTAATTAATGCAACATATTTCTGCAAATTTGCAAGTCTAGACTGATGTTCCAACATAAATAAAATAAAGTTTCATCTTGAGCTCTCTAAAATACATGTTTATAATTGCCACATCTACAAACAAGCCTAAGACCTAGCTCAACAAAATACCTCTACAGGGCTTTTAGTAATCTCCGGGGCATCAGATTTGGGAAAACCCCCTGGTTCGCTGGCTCTGCATTTCTGAAGCAGTAGTGTTTCAGCTTACCTTTCCCTGTTGTACCCAATCATTGTCTTACACACTGCAGTATTCCCCATCTTATACCAGTTTTTGGTGGTGCTGCTACTTGGTGATGATGGAAGCTTCATTTGAAAGGCCTGGAGGTTCAGTGTGGCAGGGAGATTAAAACACAGGAATGGCCGAACATAATTACTATACAACTGGGTAAAACCGCTAAAGCGGACCTAAATGAACCCTGGCCACTATGGGGGTTATTCATCAAGGGATAGCGGCAGGTAGTGCCTCGTAGCGGCAGGCAGCGTCTTATGAACGCTTGGCACTGTACGCAATACCACATTTATGAAAGCAAATCTGATGAGCGATACTAACAGAGCCATGTAGCGTACGGTTCATCATTACAGGTGGCTCAGCGCATAGCGCCGATGCTCTAGCTTCCAGAGCGCCACCTAACGTTCCTTTTCTTCTGTTTAAACAGGGTTTTTTGTTTTCTCTCAAATAATTGTGTCACCTTTCCTGGCATTTTTGAAAACTTTTTTTATATTTTTATGCAGAATTGTCATTACAGGTCTGGCATTGAGGTATTAGTGTCACAATGTTACAATGTAATTACATGTGTTTTCGCTTTGTTACTGGTGTATATGTGTTCAAAAACAGACTTTAATCACACAGCGTCTGGCGCTCTATGCTACAGCGACCAGATCCAGAGGGCCTATGCTCTGTTTTTTGTTTTATATGTTTTTTGTTGATATGGTGTGAGTCTCTCAGAGTGTTGCACTGAGCTGGCGCTACCTTTCACGTGCTACAACGCTGTACTGGTGTTAGCCCAACATACATCTCATTCATCAATACCGGCCAGGTTAATACAGCGACTGAGGTGCTCTGTTACAGCACCCGATACCCGCACACAAGCATCTACTAGCGGTCGCTCTAAACGCAGCTATACAGATGCTCATCTGCCTATACCTGGCGCTAGTAATGAATCAGCCTCCACGTTCCACAGAAGGTCTGTATATACTTTTCCTATATCCTGTCCATTGGTTGGACTTGATGAACATATATATGTTTCAATTGTATTAGCTGTGTATTAACTTGTAACATGGTACCCAAAAGACCTTAACTTATCACCACTCGCCACCCATGACCCCTGAATTAAGGAGATTTTCTCAGTGATTCCTGAGATAAAGAGAGGAAATGGCAATTTTTGTATAGAACAGATGAATCACTTTTTAACATTTTTGAGGTGCTATCAAGCAACACACATTTCCCAAATGAAGTTCAACTAAGAAAAGTCTATTGTGCTCACTTGTGTTCTTGATGCAAGTTATTAACAACATCTTGCTGGTTTTCAAGGAAGAAAAAACAATGAATCCTACGTCACTTGCTCTAACACTTAATAATAGATTGCATTGTGCTTATTTTCTGTTTTGATGAATCCTGTGGTGGTATTATTTTTTATTAACCCAAAAGAAGGGTGTAGAAAGAACATCACAAGCAGCTCCCCCGTCCACTATTACAATGTGCAATCTGCCATCCTCCACTTCTGTTAGTTCTGTGCTGACCATTGATGTATATTGTAATAATTTTGCTCCTTTCAATGTGATAAAGATGTGCCTTCAATATAATGCACAAGGGTACATTGTTCAGATTCATTAGAAACATTTATTTTCTCACCAGCCTTTAACTGTTACTTGTTCCTTAGCAACACATAGTTGCGAGACATTTAATCACAATGAAGACAATTAGTAGTAGAAAAATATTACATTCAAATACCATAAAAGAGAACGGTTTCTAAACTCTCACAATTGTTGTGTTAAAATTATTGAATTGTAGCAACAAAGAACATTAAGAGTGTATAAAGTTGAATAAATTGTCAGTCCTATAGATGAGACATATATCAGATCTGTTTTTTTGACTTGATAAATATAC
This sequence comes from Gastrophryne carolinensis, assembly GCA_027917425.1. Taxonomy (NCBI): domain Eukaryota; kingdom Metazoa; phylum Chordata; class Amphibia; order Anura; family Microhylidae; genus Gastrophryne; species Gastrophryne carolinensis. Next base: position 237,225,917 of record CM051238.1, on the reverse strand, counting down.
CTTTTGCACTGGGACCTGACATTCATCTGGCACTATGTGGCACTAGCACTTATTAAATAAGCTCCTAAGTGAGTATATTTGGGATAGACCTGTGTGGGTGGAATTTAAAGTTTCATGAGGATGGAAAATTATGACTTTTATACTATTTTGACTCTTCGGGGGCCTTGAAACCATGCAGTAGACAAGATTATGAAATATGTGGACATTCAAATCTTGCAGCCGAATAGAAATGAATTTATACTTTTGCCTGTTCTCTTTTTATTCGGACAATTTCCATACTGCAGCATAGCTGACAGATGACATGATAAGTAATGTACTATGCTGGTACAAAACGCCCCAAAATATTCTGATGCCTTGACATCTATTAAGCTTGCTCCAAAAAGCCTTGCAGTGTAAAGTCAAGATTCTCAATGGCTCTGACAGAATTTGATCTGCGATCAAGGTCAGTCGAAGCATGTTATCTATCTGCCTTTTGGCTTTCCTCCTGACATTTTGAAGCAGTCGGGCGGTGACACGTAAACTATTTTTCGAGAAATAAAAACATCCTTGTTTTTGAAAAGGCTAAATAATATACGTATTGATGCACATAAATATTATCAGGTGAACATGAATTTGATTTATTCTGTGTCACCCAATGCTACTTGGTTTTCTCTGCCGAAAGGGCCATTGAGGGTATGCCGTACGCTTTGGCCTGCTTGGTCTCTTAAAATTGTTTTTACATTAAACCGATTTAAATTATTATTTAAACAACTTGGCCATTCACATATATCCCAAAATTAAGATATAAGGCTTAAGCTGCTAGAACATTTAATTAATGCCATAATATAAGTGTCATTAGCTAGAGTATGTTTTATTAGTGAACAGGGCCTAATGAGCAGGTGCGATAATCTCTGTGGGAATCACTGTTCTTAATTTACTGCACAATTATGTAAGACCCATTGCACTTAGGCTTTTGATATAATGTCACTGATCTCCAAATCTCTGGAGAACAAACTTGGAGAAATACATATTGCATCAGTGTCACTCCTGGCAGTGATGTCACAGTCCTAACAACAGTAGGACAGGATGGTTTTACAGAATCCTTCAAAATTGATTTAACATTATTTTCTGTTTGTTTATATAGCGCCAACTTCATCCATAGAGCTGTACAAGTAGTAATTCCAGACAAGATAAAACATACAGTACATAGGCTACTACAAAAAGATGCTACAAAGATTAAAGTGGATACTATGAAAGCAGGAAGAGAGAGAGAGAGAGCCCTGCCCTTACAAGCTTACAGTCTAAGGGAAGGGCAATAATCACAAGTGGTATGTAATGCCCAGCTTATCACCAGCCTATGTTCAGATGCCAACACCCAATCTAACACCGCCGTCTTCACCTATAGTCAAGCCCCCATTTGCCAGGAAACATTACACGCCTGCCCAAACATGGTTGCCCCCAGGACTTAAGGGCGCAAAGGATGGTACCTGAGGCAGCAAAGGCCAATGTACAACAGGGCAAAACTGTAGCAATACACAAGTGAAGTAAGAGAAGCGGGTCTGCAACAGATTATCAGTCTTACCAGTGTCTTGACAGATGGAGTAAACAAAGCCAAAGTCCAGGGAAAGCCAAAGGTCAAAGCCGTAAATCTGAGAGTTGCAAAGGGTCAGGCAAAGATGTAGTCGGGATGCAGAGCAAACTAATCAGGTCAGCAGGAGATAAACACACCACAAGCTAAACACCATCACAGGCAGTGTGTGCTGAAGCCTGGACAGTTTTATATGACAACTGACCAGTGGGGAGCTTGGAAGGCCGGGGCTGCACAGCAGTTGCTAAATTGACACACTACTCCTAGTGAGCCAGACAGAACCTCTGTGTTAATCCTTAACTGGTCCTTAAGCTTCAATGACCTAAGCAAGCAGTAATACGCTGCCGCAAGGCATATGAGACAAATGCCCCTAAGCGTTTCAGTCTGTGTTTCCACAATGATGTTTGGAGTGCGGGTAAACAATTGGATCTAACATGGTAGGTGTTGAATTTGGTGGTATGTGTCTTGTATGGGTTATAAGTGTTAAATAAACTATGTAATATAAAGATGTAAAGCACATATCCGGGTAGAGGAATAACATCATTAGACATGGTAAGGTGACAAAGCCATGAATGAAAGTATTTATTACACCAACCTGATGACGGGAACATATAGGTAAAGTGCTTCAAGAACCAAATCACCTTGCCCACTCTTCCATGCGCCCCTTGCACCCTAATTTTACATGTCCAGGAAAAGGTTTCTTTTCTGTGCCCTAGACAGTGTGGGTCATACTGATTAAAACTAGACCACACTGGACCATATGCGCCTGTTGTGCATAGTAAGCAAAATATAGGATGACGTTGAAAGTACAACACATAAATTTTTTTTTCCGCTCCGTAGGAGATCCCAGATTTATATACATATATAAAGATCAGTCCATAAGCACTTGGTTCTCTCTATATATATAGCTTGTTGTGATTAGCTGATCTTGCGACTGCAGGTTTAGTTCCCAGCTGGAGCATGACTGAAGCATCCCAGCCTAGGGGAAGCTTTTACTAAGATTAAGATTTGTTAAGATGCAGAAGTTTTATTAAAATGAACCTCTGTAAAACTCTTTCTATTGGATATATATATGTATCTAATAAATATATTTACAAAGTGGGCCATTTAGCGTCATTTTGCTGGCAAACATAGTGCCACAGGGGCCAATGTTAACTAATTAGCTGTGATTGTTGCACGGGGAGGCCGATTCATTAATAGCGCCAGGTAGCGACAGATGAGCGACTGTAGCGTGATTTTTTCAGCGCCAGCCAGTATTCGCTGTGCTTGGCCGGCATTAGCTTGATGACAGCGACTCAGTCGGTGTGCGGTAATGTTGAATACGGGCTGGGGGGGTCGCTGTTTCACAGGTCCAGCGTTGTATGTGAGCGCCTGACAACGAATGGCCAGAGCGAACGGCTAGCTTCATATTCATCAACAAATCACGCTCCGAATGTGCTGTCGCTGTCCATTCCTTGTTTAAACCCCAGAGCGCTGGCGGCGATGTGTATTAACTAGTTTTTAACCCCTAAACAACCATATTTTTTGAATGTAACATTATACATGTTTTTAGAATCATTTTGTAATATGAATACATTAATCTCAGACCTGTTAGATCAATTCTGCACATATTTTTTTTAATTTTTTTTTTGACTTAAAAATAAATCCTAACATTGCAGAAGTGGTCTCCGATTTTTTGACATTAAAAAAAAAAAAAATAATACCAATTAATTATGATTAATTATAGATTGCTCCATTGAAAAGCATTGGACATCGCCAGGGAGCGACAGTTCATACCTGGCGCTGTGAAGGAATTTGCAGCGGCGCTGTTCGGTCCAGGCGGCTTCATGATGAATCCCGCGCTAGCCGTCGCTCTCGCCGGCGCTAGCCTCATTTTGCTTGATAAATGCGTCATTGTGACCGCCGCCGGGCGCACTTGAGTTGGTAGTCGCCGTTAGCTGCCGCTACCTGGCGCTCGTCAGACACTACCTGGCGCTATCGCTTGATGAATAAGGGCCTAGGTATTGGCCGGTGTCAGCACCTGTTGAACAAGAATGGCGATTATGACATGGCCAGTGAGCGCCACTTTGTACTGTGTTTTTTTAGGCGCTGCACAGTGTATTATATGTTTAGCATGCTGAAAAGATTGGCTCCATATGTAAAAGCTGCTGGTTGACGTTTCATCACTACAATTAGAGGAAATCACTTCTGGGGACAAACTTTACAGTGCATTTAGGCTGCGTTGTTGTCCAAATTACACATTGGTAAACAAAAGCCACGAGGATCCATTTTACTTAAAGTGGACCAACACCCAGGATTTTGATTATCCTGGGTTTTGGTCCACTTCGGTGGGGCACCCCGATCGGGGGTGCCCCGCTGTGTGAAACCCCCCAGAAAGCCCCGAAAACTCACCTCACCCCGCTCCCACGTGACCGCTGCAGCCAATCCCCGCCGCCGGACAAGCAGAGCGTGTCCGCCGCCGCCTCCCGCGCGTCCCTCTTGCAGGGAGCGCACCCGCGCCGGCCATTCGCAAATGGCCGGCGTGGGAGCGCGCCCTGCTAGAGGGGCGCACGGGAGGCGGTGGACGCGCCGCTGGAATGTGGAAAAGGTAGGATTGTGGGCTTCCTGGGGGGTTTCACCCCGTGGGACATCCCGATCTCGGATGCCCCGCGGGGAGGGATCTGATCGGCCCAGGAATCTTATACATTCCCGGGCCGATCCCCCCTGGGTGTTGGTCCACTTTAACAAAAAATAAAATGACATTTGGCGACATCTAGGTCCTGCCTTTCCATTATTGACAAGTCACAATGCAAGTTCTGTACAAAAAAATGCGTGTAATATTTATTTTAAGCAAGAAACACTTCAATACAGCTCTGCACATTGTGCTCTATGGGATCTTATCCTAACAATGCCACTATAAACTAGCGCAGCTTAAACAAGAGCACCCAGGACATCAAACTGTATGGTGCTAGTGATAAATCAGAGGCAGGCTGTCCGCCACATCGGTGCTGCTTGTTTTTTGCTTGATATATTGCACACTGAGTGCTGCTGACTGTTAGACTCCAATGTTAGGGTACATCAGTGTCAGATCACACTTTGCACCATAGCTGCCTTTACTTAAAGGGATATTCCAAACAAAGGATTAAATTGGCCTGCTTCTCTGCTCTGCCCAGGAGTTGCATCCTTCATTCAGCCATCATTCAGCCTGCTTTATAAACTCTCTCCCCTCTGCTGGGCCTCTTCCATAACAGATGATGACTTATCCATACATGTTTCAATGTCACGGTGCCTTCAGAAGTCCCTGGGTTTATTAGGGAATGCAAAGTGCTGGTCAATTAAAGATGCCACCCCTGACAGCCAGCATGGGGCAAGCAGAAAGCAGCCTAATTTAACTCTTTGTCTGGGTTTTCCCTTTAATGGAGGATGATCAAGGAGGAAATCTAATTAAAAATATGCAAATCATAAAAATATCAAGACTTGAAAATAACTTGCAGTGATTGCCTCAAAAGGTTCTACAACAAAATACTAAAGGGACTGTACTGGGAAAGGGTTAAGTGATCCTGCTTTCAGCTCCTCCCATGTTGTCTTCTCAGCAGAAGAGGATGATTCATACATGTATGTTTCAGTGTGAGGTTCTCTTCAGAATCAATTCCTTACAGATATCCTAAAAATGAGTCAGGAGAAGGAAGAAAGGAAGTTCTATAAGGTTTATCAGGGAAAGTACTGGTCAATGAAAGATGCCGCCCCTGACAGCCAGCATGGGGCAAGCAGAAAGCAGCCTAATTAAACCCTTTGCCTAGAACAGTAGTCCTCAAACTTCCTCCTCAAGGGCCGAGACGCTACTCCACAGGTGAATTAACTGGTGCTCAGACAGAGCTATAGCCCTAATTATTACATCTGTGCATCAGCATAGAGAGCTGCAAAACCTGGCCTGTCTCGGCCCTTGAGGAGGAAGTTTGAGGACTACTGGGTTAGAATGTCCCCTTAAAGTAGAACAAAACCCGGGTATTTGACTTTCCTGGGTTTTGTTCTGTGCCCCTGAGGGCATTCCAAATTGGGATGCCCTGCTGTTTGAAACCTTTCAGTTCGCCCAGTAAAACTCACCCCCCCTCCAACAGCGCACGGGCTATCTCTCATCCAATCAGAGCCCTTTGCCATGTTTACAACCCTTGTCAAAGGGTTTTGAAGCCTCCGGTAAAGGACATGTGTAGCGCTCCTTGCTCCAGTGGCCGCGCACCAGAATGGTCAGGTTGGGAGTGCACGCATGCATGCTTCTGGGGATGCAGGGGATGCGGCAACGCACGCTCTCCATTGTAAACATTGTGAGTGGACTAGAGCCTGTGTATGCACTAGTGGAGGGGTGGCCTGGGGGGTTTGACAAAGCAGGGCATCCCGATTCTGAAGGAAAGACAATTGGCCAGCTCTGGAATCTTTTAGATTTCAGGCCAGCCGCTGATGGGTTTTATTCTGATTTAAATTAATAGTATGATCATCTTTTGTCCATGACAGTTTCATGGCCTTGTTTATATAAATGTGTCTGTTGAACCCCAATTCTCATGGTAAAAGCTGAATTTGGAGCTTTGAGATATTTGGTTATATAATGATCAGTAGTACATACAAATGTGAAATATGGTTCATTGCTTTTCTGCTGACTGCACAGGTTAGCTTGATGAACTACCTTCAGGCCCGTCTTAAGGTTTCACCAGCAAAGCATTTCTGTTACATATTCTCCTTGGTGAAAGTAAATGCTGGCTCACGCTGTTTGAGAAAAACGTAATAGAGGGAAGGAAAGTGATATTGAGGTTAAAGTCGACAGGACTAGTTTGTGCAGCAAGAAATGTTTCACCTGTGTGTAATACTTTTTGAAAGTTAAGTTATTTTTATTCCCATCTGGAGATTTCAATATGGTAAACACAACACTTAACAACCATATAAAAGACAGGTAATATTAAACATATAGCTTTATCCAATAGTTTAATATTATGTATATATATATATATATATATATATATATATATATATATATAGCCGGATTATGAGGGAGGGGCAAGGGGTGCGTGCCCCAGGGCTTCCACCACTTGCCATGCAAAGGGGGCCTCTATCAACCTTTGGGTTATGGTCTGGTCCAGGAGGCTTTTCAGTCTTTGGTCTGATGGGCTGCAGGGCCAGCAACAAAGCTGTCGGCGGCAGCCAAAGCCACCACAGGGCAGGATGGAGAGCAAAGCCGCCATCAGCAATGCTACACTAATGGGTGGGTGCAGAGCTGTCAGTGGGCAGCCGCTCACTGTACATAAGCCACCAAGCACAGCCGCTGGCAGCTCAATGCAGGAACTGTTTTCTGCTGGACCAGCTGGGCAACTAGACTACCTCCTCCCAGAATGGCAAAGCAGGAGTTCCCAAGCACCATGCACCCGCACAAGGGTGGCACAAGGAACTCGATCTTATGTTCCAGCAAGTAGGCTGGTGCCAGACAACCACCAATCAGTTACATGGATTGACTATTTATGGAAAAAAATACTGTATTTGGGACCTCCACCAGATTTTGTGCCAAGGAGCCTCCACCACACATAATCTGGCTATATATATATATATATATACATATATATATTGCCATTTTGTAGGCTCATCTATGCAGCAACCAATCGCATTTTAGTTTAGACTGTTTGGGTATGTAGGCCACTGCTGATTTACTTGATCTGTAATGTCTGCCCTGTACTTGTCTGAATTTAGCAGAGCCCATTCTGATTTACTGCCATACCTTACTAATGCTGAAGCCTTTAAAAAGTTGGTGGGAACCAGGACTCGCACATAGTATTGTTTCGAGGTTTGCTGGTTCATTTTGAGAAAGTGTTGCTAGTGTTTAGTTTATCAAGGTTTAGTGATGTTTCATTTTGAGATATCTTACATAGGAACAAAGCCCTGGATCTGTACTCTCCCAGATTTTGCTCCTTATCCAGGGGACATGCTGATTTGGGATGCCCTGCTGTGTGTTAGAAAAGGAAAGCAGAGAATGATTATCTTTCCGGAGATCTCATGTGCAGGCTCTCCTCTAATCAGCTTTTTATACCTTGTATAGTGATGATGAGTGGTATAAAAAAATGGATAGGGGGGGGAGTGTGTGTCGGCACATGGGCCTGACATGGGAGTGCACATCAGACAGAGGGATTCAGGCACAGCAATAGCATGCACTGTCAGATTGTTGGAAAGGTGAGCTTCACGTCAATCCCTAGGGTTTCACACATCCGGCATCCCCAAAAAAGAGAGACCAGGTAGTGTTTCCAAACGTAGTTCTCTTCCTCTGTCCTGACAAAGGGTCTCTACACAGAAAGCTCTATAGCACTGCTGAAGTACTAACTGCTACACCAGTGCCTCGGTGTGGGGATCCATAACACATAAGGACTGATTCAGCACCATGAGAAATGTTTTCCCCTGTGCTATTCAGCAGTAGATAAAGAAAAGATTCTCATGGTGCTGACCTAGCCCGATAATCTGTTGGTAGTATTGAATGACAGAGTGGGGTAAGGTCTGTCAGGATGGAACCACCGAAGTCTTTCAGTTTGGCATCTAAAATTTCCCTCCGGCTTGCTTAAAGATAACCATTATCATCATTTAAATGTGGTGCTGTCCAGTTACATTGAAACATTTTGTTTCATTTTGATTGAAAAAAGTAATGGAAGTATAAGTATATTGATGTTTCACTTCTCTTTATTTGACAGTTAATGATTTTCACATGCAGTTGGTGAAGATTGACATAATTGTTCAATGCAAATTAGCAATCTAATCTAATCACTGCGATAGTGCTTCCGCTCCACTGAGAGGCAAGCTCCATCAAGTGCTTTAATGTGGAAGTCTAGTCATGGGGTAACCCTACCTAGCCATTCTCCAGACGCTCCTGGTCCTGGGTGCCCCATCTTGGGGCTTCCCCCAAATCTGTGCACGCTCCCAGCCACCCATCCAGATGCTAGCGTGCACATTGTGGAGGATGCTGCTTTGTGTCTTTCTGTGCGGCAGCCACATGGACCCAGGAGAACGGCGCTGGACTGCAGTTAAGGTAAGAGTTTGCTTTGCTTTTCTTTCTTTGCCTCAGCCTCAGGGGAGGATGGTGGGGGGGTTGTCCCATGACCGGACTTCCCTTTTAAATCTTTGTGCAATTGCTATAGCAATGTCCATATGCATTGGCATTGGGGACTTAGGCCCTTATTCATCAAGTGATAGCGCCAAGTAGTGTCTGACGAGCGCCAGGTAGCGGCAGCTAACGGCGACTACCGACTCAAGTACGCCCGGCGGCGGTCACAATGACGCATTTATCAAGCAAAATGAGGCTAGCGCCGGCGAGAGCGACGGCTAGCGCGGCATTCATCATGAAGCCGCCTGGACCGAACAGCGCCGCTGCAAATTCCCTCACAGCGCCAGGTATGAGCTGTCGCTCCCTGGCGATGTCCAATGCATTTCAATGGAGCAATCTATAATTATTCATAATTAATTGTTATTATTTTTTTTAATGTCAAAAAATCGGAGAACACTTCTGCAATGTTAGGATTTATTTTTAAGTAAAAAAAAAAAATAAAAAAAATATGTGCAGAATTGATCTAACAGGTCTGAGATTAATGTATAATGTTACATTCAAAAAATATGGTTGTTTAGGGGTTAAAAACTAGTTAATACACATCGCCGCAAGCGCTCTGGGGTTTAAACAAGGAATGGACAGCGACAGCACATTCGGAGTGTGATTTGTTGATGAATATGAAGCTAGCCGTTCGCTCTGGCCATTCGTTGTCAGGCGCTCACATACAACGCTGGACCTGTGAAACAGCGACCCCCCAGCCCGTATTCAACATTACCGCACACCGACTGAGTCGCTGTCATCAAGCTAATGCCGGCCAAGCACAGCGAATACTGGCTGGCGCTGAAAAAATCACGCTACAGTCGCTCATCTGTCGCTACCTGGCGCTATTAATGAATCGGCCTCCCCGTCATACTAAATGACTTGGAGGCCGATTCATTAATAGCGCCAGGTAGCGACAGATGAGCGACTGTAGCGTGATTTTCACAGCGCCAGCTAGTATTCGCTGTGCTTGGCTGGGGTTTGCTTGTTGACAGCGACTCAGTCGGTGTGCGGTAATGTTGAATACGGGCTTAGGGGTCGCTGCTTCACAGGTTCCGCGTTGTATGGGTGCGCCTGACAGCGAATGGCCAGAGCGAACGGCTTGCTGCAGATTCATTAACAAATCACGCTCAAAAATGTCTCGCGCTGTGAATTCCTTGTTTAAACCCCAGAGCGCTGGCGGCGATGTGTGTAAAGTAGTTTTTAACCCCCAAACAACCATATTTTTTTAATGTAAAAATTATACAAGTTTTTCTAAACATTTTGTAATATGAATACATTAATATCAGACCTGTAATATCAATTCTGCACATTTTTTTTTTTTTTACCTTAAAAAAAATATCTAACATTGCCGTAGTGGTCACAGAATTTTTGACAGTTAATAAAAAAAAAAAAAAAAAAAAAAATCAATTAATTATGATTATTTAAAGATTGCTCCATTGAAATGCATTGGAGAGCGCCAGGGAGTGAGAGGTCATACCTGTCGCTGTGATGGGATTAGTAGTGGCGCTGTTCGTTGCAGTCGGCTACATGATGAATCCCGCGCTAGCTGACGCTCTCGCCGGCACTAGCCTCATTTAGCTTGATAAATGCGTCATTGTGTCCGCCGCCGGGCGTACTTGATTCGGTAGCCACCGTTAGCTGGCGGTACCTGGCGCTCGTCAGACACTACCTGGCGCTAGCCCTTGATAAATAAGGCCCTTGGTAATTAATTGTGTATTGAAAGGTTGGTTACAGTATATTTTGGTGATTGATTGAATCATTAATTTTTACAGTGATAACAAGTTGAATTGGTTTAGAATTCCAGTTAAAATGTGATCTGCAAAATAAATCACTGAAGCTTTAGACACTTTTTACCCCCAGGAATGAAATTCAAAGATATGTAATAAATACAAAACCCAAGATAGTCAAAAGCATGGGTTTTGGTCCACTTTAATACTGTTATGAGTTGTAAGGATTTATTTTAACATCTGTAAATCTGGAAGATGCCACATTAAATATGTTCTTCTATGAAAAAATATTGTATATAGATAGCAACAGATAATATAGCTGCGTATTTTGGGTGTGGTTGAGCTGAGAAGGATGTGTCATGGCGCTCTCAGGGCAGCTTTGAGTGATGTGCACTCAATGCTGTGGTCAGAGACAGCTGTGCGACCACTGTGCCTTGCTGTGATCGCTTAAACTGAGAGCTCTAAAGGGCAGAGTGGCTGTTTTTGTGTGGTCCTGAAGAAATAGAATTGAATGAAGCCCCGCTATTACTTCTAATTGGCACTGCAGAAAATAGAGGTGTACATGGGGCAGGCATTAGGTGAGCTTCTTGCTGCCTTATCGTTGTTATTACCTGGAATGTCGGACTGTGGGCAATGAAGGACCAGTACCTGGACTTATGGTGAGTCAAGACATAAGGAAAGCCCTCAAAGTGGACCAAAACCCACGCTTGATTTCCTCCCCCAAGGCATCCTGATTTGAAATGCCCCGCTATGTGAATCCCCCCAGGTCACGGGGTAAACTCACCTTCTCCCCTGACCCAACAGCGCATGCAGCAGCAAGCAGCGGTCGCGGTCTGTTATACAGTTAGCAGGGCACAGGCATGCTCCCTGTTAGAGGGTAGCAGAAATGCGGTCACCGACATGCTCAGCTCAGTTCGGACAGACTGGACCAGGCTCAGCTGGAGCTGAGCCTCAGGCAAGTCTTAGGCCCTTATTTATGAAGGAATAGCGACAGGTAGCGACTGGTGAGCGGCCAGTAATGACAGGCACCGCCATGGGAACGCCGGCTACCCACCACAAGCACACATTTATCAAGCCAATCCTGCTTAGCGACTGAGATAGCGCCATATAGCCACTCATTCATCATTATTCCAGCCTCAGCCCACAGCGCCAGCGTCCGACCTTGAACAGCGACAGGTATGACCTCTCGCTACCTGGCGCGCTCCAATGCATTTCAATGGAACAACCTTTAAATATTAATAATTGTTATTGTTTATTTTTATTTTTTTAAATGTGAAAAATTCTGTGACCACTTCTGCCATTTTACATAATTTTTTTAAGGGAAAAAAATGTAAAAAAAAAATTGTACAGAATTGATATTACAGGTCTGATATTAATGTATTCATATTATTCAATTATTTAAAAAACTTTTTTTTTTTGGTTTCCAAAAATATGGTGGTTTGGGGGGTTAAAAAACTACTTTTAACCCATCGCCGCCAGCGCTCTGGGGTTTAAACATGCATTTTACAGCGTGAGAATTTTTTGAGCGTGATTTTTTAATGAATATGGTGGGAGCCGGTCGCTAGGGCCAGTCGCTATCATGCGCTCCCATACAGCGCGGAACCTGTCAAATAGCGACTCCTCACCCAATATTCAACATTACGGAAAACCGACTGAGTCGCTATCAACTACCGAACAACGGCCAAGCACAGCGACTACTAGCGGGCGCTCTGAAAATGCTGCTACAGTCGCTCAACTGTCGCTACCTGCCGCTATTAATGAATCGCCCTCCCAGACAAGTTGATGTGAGCAGATCCAAGTGTGCTGATTGGACGAGAGGCGACCTGGGGGGTCCTTGCTCTGGCAAGGATCAAAACTCAGAATAGTCAAAATCCTGGTTTTTGGGCGACATTAAATAATTTAACTCTATGATTATTTGCTTGCTAAGTTTGCAGAAAGGCATAAAGCATGGAGATCATGCCCTGTAAATGGACTAGGGTGATTGGTGTTTTCATACCACAAGCTAAATGTATTTGCTGTAAGCTGAAAATTAAAGCTGCATTTATGTTGTGCAAAAGCTCGATTCCATATCAATTTGTGGCACCTTTGGTCTTGATCGACACCCTAAAAAAAGCACGCCATTTCATGCTCCCTCTTACAGTTTGTTTACTGGTCTTAAAGTATGGCTGTTGCTATTGGTTTCTGTACATATATCTAATTGCTTATTCTTATGTATTTGGCTGGTAGTGCTATTTTTTTCTGCTTTATGTTGGGTCATACGTCATTTAACTAGTACAACTGGTAGCACACCACAGTAGGTTGTGCATCCTCTATAAAGAAAAAGTTTATATTTTTAGACCTATTTACCCCCATACAAACCCCACCTACACTGCCCAAATCCCAGAGCTTTCCCCTGACCCCGTGGCAGCATGCTGGGGACAGTTTGCACAAACTGGGGTTGATTCGACAAGTGCACAACTTATTTTGCTGTATTCATGCGATTTCATTGTCTACCTAGGGGTCAATTCTGAACCGAGCATAAAAAGGATATTTCTATTTATTCTATTCTATATATTTTATTTATTGGTTTCTGTACATATATCGAATTGCTTATTCTTATGCAACTGGCTGGTAGTGCTATATTTATCTGCTTTATGTTAGGTCGTAGTGATTAAACTAGTACAGCTGGTAGCACATCACAGTTGGTTGTAATTCGGCAAGTGCACAACTTCTTTTGCTATAAAAAAGTGCCAGCCATTCGCTTTCATTGTCTACCTAGGGGTCAATTCTGAACCAGGCATAAAAAGGATATTTCTATTTAGTTTTCTCCTTTTTAGTCTATTTTGTTTACTCACTTTTTACTCAAAAGAAACTTTTTTTTCATGGGGTGCTGAATCAGTCCCACTGTCGGTTGTCTGCCCTCTATTATCACCAGATATACATTACATGTCTGATATAAGACTTGACACTTGCTATCCATTAGGGAGTACTGAGCAGTGTCATAAACCGGCACTTACCTGGACCCCGCTCCGGCGCTGTCTTCGGGCGGCCGGGCGCAGCAGCTCCTGCCCGGCGGCCGCGCCGAGCGGCGGCGGCTCAGGCGGTGAGCACGGCTGCTCGCTCTCCTCGCTCCCGCGTCACTGTCTCGCACACGCACGCGCGCGCGCGAGCACATTGTCTTTATGCACACAGCGCGCCCGCCGGAGGCTGTAGTAGGGGGGTTTGAACCAAGGGGCAGAGGCACGCCCCTTGGTTCTGGCTATGGGCCTATGAGCCCTAAGGAAGTTCTGGGCTACTCGCCCTTGTGGTCCAATCCTTGTTTGGACCTGTTTTGCACCAATCACCACACTTGTTCCCCTTGGCCAATCATACCTAGTCCCTATAAAGGTTCGCCCCCATCACTTGCTCAGTGCCTGTTATAGCGCCTAGTACCTAGCCTGTCTTGCGAATATTAGCCGATCTGAACTCCCGTTGCCGACCTTGATTGTACCGACCACTCTCGATCTGAACTCCTGTTGCCGACCTTGATTGTACCGACCACTCTCGATCTGAACTTCTGTTGCCGACCCCTGCCTGTATCCAGACTACGAGTTGCCTTATCCCTGGTGCCGCTACAATCTCTGTCTTCCCGCTGTCGACCTCTGGCCTGTCTCTGGACTTCCTCTACCAAACGCTCTAGCTATTGGTTCTCCAGACCTCCTACACATAAGCTCACATCCTTTGAGCCATTAAGTCCTGGGGGCAACCGATCCCGGGTAGGCGTATTCTGCGTCCCGGCAAGCGGGGGCTCCTACAGGTGAAGCTGGCTGCGGAGATTGGGGGTTGTAGGCTTATCAACAGGGCTGGAGTTACCCCGAGCGTGACAAGCAGCAGCTGAGGTTAGTTCCATACTCGTCATCAGAGGAGTAGCTAGGTTTCTGGCACCCGGGGCAGGGATTTGAAATGGTGCACCCCAGCTGTGCCTGACATGCTGCACCCGGGGCACATGCCCCCCCTGCTCCCCCCATCTACGCCCCTGCCCCTCATACCCAGCTTCAGTTCAGAGGGGCAGAACAGCTGTCTTGAACCTAAACTGTGGTGAGATTAAAGGTGTTTTTAGGATAAAAAAGTAATGATATTTTCAGAGTATAGTAATTTGCACTCTGGTAGACTGACACCTCTAAATTCAAGCTCACATAACAATAGTAAAACTGGCTAAAAGAAATAGTCACTGTGTAAATGCTGCTCAAAGTGCCAAGACCAACAGTCACTGTTTGGACCTTGACTACATGGAAAAAATATCTTCAGAAAATGGATTTCCCAAAAAATCAGAAATGAGTGGATGTTCGTCAAAAGTAATTAGAAGTCAGTCATTATGCATTCATGGGTTTGTATACAGTATGTTTATATATGTGCTGATTATTCCGAAGGTCAGATGTGGTGCCGAGTATACTAATTTCATTGCAGGTTAAATGCTTTATCTTGTAATAGTTTTACCACCGGGAGAAAGCCTAGTATAAAGCATGAAATGGTTTTCAATTTATGGCAGAATAAATCTGTATTACAGAGAAGGTCTGTTCTTGCAGATAAATGTATTTAGAGATAAACGGAAATTCACACTGGATTAGTTTTTAATGTGATGGATTATATGATACAATAATTTTACCATATTTGTTCCTAAAGGCTGTTTCAAAACATACAGCAGCAGATCCAGCGAAATAACCTGCTTTAATTCTAAAGAATCCAAATCTGCCACTAGGGACCATTACAGTGCTTCCGATTGTGTGCATCAGCTATCAATCTGCATAGCTTGCATAATAACGATGAAGACGAAACGAGCGTACTAATTGCAGCCATTTATTGGTGGCAAAAGCATGTGTAAGTGAGGAATATGAAGAGAGCTCTCTTAAATTAGCATGTTAATGATGCCTTTGAAGTTGTCTAGTTTTTAAATAGCGTCGCACCTCACGACTTACCACTTCACTTTGAAGTTAGTGGTTTAACCATTTTTAGCCATTTATTTAATTTAAAGTGGAAGTCCAGCTTTCATTATTTTTTTTGTTTTTTTAAGGCCTTGGTGCTTCTTCTCTAACCTATATTGTCAATAGGAGGTGGGTGCTGTATAGGTAATATAACATGTAACTTTTCTCTGTCTACTGATGATTTCTGTTCTTTAACTTTGAAGCCCTAAAGCTTGTTTTTAGTGAAAGGTGATTAAGGTATAGCACAGAACTATTTATGAAGTCTATGCTATACTGTACGGAAATCTGTCTGTTGTCTCCTTGTGAATGTTGAGTGGTGCTTTAAAGGCATTGTCCACCTAAGAGTTAAAGGGATTTTCAGGTCAAAGGTTAAAAAATATATATCAGTAGCGTACCTTTTATTGAGTATTATCCCTCTCCTTAGTCAGGAAATCACTTCCTCATTCAGCTTTCAATCCCCACCACACTGACCTGGTCCTTCAATAAACCTTCAGTAGACCAAGAACGGAAACACCCCCCACTCCCTCCCCAGACATCCTGATTGGTTGCCTCTCTCTGCAGCTATGAAACCCCGGTCTTCTCTCTGGTCACACTATGTGCTGGCAGTAATAACCAGAAGTACAACAACGCACTTATTTATTACTGTGATATATGTAAGGCACACAGTGTGCTTACATCACATCACTGTTGCCACACCCACTGTTTCTCCCTTTTTTCTGCATCTCCAATGCTCTAATACTCTTACAAATAACTTTAAAAAAGGAAACGGATTGAAGTTTGGAACAGTGCAACGTGTAGCCTGAGACAATGGAACAATTGGGCATCCACCTTTAGCATAATATTTAAGTGTGTGCAGGAGACCTTACAGGAGGTGCTGAAAGCTGGGTTTCAATTTTGTTACAACTGTAATTTTTTCCCTCAGCTCAACTTCCTACTCCCCGCCAAGGTCAACGGATGCTGTCCATCGCAGTGTACCCTGTACTGCCCCCACAATTTCAATAAGCCTATCAGTTTCAGACTCCGCCCCTCCCCCTTTGTAAAGTTTGACTGGGAACTTCGATGTCATTGGAGGAGGGGGGTATCTGCCACATTTCTATGGTATTGGGGGAGGGGGGAATCTGACACATTTCTGGGTTATTTGGGGAGGGGGCTATCTGGTTCACATATGCATGCCCCAGCAGATGCGCACTCCCAAGCGCACATGCGTATACTCCCGCAGACACAAATGTATGCTTTCCCATGCACATCCATGTGCACATGGGGTGTGCATGTACATATGTGGAGACACGTGTATGTGCATTTGTGGGGGGGCACGCATGTGCACTTGGCACTGTTTCCATGTGCATCTGGGGGTGGGTGTATGTGCATCTGCATATGCGAGGAGAGAGGGAAGGAACACAGCCAGTGTGTCTGAAGCAAGTTCTCTAGCTCTTACAGACCCAACCCACTATGCTGATTATTAAGGTGATCTTTATGCAGCATCACAACTCCAAAGGTCTCAGCCAACTTTCTTCAAAAGAGAAATCATAAGGTGGAACTGTAAACCCTGATATCCCAGCCATTTGTTTTAAATTTTAAAATGGAAAACAGTTTAGGCCAGTGCCAAAAGTAGCCCAACACAATCAGCTAACAATTGCCTTTGCCTACAATATTCCTTTAAGTCTGCCCCCTAGTATGCCATTTTGCCCTCTCTCTCTCTTATTTGCTTTCCACTGACAGGTTTGCTCTTTGGCTGCCCATGCTCTCTGGGAATGGTCCACAAATGACTCTCTTATTTTGCTTCCAGTGGCAGTCAGGCGCACCCTTTGCTTCCAGCCATGGATCTGTTACCATTACAAGGGAACCCTTATTAGTTTACCTATCAGGGGAGGGCCATTATACTAGCCCCTCGCACCATTAGTGAGCTCTACATTAGAGAGAATCATTTTCCTATCTGAGCCTCATCTCAGGTGGTATAGGAAGCCATTGAGTACCCAATGCTGCACATACTCCAATAAGAGACTTGCTTATCTGCATTCCATTCATCATGTAATCATCATACAGGGTTCTATGCTTGATTTTGGCCACCTAAGGATCTTTAACAGCAAGGGAATCCCAAATTATGAGGCTCCAATGGGTAAACAGGACCTAAAGTCATTTTTAATGCCTATAGCTTTTGCTTATTGTCACGCGATACCAATGGTTCCTTGAATTTTAGTATGAGAGGGACCTCTCCTTGTGTATGGGTGCTTTGTTGGTATAGATTGGTATCCTCTTGGGCTGAAAACTTGGTTTTCAGGTGACATTGACTACTTTTTCCTCCCGGTCATTGTCCCTCCCCTGCTGAATTCCCATTAGTCTTACTCTCTATCTGTTTAATGGCTCATCTGCTTGGGAGGTGGATTTTAGGGGAAATGTAGGATACCCTAGGTGTCAAGGCACTGGGGCTATTGCTAAAGGCTGACCTTGGCTGATATTAGCTGGATGTAAAAGCCTCATTAGGCTAAATTGGTGCCATGGTTACCCTGACTATATATTTTTTTCTGCAGTTGCAGTTCACATGAAGTTGATCTATTTATAAACAGGGCTCAAATGGCAGTGTCCTAATAGTATAATTTCTTTATTGTCTTTAAAGCGGAACTAAACCCAGCAGCCAAGCCTGGAATCTAAAACATTCCAGGGCCGGATGCTGGCTTAACCCCGGGCATTCCGAATCAGGATGCCCCGCTGTGTGAAACCCCCAGTTCACCCATAAACACTCACCTTTCCATGCTCCAATGGCGCATACTTGGGCGCTCGCCCAATGAGAGCTGTCAGCTTTGACTACGTCATCTGGCAGGCCGTCTCTAAATTTCTGTTCTCGTCCATTCTTCCACCTCATCTGATTCAGCAAAGCCTTTTTTTCTGCAAATTTTTATGTAAAATGTTTTCTTTTTTTGTGTGATTTTTTGTTTGCTAGTAATACCTTTCTATGGGCAGTGTGTGCTGCCACATCCCCTGCATCCCCGGCATTGTGAATGCCCTCCTGCCCCAGCCAATCAGGCTGGGGTGGGAGCACGCTTTCAAGTCAACGAGAGCCATTTGCCAAAAGAGGTAAATAAAGCAAACAGCTCTCATTGGCTGAGTGCCCGCGGTTGGAACACCGAAAAGGTGAGTTGTTTAGAGGTTTCATACAGCGGGGCATCCCTAATTGAGTTTTGTTCTGCTTTAACCTAACCTAATCTGATCTAAAAAGCTCCTCATTTTTGCTTGTACTGGCATGTGTTGGTGTATCAACCCAGATGTATAGAAAGCAATTTGCTTCTACAGGTAATTCATCTGTGCTTTGGTCTGTGTTTCTTTAAACAAAGTTGACCCTGTTTTCAAAGAAACAGAGTTAAGATGCAAGACAAATCTCTTGCTAGGCCTGTATTATTATTTTTAGTGTTTGGGGGCAGTAAGTGACCCTCTCCATGCTCCCACAACCCTGGTGGCTAATGACCAATAGGGACTGACAAGCGGCTCTCAAAAAGTATAAATGGTTAAATTGGGGCGTTTCAAAAGGTTTAACTTGGCAATCCCAATTCAGGATGTCCCCAGGGTTGGGGGGACAAAGCAAAGGGGTGTTGTATGTAACAGCTAAACTAGGAAAACATATTACACTGACACAACCTTTTGGATGAGACAACCTTTTGGATGCTAATGTTAAAAAGGATGCTAGTCGGCGGCCGCATTGGCACAGCCTGTTTTTTGATCCTTAAGTTTCACACGCTGCACCCGAGGGCCACTGAGGCCAAAAAAAGTGATACTGTGTGGCGCTGATACTCCATAAATAAGGCTCTTAGAAGTGTGGGCCTCTCTGGTAACTGCAGAGGTCTATGGGGACCAGGAGATGCAGAGTTCCTAGATGGTGGTTCCTGCAAAATAAGTAGATACTAGTAGCCCCGACCACATGAAAAAAGGAGACTGCCGTTTCTATTATTTATTGTGTAGCTAATATCTTATTTAAAGTCCTACAGACTTTGTATTTTATTTATAAAATAGTTTAGATTATTATGTATTTGTATTCCAAAATAAGTCAAATATACATACTGGAGCCATTATTACCACCTGTTATAGATCAGGAGATTAAATTGTATGAAATGGAGCGGCTGCCTCAAGTGGCCATTTTGGTTGCTATATTCCAAGTATGTCACACACCCCGCTTCCACTATTCATGACATATGGGTTATGGTCCAATAGAGGGCAAACTTCTGCAGAGATGAAAGCAAAAAAGAAGCCCCTCCCGGTCCATAAATACCTGGGACCTCCCACACATTCCCCAGTTCCTTCTCTGCAGGACGGCGAAGATGTATGCTGCTCTTCCTTGCAGGTGTGCCTTTGCCCTATTTCTGCCCGGACCTTTATACATTAAGCCCTATATTAGCCTCCCAACCTTGGCTGCAGGTCCGGGTGAGGGTAGGAATCACTTTAATAGGTGTTCAGGGTGTTCAAGGCTCCCCCGTGACACCTCATATAAAGGGGTAGGCGGAATCCGGGTTGGTGATCCCGGTTTGGGATGCCCTGTCCCTAACTGCATATATATATATATATATATCCCTTACACCATATTTGGTACGGGATTATCCCCCTTCCGGGTCCCTCTGTTAACCCTCCAGTGGGGGGGGTCTTTTCCTCTTTTATTTCTAGTGTGAATGTGTGTTTGGTACTGCACTTTGCTGGCTGGTCGCCATTTTTCACTTCTGCTGAGGGGAGCTTCTTCCCCTCAGGCTGCGGCGTTAAGGGGGCGGGCGCTCGCGCGTTGCCACGGCCCGCCCCACTTCTGGTTTGGAGCCAATTGCGGAGCCCAGCCCACTGGGAACCACGCTGCTGGTTGTGTTAGTAGGGGGGCGGGGCCAGGCACTTTAAAAAAATCCTCCCACTTGGGACTTAAGGGGCATCCCTGGTTGCTTACCAGCGTAATTCCCTCGGGTCATTGCGACTACCTTAAAATCACCATATGGAGGCTCCTCAGGATACCGGGCTCGGGCTCCCCTTGGGACAATCCCGGCTGTGTGTGGGTTGTGGGGTATCCCTTACGGGGGAGAATGGGCTTATTTGCATACCATGTGCGCAACAGGCCATAACGCGGCAGTCGGGACCCCAGGCATCTGGGTCAGTGCCGCCCACCTCTCCTACCCCACCCCGCATCATCCGTACCCCAAGTGACACTGTCATTAGTGGGGAGTCACACTCGGAGGTATGTGCCAGGCTGGCCAACCTCGAGAAAATTATTTCTAGCTCAGTGGGCAGAAAGGCCACTGCTAAGAAAAGGCATCTGTCACAGCTACGCCGGTAATTGATTTTGATGATTATGACTCACCTGATTGGGCTGATTATTCCCCGCTTGAGGAAGGGGAATTGTTTGAGGAATCTGAGACTGAGGAATTGCAGTTCTTTGATTCTGATGCCGGGCAGGCGCTGGGGGATGCTGTTGATACCCCCAGGGTCCTGACCCATCTGTTAGAGGTTCTGGATATTTCCCCACCAGTGGAGGCCCCTCCGAAGAAGGGGGAATTCTTTGGGTTCTCTAAGCCCCGCTTGGAGTTCCCAAATCAGGATCATTTTGACAGCATGATTCTTAGAGAATGGGAGAAGCCGTGTCGCCTTCACGGTGTTCCTCAGGGATGGGATAGGAAGTATCCCTTTCCGAATGACGCGGTGAAGCGCTGGTCTTCCCCTCCCGAGGTTGATGCGCCCATTCTAGGATTCACCTCCGTTGTACATACTCCTGACGCCACTACCCTTAAGGATGGCGAGAACAAGCGCATTGATCAGATGGCATGTCATGCCTTTGCCAGTGTGGGTTCTGCCTTGCGGCCTGTCTGTGCATCTGCACTCGTGGCTGTGGCCTCCAGGTCTGAGATTAGGGACATGTTAAATGGGTCCCAGCTCAGCCCGGACAGCGTTGAATTCACAACCCTTAAGAGGTGTGAATTGTTCATGAATTTTGTTTTGTCGGCTATGGATGACACTATTACCATGTGTAGTAGGACTTAGGCCCTGTTGGTGGCCATGCGCCAGTGGGCGGCTGACATTGCGGCCAAGAAGTCACTTACAGCTTTGCCCTTCTTGGGAACGCGGCTGTTTGGAGACAAATTGGATTCTGTGGCGAAGGGTGGGAAGCTACCTTAGCGTGAGAAGCTGCGTCGCTCCTTTCGGGGGGCAAGCTCCTTTAATCCTTCCTTTCGCGGTGCCAGAGGGGGCAGAGGAGCTGCCTACTCTACCTTCAGAGGTCCAGCCTCTACCTGGTGCTCCAGGCCCAAGCCCGCTGCCAAGCCAGCTCAACAATGAGGAGGCGCCCTCACCCTTGCGAGTGGGGGGACGGCTGTGGCTCTTCTTCCAGGTCTGGGCCCAGGAGGTCACAGACAAGTGGATACTGGAAGTGGTCTCGTCTGGGTACAAACTGGAGTTCGACTCCCGGCCTCCTCCCAGATTCCTAAGGTCTCGGGTGCCATCGGATCCTCAGGCGGCGCAGGGGCTCCTGTTGGCTGTAAAGAATCTCCTGGACATGGCGGTCATATGCCCGGTGCTTCTTTCAGAGAGAGGCCGGGGCTATTATTCCAACCTCTTCACGGTTCCCAAAAAGGATGGCTTCATAAGACCCATCCTGGATTTAAAGATTCTCAACAGGTTCATCAGAACCAAGAAGTTCCGCATGGAGACTCTGCGTTCAGCCATCGGTTCCCTTCGTCAGGGGGATTTCATGACGTCCATAGACATCAAGGATGCTTACCTTCATGTACCAATTTTCCCAGCACACCAGAGATTTCTCAGGTTCGTGGTGGGAGATCAGCATTTTCAGTTTGCGGCCCTCCCGTTCGGGCTGACCTCGGCACCGAGGGTGTTTACCAAGGTTCTGGCGGGCATTATGGCCCTGCTCAGAGCACAGGGCATTCGCATTGTGCCGTATTTGGACGACCCACTCATTACAGCTTCTTCCCTCTGCCAGGCTGAGTTGGACACCAGGACGGTGGTGGCGACGCTGGAAAGGTTCGGATGGGTGATCAACCACCTCAAGTCTTCTCTCTCCTCATCAAGGGAGATCTCCTTTCTGGGCATGAATCTGGATACCAGTCAGGCCAGAGTGTTCCTACCTCAGCTAAAGGTGCAGAGGGTTCAGGATCTGATACGTGTTCTCCTGACCAACCCTCGCCCTTCTATTCGGCTAGGGATGACTCTGGTAGGTTTGATGGTGGCCTCCTTCGAGGCAGTCCCCTTTGCTCAATTCCACATGAGGTCGCTACAACTCCATCTATTGCTGAAATGGGACGGAGAAGGGGGGAGCAGTGGTTTAAATTGGTGAATTTTTTTGCTGTATTTGGATCCCCACCCATGACGGACACTGCTATTGGATGTCCCATATGTCATGAATAGTGGAAGCGGGGTGTGTGACATACTTGGAATAATACCATTTTGTGATTACTCACCTTTAAAATGGGTATTATAAGAATGTCACACCCCCCGCTTCATCCCGCCCTTTAGTATTCTGGATCCTTTATATGGTGAACCTTTTATTGTTAAGAATGTTTTATTAGTTCTTCCTGGTCCCCTTACTGCTGTCATATACTGGGGAATGTGTGGGAGGTCCCATGTATTTATGGACGGGGAGGGGCTTCTTTTTTGCTTTCATCTCTGCAGAAGTTCGCCTTCTACTGGACCATAACCCATATGTCAGGAATAGTGGAAGTGGGGTGTGTGACATACTTATAATACCCATTTCAAAGGTGAGCAATCACAAAATGCTATTTTTGGCAACTGCCTTAGTGTTGCTTTGATTTGTGCCATTCTTGGTACATCAGATCAATCTGCTCAAACCAAACATTAAATATCATTTAAAACAGTCATGTAAAAAAGAAGTTTTGCTTTTAGCAATGTCACACATTGCTGGCGGTAAAGAAAATCATATGCTGAATCACTTTTAAATTTAGCTTTTACCTAACAAAGACGGCCACGAGTCTAGAGGGTTTTTTTGTAACAGGAAGTGTGTGAGTCAAGCATCACATTGATAGCAGCATTCTATTATAGATCATAATGCTACATTCTCACTTGTTAATGTGTCAGACACAGATAGGTACGCATAAAAGTAGAATATGTTTGTATATTTGTTAGGGCTTCACATTGTGTAGACTGTTTTAATGCAGTTTGTAGAGGTTTATATTGCCTGTCTGTACAGTATGTTATTTGCATAATGCTTTAATTGCTACTTGTGAAAGAAATTAGACCATGCTTGAAACCCTGCCAACTTGGGATGCAGTAAAGAGACAGTAAAGTAGCCCAACTGCTAATCTCTTAGTGAGATGACTGGTCACCTATTTGAGTTTTTGAACAAACGTTGCACAGAAAAGGTGTGGTCTGTTATTATTCATCACTATCATAGCACACCTAGGAGATTTACAACTGATATTCTATTATAACCCTATACAGGGGTTTAAAGACTGCACTTTTAAAAAACCCTGTGCTGTCATTGCCATCACCATCTTACAAGAATACAGGCAGATTTAATGCAGCACTAGTGAAGCCTGACTTAAAACAGGTCCTTAGTTCAATCATTTAAAGTGGATGTCCAGTCTAAAAGTAACGGCCACAGAAGCTGGATCCAGAAGTTTACTTTTGTTGTAACCCCCTGCCCTGCCTCGGTGCCGGGGAGGGGGGGGGGGCATCCCCCCTTAGTCTGCGCAGCCACTTGGTTGTTCAATCCAAAATTAAATTTTAATCCATTCATGCAGTGAGACAAACACAAGCAGTATACACATGTCCTGAGTGGTGGGCTGCTTTAGCAACAGTGCCCGGGGAGCAGTGGGTGGGCTAGGTGCCTTGCTCAAGAGCACTTCAGTCATGTCCCGGGAAGGAATCGAACCTGTCGCCAAAAGGCTGCTTCCTTAGGCCATGCAACTTATGACACAATCACACTGTATTAGCACCCCTGCTGTCAAACCATGAAGGCACCTGATTGCATAGTTGCCTGGAGTGAGCACTTTAGTTACTGGAGCTACCACCGTGCAAGAACAGGAAGCATTCACTTGGCAGCTCAAGTGTAAGTTTTTTTTTTTACTGTAAGTTTATTTCCTGCCTGAAGTCTCTGCACATGAATATATTTTTTTTTTTAAACATGCAAGACTTTTTCTTTATATTATAGTATAGCCCCTTCAGGCTACCAACCTGGTGCACCAGACGTAGATGCTGGTAACCCAAGACTCAGAAGCTGAGCAGCCATCTCAATTTACCAGCCCCTAGTCCATATGGCACAGGTCCATAGCAATGCCAATGGACACCATACTCTTTCCCTTCCATGGGTAATCAGGCAGGATTGATCAGGAAACCACCCGCTGACATATCAGGTAGGTGGCTTGACAGTCTCCTTAACACTTTGAATTGGTGTAGGGGTCAGTTCACAGAAGATTAAAGTAAAACAAACATCCACCCCATTTAAAAAAAGTTTTGATAAACTAAAGTTATACTATACTCCCCTCTGCAATCTTCATTCAATTCTAGACGCTGCCAGACAAGAGGCTTTTGTTGTGGGGATCCAGAGGGGGTTATTGTATCTTTCCTAGTTGGGACCTCTGGAACAATCCAGCGTTTAGCTGGGGGACTAATCTTTTTGTGGAGCTTATGTCATATGATTTTACTGTTTAGGCAATCAAATCATTGTTGCTGTCTGTGTCCTCTGCACAAACTCATATAATCATCATAATTCTGATTACTTACCCCTCAGTGCCTACAGTAACAGCTTGTAGAAAATGTCCTCTGGGATTCCTGTCTGTTGCACTACGAAAAGTGAATGGATGGCTGGAGGAGACAGTATCTCAGGGACAAAGAATTGCCCTGTCCTCTAAAAAACAGTGATGATTATACACTGCCATCCAATTATTCAATTTGCAGATTATTTTTTTTTTATTCAAATTTAATTTTAATGTATGTGAACAGTGCAAGAAGTAAACATACCCTTTTGGTTTTAAGTACATCTTTTCAAATGTGACCTCTACACACACACACATTCTGGTTTCCTACCCTAAGACACTACTATAGTAATTTTTACTATAGTAATTCCAGCTTGTCTGAAATAGTCCTCTGCGATTCCTCTGTGCTGGTGAATGGAGGGTGATAAAATGTGAATGGAAGGCAGGGGGAGACAGTATCCTGGAAACGACATTTCTGATCTGCTGGTAACTGTTCAGAGCAGGGCTTTGTGATCCAGAATTGGGGGGAGGGGGTGGTGGCAGGGTAGAGTAATGCTAGCCATATACACTGCCATCTAGTCCTTGATTTGAAAATTCATAATTTTTTGTATTATTCAAATCTGGTTTTAAAATGCACTGTTTTTTGAATAATAAATCAATAAACAATGAATTATTAATTATCATGTTCTGATCATAACTATGATTGTATTCTAATATAAGGGGAAAAAGAAAACCGGGTCAAATGTAGCTATCACAAATGCATTTAAAAATATAGCAGAAACCCCCTTAATCTGTAGTAAACTTCTGAATTAATATTAGAGCCCCCCTTATACAGATGAATGTATTTTTGCAGTGTAGAAATAATCCTCCTTTAACTCTTTTACTATGGATTATTTCTTCTCTGTAAAAAATGTAATTACTGTCAAAAAACTTTTGATTACATACAGATAAACACATTAAAGGGGCATTCTCTTTCTACTACAATCATTTGCTAAAGGAGCCTCTCTTTTTTTTAATTAGAACAATGTACGACAAATTTTGCACATTTGGCTTCTGTAGTTGCTTTTCATAGCCCTAAAACCTCATCCTGAATTCTTCCTTAACTTTAAAGTCCATGCAATGGTAATAATAAGGCAGCAAGCAGCTTCACTGAAGCCTCTACCCCATATTCATAGCCACCCCTGTACCTCAGTACTCCCAGGGTGAGCAAGCCTGGCAACCCACAGGGGTTGCACGTGCCATGCTTGCATATGTTGGGAACACTGAGGCAAAAGGGAAAATAAAGGAGGGGCATAATCTGGAGCCCTGCTACATTTATAGAGCACTGCTTGAAATAGAGAAGAGGTACATGGGGCAGGCTTCAAGTGAGCTCCGTGCTGCCTCATTGTTGCTATTACCTGAACTGTCATTTTAATGGGATAGAGGTATATTTGGCTCATCTATATGGAATGGACTAGGGAGATCCACCACACCACAAGCACTCAAAAAAAAGCAGTGTTAGCACATATACACTATGACATCCAAGAGAAGAATCCTCTTTGGTGATGGAGGCCCACAAATGGGCCCCAGACTCCAAAGGCTCAACAGGGATTTCCCTGGTACCCTGTTGGGTCAGTCCACGGGTACCTGAGTCAAATCAACCACTGCCTCTACATGGACTACATCTAAGACTACATCTTCCAAGGGCCATGCAAAGCCCATCAGAATTGCTAAATGTTGAGAAACTGGTTGACCATCACTGTATTCAGACAACTGCTATGTTAAAAACATAGACAGCAAAGACAGTGTTATTACAGCTGCAGATGTATTGGAACATTGCTGGCAGTGTGTGCTCCTAAAGTTGCTCTGGCTCTAAGAACTATGTAGAGGCACAGGTTGTATTTTCTTTTGACTATAGATTAGCACACTGTACACACAGAATACTATTTCTGGGCATGTGTAAGGTTATGTGAGCTCCCTCACATCAGTATCAGCCATAGCAGCAGTGTTCTGTGTGTACAGGACTTACTTCCATATACTTGGTGCACAGAATTGGTGTACAATTGCCAGCAGCAACAGATTGGAAGTAGTGAAAGCTGTTTTCATAAAACACATATTTGCTAACATAAGAAAACATTCTAGATCAGCTCAGCACCTTAAGGACATCCTTTTGACACAAAAGAATATACACTTTCAAAAATGCCATTATTATTATTATTGTTTATTTATATAGCACCATCAACTTCCATATTGCTTTACATGGTATGATTACAGACAGGGTAAAACATATAGTACAGAGAACAATACAAAATTAGATGCCACAGGTTAAAACCAAGTGTTGTGAGCACAGGAGACAATAGGGAGGAGTGCCCTGCCCTTGCGGGCTTACAGGCTAAAGGATGGGGGTGGAGACAAAGGGTGCGGGGTCACAAGTGGTAGAGCTTGAGTATGGCTGCATGTGCCATTGAAGGTTATAGGAGTTGCTTAAGCCAGGTCATATGCTTGTCTGAAGAAGTGAGTTTTGAGGGCACTTTTAAAGGCTCGGAGTGATGGAGAGTGGTGGATCAAGCGGGGAAGGGCATTTCAGAGAAGTGGAGAGGCACAGGAGAAGTCTTGAAGGTGGGATTGCGAGGAAGTAACCAAGGAAGAAGACAGGAGAATGTCAGAGACAGAGCGGAGGTTGCGATTGGGTTGGTAACGCTGGATCAGAGATGAAATGTAGGAGGGGGCCTGTTTAGAGAGAGCTTTGTAGGTTAGCGTTAGAAGTTTGAACTGAACTATGGGAACTGAACTGAACTGAACTATGGGAGACAGGTAACCAGTGGAGGGATTGACAGAGGGGGTAGCACTGGAGAAGCGAGAGGAGAGGTGGATGAGGCGAGCAGCAGAGTTTAGAATAGATTGGAGGGGAGCTAGTCTGTTTGTTGGCAAACCACAGAGGAGGGTGTTGCAGTAGTCCAGTCGGGATATGACCTGGGCATGCACTAGCATTTTAGTGGTGACAGGTGAGAGGAAGGGACGGATGCAGAAGATATTTTTGAGTTGGAGGCGACAGGAGGTGGCGAGGGAGTGAATGTGAGGTCTGAAGGAGAGAGAGGAGTCCAGAATGACGCCCAGGCATCAAGCTTGATGAGTTGCAGTTATTGTAAGATTATTTACAGAAATTGTGGTGTTAGAGAGGGGAGGGGAGTGAGATGGTGGGAAGATGTTCTGTTTTGTTTTGTCCATGTTTAGTTTAAGGGAGCGAGATGTCATGAAGGAAGAGATGGCTGTTAGACAATCAGGGAGGCGAGAGAGGAGAGAAAAGAGATTCGGACCAGAGAGGTAGATCTGAGTGTCGTCTGCATAAAAGTGATGTTGGAAGCCTAGCGAGGAGACCAGAAGTGTATATTGAAAAAAGTAGGGGTCCTAGGACTGAGCCTTGTGGTACCCCAACAGACAGAGGCCGGGGAGAGGAAATGGTGTTTGATTAAGATACACTAAATGTGCGGTGAGAGAGATAGGAGGAGAGCCAAGAGAGTGCGAGACCTTGGATTCCAAGAGAAGAAAGAATATTGAGAAGCAGAGCATGATCGACAGTGTCAAAAGCAGATGATAAGTCGAAAAGAATGAGAGCAAAGTAGTGGCCTTTGGATTTGGCTGTCAGTAGATCATTGGTGACTTTGGTGAGTGCAGTTTCGGTAGAGTGATATGAGCAGAAACCAGATTGGAGGGGATCTAGGAGGGAGTTTGTAGACAGAAAGTTGGTAAGTTCGGTATGGACATGCTGTTCAAGAAGCTTGGATGAGAAACGGAGCAGAGAGATTGGGCGGTAATTGGGGAGGGCAGATGGGTCCAGAGAGGGTTTTTTGATGAGTGGAGTTATAACAGCATGCTTATAGGTGGAGGGAAAGGTACCAGTGGAGAGGGAGAGGTTGAATAAAGATATTAGGGCTGGAATGACAGATGGAGACAGTTGAGGGATAAGGTGGGATGGAATAAGATCAAGGGAGCAGGTGGTCAGGGGAGCCTTTGAGACCAGGGAGGAGAGACCTTGAGCAGTTAACAGTGTGAAATGAGTTAATGAGTGGGGCAGGGGGGATGTTGGTAGGAGAGAGGTGTTCTGAGGGGTGAAGCCACTTCGAATCCTGTCGATTTTATCTTTGAAATATGTGGCAAATTGCTCAGCTGTTAGCTGTGAGGATGGAGGAGGTGGCGGTGGGCGGAGAAGGGAGTTGAAAGTATTAAATAGCTGTTTTTGATTCCGGGGTTGTGCTGATATGAGTGATGTGAAATATTCATGTTTAGCAGATGAAAGAGCAGTCCTGAGTTCCTGAAGGGCTTTCTTGTATAATAGGAAGTCCTCCTTGGTTTTGGATTTCCTCCAATGCCGTTCAGCAACTCGAGAATGCCGTTTCAATGTTGCAGTGTTAGAATTAAGCCAAGGTTGTCTTTTTTTGGCCTGAGGGCGGCTGTAGTTAAGGGGAGCAACAGAGTAAAGGGCAGCAGTAAGTGTATTATGGTAGTATGAAGCGGCAGTGTCTACATTGGTAAATGAGGGCAGGGTGTGAAGGGGATGTAAAGCATCAGAGAGAGATTGAAGGTCTAGGTTTCTGAGTTTCCTGCGAAGAATAGCAGGTTTGTGTGCAGGGGGGGTAGTGGTAAGGGAAGAGAGTGTTAGCGTTAGTAGGTTGTGATCAGAGAGGGAAGTGGGGATGAGGCAAGACTGGATACAGAGCAGAGGTGACTGAAGAGTAGGTCGAGCGTATGTCCATCTTTGTGGGCGGGGCTGGTAGACCATTGTTTGAGGCCAAAGGAGGTGGCTAGGGATAACAATTTGGTGGTTGCAGGGTTGTTGGTTTCAACGGGTATGTTGAAGTCCCCCATGATTATAGCCGGGATGTCAGAGGACAGGAAGTGGAGAGGCCAAGTTGAGAAGTGGTCCAGAAAGAGAGTGGTAGGTCCAGGAGGGCGATAGATAATGGCAATATTTAGGTGACAGGGAGAGTAGAGACTGACACAGTGAACTTCAAAAGAGAGGAAGGAAAGGAAGGGTAGAGCAGGGGTTGGGTTAAATGAGCAGTATTCAGACAGAAGGATGCCAACACCTCCACCCTGTTTGTTGCTTGATCTTGGGGTGTGGCTGAACTGTAAGCCCCCATATGAGAGGGCAGAAGGTGAGGCTGTATCAGAGGGAGTGAGCCAGGTTTCAGTAAAGGCCATGAAAGTGAAGAGGTTGGTAGTGAAGAGGTCATAGATGTATGCCAGTTTGTTGCACACTGAACGTGCATTCCACAGTGCGCAGGTGACCGTGGGGGGAGTGCGTGGGGAGGGGGTGATTGTTAAGAGGTTGGCTAGGTTTCGTGTGTGTGCTGGTTTGATACT
This sequence comes from Gastrophryne carolinensis, assembly GCA_027917425.1. Classification (NCBI taxonomy): domain Eukaryota; kingdom Metazoa; phylum Chordata; class Amphibia; order Anura; family Microhylidae; genus Gastrophryne; species Gastrophryne carolinensis. Next base: position 237,195,573 of record CM051238.1, on the reverse strand, counting down.
ACGGTGAAGGTTAGTCTGTGGTGAGTTGTGGGGTGTAGAGGAGCGGGGAGCTGAAGGAAATGGACCTGGGTTTTGAGCAATGTCACCAGCAGCAAATAGGAGCAGAGAAAGGGAGAGGAGGTGACTGTGGGATTTGAAAGTGGCAGAGCGTGTTTTGCGGGTGCATGGAGAAAGGGAGAGAGATTTAGCCAGTGAGATAAATTCATGCGAGCACAGGTAAGGGGATGAGAGCAGTGATGGAGAGATATAGAGAGACTTACCAGGTGCAGGTGGATGCTGGGAGTTCAGGAATTTTAGAGTGAGAGGAAGCAGTACTGTGAAATACCAGAGGAGCATTGCTGGGGATGAAAGTTCTTCAGACAAGCAGAGTCTGGTGCCTGTTCCCTTCTGGTCACTTCGGGCTCAATTCGGGCCTAATTCTTCAGAAATCCAGGACTGCAGCCCAGGCTCAGATATATTACCACTTGTGAGAGGCCTTGATTAGCCATTAAAATGGAGTTACCCTTTTAAGTAATTTGGCAGCTATAATCAATATAAATGTTGACCATGGTGGAAAAGAATAGGACTGACAGTTGCCTGGGAATACTAAGTGAGTAAGTAGGCACGGCACTCCAAAGCATAGATTCAAATGCTTGTATTAAATAGTACAAATCAAAAGATATCCAATTACACATAAAGTATAGTAGGAGAATAATCCAAATCATGGCCAGAACAAAAGCAACAGTCTCATAATCCAACGTTTCGGGGGTCAGGTGCCCCCTTTCTCAAGGAGGACTGTCAACCGGGACGTGCTGCATGCCCCTTCAATAAATACACATAGCAGAGTGCAGAGGTCAGGAAATTCCCGCCTGACGTCACTGTGACGTCAGCGGGCGCTGTATGGGTCCCCTAGTACACAATAATATACATACAATATAGAAAATAATAAAAATGGGACTGTAACAACTTACCTACATCCACCGGGCCTCCAGACTGCGGAGGACCCGTCACCGCCAGCCGCCGCCCGCCGCACTGGCAGGCAGCGGTTTCCTCGTCTGTCAGCGGGGACAGGGAGCTGGCAGCCGGGCCGCAAATGCTGCCCGGTAACTGATGACGCGGCGGGGGCCGCGATCCTATTGGTTCGCGGCCCCAGCCTCTGTCATCAGCCCGTGAGACAGACAGCGTCTGTCAGGACACTGCAGTCTCAGACCAGAGGCTGCAGCGCATAGAAGACAGCTGTCACGGGTACTGGCAGCCCCCTGGGTGGCGGTGAAAGCCCAGGAGGGCTAGTTGGAGTAGGCAGCAATAAAGCTAGTAATTGCAACATACATAATATACATAAAGGGGAGAAAAAGGGGGTGCGGGCCCCAGAGGAAGTAGGGAGGAAAAAGGTAGGTGCCAGCTGGAAAAAAAGTCATAGAGGAGACGGGATAGGGTCAGAATAGGGAGGGAAAGGGGGGGAAGGGGAGGGCAGGGGAAGGGGTAAGTATGGGGGGATCAGAGGAAATGGATGGAAAGGAGGGAAGGGAGCAGAATCACAGGGTGGGTAAAGCGTTTTAGGGAGGGAGCTGCATTTCAGTAGTAACTAGCTACAGTCACTTCAACGTCTTGGTAGATAGCAGGCGTATCCAAACGTGGTATTGAGTCCCCTCGGCTGAACAGTATCCAATTTGTGAATCCAATAGGTCTCTCTCTGTAATAGTTTAAGGTGTCGGTCCCCACCCCGGCGCGGTCTTTCCACATGCTCAATCACCATGCCCCGGAGTTCATGAGTCTGGTGTTTATGTGTCACGAAGTGGACTGCCACGGGTTTATCATAGTCCAGGGATTCACCGTTATTGTGTTTATTAATACTCGTACGTACATCGCTGCGATGCTGCTGGAACCTCTTCTTAAAGGGGCCTATAGTCTTACCCACATATAACAGGCCACAGGGGCATTTCAATAAGTATACACAAAAATCTGTGAGACACGAGAGTATGCCACGGATCTTAAAGCGCTGTCCAGTGTGCGGGTGGGTGAATTCTGAGCCACGGATAAGAGAGTTACACACGTTGCAATTATTGCACCTGAAGCATCCAGTACGAGTTGAAAGCATGATGGGTTTCCTAGCATATTTTTCAAAGGGGTCGGCCGTAACCAGGGAATCTCTTAGGTTCCTATTGCGTTGATAGACCTTAAGAAACGGTTTCTTGATGACCGGACACACTGTGGCATCAGATGTCAGTATGCACGCATGTTTTTTAATAGTGTTCTCTATGGTAGGAGCAGCCTGGTTGAATGTTAACATAAACGGGGTACGTTCTTCTTGTTGCCTCCTCTCCTTTTTCTCACCTGCCCAAATTTCTTCGGCACGTGCACGGGCCTGAGTAAGTACCGATTCGGGATACCCCCGAACGCGGAATTTGTCCATCATTAGTAATAATTGGTCCATCCGGGTCACTGGGTCAGAGTTGATTCTCAGGACCCTTAGGAATTGTGAGATAGGGAGGCTGTTTACCAACGGTCTGGGGTGGGCACTGTCGTATCTCAACAGTGTGTTCCTGTCCGTGGGTTTGGTATAAAGGCCCGTTGTAATCTGTCCATCGGGCGTCTTATTGATAGCTACGTCCAAAAAGGTTACATGCGTGTCAGAGACCTCTGGGTTAAAGGTGATGGTGGGAAAGATGGAGTTAATATATTCCATGAACTTATCAAAGCCTTTTCTATCTCCATGCCACACAGTGATCACGTCATCAATAAATCTGCCCCAATATCTGACATGTTCAGTATATAGTGCTGATGGGTATATATATCTCTCTTCCAGAAAGCCCACAAATAGATTAGCGAACGCCGGAGCTATGGCGCTACCCATAGCTGTGCCAAGGATCTGTTTATAAAAAACATTTTCAAATCTGAAGTAATTATTCTGTAGCACAATCTCGAGTCCTGTGGTGAGGTATTCTGATGGTATTGCCGGGGGTTCGCACGTCAGGAAGTGCTTTACAGCTTTTACTCCCTGATCATTGGGTATGTTAGTATACAGGGAGGAGATGTCCATGGTGGCCAGTAGGTCGTCCTTCTCAATGGCTACCTGTCTAAATTTCTCAAGGAAGTCTCCTGTGTCCTTCAGGTAGGACGGTAGCCGCTGCACATACGGTTGTAAGTAATAGTCCAGCCATTGTGCTAGTGGCTGTGTGGCAGAGAGATACAAAAGAGAGAAATTCAGACAAGTGTGTCTCGATTACTCAGAGAATCGTGTTTACCTTTGGCTAGCTGGTAAAGATTCAGACCAACAACGGTTTAGGAGACAGGCAGCTACTTCAACAAGACGGCAGTATAACAGATCACAGCCATACCATACATCAGACAGTGACCCGGCTTCGGAAAATCTGTCCTCAGACAGTGAATCACATTCCAGGGGCCAAAAAAGGAGTACAAGAAACAAGAATCGTGAACCCCATTTTCGGGGACCTACTGGACTAAACGACCCAGGAGGGGCGGCAAGAAGCGACGACAACGGGTCCATGACATTGAGATCAGCCAACAAGAGACCCCAATTATGAATTTGTCCTCCAGACCACTCAACAGTGATGAGGTAAGCCTGCTAAGCAGGGGACTTTCTTATTGCCCTACATCACGCTTTGATGCATTCAAATTTGATATTGAACTGTTTAAACTGGAGCGAACACTTAAATTGAAACAATTTTTCTCACGCTCCTCCACTGACCCCCGGGATGTTATCCAATCAGGCCCCACAAACTTGAAACTTAAGAGCCAGTTCATACCCCCTGGACACTTTGGCTCCATTGAGAGTTATATTAAAACCGTCCGGGCCGAGACTGTACGGATAATGAAAACCAAGAAATATCATTCTAACCTCACCAGAGGTGAACTTGCTGCCCTGTCTGCCCTAAAACAGGATACCTCGATCATCATCAAGCCTGCCGACAAGGGCGGGGCTATAGTGGTGATGGATTATAGACATTATCGTGACAGCATCCTAGAGATGCTTGCGGATGCTGTCAGTTATGAGACCATTTCTGGCAATCCCATATGGGGAATACAGAATGCTGTGCAGCAATATGTTTCTCTTGGGATCACGAATGGATGGCTAAGTGAGAATACTGCCAAATATATCCAGATTGAACACCCGATCACACCTGTGATTTATGGCCTCCCCAAGGTCCACAAGGGCTGTGACCCGTTAAAATTTCGACCCATAGTGGCCGGCACAGACTCTGCCACACAGCCACTAGCACAATGGCTGGACTATTACTTACAACCGTATGTGCAGCGGCTACCGTCCTACCTGAAGGACACAGGAGACTTCCTTGAGAAATTTAGACAGGTAGCCATTGAGAAGGACGACCTACTGGCCACCATGGACATCTCCTCCCTGTATACTAACATACCCAATGATCAGGGAGTAAAAGCTGTAAAGCACTTCCTGACGTGCGAACCCCCGGCAATACCATCAGAATACCTCACCACAGGACTCGAGATTGTGCTACAGAATAATTACTTCAGATTTGAAAATGTTTTTTATAAACAGATCCTTGGCACAGCTATGGGTAGCGCCATAGCTCCGGCGTTCGCTAATCTATTTGTGGGCTTTCTGGAAGAGAGATATATATACCCATCAGCACTATATACTGAACATGTCAGATATTGGGGCAGATTTATTGATGACGTGATCACTGTGTGGCATGGAGATAGAAAAGGCTTTGATAAGTTCATGGAATATATTAACTCCATCTTTCCCACCATCACCTTTAACCCAGAGGTCTCTGACACGCATGTAACCTTTTTGGACGTAGCTATCAATAAGACGCCCGATGGACAGATTACAACGGGCCTTTATACCAAACCCACGGACAGGAACACACTGTTGAGATACGACAGTGCCCACCCCAGACCGTTGGTAAACAGCCTCCCTATCTCACAATTCCTAAGGGTCCTGAGAATCAACTCTGACCCAGTGACCCGGATGGACCAATTATTACTAATGATGGACAAATTCCGCGTTCGGGGGTATCCCGAATCGGTACTTACTCAGGCCCGTGCACGTGCCGAAGAAATTTGGGCAGGTGAGAAAAAGGAGAGGAGGCAACAAGAAGAACGTACCCCGTTTATGTTAACATTCAACCAGGCTGCTCCTACCATAGAGAACACTATTAAAAAACATGCGTGCATACTGACATCTGATGCCACAGTGTGTCCGGTCATCAAGAAACCGTTTCTTAAGGTCTATCAACGCAATAGGAACCTAAGAGATTCCCTGGTTACGGCCGACCCCTTTGAAAAATATGCTAGGAAACCCATCATGCTTTCAACTCGTACTGGATGCTTCAGGTGCAATAATTGCAACGTGTGTAACTCTCTTATCCGTGGCTCAGAATTCACCCACCCGCACACTGGACAGCGCTTTAAGATCCGTGGCATACTCTCGTGTCTCACAGATTTTTGTGTATACTTATTGAAATGCCCCTGTGGCCTGTTATATGTGGGTAAGACTATAGGCCCCTTTAAGAAGAGGTTCCAGCAGCATCGCAGCGATGTACGTACGAGTATTAATAAACACAATAACGGTGAATCCCTGGACTATGATAAACCCGTGGCAGTCCACTTCGTGACACATAAACACCAGACTCATGAACTCCGGGGCATGGTGATTGAGCATGTGGAAAGACCGCGCCGGGGTGGGGACCGACACCTTAAACTATTACAGAGAGAGACCTATTGGATTCACAAATTGGATACTGTTCAGCCGAGGGGACTCAATACCACGTTTGGATACGCCTGCTATCTACCAAGACGTTGAAGTGACTGTAGCTAGTTACTACTGAAATGCAGCTCCCTCCCTAAAACGCTTTACCCACCCTGTGATTCTGCTCCCTTCCCTCCTTTCCATCCATTTCCTCTGATCCCCCCATACTTACCCCTTCCCCTGCCCTCCCCTTCCCCCCCTTTCCCTCCCTATTCTGACCCTATCCCGTCTCCTCTATGACTTTTTTTCCAGCTGGCACCTACCTTTTTCCTCCCTACTTCCTCTGGGGCCCGCACCCCCTTTTTCTCCCCTTTATGTATATTATGTATGTTGCAATTACTAGCTTTATTGCTGCCTACTCCAACTAGCCCTCCTGGGCTTTCACCGCCACCCAGGGGGCTGCCAGTACCCGTGACAGCTGTCTTCTATGCGCTGCAGCCTCTGGTCTGAGACTGCAGTGTCCTGACAGACGCTGTCTGTCTCACGGGCTGATGACAGAGGCTGGGGCCGCGAACCAATAGGATCGCGGCCCCCGCCGCGTCATCAGTTACCGGGCAGCATTTGCGGCCCGGCTGCCAGCTCCCTGTCCCCGCTGACAGACGAGGAAACCGCTGCCTGCCAGTGCGGCGGGCGGCGGCTGGCGGTGACGGGTCCTCCGCAGTCTGGAGGCCCGGTGGATGTAGGTAAGTTGTTACAGTCCCATTTTTATTATTTTCTATATTGTATGTATATTATTGTGTACTAGGGGACCCATACAGCGCCCGCTGACGTCACAGTGACGTCAGGCGGGAATTTCCTGACCTCTGCACTCTGCTATGTGTATTTATTGAAGGGGCATGCAGCACGTCCCGGTTGACAGTCCTCCTTGAGAAAGGGGGCACCTGACCCCCGAAACGTTGGATTATGAGACTGTTGCTTTTGTTCTGGCCATGATTTGGATTATTCTCCTACTATACTTTATGTGTAATTGGATATCTTTTGATTTGTACTATTTAATACAAGCATTTGAATCTATGCTTTGGAGTGCCGTGCCTACTTACTCACTTGGATATATAGCGGCGCCACCGCGGCCCTGGCACCCACCACTTATGTTTTTGTAAGAGTGCACCAGCAACACTGGACTTTTGCCTGGGAATACTGGGACATCACATACTGTAATTTGAAAAATTTACATTAGAGCAAATGTAAATCTAGCACCAAGGCCAGTGATCATCTAAGAATAAATACTGATTTTATTAGGTATATTACAGAATAGAGCCATGTCATTTAATTGAATCCACAATATTTATATTCCTCTGTGGCATAAACATCTCAGGCACCAACATGACTAATGAGTCTGAATGATCATCAAAAAATGGATGGTTATACATTTAATCTGATCAAAAAAAAAACCTCAGAAGTCACATTTGCATATCTGCAGGTCACATAGTAATGAGCTGCATCATGATTTTCTTTGTTAATTTCATAAAAACTATTTCTTCAGAAGTTCCAATGTAAATCTCCATTTAATGGCTTGTTAGTGTTTCTTTTCTATTATTGAAGGAACCGTGAAACTGTGTGTGTTGATTAAGACAACAACAAAAGCTCAAGTAATAAGCAATAAAAATAACATTAAGGAGTAATTTCCTAAGAAGGACTAATGCCCATTATCTGAGCATAGTTCTATTCTATTCTGGACAGAAAGCAATGTACTGCGCCCACATGTATTTTGATAATGCTTATATATTTACTATATTTATATATTTAGTTATAATATTTATATATTTAGTAATATATATGTGTCTGACTATCCTATATATTTATCAATCTATCTATTAAAAATCGTTTTTGAATATTTTATTTTATTTTCAGTATCAAACATAATATGTATAGGGATTATGAGGGGGGGGGGTCATAGACAAGATATTTCTTGGCACTTGATTGGGTATTAGAATTGTGAGAGCATTCAATGCAAGGTAAATAGAGAGATGGTAAAGTGGGCTTAGTTTAATTAATACAGCATCCTAAGAAACTTAAAAAAGAAAGAAGTGCCTTTATTTCAAAGATGATGGATGACTATTTTCTTCGGCATAGTACTGCACACCTAGAACCCCTGGCTGTTGTGCAGTATTCAAATGCATTGAATCCACATAATATCCCAATATTTTACCCTAAGTTTTGCATCACAAGCATATAGTAGACAACATATATACCATATTTTTCGCACAATATTCTGAACCAAATGTTGGTACCCAGCCATTCAAATAGCTGGAGGCCACTCCCCGATCTCTCTGCTTGCACATTGTCACTTTACTAATTGGGAGTTGTTACACCGGTGCTTAGCTGTAGTTTGGTAACTTTACTCCCCAGGGTAATGTATTTCGCATGTTCAAGGAATAATAAAATGTGTATTTGATTATTTATTTATTGGTGAGTTCATTTTTGCTTTAGTACTTGACGGCTGTAGTTTCTTCAGCCATTTTTTTAATGTTTATACACTAAAAACAAATTCCACCTGGTATTAATTTATGGACCAGTAGATGCACATACTAACCAGTAGATGCTACGTGCACATACTAAAATGTACATATAAAAAACAAATCTAGACAGTGATGGCTTCTCTTCTAATATAACTATGATGATTTGAATGACCCATACATTTTAAATATCTATACTCGTTTGTATTGCACATTGTCTTGTTGAAATTATAATGCTTCTAGTTTTATCTAAGCAGAAAGCACATGGTGTAATTTAATGTAACTTTGCTTTTTATAATCAAATTGTATCTCTGAAGAACATAAAATCCATAGGAGTTAAATTGGTTTCAATTTTTGGTAATAACAATTTGAGACATGATTTCTCATGTGGAAGATTTATCACCTTTTTTCATGTTACTTGATCCTTTTTTTGTTTCAGTTTGTCTCTTAATAAAGGGAACATAGACAAACTAGAGCAGAGCAGCTTAACTTTATGAAGAGAATGTGCCAGTACCCAGTCGCTGGCCACAATTAAATGCAATGGTCCAGAATTTATTTCTGAATAGCACCTAGTCAGTATATCCACTGTTTAATCAGGGTCACACCACCCAGAGACACAAACATGCACACACTTCATTCACATCTTCTGCTTATACCCACTTTAACCATCACCAGAACATATTCCTGCACACCACAAAAGCAATTGCCAACACTGCCCATCATACTCCCCACAAACGAATGTCAAACTCACACTCCCTCAAACAAACACAAATACACACACATCTCTTATCTACAGGCCCCCACCCATCTAGGCTCACAACAATGCTAAGCATAATATTCATATTGAAAACCTATTACCTTATTATTGTGCCAGAGCAGATCTTTTACCAAGGAGTTTCAGTGGTGTTATACAATGAGGTTCCCCGTTTATGGCTAACTCAGATTGCCTTGGGACACTGCTTTCAAGGCTATCTTTGCCACTGAATTTCTCCAAACCACTGCTACCACTGCCAATGCACCCCTTATTTACCACTGCCCTTGCAACTTCCCATCCTTACTAAATCTCTATGCAACTCACTTACCAGTGCCAGTTCTATCCACCCCCTCCCCTTTACTTATGGAGGATTGCCTAAATCACTTTCTCTCAGCCCAGTGTTCCACTGTATTAGGTGGTTGCCCACGACAACTATCTTTAAAGATCCCTAATCTATCTGTACACTAGGGGTTCTACAAAAATGGGTATTTTAAGTGGCATCTCTGCACTATCCAGTAGAGAATTTTCCCAATTTGATGTTTGCACTCTGTAAATTAGCAATATGCACCGCTGTTTGCTTTATCAAGCCCTTGATTTCTTTTTAAAAGCTGAACTAGATCAATGGTTGTATTTTGTATATTTAGGAGGGCTGCCAACCAGCAGTCCTCTAGTAACAGGAAAAGTGGCCAGGGCACTAAGCCAGATATGGGCTTTGTGAATGAAAAAACACTGACCTGATGACCACAATCCACTGCTGACCAGGGTTTGGAAGCTGGACACTGTGCTTTGCTTTTGGCTTCCAAGTATTGCTGCAGAGCTTGTGTGACATGTCAGTTAGCTAATTGATGTTCAGCAGCAATGGAATGACTGACATGCTGCTAGACCATGCTCACCATAGATCGTGGGTGAGTTTTGGGATTAGCGCTGGCGGGCTTCAGTTGAATGTCCTCTTTTCTTCATTTTAAACTGTTATTTTAATTTTCCATTATTATTTTATCCTTATGCGATATGATTTTGACAAGAACAATGGCACTGAACTAGTGAAAAAATGCTTGTGATAAGGGGTCAAGTCTAGGACATAAGAACATACTGCAAATGATAGGAATTTGCTAGAAACTGCCTCTATGTTATGGACCTCAATGATCCTGAATCTGACCTGGTTTTATACTGCACCTGAACCCAACATGCCACCCATTTCATCAAAAGCACTAAACCCGTGATATAACTTTACCTGCCAGATTGTATGCAGGTACAAAAAATATTTCATTAGAACATCACTGCAACCAGACATCAAAAGGTCACTGCAAGGCTAAGGATAGACAGATGCCACCTCCAGTACCTTTCTTGGTGGTATGTTCCTGATCTATGATTTGGCCAAACAATGTAATATGACAGTAATGTTATCAATTCAGCGATTGAAGATGTTGGATGATAATGTCTCCAACAGATGCCTCATGTTGCTTCTAACTGGATTCTGTTAGTTTTATCTATTTTCCCCTATAGCCTATTATTAGCTGTTAAAGCCTTTGTCAGATTAAGCTCAGACTAGATGCTTAATTATACTGTTTGATGCTAAAAGCTGTTGTTGAAATGTCACATTTGTCGCACCAACATAAAAAAAAAATGTACTGTAAATTAGATCTTTAGTCTTACATCATTTACTGGCTAAAAATCTGTTAAGTGCCCGTCAGCATGCATATTCCTCTCTGCGTGTAATACTATGGGAAAGAAAATGAATTCTCATAGACTTTTGCTTTTACTTTTTACTGGGTCTGAAGTATCAACCCTGCAGAAGCCTTTCAAATGCATCCCTTGTGACTTCATTATAATGTGTGCAGTTGGGGAGTTGTTGAGCAAAACTGAACTGCAGCTTTATTCTGAAGGACATTATTTTTCAATAGGTTGCCATGTTTCTGGGTAACAGGGCCCTTATATATGAAGGCTTGGTGTGATGATCAGTCTGTCTGTGCATGTTGCCTTGCATGTGTGACCTGCATTTAATATTACTTGCTGCTGGCCTTGTGCAACAAAAGCGTATAGGTGGTGAATTCTGTATGTTCACTTGATTTTGGATAGTTCTAAAGGATTGTATGACAGGGAGCCATATAGTGTTTTAAATATGCCTTTAACCCTTTAAGTGCCAAGCCTGTAGGTACTACGGGGTTGCTTCTCTGAAGTGCCAAGCCCATAGTACCTTCTGGCTCCCCCCCCCCCCGCTAGTTAAAAAAGTAAAGTAAACGAACACTCACCTGACCCCTTGTTTGAACCCGCCGGGTCTTTCTTCTCTTCACCCTGGGGGTATCCGATTATCCCCAGGGGCTCTTCTGGCTTCAGGAGGGGGCAAAAAATAGCCTGCCCCCCCCCCCCGCTTCGGCAGCCGCTGCTGCTAAGAATAAAAAAAAAAAAATGACAATTACTCACCTCTGTGCCCGATCCCTCGGGCCGGGTCTCCTCTTCACCCAGGGGGACTCCGTTCGCCCCCCCCCCCCCCGATGCTTTTCCGTGGTGAGGAGGGGACAAAACATGCCCCTCTGACGTTTGTGCCGCTAGCCCCGCCCCGTGTTGACGTCATCCCGCTGCGGGCTCCGGACTTTCAGATCTCAGGGCTGATCACTGGAGGCAGTTGGAGGGTAGGGGATGTGGTCCCCTGCCTCCCCAGCCCCCTCCGGTGATCAGACCTGACAGCTATCAGCTGAAGCTGGATCGTCGCGGGACACAAGATCGGAGGTGGGTGTTAAAAAAAACTAAATAAATTAAAAATGTTTTTCTCTGTGTCAGTGTCTTTCTTTTTTTACACTTAGCCCCTTGTGAACTGGTAAGGGGTCCATGAGACCCCTATACCAGTTCACAAGGCTGGGGGCTGGCAAGTCACCAGCAACTAGCAAAAAAAAAACGAATAAAATATTTTTTTCTGTGTGTGTGTGTGTTTTTTTTTTACATTTAACCCATTGTGAACTGGTAATGGGTCCATGAGACCCCTATACCAGTTCACAAGGCTGGGGGCTGCCAAGTCACCTGCAGCTAGCGGGTGACTTGCCATTAACTCCCGGCATCCCAAATTACCTGCCTCCCCAAAGCCCGGGGGGGGGGGGGGCAGAAGAGCCCTGGCCATAGGCTATGCTGGCTTGTAGCCGGCAGGGCCAGGGGCCACCAAACCTGGCCCCTGCGCCATGTTCCTACAAGCCCTGCATAGCTGGTCCCGGGCTGGTTATTTCGAATGGGGGGACCCCATTTCATTTTTTTTTTATTTTTAAGGGTTTTTAACCCTTAAAATGAAAAAAAACAATGGGTTACTCTATGTCATTTTTTAAAAAAATTAATCCCTTATGTTCTGTCACCCCCACATCAATTTTTTTTCTTGATTTAACCCTTTATAGTGTGGATAGTAGTTGTATTTTATTTGTAAATGTTATAAAGTACTAGTTTCCGTTTGGGGGGTCTCCTGGGCAGGAACAGGGGGCTACCAATACATATGTGGTACCATTGTAATCGGGAGAAATTAGGCTTTCACATGCAGTATGGTTTTCATTAATAAAAAAATGTTTTATTTAAAATTAAATAAAAAAAATAAAAAGACAATTGTCTAAAAAAAATTTTTTTTTTTTTTTTTTACTTAATATTTTAATAAACATTAGAAAAATTACAAACAAGACATTTCATGTTAAAGCCTAAACTCTTCTGCAAAAAATATATCTATAATTTTCCTGGAAATTCCTGCAAAAATGGCGCAAAACATGGCGCAAAATGGGGAAAAATTACCTGTCAACAGAGGGTGACAAAATCTCAAGTAGGCTGGCATTCAAAAGGGTTAATAGTACCTATGCATGTTGGGTATTGTTCTGCTCGAGAGACCTTGCGCTTTCAGATTTAGCTTGTTTTTTCTTGTCTGCATATTGATATTTTAGGAAAAGGTGTTTTTTATTCTGCTTTTTTATACATTTTTTAGGGAAACCCAGTGCAACCAAAGAATTCTTTGAGGGATTACTTCCAGAATGATGAGCCCGCTACAACTAGCTGGGTACACTTAGAAAGCTTAACATGTATACTTTCAGGGAATATATGGTTTGTGGGGGTATTCCAAGTGTAAAGGGTTGTTTTGGTTGAAAAATCGCAAGGTGAGCACTTTGTCTGCAGAGCTGAAATTTTCAAGGAGAATTACCATTATGCACATGCTTTAGTTTGGAGTGTTTGCCAACTCTTCCCTTGACAGTAGCTATGCATGTTGGGTATTGTTCTGTTGTTTTTTCTTTTTTGTATATAGTTTTTTTTTAGGAAAATGTGGCTTTGATTCTGCTTTTGTATCCTTTTTTTAGGGAAACTCTTTGCAACCAAAGAATACATTGAGGGATTACTTCCAGAAAACGGTGGCCACATCAACAAGTCTGGTACGCCTAGAAAGCTTGAGGTGTGTACTTCCAGAGAATATATAGTTTTACATAGAAGAGAATATTTACTTTACATATTTCAAATGTAAAGGGTTGTTGTCATTGAAAAACTGCAAGGTGCACATAGCGTATAACATAGTTGTATTTTATCTGAAAATCCCCTAAAGCTCTGCTTCAGTTTGGGGGGCGTGTTCTGGGCAGGAAAGGGTGTCTACCAACACATGTGTGGTATCGCTGTAACCAGGAGAAATTGGGATTTTACACACAATAAGATTTTATTGACAAACTTACATTTTTTATTACAAAAAACACTACAAATTGTAAAAAATAGATTTTTATTTATTTTTTTGCTCATATTTCACCCAAAAATATTGAAAATACACCTAAAAACTTAGAAACAAGACATTTCATGTTGAAGCCCAGACTCTGTTGAAAAAAAAACAATATATAATTTTCCTGGGAAATCCCTTCAAAAATCACATATGAACATGAGTAGGGCAAAATAGTGATAAATGATGTGGCAACAAAGGGTGACAAAAACTCCAGGTAGGCTGGCACTTAAAAGGTTAAAGCAGACCTCCAGTCAAAAATCCTTGAATTAGAACATTCCTCCCTTAAACCTTCACTGTCAATCAGTGACAAAACCTAGTTGAGAGGGCTTAACTCCGTGCAGATGTTGTGGAACAGCATGCAGATGATGCACTGTTAAACTACATGGGAGCCTCCGTCTTGCTAAACACCTGACAGCCCTGCTTCTGAAAAACTCAGTTCCACAGTCAGAGTTGCCTTAAATCTCAAATAGGAAGGAAATAGGAAGCCATGAGCTGTAATGGCTCATTGTTGCTCTAATTGCAGTAGAGATCTCCTAGATACATTGTCATGATAATATGAAGATACATAGTAACATCTTCTCTTACACAGATTTCACTTGCAACAGTGGCTATTAATTCAGTGTGTGTGTGTGTGTGTGTGTGTGTGTGTGTGTGTGTGTACAGCATGATAGCATGATAGACATGATGCTCTGTATATATATATATCTCTCAGTGTGAGAGATTGTGTGAGACAGATCCCCCTTATGCTACTGTGTAAGCAGGACCGTCAGGTGTGTAGCAATATGGCCACTTTCATGTAGTTCAGTAGCACAACTGCATGGAGTTAAGCCATTTCAAACCATTGTTGCCACTGATAATGGGGGGGGGGATTTACTAAACTTACTTTTTTTTAATTTCCCAGATAACAGACACTTTTTTCAAGACCACTGATAGAAATTGTTAGAAATGGGCCTAGCGACAGTTGTTACCACAAGAAGTGGCTTGAATCCATTCTCAAGGGTGAGTTTACCTGTATTTGGAGGAACTATACCAATTTAGAAGACTACTCATGAAACTTGCTATTAAAAGTAAGATTTCTTGAAAAAGGTTGTGGTTTTAGAGTGGGCTACACCATGCGCCAGTTAAAAGTGAGGATAATGGAGCTCCTCTATAATATCAAAAGAGGATACCTAAATCACAGTGTTTTGGCCCACTATTAAAAATATCACAATGGAGATCCCACTGTATTGAAAGTGTGGTATAGATACGGTTAGAACACATTGGAGGGGGTCACATCTAATGGGAGAGGTGTCTTGAAAATAATGTAGGTGGATTTTTAATTTACAGATGGGATTGTAATAATTTAATCTAATTTACCAATGGGATTATAAAACTTTAATAATAATGTAACACTTTTGGGGTTTAAATTCCCCCTTTTTAATGCAATTTTAAATATACATTTTTAGAGCTGTATGTGAACTCTGACCAATGTCTGGTATGCAGGATTTGTGCAATAAGATAAAATTCCACTATTTATACTAATATTTATAATATGTGACATATGATATAAAAGAGAAGTGCCATGGTAGTAGTGCAAATGCAGTGCTTTTTATGTAAAACTAAAATTGCAGTTTCTCACACTTTCTGGGGTGTGTTCCACCTTAGAATAAGTCCAAGATAAATTGGCGCTGCAGAGAGTGAGTTCTGTATCCTGCGTATAGCATTGGAGGGAGGGGACTCCCGAATGCCTTTTTATACGAAGTACAAAAATCTGGTGGAGGCCCCAGATACAGTATTTTTTATCCTTTAAAATAATATTCCAGCCAAGTAACTGATTGGTGGTTGTCTGGCACCCGCCTATTTACTGGAACGTCAGATCGAGTCCCTTGTGCCACCCCTGTGTGGGTGCTTGCTGCTCGGGAACTCCTGATTTGCCATTCTGGGTGGGGGGCAGTGTAGTCACCCAGCTTGTTCAGCAGAATACAGTTCCCTGCATTGAGTTGCCAGTGGCTGTGCTTGGTGGCTTATGTGCAGTGACATCTCTGCACGCACCCATCACTGTAGCGTTGCTGACAGTGGCTTTTCTTCGTCCTGCCATGTGGTGGCTTTGGCTGTAGGTTACAAAAACAAAAAAAGGTTTGTCCAGGCACCGGGGAGCCGCTGATAGCTTTGTTGCTGGCCCCGCGGCCCGTCAGACCCAAGACTGAAAAGTCTCCCGGACCAGACCATAAGCCAAAGGTTGGTGGATGCCCCCTTTGCAGGGCAAGTGGTGGAGGCCCTGGGGAAACGCGCCCCCTCTTAATCCGGCCCTGGATATGTCCGTACACTATGTGTGTTTGTGAGTATGTTTTTTATCTTTTTCAAGTTATTTAAATTAAACAGTATTATGTTATTCAGTTTTGCACTTTTGTGCTTTAATCCTGAGGACCATTAAGAGGCTTCTGAATGAACCTGTGGCTCTTTAGATGTCCTGTTGTTTTTAGAGAATCTGTGGCTTTTAACATAATCTGTGGCTTTTAAGAGGACCTGAGGATCTACCTGCAGGAAATCTAAAATCCAACTGGTGGAATTATAATTTGTGCTACCTGGTGGCGAGGAGTGTTGGGGACGGGTTCACTGGAGAGAAATATAGTTTACCACGGTGGATATAAGACTATAAATATGTTATTAATAATAAGACAATCTCTGACATTTATCTATTTTCCAGTTACCAGATCTAAAATGAAATCCCCTTTTTACATATTTCCCTACCAGTGATGTTGGAGAAACTGTACAACAGACTTACAGCTTAGAGGCTGATTTATTAATAGCGCCAGGTAGCGACAGTTGAGCGACTGTATTTTCACAGCGCCCGCTAGTAGGCGCTGTGCTTGGCCGTTGTTCGGTTGTTGACAGCGACTCAGTCGGTGTGCAGTAATGTTGAATACAAGGTGATGAGTCGCTATTTGACAGGTTCCGCGCTGTATGGGAGCGCATGATAGCGAATGGCCATAGCGACCGGCTCCCACCATATTCATTAACAAATCACGCTCCAAAAAATCTCGCGCTGTGAAATGCATGTTTAAACCCCAGAGCGCTGGCGGCGATGGGTTAAAAGTAGTTTTTTAACCCCCAAACAACCATATTTTGGGTAACCAAAAAAAACAAGTTTATAAATACATTTTGGAATGAATACATTAATATCAGACCTGTAATATCAATTCTGCACAAATTTTTTTTTTACCTTAAAAAAAATATCTAACATGGCAGAAGTGGTAACAGAAATTTTCACATTAAAAAAAAAAAAAAATGATTGACAATTAATTATTAATATTTAAAGATTGTTCCATTGAAATGCATTGGAGAGCAGCAGGTAGCGAGAGGTCATACCTGGCGCTGTTCAAGGTTGCTCGCTGGCGCTGTGGGGTGAGGCTGGAATAATGATGAATGAGCCGCTATCTGGCGCTAGTTCAGTCGCTAAGCAGGATCGGCTTGATAAATGTGTGATTTTGGTGGGGAGCCGGCGTTCTCGTGGCAGTGACCGTCATTACCGTTCACTCACCAGTCGCTACCTGGCACTATCCCTTGTTAAATAAGGGCCTTAGTCTATGCTAGAATGACTTTTGCTATGTTTTATTGTAGTTTGCAGCTATGCAGGTTATGACACTAGCTGGCGCTGTTACCAATGTGCAACTATTTTTTTGTTGCATTGTTATTTCCTGCAGATCGAGCTGTAATCTATTACTGCAAATTCTTCTCTTCCTGTCTTGTTGTTTTTTCCTAAGCCTCCATGTAACGTGACATTCTCTTACTGCACATATGCTTGAGTAAAGCCTGTACCTTTATCTGGATTACAACTCCACTGCACCCAGCACTCACATTCGCAACAAGTGAAACCAGATGAAGTAGAAAGCAATAAGGCAACTTGGCTGTTCTGGCTTTTTGCCTACTCTTGTGGTAGAAGTTAGGTACTTGTACTATGTCCAGAGTTCCTCAGCTTTACTGCTGGCTACCGCTGTTGGGAATATTGAGTGAAGGATAGAATTGGGCATTATATTTGTGGCAATAGGTTCACTTTTTTAGTTTTTTAGCTAGCTGCAGGTGACTTGCCAGCCCCCAGCCTGGTGAACTGGTATAGGGGTCTCATTGGGTCAGTTAGCCCAAAGAGTGTAGCAAGTGTGGAGGGAGTCTTTATTTGGCTTGATCCGGATGTTATAGGATCCCAAGCTGTCTGGGTTGTGTACATTTTTATGACAGATGCCCTTGGTTGGAATATCTGCTAAATCCTCATACATGGAAACAATAGTTTCTTGGCAAATTAGGGGGTGAAAAGTGTATCTAATAGACAGCTGGGGATAAGATATTTCACACTCTTTGCATATGACATTACTTGGTACATAGATTCTGTGTGTTTAGCATATGCCGGCTCTTGCTAAATATTGTAGATGAAATGTGCCACTGTGTTCAGATTGTGGACCCACAGTAAATAATGCAATTCTTTGGAGCTTTTCCGTAACTGAAAAGATGAATAGTTATGTGATGCTATTTAAACATTTATTTTACATTGTCAGATAACAGCTGCCTGCAGCACCAACATCCATTTGTTTTTATGTTTGTTTTTTCCTTTTTTTTACTGAAGATGAAAAATACATTCATAATAAGTAGGCAAGACGGTAAAGTTCTTTCAACAATTTGCAAAGAATAAAATGTGCTGTACCCTCACTGTAAAGCATTCCAGAAATGTCCAGAAAGTTAATA
Source organism: Gastrophryne carolinensis (assembly GCA_027917425.1). NCBI lineage: Eukaryota > Metazoa > Chordata > Amphibia > Anura > Microhylidae > Gastrophryne > Gastrophryne carolinensis. The sequence continues at coordinate 237,177,202 of CM051238.1, read as the reverse complement.
TTTGACAAAAGCATGTTGTGCACTGTATTTATTGTTGCATTTGAATTCTCATATGTTCTTTTATGAGAAAAGTTAATTATACCCTCTTCATTTTTTACACAATATATTTCAGCATAAATATATATTGATTGCAACAATACTACAACCAAATAAAACTACCCAGCAATAATGTACTCAACAAATAATTGCCACATACCCCCACTCATGCACACAGAATATTAAATTTTTTACTTTGTAATTCTCTTTACTGAAATCTCAAAAAAATACAAAGCTTAAGGACTATATAACCTTTTTACTTTGTAATTCTCTTTACTGAAATGTCAAAAAAATACAAAGCTTAAGGACTATATAAGATCCATGAATTGCTTTATATTCAGACATATATTTCACAGAACTGTTGAGTGTTTCAATAACTAGAAGCTTTAAAATCAGGACGATCCACACATCCAGCATCGTAAACAATTCTCAAATAAAAATAATGGGCAAAACTTCCTCCACACACCTTACCGGTGTAGTACACTTTAAGCAATGATCAAATTACTTAAAACCCAAAACACAAACCCAAATCACCTTCTTCCCTGCAAATTGAGTCATCAATGTCTCAGCCCATCATGGGCCATCCACGTGTTAACCCTTTGTTTTATAAATTCCAAAGAAAAATCTGCCTGTAATGGTTCCAAAGCAAAATAATATATAGTATAAAATATATATACAACTAATCCTACTCACATTGGAGAGGACAACCCTATACATATGGTAAATATGGTAATAGGAAAAGTCTACATAATAAACTAACTATAATTAGCATATAAGAGAGAGAGAGAGAAAAAATAAACAAGGCAGAAAAACTAATAGATAAATCCATATGCAAAGGCCAATGGCCCACATTTACTCCAATATTTAAATAATTACCTTCTGTTGGATGTGCCTTCACACTCATGGCATCCAGCTATCTCCTGAAGTGAACTCTGGTAAAGAAAATAATTCAAAGTGGTTATTGATATATGATATATGCTCCCCCAAAATATAAGCTACCTGTCACCATGATTTACAGCAATGCAGGCAATATATCCTTTCCTTGTATATCAATTGTTCCAGAGGTCCTAAACTTTTCTTAGGCATTCAAAAGTCAACTTATAGAAGGGAGAATCTTTAATGGGCTTTTCCCATCCCACACTGTGATGTGCACATTACATTGCAATGTGAGCTATCTGAATTACATAAAAGGCTCATGTAATCACGTCTAATTACAGTAGAATAGATAAATGAATTGCTATTTGTCCTAAATAATGTAAAACAAATGACCTCTCATCAGGGAGCTGGCAGGCTTTTCAGAATGACTCATTGTGTTACAGTCACAGCAAGAGGGAGAGAGTGCATCCCTAGGTATTAACATCACAGCCCAATATAAGGCTTCCTAAACTTGCCTCTGTAAGTATTGGCACTTTCCTCATGGCACACCCCAAATACCAAACCTATCTGTAAAGACTGGGGTCAGAATATCCCCTCAACCAAACCTATCTGCATTCACTGGGGTGAGAGTGTCCCCTTATACCAAACCTATTTGTATTCACTAGGGTGAAAATGTCTCCTTATATCAAACCTATCTGTAATCACTAGGGTGAGTTGGTCACTGTAACTGTCATTGTTCCTGGGACAAGCATAATAATGCATCTGTGTTTGCCAGGCACAATAGTCTGCATTTATTTTCCCTGGCACTTAGTACTTATTGGCTGGTTTTCATTTTACTTTACTTTATTTTGCCTTATTTCAAACTGTGTCCGTCATAACATCTGCTTAGTTTGTGTTTCATTGTTTGGCCTCCTGACCTGGAACGGCCATTATCGTGATTTCTGCAGCCCATTATTAAGGTGTCCTTGGTTTATACCGTATGTAACAAAATATGGGCCATTTGTCTTTATAAGGAAAAGAAGGCCTGGATACTGTTAACACACAAACCATTTGCTTGCTGTGCAAAAACTTTACAAGTTGACAGCAAAGAAACAGGTACGCATATTCTATGCACTATTCCAATACTCATTAAACAGAACAAAATCTCATTAAGCAAGTGAAGTCTTGAGAGATTCATACAGCTGTCTATCGACCACTCCTCTCCCTGAACCTATGAATTCTTTGTAAATGAGTTGCTCCTGTCTGGTATGAGGCTAATAGGGAGCAGGTAGGTCACAGGGATGAACCTAGAAGAGAAAGTGTGTGCTGTATTCCCCTGGCTGATTAATCAAGCTTTTTGCTGCTTCTGCCACATTCTAGTATAGTTGACTAAATAGCAGGTGCCTAGTCTGTTCTAGAAAGGCTACTAGTTAGAATGCCTAACCTGAAGCTGAAACCTGCAGAAGTCCCAGTTGGACGAAATGCACAGAGAGGAGCTAACAGAGTGACGTCATCTTGACCTAGTGAGGAAGAACAATATTCAGGGATGAAGTATCACTGCCCACCAGTGTAGTTCACGTAGTGAACAGTGTGTGAGAGATTCGCATTTAGCTAGGCATGGTGCTGATTGCTAACTGCCATTGTAAGGCTCACCAGTTAGCAGGACTAGGTTAGTTGATAATTCCCAATCTAGGTCACTTTCTTCAGCTTTAGACAAGCCCGTTTACCAGGACACAATCAGGCCTCACAGGACACCGTTGCCTCCAAGTCTTAAAAGCACAAACAATATCGACTGAGGACTGGGCCTGCAGGTAGGTAAGTGAAACTGGCTCCCAAGCACTAGCTATCACAGGCACTAATGACAGGGGCTGGGGAACTTTTATAGGGGAAGGTGTGCGAGGAATGGCTGGGGCAACTTTGGGCTTATAGGCCAGTAACAAAACCAGGGCTGATTACCCCATACTGATTAAGGGCTGATAGTCCATGGGCAATCTTGGGGCTCATTGGCCCCTTCAAACTAGCTGGTGGCTGTACTGTCTGCAGTGCCACTGGAGGGCATAGGAGTTTTGTGTACATTTCCGCACACAAGCATTACAAGAAGTACAGTGCCCACATGAGTCCACGTCTGAGATTGACGCGAGATGTTCAGGCAGCCTGCACTGCGGAGCAAGCTGCAGAGATGGTGCTGTTCCCTTGCTCGCTCCTGGCCGGTGTTCAGGCGCTGGCGCTAGGCTTGTAAAAACCAATACGCTATTGACCCCTAGCACTGGATGGGAGTGCAGTTAAACCACAATTATTAAAGAAAAAAAACACAATGCCCATACGGGAGCTGTCAAAAGGGGATAGCCGGCATACAGCATCCATTTTTTTGGTTTTAAGGGAAATGGCAGCACAATAAAAAAAACACAAAACACAAAAAAACACCGGGAATTGCATTGGGGACAGATAAGACATGACCCAGGTTTTGCATGGCCCAAAATCACAAGTTTGTAGCACAAACAAAAGTGCAATAAATGCAAACAAAAACAATTCCAAACAGCCAAGGGATCCTGTGGCACATGCACCAGCCCACAATTTAAAAAAAAAAATGATAACCAAAACAGCCCATTGCAATCTATGTGGTAAGGCCACACAGTGCAGGGTGAGCATCTGGTCTTATCTCGCAGTGTAGGGAAGCCAAGTCATCAAGTTATTTTTGACTTGATAAATACACCTTTTGCACCGAGACCTGACATTCACCTTATGTTCATCTGGCACTACGTGCCACTAGCGCTTCTTGAATAAATCCCAAAGTTCATGCTTTGCACTTTTGATTAAACCTATATATCTTTTTTATTTTTTATGTTCGCTTTAAAAAAGTGATTTGTTGGCATTTTTTTATGATCAACAGTATTCAGAAAAAGTGATTTGCTGGCATTTTCTCATGATCAACAGTAATCAGGAAAAGTGATTTGCTGGCATTTTCTCCTGATCCATAGTAGTCAGGAAAAGTAATTTGCTGCCATTTGCTTCTGATCTATAGTAGTTTGTGTGTCTATTTTCCTAGGCTGGTCGTGTTGAGATTTAGGAATATCCTCTGGGAGCAGTGACAGTATAGGATATTAATCAACAACTGCATGTAGTGCTACAGAAGGGCAGGCTACACCATAAAGAAGCTGTGAAGATATCGGCCTATTCGTATGAATAATAAGCTGAGGCATATGTTAATCCAGGGCAAGTGCATGCTGACTGCCAGCAATGTATTATTCAGGAACTCTTTCCTTCCCCTGTACATTTTCTCTGCTCTTAGATTGATGCAATGTTCCTTTTTCTTATAACACTAGAGTTTAATACCCACTAAAGTAGGTTTGTTCAGACTTTATATGTTGAATTAATATTGACCGCATTTGGCCATGTTTTATATGGAGGAGAGCCTTTGATAAATATATATCACTTTCAAGTAGAGAATAAAGTTGGCAGTGGCAGATAAAACAGATATGACGTTATTAAAGAGATATTTGTAGGTAAGGTCTCAGTTATGCTTTTTGGCAAAGGTTACATGAGGTGGGTTGTTGTCTGTAATAGTATTTGCTCACAGGAAGTTGACATTTGTTTAGCTCAGGACTATTTTGCAAAAATGTATTATGTAGTGTTTCAAGTGGACCAAAGTACTATTTGGAGTTTTGATCCACTTTCAATTTTTTGAAAAGGGCATATTGATTTTTCAATCAGGGATTACAATTGAAACGTGGAGGCTGATTCATTACTAATGCCAGGTATCTGCAGATGAGCGTCTGTATAGCGGCGCTTAGTAAACATGTATCAGGTGCTGTAACATAGCACCTAAGTCACTGTAGTACCCTGGCCGGTATTGATGAATGTGATGTATGTTGGGCGCTCTAACACCAGTACAGCGCTGCAGGGAGGGAAAGGTAGCGCCAGCTCAGTACGACCGACTCTCAGTGCTCCATTCCATACTTCAAAAAAGGACACACACACAGCCCCACCACACACAGCTTCAGCGCTCTAAATCTGGACGTTATAGCATAGAGCACCAGGTGCTGTGTGATTAAAGTCTATGTTTGAACACATATCCACCAGTAACAAAGCGAAAACACGTGGAATAACATAAACACTGGGATATTAACACTTTAGTGCCAGACCTGTAATGACAATTCTGCATAAAAAAGTTTCTCAGTGTTTGTTTGCAGCCAGGAGAGGTCACATACTGATTTGAGCAAAAAATAAATAAAAAATGTCAAACACGCTGTTTAAAGTGGACCAACACCCAGGGGGATCACCTCCCTCACCGCGGGACATCCGAGATCAGGATGTCCCGCGGTGAGGGACCCCCCCCAAAAGCCCCCAAAAACTCACCTGATCGGCGTGTGCCACCTCTAGCCGTGCACGCGCACTGTCAAAGGGGCGCGCGGGAGGCGGCGGCGGACGCGCTGTCTTGTCCGCAGCTGTCACCCGCTTGTCCGTGGCTACGTGGGAGCGTTGTGAGGTGAGTATTGGGGTGTTTCTGGGGGGTTTTACACCCCCCAGAATCGGGGTGCCCCCCTGAAGTGGACCAAAACCCAGGATAGTCAAAATCCTGGGTGTTGGTCCACTTTAAACACAAGCAAATGAACGCCCTTTCAAATGTACGGAAGAGCAACACTGAGCAAAAGGTAATACCTGGCGCTTTGGAAGCTAGAGTGCTGGCGCTATATGCTGAGCTGCCTGTAATAATACATCGGACGCTACATGGTGCTGTTAGAGTCACTCACCAGATTCGCTTTCATAAATGTGGTTTTGCATACAGCGCCCTGCGTTCAGCAGACACTGTCTGCCGCTACAAAGCACTACCTGGCGCTATCCCTTCTTAAATAACCCCCCCCCCCAGTGACTTATTCACTATAGTTGCCTTTATTCAGGTTCTAACAGAGGTAACATGGAGCAATGAATATGGGGTGTGGCACATCTTTTCTCTGCGCTCCTGACAGCAGTTTGCTGAGCTAAGATATTGCTGCTCTGATTGATGCATGTGACTATGGTGAGCACTGGTCATCTGGTTTCACTAGCATTTCCCACTGCTGGGCATCCCAAAACAACCAGTCATGTTTCCCAGAGAGGTCACATGGAGCAATGAGAATGGGGTGCTGCACATCTTTTCTCTGCGCTCCTGGCAGCAGTTTGCTGAGCTAAGTTGTTGCTGCTCTGATTGATGCATGTGACTATGGTGAGCACTGGTCATCTGATTTCACTAGCAATTCCCACTGCTGGGCATCCCAAAACAACCAATCATGTTTCCCAGAGAGGTCACATGGAGCAATGAGAATGGGGTGCTGCACATCTTTTCTCTGCGCTCCTGGCAGCAGTTTGCTGAGCTAAGTTGTTGCTGCTCTGATTGATGCATGTGACTATGGTGAGCACTGGTCATCTGGTTTCACTAGCAATTCCCACTGCTGGGCATCCCAAAACAACCAATCATGTTTCCCAGAGAGGTCACATGGAGCAATGAGAATGGGGTGCTGCACATCTTTTCTCTGCTCTCCTGGCAGCAGTTTGCTGAGCTAAGATGTTGCTGCTCTGATTGATGCATGTGACTATGGTGAGCACTGGTCATCTGGTTTCACTAGCATTTCCCACTGCTGGGCATCCCAAAACAACCTATCATGTTTCTATAAGTAAATTGTGTCAAAGCCAACCTCCTTGCTAGAAGGGCACTATTGCAAAAAATGGGGGAATAATAAAATGGTACATAAATATGCCAGATAGCAAGAGGAAGGGGTTACTTATACACCCTGCAACAAACACATCCAGCCACGCTCGTTTCTTTTTTTTACTGGAAGGCAGAAAAAATAGAGGTTGGTCATATATTTGAAAATATCCTAAATGTTATCATTAGCAATATTCACTTAACATCCAAATTGAATGAGACTAACCCTGTAAATCTAAGGCTCTGGCTGCTCCAGATTTTAACAGTTTTCCTGTAATTAGGTGTCTGATGTTACAAATGACAACAGATGTTGTTTTAAGTCCAAATCCCTTTGCTGGGTTTTGTGTCATAATATTTGGCACATATATTAGACTAACCTATAAAAACTGTGGAGGAAATATTTTCTAGTGTGGCATGTTACAAATAATATCGGTAAGCTCTACTTCTTTTGTTTTTAAAAATAGTTGCATTTGATTTTCCGAGAGGATCTTTGAAACTTAGCTATGATCTACTTGTAGACTGAATAACTAATTAACACTTGTCTAAATGACGATATTTTGTGAATTTTAAGTGTGAATGCTGGATGCGAGATGTCCTGATTCAACTTTCCTTGGGAAAAAAAAGATTTTTGTCTTTGCTGGGCTATCAATATATGGCTCCATCAATATCTAAAGGACAAATAATTTGTAATGTTGTTTGTAGTTTATCTGACAGTTTATATATTATTAATATGGTGTTAATCATTCCTTCTGTTCAACCTGTTATAAGAATATCTATTTTTCCTTCTGGCCTTATTTGTTTTTATCTTGCCACTCATATTAAAGTGGACCAACACCCAGTATTTTGACTATCCTGGGTTTTGGTCCACTTCGGTGGGGCACCCTGATTGGGGGTGCCCCACTGTGTGAAACCCCCCAGAAAGCCCCAAAAACTCACCTCTCCCCGCTCCCACGTGACCGCTGCTGCCAATCCCCACAGACGGACAAGCGGGAGGCAGCGACGGACAAGAGAGCGCGCCCCGCGTCCGCGTCACTCTTACAGGGCGCGCGCCCGCGCCGGCCATTCACAAACGGCCCGCGCGGGTGCGTGTCCTGCTAGAGGGACGCGCGGGAGGCGGCGGTGGGCGCCGCTGGATCGAGGAGCAGGTAGGGATTTAGGGGTTTCTGGGGGGTTTCACACAGCGGGGTACCCCCGTTCGGGGTGCCCCGCAGTCAGGGGACTGATCGGTCCAGGAATCTTATAGATTCCCGGGCCGATCAGTGGAGGGTGTTGGTCCACTTTAAACTGTGGACCATATACAGAATGGAGAAAACAGCATAGTTGCTCAATGGTCATTCTACACCACTGGATATCTTGTGATTTGGGGGGTTTCACACATCAGTGCATCCCAAATCAGGAAGCCTCAGAGGCAAGGATCAAAGATCCCAGACAGTCAAATCCTGGATTTTGCTCCAATTTAAATTCTGTTCACATTTGGGGGTTAGCCTTAAAGTGGACCAAAACTCATCTGAGAAACCGGGCACTCCCGAACTGGGATGCCCCGATTTAAGAAACCCCCAGGGAACCAGAAATTCTTACCTTTGTGTCGCATCCCTTCTCGGCTGTGCGCTGCCATGCTCTACACAACTAAATAGCTGCGTGTAGCCGCACACAACTGAAGGGAGCAAGTGATGCCCACTCACCACCGATGTGTGCAGCTAGGGATTCTATTCAGCCTTCCTGGCTGGAGAAACTGACTGGACAAGCGGCCACACCTGTTCCGTGGGCTTGGTGAGAGGTGAGTTTTACTGGCAACCTGGGGGGCTTTCACACTGCAGGGCACCCCAAACCAGAGTACCCCAGGGGAAAGTACAAAATTCAGGATAGTGAAAATCCTGGGTTTGGTCCACTTTAAATTTAGAAATTACATGTTATACATTTTATATTATTATTTGAAGTTTTGTTAAAGGAAAAGTATTTTCTGGATAAGCTGACATTGAATGCTGTAATACCAACTTGTTTGCAACTTCCATTTAATCTGGTATTTTTTTCTAGTGCAGGGGTTCCCAGCCTCTTTTCGTCAAGTACCACTTTCCATTTTCTGAGTATATCAAGTACCACCTTGGTGGTGCTTGTGCATTGTCACTCACCTTATCCTGTAATCAAAACACACAAAACGCCTGTTCAAAATGAGTTAATCACACAAAGGATGTTTTTATTTATGGTGCAAATTAGTCTTCAGTGAATTATAGATGACAGCAGATCAAGTTGGGGTACAGGTCACTCTGCAGCCTTGTTGAGTACTATCCGATAGGATCTCAGGTACCACCAGTGGTACTAATACCATGTGTTGGGAACCCCTGGTCTATTGTGCTGTGGTACAATGTTTTGTTCTTGTTGTTCATTACAGCAGGTGACATGTAATTCTGCTATCATAAATTAACAAGAAATGTTTGTAGTTTTCCTAGATTATGCCGGTAGAATTTAAGCTCATCACTTTCTATTGTTTTTTCAGGCACCACAAGGCAGCCTAAGGAGGGGGAAGTGCCTGGTGTGGATTACAACTTTATTACTGTGGAAGCATTTATGGAATTGGAGAAAAGTGGGGCTCTTCTTGAGAGTGGTACTTATGAAGGTAAGTCTGCTATCATTTCTGCCTGCTACACAAGGAAAGTCAAATGTTTGTTTCCTCCACATGAATGTAAAAATTAGTCTCTTGCTTGATAGGCAGAGGCTTTGGATAGATACGTGTATATTTCAGGCATGTTTATATCTTCCCCAACCTCTGCTGGAAGTTTGTTTCAAACATCTACTACCCTTGTTGAAGAAACATTTCCATTCTTGCATATAAAAACTTGATGTGGAATATTTATTTCATTAAATTGGCACCTGCTTTGAATATATGTACAGTTGTTATAGTGAAATAAGCCTTTCTTAACTTAGTAGGGGAGCATGTGATGGGCGCATGATAATAATAATAATAGTCGTGGCCAGGTGACCATGCTGTAACACTAGTTCAATTTCCTGGCTTCAATGCTGCCTGTAGAGGCCCCAGAGAAGTCATTGGGGTCTAGTGGCCATCAAGAAGTCAATGGGACTAGCTACTTCATAAGAAATGAGCCTAGACTACCTAGAGTTTTGACCAAGGGGCATTACAGAGATGACAGTAGTAGGTTTCATGACCCCCTACTTAACTATAAATAGATAGACCTAAACAGTTTGTGTTGTACACTCGGATACAGACTGAAAGGCTTTTTTTGCTTAATAATCTAGCAACTGTACAGTGGTCGTCACCTTATACAAAAGCAGGAATTACGCTACAGCATGTTTCACTTTTCCTTTTCTCTACCCCCTTTAATGCCCATCCCACATCAACGAACATGGTTTCTAGCTGTGGTTGATGCAAGAATCACATTTGTTATCCTAAGGGAGATGGATTATGATAAAATCCCCAAAAATAAATATTTAGAAATTGATCATTTAAAAACTCAGTACAGTATACCTAACAGTAATGTAACACTGTGACAAATCATACAAATGGGGAAGGGTTGAAAGGCCCAAATGTTTGGTGGGGGGTCAGGTTGGCTGTCAGGACAAGATTCTCCTCATTCTCTGCATTGGCCTTCAGGAGGTGGAAATGCTTCCCTAATCACAGCTAGAAGAAGAGTATGTTGTTGAGATGGTTAAAGTGTTTCATTATTATCTTGGCCTTCATTAATGAGGAACGACTGGGCAAGTGGTCAAAATGTGTCACTGCTGGCTTTGGGAGCTCCTCAAAGTCTTTTGACTTGTATAAAATTTTAATTGCTGAAAAGTAATAGTTATGTTTTAACTGGCTGCTGAATTCTACGTCATCTTGGCCCTTGGTCAGTCACCACTTACCGTAAAAATTCTGTAGGTCAGGGAGCTCAGTTTGGATGGTGCACCAATTGTCCTAACCTTTTGAATAGGTTCTGCTTGGAGCTGTTCCCAAAACAACTCTGATACATCCCTTCAGGATGCCCATGATACTGCATGTATAAAGATTCCTTAACACTGTTAAGGGTAGTTTAAATTCCTGAGAGTGAGAGGTTGTAAAGATCTTTACTAGGATCTGCTACAGAATTTCCGAATCAAACACGTTCCTACAAGAAAACTGACTTTTAAAGGTGTTGTGTTCCTGTTATCTGTTGGATTGGTCAAGTATCAGTATACGACTAGCCTGAACAAATAAATGATGTGCCTTGATATACTGTACTTCATTAAGTGCTACTATATCCCTGCTACTGTATATTTACAACTGCATTCTGCATGGAGCAAGCATGTTTGGAGGTGTGATGTCAGCCTGATGCAAGTCACTGCACTGGACACTGGAATCTCTGCTCCTCTGTTATCAGTAGGTAATAAGATGTCCAAGGTGGGGGAAGGGGTAAAAGGGAGTATAGACTTGTTTTAATGCCGGCTCAGGGACTTTAAATATGCTACCATAGTAAAATCTGTAATGAAACTAAAATATGCGGTGATAATTATCCAGACTCTTTCTTTTTAACAGAGCTTTCAAACGCTTATTAAACAGTTGTGTATTATGCAGTCTGAAATATTCTTTGATATCCATCAGGCATAAAATTAAGAGGGGCTCCTTGCAGAGGCGATTAGGAAGAAACAGTAGCATGTTATAGCCAAGGGGCCTTAGAAGAAGACATTTCGAAACCTACAGTGAGAGTTCGCACCATTACCGCTATGTTGCGGTACTATTGTATTGCTTATACTATAAATTTGGAAGTATCTGAAATAATTCAGAACATAACAACGGTTTATTAAAGCCAGATGCAGGCAGAAATAAGAAACTTACCCTTTTGTCATGATCCCAGCAAGGGAATTTTATTGCCTGAATTTGGCTTAGCACAAATGGTGGGGTGGGGGATGCCTGGACCTCCTCTTTAATAACCAAATGTAAGGTGAATTAGATATTTCTAAAGGTTTTTATTTAACCCAGTCATGCAACTGTTACTGAAAGCAACTGGGCATGATTTGTTTTCCATAAAGACCTTTCACATATCCCAAAGACTTTTCCAATTCAGTGGCATCAAAGTTTTTTTTTTCAAGCTAACTTTTAAACATGTCTTCCTGAATTGAATTTGTCATGCAGACAAGTGATAAAACATCCTTATTATAGCTTCTTAGTTCTCTTTGCCAAATTGGTATGAAGGGGAGGGTTGTTATGGTGTATGTTGACTATTCCTCTGCCCATGTCCTTACAGTTATGCATTAATATGCATTGAGGCTCATAAACTTCTCTGATGGGGGGAAATATTTTAGGCTTTAACCCTTTCACTGCCAGCCTACCTGCAGCTTTTGTCACCCTCTGTTGCCAGACCATGTTTCACTATTTGTTCAACTGTGATTTTTTAAAGGATTTCCAGGGATTTCCCAGAAAAATGATATATTGTTTTTTTCAACAGTCTGTGCTTCAACATGAAATGTCTTGTTTGGCCTTTTTTTGTGTATTCTCAATTTTTTTGGCGAAATATGTGCAAAAAAATAAAAAAAATCTATTTTTTGCAACTTGTAGTGTTTTTTTGTAATAAAAAAATGTAATTTGGTCAATAAAATTGTATTGTGTGCGAAACCCCAATTTCTCCTGGTCATAGCAGTACCACATATGTATTTCTAGACACTCTTTCCTGCCCAGGAGACCCCCCCAAACTGAAACAGAGCTTTAGGAGATTTTCAGATAAAATACAACTGCGCTATGCGCACCTTGCAGTTTTTCCAGAAAAACAACCCTTTACATTTGAAATACCCCCTACAAACTATATATTCTCTGGAAGTACACACCTCAAGCTTTCTAGGCGTACCAAACTTGTTTATGTGGGCTTAGTTTTCTGGAAGTAATCCCTCAATGTATTCTTTGGTTGCACAAAGTTTCCCTAAAAAAGAATAAAACGGAAGAATCAAGCCACATTTTCCTAAAAAAAAATCTCAAAAAACAACATGCCCCAAACAGAACGATACCCAACATACAACATGTACCCAGCTTGTTGTAGTAGGCTCACCTTTCTGGAAGTAATCCCTCAAAGAACTCTTAGGTTGCACAGGGTTTTCCTAAAAAAATGAATAAAAAATGGAATAAATAACATGTTTTACTAAAATATAAATATGCAAACAAGAAAAAACAAGCTAAATCTGAAAGAGCAAGGTCCCCCGAGCAGAACAATACCCAACATGCATAGCTACTATTAACCCTTTTAATTGCCAACCTACTTGAAGTTCTGTCACCCTCTGTTGACAGGTCATTTTCCCCCTTCTGCGCCATGTTTAACCAGGATTTTTGGACGAATTTCCAGGGAAATTATAGATTTATATTTTGCAGCAGAGTTTAGGCTTGAACATGAATGTCTTGTTTGTAATTTTTCTACAGTTTTTTTAATATTTTTGTGTAAAAATAAATAAATAAATATTTTTAGACAATTGTCTCCTTTATTTTAAATAAAACATTTACTTTTTGAGAGAAAACCATATTGAATGTGAAAGCCCAATTTCTGCCGAGCTGGGTACTCTTAGAAAGCTTAACGTGCACTTTCAGGGAATATATGGTTTATAGGGGATATTCCAAATGTAAGAGCTGAAATTTTCAAGTAAAATTACTGTTATGCTTTACTTTGTGGTGTTTGCCAACTCTTCCCTTGACAGTAGCTATGCATGTTGGGTATCGTTCTGTTCGGGGCATGTTGCTTTTTGAGATTTTACTTGTTTTTTCTTGTTTGCATATAGTTTTTTTTAGGGAAAATGTGGCTTGATTCTTCCTTTTTATTCATTTTTAGGGAAACTTTGTGCAACCAAAGAATACATTGAGGGATTACTTCCAGAAAACTAAGCCCACATAAACAAGCTTGGCACGCCTAGAAAGCTTGAGGTGTGTACTTCCAGAGAATATATAGTTTGTGAGGGGTATTTTAAATGTAAATGGTTGTTTTTCTGGAAAAACTGCAAGGTGCGCATAGCACATATTGCAGTTGTATTTTATCTGAAAATCCCCTAAAGCTCTCTTTCAGTTTGGGGGAGTCTCCTGGGCAGGAAAGGGTGTCTATCAATACATATGTGGTACTGCTGTGACTGGGAGAAATTGGGGTTTCGCACTCAATAAAATTTTATTGACAAACTTACATTTTGTATTACAAAAAAAACTACAAATTGCAAAAAATAGATTTTTTTTTTTATTTTTTTTGCACATATTTCACCAAAAAGTATTGAGAATACACTAAAAAAAGGCCAAACAGAGCCGAAAAGAGATTTCATGTTGATGCCCAGACTCTCTTGAAAAAAACAATATATAATTTTCCTGGGAAATCCCTGGAAAACCTTTCAAAAATCACAGTTGAACATGTGTAGCGCAAAATTGTGAAACATGGTCTGGCAACAGAGGGTGAAAAAAGCTGCAGGTAGGCTGGCACCTAAAGGGTTAAAGCAGCAATAAAAATGGAATCTGCTTAAATATCAGCATAGACTTTGCTCCAAAAAGATTCATCCTTGTGGCTTACACCGGCCTCCTTATACCCCATCACTGGGCCCTGTCCCCTTAAGCCACTTCCACATTCAGCTTCTGCCCTAGATTCTGCATTAGATCTTTTATTCACTCCTAACCAAAAGCAATACTGAATAAATTTGCATCCAGTATACAACTAGCTCCTACTAATACCCAGTAGACTCAAGCGGGTTCTATTTCTTTTATTTTGTTTTCAAACATTTCAACATCCATTTTAGAAAAAATGGGTGTTGATTGCTATATGGGGGCATACCAACTGTCGATGTCCCCTGCTCATGCCTCCACCACAAGCCCAGTTTGAGGCACCAGACACTTACCTTTTCCCTCGCTCTCTTGGTCAGACCAAACCCCACATGATGGCTGGAGAGCCACCTGTTAGATCACCTGCTGGCAACCTAAACTTTGACTTGCAGCCCTAGAGTATTATTCTTTCCAACCTGTAGTGTTAAAATTGGTTATAAAATCTGTTGGATAGGAGTGAAAGAGATGTATACTTTGGGACAATAACCTAACAAATAGATAAATGTCACAGTACAGCATTACTGCTGTAAAGGCTTTGGTGGTTTCGGGCCAGTGGCATAACTAGATTCCAATGGGCTCCAGAGAAAAGTTTGGACTGGGCCCCCCATTATAGTACTTTGACCAAGGAGAACTGCGCAATAGAGGCCCAACTAGATTAGGAACTCCACTTCTTTTCATAACCTCTCAAATGCTTTCAGTTCTTGAATGCATCCTAATAATCAACCATGCCAGAAACTTGGCCTCCCACTTAAAGTGGACCAACAATCAAAACAACAAGACCTGCAACAGGGGATCATCCAAATGGGAAGGGGACCAGCTCACACTACATACCAGCAAGGAAAGCCTGATCCCTGGTCCGAATTCTTACCTACTTCCACAATCTCTCTTTATGGCTGCCAGACCATGGCCTACATGACCACCAGTAACGAGACGGCACTGATGTGGGACTTCCTTCAATTGCCCCCCCTACTGAAGGTCTCACCAACACTCATTATTTTACTGTAGATCCTCTGTAATGTATGGTTTCTGCCTTTCTAGAACAGCATATAAACCCAAGGCCAATCATAATGATATCATAATGCCGTGTGTGTGCTAAACAAGCAGCCCATTTTTCTGCGGTCGGAGAAAATGTAAAAATCTGTTTTAGGAAGTTATGTACACAAATGTGAATGAAGGGGAAACAAAGATGTGAACTGTCAAACTCTTTTATGTGCTTTTCAAATGTGAATTAATGTGCAAGCAGTACATTCTATACCCATTAACAGTGCCATGAAAAAAAAACATTTAAATCTGATAAATACTATTCTCCTTGTTTCCTCTCAGCATTGGTATGTGTGTTCATGACAGGAAGCAGTGGGAATTGCTGTGTGGTTGCTAAGGAAACAGGAGATGTATGGGACGTGGATGTCTGTATCAGATGAGATTAGTGAATTATATTGTGACAGAACAGCATCTGACTAGAAAACGCTAATGAGGATCCATAATACTTTCTAGCAGACAAAAAACTTTTATTCAAAGCTGAAATTCAGACAAGTGTACACACTTTAAAATGGACCAAACCGGCCCTAAAGACTCCAAGGCCAGTTGTTTCACTCTCCTGTGGGCATCCCAAACTGGGATCCCCCATTGGGTGCAACCCCCTGGTTCGACCTAAATTCTTACTTTCCGCCGAGCTCCACAGCACATGCATATGGCATTGCTTTCGGCTTTCGACATTCGGCTTTCGACATTCTCAGTTGTGCACTGCCACACCCATCACAAATGAATGGCTGTTTGTGGCCACACACAGCCAAAGGATGTGGTTGATGCCCGCGTCATGCCAGGATTCCATTCAGCTTCTCCAGTTGCACAGTAATATGCTTGCCGAGCAGTGGTTGCGCATGTGCCGTTGGATCAAGAAAAGCTAAGTAGAGTTGGCGAATGGCGGGTTTTACACAAACTGAAGACATGTAAAGTCATGCACTTGGGGTCTAACAACCTGAAGGCCACATATATCCTCAGGGAAGTAAGAATCACTTGTTGAGAAGGATCTGGGGGCACTGGTAGAACACAGGCTAAATAACAGCATGCAATGCCAAGCAGCTGCTTCCAAGGCCACCAAGATACTATCATGCATTAAAAAAGGCATAGAATCACGGGCTAGGGATGTAATTTTGCCTCTTTACAAGGCACTGGTACGCCCTCACCTGGAATATGGCGTCCAGTTCTTGGCACCCATTCATAGAAAGGACGCTCTGACTATGGAAAGGGTGCAGAGGAGAGCCACCAAACAAAGAGGAATGAAAGATCTTAGTTATGAGGAAAGATTACGAGAATTAAATCTGTTTAGTCTTGAGAGGAGACGACTGAGGGGGGACATGATTAACTTGTATAAATATATAAATATAAAAAATATGGGAAAACACTATTTAAGGTAAAATTCTCTCTAAAAACAAGGGGGCAATCCCTTCAACTGGAAAAAAAGAAATTTAGTCTCCGGAGGCGACAACCATTTTTTACCATAAGATCTATAAATCTATGGAATAGCCTCCCACAGAAGCTTGTTACAGCATCAACCGCTGACAGCTTCAAAAAAGAATTAGATGCTAATTTAGAAGAAAATAACATTATTAGCGGTTATCAGTAAAAAAACAAAAAATAAAATAAATAACTTCCACCTATAAAATAAAATAAAAAATAATTTCCCCTACCCCAACACCCTTGATTGAACTTGAAGGACATATGTATTTTTTCAACCGTATTAACTATGAGGCCGATTCATTAATAGCGCCAGGTAGCGTCAGATGAGCGACTGTAGCGTGATTTTTACAGCGCCAGCCAGTATTCGCTGTGCTTGGCCGGCGTTTGCTTGATGACAGCGACCCAGTCGGTGTGCGGTAATGTTGAATACGGGCTTAGGGGTCGCTGTTTCACAGGTTCAGCGTTGTATGTGAGCGCCTGACAACGAATGGCCAGAGCGAACGGCTTGCTTCATATTCATTAACAAATCACGCTCCGAATTTGCTGGCGCTGTCCATTCCTTGTTTAAACCCCAGTGCGCTGGCGGCGATGGGTGTTAACTAGTTGTTAACCCCTAAACAACCATATTTTTTGATTGTAACATTATACATGTTTTTTGAATCATTTTGTAATATGAATACATTAATATCAGACCTGTAAGATCAATTCTGCACAAATTTTTTATTTTCATTTTTTTTACTTTAAAAAAAAACCTAACATTGCAGAAGTGGTCTCAGAATTTTTGACATTAAAAAAAAAAAAAAAAAAAAATTATACCAATTAATTATGATTAATTAAAGATTGCTCCATTGAAATGCATTGGACAACGCCAGGGAGCGACAGGTCATACCTGGCGCTGTGAAGGAATTTGCAGCGGCGCTGTTCGTTCCAGGCGGCTTCATGATGAATCCCGCGCTAGCCGTCGCTCTCGCCGGCGCTAGCCTCATTTAGCTTGATAAATGCGTCATTGTGACCACCGCCGGGCGTACTTGAGTCGGTAGCCGCCGATAGCTGGCGGTACCTGGCGCTCGTCAGACACTACCTGGCGCTAGCCCGTGATAAATAAGGCCCTATGTAACTATGGGGTGCCCCAGGAGGATGAACCAAAACCCGGGAAAGTGAAAATCCAGAGTTTTGGTCTACTTTAACCAGGTTAGTCATTCATGAAAAACAAACCTAATAACTTAAAATCTGTCTACATATTTAATTTTAATAATCCCATGATTATTATCGTGGAAAGGGTAAAGTAGTAGCTCTTGGCGTGAAGTGATTTTTAATGCACAGTGCTTCCAACTGGACCTGTAGGAAAGTCTTTTGCTTTGCCCACTTTACCCTGACACTTGAGATAAAACTCATGGTGCAAAACTCGATGACCTCCCTGACTCGATGCTGAGGCAGGACAAAGGGGGTTACAACTAAAAAATCAACCTACCTCAGCATGGATCCTGCGCTGCTCTCCCAGTGCCTCAGCTCTGGATGCCGTCATCTTGGACAGGTAGCACAGAGAGGCTTCCCCAGCATGGCCCTGTCCACACATTCTCTTGTACAGGGGATGCCATTCTTTGCACTGTCCTGCTGCAGGAGCGCCACTAATGTTGCGGGTTCAGGGCAAGGTAAGATTTTTTTTTCTTGTAAGCTCCCTGCCTGTCCTCAGTGTTGGGGAGGAGGAAGAGCGAGGGGACATTCTAACACTGGACTCGCATTTAAGATCTGAATAAAAGCAGCAGGTATAATTGCACAACTAATCTGCTTCTCAGCCTGCATTGTGTTCAGAGCTGTAGGGAGCAGTGCACCCTCATACATTTCTATTGCTTCTAATGTATGCCTGTGTATCTGATTCATATGTAACCATTATTGAACACTTGACTGGTGCCAACATCCTTTGAACCCCATTTTCCTTCTGTCCTCTACCTTGATTACCTTCTCCCACTCTTAAAGCGGACCTTCGCCCTAAATAAGAGCATATCTTATATGTTTCCTACACCCTGTACATACAGATTGCTCCCATTAAATATTATCCTACCTGCATCTACTGCATGTTAGGAGCCTTTAAACATCCAAGATGGTTGCTTATGGGGCATCAGGCTGCCAAACAGGAAGTGTCTTCTGACTGTGTCCCTCTGCATTCTGGCATTGCTGTCCTTTCCCTGACCCCAGCTCTGTTCTGTCTGTGCAAAGCACAGCTATAACCCCACCCCTGTACTTTATCCCGCTCTCCTCTCTTCAGTATGTGTGATGCTTCTGAGTCAAGATGGCGGCGCCCATATCCTAGAGTCCTGAACAGAGTTGCAGCCCGATGGGGAAAGAATAATAAGTGACTACAAATTTAAAATATATTAGTTTTAGATGCTGGGCAATCATTTTTTAAGGGTTTGGGCTTTTCACTAAATCGTGCTGAAAGTCCGGTTTAAATCCAGAACTTCGCACAAGCCTCTCCACTCCTCTGGAAAGTCCTATCTCTTACAATTTGCCACTTCCCATACGTTCTAAAGTACCTTAAAACCCACCTACTTAAAGTAGCATATCATCTAGGTTAACCCTTAATCCTACAGTCTTATCACCCCCTGGAACACTGGGCACCATGTTAGTATTTACTATTTGTGACCTAACCTCTTATCTCTACCCTATATTTTTAGCTTATAGTAAGCTCATAAGGGCAAGGCCCTCTCCCCCAATATACTCCTGCATCTATGTGTTTAGTTACATTTCTGTTACACCTTACTTATAATACCGTTATTATTATATGCATTGTTGTATTATATATATGCTACTGGTTTTACCCTTTTGTAATGTCTACCTTACACAATGCCACTGACTATAGTGGAGCATTATAAATAAACAATAATAATAATACTAATCTTTCATTTAATTAGGCTTGTGCTCGTACTGTGAAATTCTGTAACTGCCATCCTGAGCCCTGCTGAGGAGAGGTTCAAATTAAACAAAATAAGCAAATTAAATTGATCAACTGTTCCATGCTTGCCATACTCGTTTTTATATAAAAGTAGAACATATTAAGTAATTCATTCTCATAATTAGGTATATTCTCATAAAGTTCATCATGCAAGCATAATTTTGTATGTGTATTCACAGCTGGCAATCTGCCCTAAGCTAATATTCTTAAATAAAAATAAGAAAATGTTCTACAATAAAATGCTTTTGAATCTTTGGAGGTCAATAAGGTGGATTAGAAAAACAGGCTTTGTCAGAGAGAAATACAGTATGAGCATCAGCACAATCAATAGCAAGCGCTACATCTCATTAGAAGCCTGTCTGTTCCAGCACCATAAAAGAAAATAGATATGTAGAAGGAACCATTCACAGTAACAGCAAGTGTTATTTAGCCGAGGAACGTCTTTTAGCCAATCAAATGGCTCCCTAGTGCCCAAAGTGAAATTTACAACCTATGTCTACTTAATGACTAGATGAAAGCTTTAATACTGATATGAAATCAGTAAACATGTTCCAAAAAGTAACTGGATATCCAAAGTTATCACGAAGTCCATCCAGGCTGAATCTATATTCAACCTGGATTTTGCTGATTTGGTCGAGTTCGACCATTACCGAAACTGGCAAGATTTGCATCAAATTATCAATCACTACCCTGTGAAGTGGTATGGTGATCCATTACTAGTTCCCAAACAGTTCAAAAATGAAAAGGAAAACATTGGCCATGTCTTCCTTTATCTTCCCCGCATCAGGCGGCTTCCTCTCTAGAGGTCCGCCGAGTCGGGGGCTCCCTCCTTTTCCAGCAGGTTGTGATCTTTTAGATGCTGGGGGTCATTGATTGCAGCCTCTCTGCTGGCATCTGTAGTTAGGGGATCCCCTCCTTGGCGGGATGGGTAATATTTTATAGCACAGAGGCAAAGCCATTGTGCCGATGTGAAGGGGTTCCTGGGTTGGTTCCTGAGATCAGGTTATGTGTACTACTGGTTTTATCCTTACTAGTATTGGTTTTTTTAAAATATGCTCTTACCTATGGCTATCTTTATTTATTTGATTAATTATTATAGCACAATGGCACTTTGTTTATAGGATTGCACAGAAGGTAGCACGTTGCGCTGGTACTTTAGCGTGAATAGCACTAAGGTATTATATATATTATTATATATTATTATTAACTGTGGTTCACATGGATAGTGTTTATTTATTATGGTAAATTAACATATTTATATATATTTGTGTATCAGTAGTTATAACATCTCAAGATTTCTAACCTTTAAGAACAGCCTTATATAGCTGCCTAATATTTAATATGTTCCGCCCCAACCCCCTATGCCTGTACTGTAAGTGTCTGTATGCATGATTGTTAAAGCAGACCTTCAGCATCATTTGATAAAAAGCCCAAACCCTTCAAAAACTATTCCCCAGCATCTAAAATTAATATATTTAACGTTTTTAGTCACTTAAATTTTATTCTTTCCCTCACTGGCCTGCAACTCTGTTCAGCACTCTAGGATACGGGCGCCGCCATCTTGGCTCAGTAGTATCATCTACTGAAGAGAGGAGAGGGGTCAAAAAAGCAGGGGAGCGGGGGTATATCTGTGCTTTGCAAGGACAGAGCAGATTTGGGGTCAGGAAAAGGTCAGCAATCCCAGAATGCTGGGAAGTGGACAGGCACACTGCTATTGAGACACTGGCCTTGATTCAATAAAGGTAGAAAAAAATTCTCATGTTTGACTTTCATTGTCTGTATCTAGTGATTCAGTAACAGTGACATTCTCAGGCTTTTTTCTCATGAATTGAATCTTTTACTACCATGAGAATTTTTTTCTACCATTGTGTAAATACATGTATGTTGATTGCTGAGAGAGTGGGCCAACTTATAACCTTATTTAGATTACTGCAGTATAAAAGCTTTGCTTCCAGGTCCCAGGATTTCCCATGGCTAGATGCCAAGAAAAGAGGAGGACCCCTTCACTCCAGATGCCGGTGGGGCATCTGAAATAGAGTCTTTTTCAGATTTCCAGCGCAGGACAGAAGGAGTAGGTGAAGTAAACATAGCGAAATTTAGATTCATGAAATAACTTTGGTAGGGTCTTTAGTTTTACCCTTTGTAAACTGGAACAGTGTACAGTAAAACAATCGTGATTTAATACCATGTGTGATAGGTTAAAAGTAAATATACAGTGCATGGTTGGCCAGCATAAAGCCATCCACTATGATTTTAAGCACTACATAAACATCAGGTGCACAAAACTTTGACACAGGCCTCAACAGCTAAGAGCAAGCCAGAGGCACATTGCTACCTATCTTTTACTGAGGTAAATCTAGATAATTACTAAATTCTATGATAGGGGAAAGATTCTAACTCCAGAGCTTGCTTTTTATATTTGGAAATAACTGCTTTCTCACATACATACGTTAGATTTATGACCTACTTTAAGAGATTCTATCAGTAATTTACTGCAAATGCCTATAATGGAGTTGTCAAACACAGTAATTGAAAACCGCAAAACTCAGTTATTGGTGCTCAGGGTTTAAAAGTCTTTAAGAAATATTTTTATGCAAGAGCTGTTGTTTAGGGTATCATGTTTTAGAGTGACCAACTAATTTTTTCTCAGCTATTCTTAAATGGCACTATTTATTTAGAGGTATTTAAGACATACTTTGTTTTTCAGTGTATTTTGGTAACCATTGTGGGGCTTATTTAAGAAACACTAATGCCATATAGTACCACATAGTGACAGGAGTTTTAGCGGGGCTCCTGCAGAAAGCCATATGTATGACAGTCAAAATGTCTAGCACCTCTCATAGTGTCAGGTAGCGTAGCATGTTTTAATAGCGTCCGGTATCATCAGAGCATTGGCGCTGTCTATCCAGAGCCTCATTATATCAGACACTCAGTGGCGTTCTCCCATACGCTTCCATTTAGTTTTCTAGTGATGTTATCTGTACAACTTCTGCTTAGCGTTTTTCATTTTTTGGCCATAATCAACTGCTTGGGATGTATTTTACCCTTATTAAAGGCTTTTTTGGAAACTAGTGTTTTTGCGCCTGCCCTTCAAGTGGCAGTGCCTTTGCTTGTCCGCAATGTCAGCCCATGTGTTTTCACTGTTAAACAGTTCACTCTGGCTCTCTTTCAGTGTTTTTTAATCCTGCATCAGGCACTGTGCACCTTTGCGCCCAGTTTTACACCACCTACGTTAGCTCTGTTTTATCCTCATAAATATTGCCTATAACGCCAGTTTTTTGAGAGTTAAAAATGGCGCTTTGTCTCGTTCTGTGCATTGTTCTTTCTGTGTTAAATGTGGTGGCCGCTTTCTAGCATTCACACCTAACTCAACTTAGCGTTCTCCTAAATCCAGATGCCCCCTGTAATGCAGGCAAACCTGCAGCTCCTGCAGCACTTCCAGCGGGCCTAAGGCTGGCTTGCCCCCCCCCCCAGCATGTGGATTTCTTAAGGTAAGTGTATTTTGTGTGTTTGCAGCACATGTTATTTTCTTGTGGGCATGTCTTTCCTTCTGTTGTTCTTCTTTCTGACCCTTCTTTATCTCCACACATAAGCAGCCTCCCCTTCACAAGCATGGCAAGGAGGTTCTCCCCGCCCCAAACCCTGATCCAAACAGATCTGTGGGGGAGGGTACTTCATGCCATGATGGTTGGAGAACCCAGGGCAGGAAGGGAATGAGGATGAGGACATTCCAGAGGAGTCGGCCTGTGAGGTCTGGCTACCGATACGCCAGAGTCTGGATACCATTTGATCCAGTCTCAGGTAGAGAGTCCCGAGGTGGTAGAGGAGGTGGTGGACCCCCCCCCCCCCACCACTCTATGAGGGTGCAGAAGGGGAAATGGAGGAGTCTGGCCAGTTGCAGTTGAGCTCCCGTGGTCCAAATTGGAGGAGTGAAGCCTACACTTTCTTCCCACGCAGATCTCCCTGGTTTGAGGCCAGCACCTCTTCCCCTGATTAGTAGCCTTTGTGTTTAGTAATGTGGCTAACTATTGTGGAAGTTTGTGGCTTGAGTTTTGTTTTTTATCTTATTGTTTCAGGGCATCATAGCCATGGAGATATGTCAGGTAATTGTGGCATGCACAAACACACACCAAGTATAAAATGTTTATCTGGTGCAAGAAAACATAGATAACTTTTTGGGGGTCTTATTTTCCTAATTCTCACAACTTCTCCTATTCCTGCTGGCACACCCGTTGCCCCCCAACCCACCTTGTCCCCTCCAGCATGAAGTTGGGTCCAACAGAATGGGCCAAAGCCAGAGCTGTGATGGTGAGTAACATCAACCCAGGGTTGCAACTGAAGCTGCCTTGCAAATCTCATCCTTTTATCAAAACCTCAAAAGGAATAATTTTTGGATCTTACAACAGATAGTCAGTCAGATGTAGATTGTCAGTTTTTTTTTTTGGGGGGGGGGGGGGTTGAATAATGCTTCTCTCTGTAATACGTTATTTCCTGTATGCAGGTAGTTGTGCACAATGTTTTACCACAAATTTTAATATAAACCTTCCCTCCTTAGCGCATCCACTCCACCATTGAGACCTGGACCTATGTGAAGCCCCTCAGATGTGTGTGTGTTTTCTCCAATCCACATTTGGGTGCTATTATTTTGATTATTGGAGATAGATTAGCATCAGCATGTGTTGCTCCTGCTGGTATCTGGTTACGATAGTGCTACACATTGGTCTTCCTTCTGAACTGTTGCAGTGGTACTGTTAGTTGCAGTAGTTGTTGATGTTGTTGCAATTGTGTTGTGGATACCAACTTGTATCCCCTTTAGCTCGTTCGTTTTTTCCGAATACCAAGTGTACCCTCCCCCCAAATTTTTTTATGTGAGAAGTCACATTTTAAAGAATGACTAAAACCAATTATTCAGGGAGGTACTGCCTTTTGTTTTTTACTGTAGCAATCAGCGGAACACTATGGTGTGTGCACCATACATTTGTGGAAGGTCCCCTACTATGTTTTTTTCCATTATTTACAGATTTCCTCATACAGGAATGCTAAATAATTGTAAAATATAGGACCACTACTTGGTTGTTTTATTAGTAGCTAAAAGTATGCCATCAATTGTGTAAATATTATTTAGTTGTCAGATGCTGTTGTAAAACCAGGATGCAAGTGAAAGTCTACACAACTAAACTAACACTGTCTTGACTTCATATTTTGCATGACCACCATTATGTGCTGACCCTTTTCAAACGACACACTTGGTGGGTATTGTAACTGCTGACTCACGTCTGTGGCCCTTTCAGAACTGATTTTTTTTTGGGGTTATCTTTTAATATGTTTATTGTTCCCCCCTCGCCCATACTTTTGTAATGTTAGGTCAATACACTACATGTTGGTACAGACATGTTGGGGCTACATTTTTGGAATTGTCAGTTGTTTAATTTATGATCTTTGCTATTTATTATTTTTTGACAATCTTTTTTCATTCTCTTCCCAACAGCTTGCATACAGGAGCATAGCAGACTCTCACAATATGTGCTAGAGTTACAAGCTATGCTGCTGGACATGCTTGAGAAGATGGTTGGCGGGGGGCAGGTAATAGTGTAGATCAGACCTGGGCAATGTACGGCCCGCGGGCCGTATACGGCCCTTTGCTAGGCTCTTACCGGCCCGGGCTGAGCTGGCCAGTAAGAGACGCAGAGGAAGGGAAAACATGCCAGACTCGACGAGCCGAGTGGCCGATCGGCTGCTGCTTAACTTAGGTGATCACCTGTGTACAGTGTGAGAGGCTTAGGTTAAGCAGCAGCTGATCGGCCGCTCGGCTCGTCGGGTCTGGCACATTCTCCCTTCCTCTGAGGAAGCCAGACCCGATGAGCAGGTGATAGAGACCTGGGGACTTTGGAAGGACAGAGCAGGGGCTCCAGAGCATCAGTAAGTCTGCTCAGAAAGATTATGTAGTTTGCTTGTGTTTTCCCTTCCTGCCTGCTGTCTCTTTTTCACCATGTACCTGCCCACCATGCTCTCACCATGTCCCCTTCCTGCTGTCCACCATGCTCTCACCATGTCCCCTTCCTGCTGTCCACCATGCTCTCACCATGTCCCCTTCCTGCTGTCCACCATGCCCCCTTCCTGCTGTCCACATGCTCTCACCATGCCCCCTTCCTGCTGTCCACATGCTCTCACCATGTCCCCTTCCTGCTGTTCACATGCTCTCACCATGTCCCCTTCCTGCTGTCCACATGCTCTCACCATGTCCCCTTCCTGCTGTCCACCATGCCCCCTTCCTGCTGTCCACATGCTCTCACCATGCCCCCTTCCTGCTGTCCACATGCTCTCACCATGCCCCCTTCCTGCTGTCCACATGCTCTCACCATGCCCCCTTCCTGCTGTCCACCATGCTCTCACCATGCCCCCTTCCTGCTGTCCATCATGCTCTCACCATGCCCCCTTCCTGCTGTCCACATGCTCTCACCATGCCCCCTTCCTGCTGTCCACCATGCTCTCACCATGCCCCCTTCCTGCTGTCCACCATGCTCTCACCATGTCCCCTTCCTGCTGTCCACCATGCCCCCTTCCTGCTGTCCACATGCTCTCACCATGCCCCCTTCCTGCTGTCCACATGCTCTCACCATGCCCCCTTCCTGCTGTCCACATGCTCTCACCATGCCCCCTTCCTGCTGTCCACCATGCTCTCACCATGCCCCCTTCCTGCTGTCCACCGTGCTCTCACCATGTCCCCTTCCTGCTGTCCACCATGCTCTCACCATGCTCTCACCATGCCCCCTTCCTGCTGTCCACCATGCTCTCACCATGCTCTCACCATGTCCCCTTCCTGCTGTCCACCGTGCTCTCACCATGTCCCCTTCCTGCTGTCCACCATGCTCTCACCATGCTCTCACCATGTCCCCTTCCTGCTGTCCACCATGCCCCCTTCCTGCTGTCCACCATGCTCTCACCATGCCCCCTTCCTGCTGTCCACCGTGCTCTCACCATGTCCCCTTCCTGCTGTCCACCGTGCTCTCACCATGTCCCCTTCCTGCTGTCCACCATGCTCTCACCATGCTCTCACCATGCCCCCTTCCTGCTGTCCACCATGCTCTCACCATGCCCCCTTCCTGCTGTCCACCGTGCTCTCACCATGTCCCCTTCTTGCTGTCCACCATGCTCTCACCATGCTCTCACCATGTCCCCTTCCTGCTGTCCACCATGCCCCCTTCCTGCTGCCCATCATGCTCTCACCATGCCCCCTTCCTGCTGTCCATCATGCTCTCACCATGCCCCCTTCCTGCTGTCCACCATGCTCTCACCATGTCCCCTTCCTGCTTTCCACCATGCTCTCACCATGCCCCCTTCCTGCTGTCCACCATGCTCTCACCATGCCCCCTTCCTGCTGTCCACCATGCTCTCACCATGCCCCCTTCCTGCTGTCCACATGCTCTCACCATGCCCCCTTCCTGCTGTCCACATGCTCTCACCATGCCCCCTTCCTGCTGTCCACATGCTCTCACCATGCCCCCTTCCTGCTGTCCATCATGCTCTCACCATGCCCCCTTCCTGCTGTCCATCATGCTCTCACCATGCCCCCTTCCTGCTGTCCATCATGCTCTCACCATGCCCCCTTCCTGCTGCCCACATGCTCTCACCATGCCCCCTTCCTGCTGTCCACCATGCTCTCACCATGCCCCCTTCCTGCTGTCCATCATGCTCTCACCATGCCCCCTTCCTGCTGTCCACCATGCTCTCACCATGCCCCCTTCCTGCTGTCCATCATGCTCTCACCATGCCCCCTTCCTGCTGTCCACCATGCTCTCACCATGCCCCCTTCCTGCTGTCCATCATGCTCTCACCATGCCCCCTTCCTGCTGTCCATCATGCTCTCACCATGCCCCCTTCCTGCTGTCCACCATGCTCTCACCATGCCCCCTTCCTGCTGTCCATCATGCTCTCACCATGCCCCCTTCCTGCTGTCCACCATGCTCTCACCATGCCCCCTTCCTGCTGTCCACCATGCTCTCACCATGCCCCCTTCCTGCTGTCCACCATGCTCTCACCATGCCCCCTTCCTGCTGTCCATCATGCTCTCACCATGCCCCCTTCCTGCTGTCCACATGCTCTCACCATGCCCCCTTCCTGCTGTCCACCATGCTCTCACCATGCCCCCTTCCTGCTGTCCATCATGCTCTCACCATGCCCCCTTCCTGCTGCCCACCATTCTTACACTTTGCCCCAGCTGATATGAGCTCTCCTTCCAGACTGCCAGAAGCCAAGGGCTTCTCTGATTGGCTGGGAAATTATCACATCAGAACGTTTAAAGTGGACCAAAACCCTGCTTTATCAGCCTGGGAATCTTATAGATCCCCTCCCCGCGGGGCATCCAAAATCTGGATGCCCCGCTGTGTGAAACCCCCTAGGTTGCCCATAAACTCACCTTCTTTCCCAGTTCAACGGCACATGCACGAGCTGCGGCCGCATGCCCGCTATCCCTCTAGCAGGGCGCGTGCCTGTGTCGGCCATTTGAGAATGGCCAGCACGGCGCACTCCCTGTTAGAGGGAAGCTCGAGATGCAGCCGCCAGCGCACTCAGAGCCGCTGAGCTTAGACGTCGCTTAGACGCCCATAGCTCAGCGGCCCTCCACAATATTTTTAGTTTCTCATGTGGCCCCATGGAAAAAATAATTGCCCACCCCTGGTGTAGATGCTGTGCAGCATTTTTGTTTCCTTTGGGCCATGTTGGCCTTTTTGGTTAAACTTTGATCAAAATGTGTTGCATTTTTGCAATACTTTGCCCTTATGTGGTCTTCTGTGACTTAGCTTTAAGTAAGCTTTAAGCTTTGACTAAGAACACAATAGTCACATTTTCATTAGCCATAAAAACATTCAACTGTCTTGCTTGTGAAAACTAAGAATTTCTTGGCTAAACTCTGTCCACAAAAGTGAAAAATATGAACTTTCGAAATGACCATGCCCCATCACGGCCATATGTTTCACGGCCCATCATGTTGTTTACATTTTAAAAAGTGTATGTTGTAAAACATGCCAAATAAATTACAAACAACTAAAAATGCATGTGAGCTGTATTGTGTGTGGTTGTAGTAGAGAACGCTGCTGTGAAATACCTATAAGCGACCAGCAGCATTGAAAGACAGAGACAGGATTTAACACAGGGTGTCCATCTCATTAGCGCCCAGCGTACATGACTTTTATCATAGTCGGACTGAAAAACACAGCGCCACTTAGCCAGAAATGCTAACATGCAATAGCGCCATTGGCCTTTCTGCAGCATTCTGCCTCGGACGCTGTCAGAGCCTTTCCTTAGTGGCCCTAGAAATAAATACCCTCTGTATGTGTGAAAAGCTTTGAGGGCTCTCCAACTGTTCTTAGATTTTTATGTTTTATATCTTCAGATTAATCTGCATTCCCATGCAACTAATTTTCTACATTTTATAAAGTTATTTTACCGGATTACTAAAATTCTTGCTTGCTTTCATAAGGTTAAAAAAGATGTCAAACATTGCTTTTACAAGGGTGCTCTTAACAAAAGCCTAAAAGCAAAAGTAAATGTACCATGCATCAGAATCTGTAATTTAATAACTTTTATTCCCCACTGAAGTACTTTACCTTGGTAAATTAACTAGGACACTCATGCCCTACATGCAATATTTTTGATCTTTAGAGTCTTCAGTCTTTGTTAGGTCTATTTGCTTTTTCTGTTCTGGCGCACTCAGAGTTTTTTTCTAATCTTACCTTTCACTTATCTGTGTATTAAAAATTTGTATTCTCTGCTTTAAATTAGAAAAACTTATGCTTTTCTACCTAAGGTAGGCAATACTGCATTTAAATACCATAGTTCCTAGACTAGTGTCATTAACTGTAAAAGTTATGTCCACTCAACGTCAAAATAAAATAGCGGAGAATCACTAATATTTTTTTAGAAATCAAACATACTGCATTGGCACACAAGCTAAGCTAAAATAGTGAATCTGGTTTAACATACACTAAATACAGTAGATGGTGAGAACTTTGCTGCAGTTCTTGGTTTATGCATAGGGAGCCTGACTTATCAAGCGCCAGTCCATGCCACTCAGTGCCAAGATATTGCCTCAGCGGGGCGCAGTGTGTGATTTAACAAACAAAAAGCAAGCTGCGCTAATTTGTTGACCAGGCAGAGTCTAATTCAACAGCGACAATGTCGCAATGTCCATGTAAAGCAGGACTTATATGTTGCCAAATTATTCATTTTATTTTTTTCCTGTAATATATATTATCTGTGTTTTTTGCATTACCAATGTATAATTTGGAGCTTAAGAACTAAAACACTGCCTAAAGGCACTGTAAAATGTGTCCCCTTTGTCCACAGCAGTGATTTCTTGTAACTATAATGATGATACGCCGACCAGCACTAGTTAAATACAGCACAAATCTTTTCAGCATGACAAAAAAAATTAAATGCTGAAATGCTGTCCTCTGACTGACAGTCTGACAGCCGAGGATCAAGGTGAAGCTAAGGATTTTGGAGTGTTGCGGGGGCATTGTGGATGCCCCCTCAAGTTTGTCACAGCACCCTCCCTCACCTGTTCATTAGAAAAAGGAGGATGGGACCGCTTTAAATATTTCCACATGGCTCAGAAGCTGAACAGTCCGATGATTTACTCTAAGCACTTCTGGAAGTACTCCACACATGTGCTGATGGGCACCAGGGGGTTTAGAAGAGGAGGGGGTGCAGGCTGCATGCCAGCAGGTGGCTTGCCATCACCCCTACCCTTTAAAATGATAATAAAATAAATAAAATGCAGCTCCACCTGTTAAAAAAAAAAACCTTCATATATAAAAAATGTAAAAACAATTGATCCCGCCATCCTATTTCAGTGTCCAACACCTTCTAAACTTGATTTCATTTTTTCTTGCTGTTGCTTTTTCTTGTTCATGATTCATGGCTGCGTGTGAACAATTGCAAATGCATGAGAGAAACACAAATTGCCTCTTCTTGTGCCAATTTGTGCAAATCTGTGCCATCCGCAAGGAAAATCTGCTGTTTTGAAATGCAAATGGCCCTGTCCCATGCGCATTTAGCCAGCTAAGCACTTAACTGCTCCCGATGGTCCCCTATGTTTCTCCCCTTCCTTGGTTTTTACCTACATTTTTGTGATTTTGGACAACTTTTAATCATTTAGTTTTTTCTGAACATAAAAAGAACTTGCGGTTGATCATTGTTCAAAAACATGAAATAAGCCTGTTACTCATTGGCTGGAGGAAAATTGCTCTTCAAATTGCCACATTTGCGATCGGTTTTCTGTCCTCTAAGCATACCATAAATCAGGCGATGGACACAGTTTGGTGCCCCAAAATGGCACTAGCGGAAAATTTCAGGCGCAAATTGGCACATTGGCGGACACTAGTGTGCAAATTGGTGCAAAAACAAATGCGCATCCCAGTTTGACGACCATGAATTAGGCGGGCCCCTGGGCACGATTTGGTGCTCAAAAACAGTGTGCGAATGAATTGGTCCTATTGTTTCTTTAGGTCATTTTTTTATCTGTCAGATAGATAATTTGTATTGGAGATACAACTAATAAAGCTGTTTTTATATTACTTTAGTAAATCTGGCCATAAGTGACCAACTTGTACTTCAGAGGCAGGATGCCATAGGCTGGCCTCAGTGCCAACATTGTTACTTTTTGGGGGCTGGGCAGTTCAGATCCTGAGCAAGGGAGTGTAACAATTCTAAAGGTTCGGAATAGCTAAAACACCCTTGGGTGCATAATATCCAATGTGCATTGCAGGGCACCACTAAAAAAGTAGTGCATATGCTCTAGCACTTTTTTTTGTTCTAAATTTTTGATGAACTAATCTTACGTTTTATCATTTTTTGGTTGGCAAGATTAGTCAACTGACATGTTTAGCAGTTTTATTTTATGATTAAGAAAGCACAAATACTTGTACTTGTAAGCGGCAGGTAGCATCAGGTGAACGCCAGCCGTGGCACGCAATACCTTATGTATGAAAGCGATTCTGGTGAGTGCCTCTTACAGCGACACGTAGCGACCGATTCATCATCACAGACAGCTCAGCGGATCCCGGCGGCGCTCTAGCTTCCAGAGTGACTGGTATTATCTGTCGTTCTCCCATACATTTCAATGGCCATTCATTTTGTTCTCTATAAACAGTGATTTTTGTTATATATATATATATATATAATTTTTTTTTTTTTTTTTTTTTTTTAATAAAATCCTTGTGTGAGGTCTTCTGCCTTTTTAAAAGTTATTTTGAAAAGTTTTTAGATTTTTTTTATTTTTTGTGCAGAATTATCATTACAGGTCTAGTATTAAAGTGTTAATGTAACAATGTAATTACAATGTAATTCCATATGTTTTCGCTTTGTTACTAGTGGATATGTGTTTTTTTTAATGAATACTGGTGTTATAGCCACATCAAATTCATCAATGCCGGTCATTTTACTACAGCGACTGAGACGCTCTGAAAAAGCGGCTCACGGCCGATCAGAGTGACCACTAGCGGTCGCTCTTATCGCCGCTGTACAGATGCTCATCTGCTTTTAACTGGCGCTTGTAATGAATCAGTCTGCTAATCTAATATTAAATGAATGATACAGTGTTTGCATTCTACAATGGAATTTACTGTCTTCTGCAAGGTATATCTGTTTGCACCTGTTTGCATCTGTATGCAGTGCTGGACTCTCTTATATCATTGGTTGGCATAGTCACCTATGAGGAGTTGGTAACGAATGTGACTAGTTTCAATTTCTGTCAAGACCAATTTGATTGTCAGAGTTTTACATTAGAGACCTTAATCAGCTAGCAAAGCATTAATGAAGTATAATTGTTCCATCTGTTTAAACCATGGTTCAATTTCATAGCACAAAAAAAAATCACAAAATATTGTCTAAATAATTTGCCTAAGGTGCCAAATCAGTGTTATACCAAGAGCATATTGCACCACTCTTTTTGGGCCCTTATTTTGGTAGTTGTGTTAATATGCTGCCATGTATTTCTAAACTAAAATATTTGTATGTCTTACTTTACAGCACTGGCTCAGTTCTTTAATTTTGTCTCAATGAAATCTAAGGTTTTTAATTACATTAACGCTCAAAAAGTTTCCTACTTCTAGAGTCAGAATTTTTGTACCTGTGTAGCTAGTCACCTCAAGCAAACATCAGAAAAATGTGAGCTCTGAGCTCTGGGTGGTGTATAAACCTTAAACCCCAGGCCTGGTTTACACTACCACAGTGCATCATGTAACATTTGTGCCAGAAGTGATTTTGGAGCACAACGATATCTATTCCACTCAATTTGAAGAAAATCACAAACGACTGTAAAAACAATATGCAATTGTGCTTGCAAAACACTGTGACAATGTGAACCAGGCCTGAGTGATACAAGGCATTGGTTTTGGTCAGTGTTCTCAAATCCTCTCCTCAAGATCCACCAACAAGTCATGTTTTGCTCTGCTGTACTAATTAGTTTATCTGTGCATCTCTGTGAAGGTCTTGAAAACCTGACCTATTTGTGAAAAACACTGGTCTAGGCAATTGTCCTAATTGTAGATGTACAGCATACCTGTGTTTGAACTCGATAATGGTACACATATGGCTTATGTTTGTGTGTGAAACACTGGGAAATTGAATTCTATTATGTGCAGGGGAAAAAAATCACCACTGACATTAAGGTTACAAGGGGCTGAAGCATTCAGTGCTTTGGACCACCGTCTCCTTAACATTAGTGGTTATGAGGGCATTCAAGAGGATGTTACTCCAAAACTCCAAAGGATTTAGGTGGATAAACCTAACAATTTACATACATCATTAACAAGTCTTATGAGCATGGGGTAAGGATGGTGCTACAGCACATGCTAGAACTCTAGGTCCACCCTTACTCCTAGGTCAGGATCCTCCTTCGTAGACTTTAGTTCATCTTTCAACACTGTTAGGCAGAGCCTGGTATCAGACCAATGGATTACCTGGGCATTCCAGCAAATGGGCATTCTCTTGTCCAGTATAGAGTCAGTTAACCTTGGTGTCCCCCAAGTGTGTGAATAGTCTCCTCTGCTGTTTTCAGTATTTACCAATGGTTACACCTCTTTGATGGAATGTCAAAATCCTGAAGTTTGCAAACAATAAAACTGTTGACCTTATCAGCAATGATGACATAACAGTAGAGCTGATTTTCGATTTCAGATAAGCCACTACCATTATGCCCCCTCCTGTGATAATCTATGGTGATTGATGAAGTATTCAGGAGTAATCAGGAGGGCAAAGAAAATCAAGTTCTTGACAGTTACGATCATAGGGGCTCTAAGGCAAACAAAACCCACTAGCTGCAGGCCAGGAGTCTAAAAGGTTGCAGGCCTGGCTGCTGGCTTTTCCCCCGATGCATACTGTTTTGTAAAGCCCCGCTGTGTGAAACCCCCCAGGGCACCTGTAAAAACTCACCTTTCTTTGGTGCATGCGTGGGGACTCGCACAGTCTGAGCAGTTTGCCTTTCCCCATTGATTTCACTGGGTGCCCTTTACCAAATGCGTTGTCAGGGCAAAGGGCTCTGATTGGACGAGAGCCTGCGCATGCGCCGTTGGAGCAGTGAAAGGTGAGTCTTAATGGGCTTTCTGGGGGTTTCAAACAGGGTTTTTCCGCTTTAATTATTGGCCTGTTACGCTACTGAGGCTATTTCACGACATGTCCTGGCAGTTCATCTAACACAAAAGTGAATATGGGGTTAGAGGGATGGCACTGGCAAAGGTATCCCATACTTTGTAAAGTAACCATCTTATTGTTGAAATTGACAAAATAGATTTTGACTAACTCCAGGAACTGGGTCTGTGCAGGCTATGTGAGTTCTAATGACTTCAAATATTAAAAATACTCAAAGTATATTTATACATACTGAGCAAAGGGGGTGGGAGTAGCTCCATCACCACTATTTATCCAAAATCATCATCATTATTATTCAGGGCCTGAAAATCAATTTACCGCCCAGTTTAACCCTCTCATCATCTAAGTATTAAGCACCAAACCTGTCTAGCTATGTGGAAAGAGACTTGGCTGCACATATCTGCAGATACATGTGGAAGCCACACCGCCCCGGCAAGGCACTCCGTGTTTAGTGTGGTCCCTACTCTTATTTTTGAGTCCCCAAAATTGGGACATGCAATGCAGCCAGCGCTACTCACCTGGGAAGCTGCCAGCCTCCCCCTAGAACACTCCATAGGGAGAGATCCATGGTGGCTGAATCCCTCCCTGTGTGCGCTCATGGCAATTCAAATATATTTATACATGGTGTGACAATGCTATTTTAATATTTTATTTTTAAATACAATAGCTAAACTGAAACAACACCCATTTTTCACTAAATGGGTATTGTTACAAGCACAGGGATGCATCCAGATTGCTGAGTCCCCCCGAGGGTATTCCCCCCTGCGCTCGGAACAACACCCATTTTGTAAAAAATATGGGGTGTACTGGTTTAAGACATTCTAGTAATAGAACCCACTGTAAGAAGCCCCCCTTGAAGTGGGTCTTATAACAGATTTCTATGGATGTCCGTTTCTAGATGTAGCAGTGCATGGACAGATGTCCTTTCTGCTAGGCCCCAAAATTTAGCTCAAGCGGCACCTACAATCACCATAGTGATACAGTCACAAATCTGATCTAAATATAAGCATTATTTTTGTTACAAATAAGGTTATAAAATGGCCATCAAAGTTAAGAAAAAACTATTATATTTAACCGTCTTGTGTTCCAATGAGGTCATGAGGTAGACACGATTGAATTTCAGTAAGTAACTTAACCTTATTTAATATAGGTTAATCAATATTTATTAGGAGTTTAGATTGCTAGCTTCTTAATTAGTTGCTAGTAAATTACATTCATTTCATTATAGGCCAGGTCCAGATATTGCTGGGTCTTGAAAGGTAAATATATACATGAAGGCCTGTTGAACACTTGTGATGTTTGTCTCTCTATTTTGTCCATTCCTCCGGAGTATAGGTAGTGTTTTAGTTTTCTTATGTGAACATAGTATTTACCTACATCTTCAGGTAAAGCTCTAAATCTTTAAAGGGAAAGTCCAATTTCAATAGCATTTTTTGTGTGCCAAAAGGATGTTCTCAAGGTGCTGAGCTGCTCAAATGTTTTTTTAATCTTCTCTTAGCAAATGTGTGTTTTATGAAAGCAGTTATTATTACCTGTAATCTGTTTCTATTGGCAACTGTACACCAAGGGCCTTATTCATGAAGGGATAGCGCCAGGTAGTGCCTGTACAGCGCAGGTTGCGGCAGGTGAACGCCGGAGACGGCACGCAATTACACATTTATGAAGCTGAATCTGGTGAGCGACTAGAACAACGCCATGTAGCGTCCGATTCAGCATTATCCCAGGCTCAGCGCCGGCATTAATCCTTGCAGAGCGCCACGTCTTACTTGTCGCTACCTGCCGCTCTCCCATACATTTCAATGGACGATCCTTAAATCCCTTTCCTGACCCCAATTTTTTTTTGTTTTACTTAAAAAAAATCTCAAAACTTCTGACATGTATCCTGGGCAAGAAAATTACATTTTAGAAAACGTTTTTGATTAATATTTTTTTTGCAGAATTGTCCTTACAGGTCTGGTATTAGTTCCTTTTATGTAATAACAATGTATTTCCATATGTTTTCGCTTTGTTACTAGTGGATACATGTTCAAAAACAGCCTTTTATCACACAGCCTCTGGCGCTATGGGCTACAACTACATGATTTGAGCGCCGGCTATGTTTGAGACTGTTTTTTTGATGAATGTGGTGTGAGTCAGTCGCACTGAGCTGGCGTTACTGTTCGCTCCCATACAGCGTAGTACTGTGACTCACACATCATATTCATCAATGCAGGACAGCGACTGAGGCGCTCTGAAACAATGATCCATGCCAGAGCACAGTGACTACTAGCGGTCGCTCTGAAATCCACTCTACAGACGTTCATCTGTCGCTACCTGGCGTTAGCAGGCTGAATCACCCTGCAAGCCTGTGC
Source organism: Gastrophryne carolinensis (assembly GCA_027917425.1). Lineage (NCBI taxonomy): Eukaryota > Metazoa > Chordata > Amphibia > Anura > Microhylidae > Gastrophryne > Gastrophryne carolinensis. The sequence continues at coordinate 237,140,690 of CM051238.1, read as the reverse complement.
ACCAAGCCGTGATAGGCTCATCATCATTGGGCCATTCTTTCGTGAGAGGATCCTCTCTTGAACACAAAATACTAATGCAATTCCATTTTATTCTTTTAGCTTCAATGTATTATTTTTTTTTAAAGTAAGATTTCATTATCCTTCCGAGGTTGTACATTTTTAATAAAATAGCAAAACAATCGATCTTAAACCTTCGCTGAAAAGCAAATTGCTTTGAGGTTTCTTTTAGGGGGAGGGCTCATACAAAATGATGCCCTCCTTCCTGCCTCACAAACTTGGGAGATAAGAATCTTGAAAGCAGATAATCACGCAAATTGTAATTGTTTTATGGGGGTTATTTAAGAAAGGCTAAGGCCACGTACTGCCAAATGAATGTCAGGTCCCAGTCAAAAAGGTGTAATTATCAAGTCAAAAATCCAGAGCACCTGTGATAGTGCCAGGTAGTGCCCTACCTATCATCAGCAATGGCGATGGGATGAGTGCCAGCACTGCGTTTCCTACAGTGCCAGATAGGACCAGGCACCCACCCTGCACTGTGTGCCCGTATCCCATACATTTTGATGGGCTAGGATGGTTACTATTATTTTAGTAGATTTTTTTTACTTTTTGGGGGCTGGTGCATGTACTACGAGATCTCTGGGCTGGTTGGGATCATTTTTATATGCATTTTTAGCACTTTTTTTGTGCTGCAAACTTGTGATTTTGGTCGTGAGAATTCATGTTTCCCATTACCATTTTTAATTTAAAAAAATCCTTTTTTTTAAGGGCTTTTGGAGCGACTGGTATTATTTTGATAAATTTTGTCAGCTTGCGGCACACTCGACTGGCGCTAGGCATCGCTGGCGCATAGGCTTATATAAGCCATGCGCTGCAAACACTGCCTGGTCAGGGACGTTACAGCTGACAGTGCCGCCACCCAGAAGCCAGCGCTGTTGTGCGGGTGCTGCTGGCGTCTGCACCAATAATAATGAATAAGCCTCCACATTGCAATGCATACAGGGAGGCCGATTCATTAATAGCAGCAGGTAGCGACAGTTGAGCGACTGTAGCAGTATTTTCACAGCGCCCGCTAGTAGTCGCTGTGCTTGGCCATTGTTCGGTTGTTGATAGCAACTGAGTCGGTGTGCAGTAATGTTGAATACGGGGTGACGAGTCGCTATTTGACAGGTTCCGCGATGTATGGGTGCGCATGATAGCGACTGGTCAGAGCGACCGGCTCCCACCATATTCATCAAAAAATCACGCTCAAAATATTCTCGCGCTGTGAAATGCATGTTTAAACCCCAGAGCGCTGGCGGCGATGTGTTAAAAGTAGTTTTTTAACCCCCAAACCACCATATTTTTGGAAACCAAAAATTAATTTTTTTTTTAAGAATTTAGTAATATGAATACAATAATATCAGACCTGTAATATCAATTCTGCACAATTTTTTTTTTTTTACCTTAAAAAAATTATCTGACATGGCAGAAGTGGTCACAGAATTTTTCACATTAAAAAAAAAAAAAACATTAATAACAATTAATTATGAATATTTAAAGATTGTTCCATTGAAATGCATTGGAGAGCGCCAGGTAGCGAGAGGTCATACCTGTCGCTGTTCAAGGTCGGACGCTGGCGCTGTGGGGTGAGGCTGGAATAATGATGAATGAGTCGCTATATGGCGCTATCTCAGTCGCTAAGCAGGATTTGCTTCATAAATGTGTGATTGTGGTGGGGAGCCGGCGCTCTCATGGCGGTGCCCGTCATTACCGGTCGCTCACCAGTCGCTACCTGTCACTATTCCTTCATAAATAAGGCCCTTAGTATAGTTAAGAGGCTTTCATGACTAAACGGACTGCACTGGGAACGCAATACATGTGGGATAGACTGCAATATCTGAACAAAGTTTTCAGATCTGTTGAATAATTAATCAATGATCTAGATATCAGGTGTCAAATAATCACTTTGCATGCAATTCCTTTTACTTTTCGCCTTGTTTTACAATGAATGTTATTAGCTTGCTTTACTATTTGTGCAGTAAAAAAGAACCATTGTTACATGCATTCCTAATTGACTGTCGATGTTACTCCTGTACACAGAAAATTATTACGGCACCCCAAAGCCTCCAGCTGAACCTGCTCCACTTTTATTAAATGCAACTGACCATATCTTCCCTGGTGGCTTACCAAGAGTTGAGGGAAAGCGCAAGCGCAATAAATCTGTGAGCAACATGGAGAAAGCCGGGATTGAACCACCAGAGGAAGAGGAAGAGGAAAGGCCTGTGATTAATGGAAATGGAGTATCAGTAACGCCAGGTCAGTGTGTACCTTTTATTCTATATTTTCTATGTACAGTCTTTTATTGATAAGTTATTTCTAATTTCAGTAGTATAGCCTATGGCAGATTTTAACCAGTACTCGAGATGATACTATTATTATTCTCTCCTCTGCTCCAAGTATCTTTCTTGTTTTTGTAAATGCTTTTTTCCCTTTTTGGGAGTGATATGACCACAGCTGGACCACTGGATATACTTAAACCGGACCATCACTATAAATAAGAGTCTATCTTGTATGTTTCCCCCACTCTAGACATACAGAATGCCCACATTAAAAATCACAGCCTTTAAACATCCAAGACGGCAGCCCATGGAGTCCCCAGGCTGCCTGCAGACAGGAAGTGTCTTCTGACTATGCCGCTCTGCATTCTGGGATTGCTGTCCTTTTCTTGACCTCGGCTCTGCTCTGTCTGTGCAAGCACGTCTATATCCCACCCCCCTGAACTTTTCCCCCCTCCTCCTCTCCTTAGCATGTGATACTTCTGAGGCAAGATGGCCGCATCCATATCCTGGAGTCCTGAACAGTGTTGCAGCCGAGTGGGGAAAAGAATAATTTGTAAGCAACTTAAAACTTAAAATATATTCATTTTAATGGCTAGACATGCTACACTCCTTATTAGTAGTGTGGCTGCAGCACATGTGAGCAGCTGCTTTGGAGTTCTCTGTCAGGTGAAGTTCTGCAGGTAAAATGCCTATACTTGTCCTCTTTCAAGTTCCCACGGCAGTGATAAGCAACAATCATTGCAAGTGGAACAAGACTCCAGATAGAGTTTTGTCAGGAGAACCTGAGGTGGCTGCACACTTATGCAGCATCCACATATTTTCAGTGATCCCACGGCACACGCATTGGTTGGGGGGCATCGCTCTTGCTGATGCAGACTCCCATTTTAGGCCTATCTTGAATGGCCGCTGTGGGCAAGCATAGACAGAGAGGAGCAGCCAGCGGGAGGTGCACAGCTATCCTTATTTTTTGCTGTAAGTTAGGATTCCCAATGCTAGGCCAGCTAGAAGGGGCGCTGCCTGCACACAATGTAACTTACTATACCAGGTTGGGCACAGTACAGCAGGGCCGTTTCTGACCAATTATTTAGTGTATCCTACTCAAAAACAACCCTACTTTCTTCAAAAAATACTTATGGTATTGGCCAACTTATAACTTCACTTGGCTTCTAGTAACAATTAGGCAGATGACACTCAAAATAAACCTGAGGCCCTAATCACTTCTCTGCCACTCCTTCCCAACTTCCCAACCAGCACTTTATATCATCTCCCTGAAATTAAACATGGGAAAAACAAAACTGCTTATTTTCCCACCATCCAATTCCCTTCCGCTCTGTAACACGACAATTTCTGTCAATAGTTTTACAATAGCAGCAACTTTCTAAGCTTCACACCTAGGATTATTTCTGGACTTTGACCATTGATTCAAACATCACCTCCTGTCAGCTCAGACTTAAAAATATCTCCTGTGTCTGACACCACTAAAATGTTAGTGCATGTCCTGCACTGCAATGCTTAGAAGACCACTTTTTCAGAGGGACAAATTTGGTACATCTAAATTGTGACAGCTTAAAAAATCGACCGGTCACACATCATACAATGTTGTCCCTCTCAAAAAATAACCTAGCGATTTTTTAAGCTGTCACAATTTAAGGGTCCCCAAATTTGTCCCTTTGTAAAAATGATCAGCTTATTCAAAACCCTTACCAACAAACACACCGCCACCTCTAACTTGCCTCATTAACCACTTCTCATGTCTGTCAGTTTCTCTACGAGTTGCCACCAATTGTCTCACAGAGAATTCAGTTTAAAATTCAATCTCTCTCCCCAGCCAGGCCCTCTTTATATTTAATCTCTAATGCAGAAATATTAACTGTCACCAGTCCTCCACTCTTGTTGCCTGCTCTCACTTCCACCTAGAAGACTTTACGTACCTCTCAACCCAGACTAAATTAGACATTCCCCAAAACTCCAAGCTTTCAGAAGTGCCTTCATAATTCACCTCTTCGCCTCTAATATTAACTCTTATAGCCTCTTATAACCTCTTGTGAAACATTCTCTTATGTCTTCATCTCTTATCCTTTAGACTGTAAGCTCAGAAGAGCAGGATTCTCCTTACTATTGTATCCTTTATTCATAGCATTTGCGTTGAACTTTTTAGCATCTTGACTATAAAAGTCTGTAAGTTTTAACTTGTCTGTAAATACTAATGTGTACAGCGCTACAGAAGGAAATGACACTATATAAGTAAACAGCAATAAAAGAAGTTGTGAGAAATGTCAGTTGGAGACATCCTATATGTAAAATTATCACCTGGTCATTTTGTTACATCAGTATGTCAATATCAATACCATTTTTTTTACATGATCAGAAAGAAAAGAACATAAGACATTTTCCCTTTACATTAACATATTTACAAAGCACACAAGAGGAGAAAAGATATCCCTGGGGTAATAAAAACTGTGAAAAAAGCACTTACAGTATAACCATCATAAAAGCAATTAAAAGACTATACTCTCTAATTCAGCTTCTTTAGCTGCTCATTTATATGCGCAACCAAAAAGCTGATTGAAGGAGAGCAGCACCTGCGCTGTGGGTTCACCAGCAAAAAAGGTAAAATGGGTCACCAGCAGCGTTTCACTTTGTGCAGTAATCTGAAATCAGGGGTATGGACTAAAACCCAGGTTAGTAAAAATCGTGGCTTTTGGTCCATACTCCTTGGGCATCCTGACTTGGGATCCTCGCTGCCAGACACCTCGCCTGATCTACATACCTCACACGTTGCAGACGCAGCTCTCCTACATTCAGCTTTTTCAGACACACATATAAATGTGCGGCTGGAGAAGGTGAATGGAATTCCAGCCGCACTCGTGATCAGGACATGACACCCCCTGCATTCTAGGCTGTGCGTGGCCTCCCCAACCATTCAGTTATGATGGTGTGGCAGTGAACAGCCCAAAAGAGATGCTGCCACCAACTGCACATGCGCCGTGGACATGTTGCCAAGGTAAGACTCTGGGGGGTTTCACACCAAATTGAAATGCCCCGTGTGGTGTCAAATCAGACCAACTGGGTTTGCCATGGGTGCTTACACATTAAAACTGTATGGCAGCCAGTGGCCATATGATTGCCAACCATACAGGGAAATAAGGATGTGGCATACACTGGCTGACTTGGCTTCCTGGCACTGAAGGCACCAGCTGCACAAGCTTTAAAGTGGACCAAAACCCAGGATTTTAACTATCCTGGGTTTTGGCCCTTGCCCCTGGTCGCCGCTGTGTGAAACCCCCCAGGTCGCCCAATCTCACTCACCCCTCCCCGGGCCCATGTGCAGCCCTCTCGTCCAATCAACATGCTTCAAGTGTGCTGGCTGCCACATCCCCTGCTACCCTTTAACAGGGAGCTTGCCCGTGCTGGCCACTCACAAATTCCTGGCACGGGCACGTGCCCTGCTGAAGAGATAGCGGGAATGCAGCTGCAGCTCGCACATGCACCGTTGTACTGGGAAAGATAGTGAGTTTCTGGACGACCTTGGGGGTTTTTGGATGCCCCGGACGGAAGGGAATTCAGCGGCACTGGAATCATAGATTTCAGGGCCATTGGGGCGTGGGTTTCGAGACACTTTAAGATGTGTAAATGGAGCAATAGAATACCTATGTACAAGCATCTAAAAAAGTGAATTATTGTTCAGGAGGTATTTATCGTTTTTAAAATCATAAATAGGTTGGTGCTGAACTTCTCATCCAAGACTTTTTTTCTTTTTTCAATACATTTATTATTATTATATTATTATTTTTATTAAGAAATACAGAGATTGTATATATCTGTAACATTACAGAATATTGATGGGTTGAGGAAAATAAAAAATAAAATGATTGTGCAAAGAATAGCCCCCAATCCACCCCGATCCAATGTTTTTAACACATCAAGAAATCTGCAGAGGATTATGGGAGGATTGCTTTAGGGGGCTAAAATGGGTAAATCTATCATTTGTTTTAGGGCATACATATCATAAATGCCAAGCCACGTAAAGTGCTCTGAGCAATTTCATAACCAGTGATTTATGCTATATTGTATTAGGTACTTGTAAATTACAGAAAGCTCCTGGAATTTGTAAATATAAGTGTCAATGAAAGTGTATTCTGCATTATGTATTTCAAATTAAAGAGGTGACTTGACCGAAGCAGCACTTATACATGTTAAACTGCTCCACATCACTCTGGAGGCCAGAGGTTATAACTGATTATTGCTATGGCTCTTGTAGAATCAAGTGAACATGAAGACAAAAGTACAGATGCCTCAGGTGAGATTTCATCCCAGCCTTACTCTGCTCCAATGTACTGCCAGCCAGACTCGGAAACAAAGGAGAACTCAGATCTCAAGAAACCGCACGACAATGACGAGCTGGGGTCCCTGCCTGATAACTGGGAGATGGCGTACACGGAAAAAGGAGAGGTTTACTTTATTGAGTAAGTCTCCTATACTGCTTTTCAATTCTCGCATACTGGCAATAATTATTTGTATGTACCTTCATTCATTTTATACAGGAAGTATGTATGTATTATTACTTGGTGTAATTAGTAACTGTGTATTACATGCATTATGCTATTGAGTTTAATCATTTATATGTTATATTGATATAGCTAGTATATTTTGATTGAGCGGAAAGCAGAGCTGTTCATTTTTGACAACTGACCGAATTTTCCCTAAGATAAAAAAAAAAAAATGCCGGCATGGTGGGAGCGGGGAGACCGGCTGCGCTGTCAGCGGGCGTCGGAAGCTGGCTTCCGCCTCCCGCTGACAGCGCAGCCGGCCTCCCCGCTCCCACCATGCCGGCATTTTTTTTTCAGCAAACACTTACCGGCATGGTGGGAGCGAGGAGGCCGGCTGCACCGTCAGCTGTCATCAGAGGACGCGTCATCAGAGGAAGAGATGACGCGTCCTCTGATGACAGCTGACAGCGCAGCCGGCCTCCCCGCTCCCACCATGCCGGTAAGTGTTTGCTGTATAGTGGGAGCGGGGAGGCCGGCTGTGCTGTCAGCGGCTTCGGAAGCCGGATCCGCCGCCCGCTGACAGCGCAGCCAGCCTCCACGCTTCCACCATGCCGGCATTTTTTTTTTTTAATCTCAGGGCTTGGTGGGAGCGGGGAGGCCGGCTGCGCTGTCAGCGAGCGGTGGAAGCCGGCTTCCGCCGCCCGCTGACAGCGCAGCCGGCCTCCCAGCTCCCACCAGAGATGAGCGATTCGTTAAAGTTCGATTCGAACGAACCCGAATTTCTTTGAGAAATTCGGCTTATCGCCCGAATCGAATTTTTGGGAAGTTCGCTCATCTCTACTTGCAACCTTTGGAACAGAAAGTGCATTGATTATATGATATGAGATATTTAAATCAATTGCACCGAAAGGCTTTGCATGTTTGAGTTTTGTAATATACATGTTTTAGTTTTTCCTAGCACTGTACTATAGATTATGATGACTATATGAAAAAGGAATATAAATAATTTTAATGTTTTTGGTTTCGACCTGTTTAATCCAAATACATCATTGGTTTTGTTTGGTGTGTTACAACAACCTCTAATTCAAACAGTACATCCAGAACTAAAAAAATATTTAGGGGGTTATTCAAGAAGGGATAGCGCCAGGTAATGCCTCGTAGTGGCAGGTAGCGTCTGGTGAACGCTGGGCGCTGTAAGCAAAACCACATTTATGAAAGCGACTCTAACAGCGCCTTGTAGCGTCTGATGTATTATTACAGGTGGCTCAGCGTATAGCGCCGGCGCTCTAGCTTCCAGAGTGCCAGGTATTACCTTTTGCTCGGTGACGCTCTCCCATACATTTCAATGGGCGTTCATTTGCTTGTGTTTAAACAGCGTGTTTGACCATTTTTTTTTGTTTTTTTTTTTTTTGCTCAAATCATTGTGTGACCTCTCCTGGCTGCAAACAAACACTTTTAGGAACTTTTTTAACTTTTTATATTTTTATGCAGAATTGTCATTACAGGTCTGGCACTAAAGTGTTATTGTCCCAGGGTTAAAACAATGTCATTCCATGTGTTTTCTCTTTGTTATTGGTGTATATAACCTAGAGTAAAGCAGCTTGGAAGGGGTACATGTAGTAATGCAACTGCACACTTATACTGACATTAGATATACTTCTAAATGACCCAAATATATCTCTCTTTATGGAACTTTGCCTTCTGTAAGTGGGCCTCCCTCTCCTGTCAATGAGGCAGGACAGAGGGTTACATCAAAAAAATCTCCTTCCTCGCCCGATATCCAGCACGGTTATTGGTTCACATCCAGTAGCCATTCAGAGGGTGCACAGAGCTGCATCCCCTGCTCTATGCGCACTCTCGCCCACCCATTAAAGTGAATGGGTGTATGGGGCCACACCCAGAGAGGGAGATGTGGCTCTGCAAAATTCCAGCGCCAGATTCAACAGAATTCCCATCTCACTGCCAGGGGAGGCAGGTTGGGGATTACCAGGAGACCCTGCTTCTGCTTTTACATAAACCATAATCACAGTGAGTTGTTTTGGGTGAACTTGCAGAAATATTGCAGGTGTATAAGAAAAACTTTAAAAAGTTTTAAAAGTTTTAAAAAAGGAACATCTGCCTCCCTGGAATCTAAAAGACTAAGGGGGAAGCTGATTCTCCATTCCTGGGGCATCCCCTGCTCTCCTCTGAGGAGTGTAACTGCACTAGGCATTTATGAATGGCTGGCACAGGTACAGAGGGGAGGAGCCAGCAGCTCATGCTCCATTCAGTTCTTTGATGTCAGAATGGCATCAGAGTGGCTGGTAAAAGCACAATAGGGCACAAGCTGCTAATCAGCTGGCAGCCGGCACATTTGCCATGGGTTCAGCGCCCCACCAGTAATAGCTTTTTCAGCGCCCCCCCCCCAGTAAAAGATTCTGTGGTGCATCCCAAATTGAGATGCCCCGCTGTAAAGAAGCAATACCTGGGATAGTGAAAATCCTGGGTGTTATCCCAAGAGCTCAGCTAGAAAGTTGCTGACTTCCTGTAGATCTAACCTATAGAAATATATAAAAAAAGCTTTAAAAATGTTTTTTTTCTAAAAAAAACTTTTTATGCTTCTGTGAATTCCCTTCTTTCTGGCAAGGGCGGGGGGGGGGGGGGCGTCAGCTGTCCGAGACCCAAGAACACTGCTTCAGTACATCAGCACTATCTATTCTCTAACTGAGAGTGCTTGGAAGGAAGGGAGGACAACTGAGGGAGGGCTGTGACTATTGACATCGACTATGAGAGTTAGGAGGTGGACAGCCATCATTAGCTGATCCATTGCATTGATAGATGGGGTAAGAAGGGATCATGTCAGTCACTGCTTACAGGGGGCCTGATCTCTCTCCAGTTTCAAAAACTTCTATAGAAAATCCTATTAAATATAAGCAGCTCTCATGTAAAAGTAGAATGGAACAATAAAAAAAAACTTTCATCCTTAGACTTTATTCCTGCCAGTGGAAGAAAACCAAGTAGAAGCTTTATGATTTTTTTCTCACTGATATAGCTGTATAACTCCTCCTTCTCTAGTTTTTATAGGTATTTTTTATATTAATGTATTTATTTTAAAAAGTATGATTTTTTCTTTAACCTACTAGAGAAGGTGCTGTTTTATGCATTGTATCTCTTTATGATTGTATCTCTTCTTTTGCTAGTGGATGGGGGTAACAGCTGACCTACAACTCTCTCTGGTATATATCTGCCAGTATTGTTTTGTTTTGCATATGTTTTTTGTATATAATAGCATATATTAGTAGTTATTTTCTGATTGCCTGCACTTGTCTTATCAGGAATTCTGCAATGGCAACGATTATTTTAATGTATGCAAATATATCATTTAAATGCATCAAGCAGGTGGGTACAGAAATGACCTGGGGTTCTAGAGAAATGCCACAGCAGTAAAAATTGGAACATTGTAGTAGTGTGGCAGTGTTTCCAGGGTGGCTGTATCAATGAATATACTTTGTGTCGAATGAAATGTATATAACTTCATTTTAATAACCATTAATAGACAAATTGTTTTCATACTTTAAACAAGAAAAGGTATACCGCCTTAAAGGACATAAAAGACTGGTAAACCTGTTCCAGGGTAGCTAAGCCACCTTAGAGAGATACCCATGTCAGGTTTATTATAGTTAGTGATGAGCCAGACAATCCAGTTTGGAAGCCCTCTGACTGGATAGTCCCTAGTATCTGGCATTCAATAGAACAGCCTAATGATGTCAACAGAGGCAATGCATCATTAGTCAAAGGCTCCTCCTCTGGGGTATAAAAGCCTCCTGCCCTGGTGAGCCGGGAATAGCTTGGTGGAATGTCCGTGCAGCCATCTGTGGCTTGTCTCAGGAGCCTGTGTCTCCCATCAATACAAATGCCGGTGGGGCAGCTGCAATAGTGGTTGCCCAGCATTAAAGTGGACCAACACCCAGGATTTTGACTATCCTGGGTGTTGGTCCACTTAGGTGGGGCACCCTGATCGGGGGTGCCCCGCTGTGTGAAACCCCCCCGATCGCCGCAAAAACTCACCTCTCCCTGCTCCCACGTGACCTCGTCCGGCCAATGACAGCGCTCAGAGCCGCTCTGGTATGCGCGTCCAAAGCCGCTTGGACGCGCATACCAGAGCGCTGTCATTGGCTGCGTCTCTCGCTTCCCTCTAACAGGGAGCGCACCTGCACCGGCCATTCACAAAACGGCCGGCGCGGGAGCGCGCCCTGCTAGAGGGAAGCGAGAGACGTGGCCGAGTCTCGCGCATGCGCCGTTGGATCGCCGGTAAGGTAAGGATTGTGGGCCTCCTGGGGGGTTCCTCCCCGCGGGACATCCCGATTTCGGATGCCCCGCGGGGAGGGATCTGATCGGTCCGGGAATCTTATAGATTCCCGGGCCGATCCCCCTTGGGTGTTGGTCCACTTTAAGAAGATCCTAGCCCACAGGTTTTTTTTTTACCCCTTGTGACTTTTGACCCATCCCCTCTGGTGACATCATTAGGCTGTTCCATAGACCTGCAGAGTGGATGCCGTCTGACGGGGGACAGATGAACGAATAAGCAGCAATGGTGAGTTGTCTTTTTTTAATGAATTTTCTTTTTTTAACGGTTTTAAACCCCTATTCAAGTTCACAAGGTAGTGATGGCCAATATGCAACCTGCCAGCATCAGCAGGTGGCATGCCGGATAATCTACCCATATTCGAAGCCCATTACTAATTAAAGTGGGATAAATAAAAAACCCTATTCAAGGGTAAAAAGAAAAAAATCAGGATTACCCATTAGTTAGCTGAGTAGATTGAGTCAAAAAAATAATCTTTTCGCAGATCTACTGAATGCTCCATTCTTTTATATAAATACTAATTATTACACAGTCCTTAAGGTTGATTCAGCACCGTAAGTATTATTTTTGCTCAGGTTGATTAGAGGGAAAATGCTTTTTTTTCGCAAAAATTTCTTTTCTCTGTACAATTCAGCACCATTTTTAGCTGTGATTATTTTTACATTTGCACAGCTAAATATGTCGCTGAACTGCACCTTGCGAATTATAAGAAAAAGCATTTTCTCTCAAAAAACAGCAACATTTCGCACTGGCAGCTGCTAGTACTGCTAATGTCTATGGTCATTTAAAGCAGACCTATATTGTATTTGGCCACATCATTTCTGAGAGTGGAATTCCAGTCAAAATCACCCCCCTGCCTGCTACCCTCTTCTGGGGCTAAGGCAGAACTGGGGATTACAAAGAAATAAAACCCTTATCCCAGCCACAGTCCAGCACTGCTCTCTGCTGAACAAAAAGACACAAAGCGAATGGGCTACGGGTCATAATGACAGAAGAAGTAAAAAGGAGAGCGGTGCTGGACTGCGGCTGAAGTAAGGCTTTTTTTTTCATTGTCCCCCCCCCCCCCCCATCCTGCCTTAGCATCAGGAGAGGGTGGCAGAGCAGGGTTGTTGACTTTGGCAAGAATTCCTCTTTCCCTCCTCAAAGTGATAGGCCACCTTCAAAACTAAAACAGGGCATTCAACAGAAGGGTACCATCTCTGAAAAGCCAGGTGCAGATGTTGGGGAAAGGTGAAGAAATAAGCCAACCAAAGATATGACACAGAACCTCCCAAACTTCTACCTACCATCAGCTAAACTTGCAGCTATGTTGATGCTTGAAAATGTAGATATTAAAATATAATTATTTATTAGACTTTATGTGCAATAAAAGCAAGCAATTTGAAATTTATTGCAGAGTTTGTTATAGAAAGTAAAACCATAACCCACGTAGACCACAACTTGGTTGTTATTTTAGGATGCAATTTTAATCGGAAGATAAGAACATTTTTGTCTTTTAATTTCCTTTCGGTCTTAAACTGAGCGAATAGGACGCTTTACTTTTTTAAAACTGAAAAGAAAGGACAAATATTTGCTCAGTAAATAAATCGTATCTGGTTCTTGTCATAAAAAGGCTGACATAAAAAAAAATTCAACTAGTGAAGCTTGTTTGTGAAGGGATTTAGCCTCTCCTTTGTTGTCTAGCAATAATGCTACAGGTCACTTTCCTCTCTGGAACAGGACATGGGATATGCAGTGTGTATTGTTTTATATCAGTACGTTTTATACATAAGTTCCACCATGAGTTGTCTTACATGGACTATTCATTTGATTAGATTTTTCTGGTAATATACGGTTTAGGTTAAAACATATTTTTACACTAACAAGCCAGTTCTATGGTATACTGTGAAATCTGATCTCTAGAAAGAAAGCCTCATTTGTAAAACTAAATAATAAGCATCTTATACCGAATTTATCTTGGCCACTGAACCAGTGCTAAGATTCGAGATGGAGAAGGCTACTTCTTTAATCAGCTGGCGTTGGGAAGACTAGTTTCATTAAAGCTGGCGGGTACAACAGACTGGCAATGTGCAGATAGGAGCACTCAGCGTGGCCAGTCTTGACGGGCTTCCCATCAGCTTGCTGTATTGTAATGGAAAGCAAGCTATAGGGTTGATTTGGACTTGAAGTCAAGTTTAATACATAGAAAGTTTAGTAAACCGTATTAAAGAGGAAATATGCATCTGGTGTTAATGCTAATAAGATGCTTGTTATTTAGTTTTACAAATGAGGCTTTCTAACAACTTTCTCTTCTTTCTAGAGATCAGATTTCACAGTATACCATAGAACTGGCTTGTTAGTGTAAAAATATGTTTTAATCTAAACCGTATATTACCAGAAAAATCAAATCAAATGAATAGTCCATGTAAGACAACTCATGGTAGAACTTATGTGCAGGAGAGTGCCCTGATTCCCCCAAAAATGTCCCCCATGTATTTTTTATTTTTTTTATAAAAAATCTAAATATATTGTCTTTAAGACAGAATCGGGATATATCGGGATATATCGTATCGTCATACATGTATCGTGATGCATATGGTATCGCCAGATTCTTGCCAATTCACACCCCTAGTGCCTAGTATACCCCCCATTTTACCCACCTTGGTGAAGGAGTTGGCTGGAGGGCACGCTAGAAACATCAGTTTGTTGGATCCACTGCCTGCTTGCCTAGTACCACCAATTATCTGTGAACCCTTCCATCAACCCCTTCAAGGGAAATGAAGCCCACCAAGCCAAACAAGGCTCTGAGAGTGTTGCATGGCATTTAATAAAATAAATTGTCACTTAAAAAAAAGATCTGGCAGATATCTGATGCCCCCCTACCCATAGCAACCTGTGCAACTGCACGCTATGAACGTGCAGTTGCACACCAAAGCCTACACCCTTAGTGTGTGTGTGTGTGTGTGTGTGTGTGTGTATATATATATATATATATATATATATATATATATATATATATATATAGTAGGTAGGCTGTAGTGCACTGTATACTGTCAATTTTGATATTGGATATGCATATTTACTTTAGCTGACATAAGATAAAAAATCAGTTACGTCGGCTTTAATTTCTAGTCATATAGGAACATGTGTCCTCAGGGTGCAGAGTGTTTCTCCTACAGAGAGCAAAGACTGATTATCCTCTATCCTGGTTTGTCTGCCACAGTATGATAGTAAATAATATATTAAGTTAAACTGCTTTCATTTTGTTTCTGAGTTGGTGGCACAGCTGTGAATCCGAGCATCATAAGACTATGAATACCTTTATTAATTGCTAGCACCGAGATGTAGAAGTACATAGTGTGGTCCCCATGGTGCTCTCTGCTTAGAAGGCAACATCTGACTTGATGAAAGCTTGTGTATAAATAAAGCATTGTATGTGAGAAAGAACATTAGCTGCTTTCCATAAAATCTATGTGGTGTTTATTGTACTAATGCTATGCACTAAAGTTAACCATGTGGAATAACGTGAAACTATAGCGATCGGTCATGGCATTTCCATATTCTTTGAAGAGGAAAACAACTTCGGATTCTATATGAAGAAAACATAAAGTTTACTTGTAAAACTTGGACTTGGAGCCTTAGGACAAACTCAGTGATGTGCAAAACGCAAAACATTGTCTGTTTTTTGTAGAATCAAGTCATGTACATTTTTTTCATTTATGGGGATAACTATTTCCTATACTAAATTCAGCAGCAAAGTTAATACACTAAAAAAGTAACAAAACACCTTGAACAACAGCAACTTACAGTAACTGTTCTAGATTTTACAAACAAACCAGTGTCTCTTGGAGCTTCTGGCCCCCTGACAACAGAAAGTGCTGCTGGGTTTGCTGTTACTGTGCTTTGTCAGTAATGTCAGTTGAATTCAGACAGCCCCATGGCTGGGATGCTGGGAAAGGAAGTCCAAAATGGACACTAACTTCCTTTTTCAACTGTGCCAGATTGTTGGTCCGGTTTAAATTCAGGCAGCAGCATGGCTGATATTCTGGTAAAGGAAGCTCCAAAATGGCTGCTACCAGGAGAAAATCTGCAAGGCAGCATTTTATCTTCAAGTGGATGTAAGAGCAAATGTAAGTGTTGACGATGATTCAGTATCATGCATGTAGAGGGGGCAAGTGAGTTTTGAGGAGTTTTCTTTTCTAACTGTGCCAGGCTGTTGGTCAGGTTTAAGGTAAAGAAGACAAGCAATTACATTTGCCATAGCATGCTTTTTAGACATGTTAAAGTGAGTGTCTAATCATAGCCTAAAAGCCTGTAAAAGTCACATTCCTCCCAATTACAGCAAAACGACATATGTATCGGTAGACACCCGTCCCTTTTTTAATTAGTATGGGGTTTCCCTTCTCTGAGGGGGGACCCCACACTTTTTAAAAACATTTTTAAGGCTGGTTTCACACCACAGAGGATGCAGGGTATTCACATTTTCGAGTGAGAACCCTGCAGCCGCCTGTGGAAAGCTGCCCATAGCAATTTATGGACACTTTCAAGTATGCTTTGGGTGCGCCGCAAAAGCCCTGTCTGCAGTGTCTTGAGGCCGCAGCGCTTGCTAATCCACTCCATTGAATGGAGAACACAAATTCTAACACCCTCCTGAAAGCGCAAGCAAAACCGCAATCTTGCTGGTGTGAAAACAGCCTACGGGTTAAACCCTTAATTTCTTTTTAACAGCGTGGGGAAGAGCCTGTAACAGCAGGGTTAGATATTCTGGCAGCAAACTCTAAAAATGTCAGATGTGCTTATCTGCAAATGTGTCATTAATTCACAAAATACTAAACCTAGAAAAAAAGCAGTATGTCATTTAAACTTCAAAGGCCCTAGAGACTCCAGGGCCATCCAAATCCCACTCCCATGAGCATCCGGAATTGGGATGCCCCACTGTGTGAAACCCCCAGATTGCCAATTTCACTCACCTGCTCCCGGAGCCCCAGAGCCCTCGTCTGCAGCTAGGCATTGCGGCTGCATCCCAGCTCACCTCCAGCTGTGTGTGTTCCTGTGCTAGGTCTTTATGAATGGCAGGAGTAGGCACTGCTGACAGCGAGACCCTTCACTCAGCTCATTAGCCACTGAGCGGATAGGAGAGCCAAATAGGAGCGAAAATGAAGGCACAGATTGGCTAAGTGGGCCACTTAGCCATTCAGCATGCTCAGTTCCGGCTGGGGATTCATGGGAATAGCCATAACAACATCTGGGCATTTTGAGATACCCCACCTAAAAGTAACAGGACAGGGGGAAGTGAAAAGAAATCCAATTTTAGGACTCTCTATTATAATGCCATACATTATTTCTGGAGCTTGGTCAATAGCTACTGTTTAGGTCATGGTATATCTGTAGTAAAACATGACGGAAACTGGATTTACAGCAATTTATCATGAAGATATTTTGCTGGTCGTCTGACTGGCTTTCTCAATTCAGAATGACTTGTACAGGAGTACAAGAACAACCTGTGTTAACAATAAAATTACAAGGCCAGGGACCTCCTATAAATAAGCTGTTGCTGGTTTTTGCATGGTTGGAGTTATATGGTGTCATTCAGCTGCCTGGGAGAAGTGTTAAAACTGTGTACTATGTGTCTGACAATAGATGCCTCATCTCTGTTCCAGTTTGGCCTTTTCAAATTATTTGTCAGATTTGCCTCAATTTATTGCATTAGATATATTGCAAAATATATACTATAGCTTATTTTATTAGCTCACTGCTGAAGAATGATGAATGAATGTGAACGAATCGATGACTGACGTGGAGACAAAGAGCCCCATCCTATATTTCCTCCCTCTTACTACCTTTTAAATGTTTTTTCTTCTTTCTGCCTATGATATATTTGTAGAAATATATCTCATACATTATATTAGATCCTTAGCTATCAAATATTTAATAGTAACTAGGGCAGCAAACGTCCCCAGTACAAATTACGGCTTGCCAATTTATGGATTTTTATTTTTTTCTGGTGAAAACTAGAAACAAATGTAACCAGATTTGCGTGTTTTGGAAGTTAGTGTTTCATCTAAAAATGATTGTTTCACAAAGTATAACAGTTTGCTTAGGCAGAAATTCCCCCTCCAGTGCCTGTGGGGAAATAGACGTGGAATTTGCAGGAATAGGTACAGCTGAGACCTGGAGTTTTCAGCTCCTAAATGATTTTTTTACCTCTTTAATACATGTAAAAAAACAAAAAAAAACAAAACAAAATTTGTATAATATTTGCCATACAACATGTTATTTTCTGGTAGATTGCCAGGTGGAAATAATGTAGGAGACTTATTTTTGTCCCACTGCACAATATCTAATATTTTCTAGAAGTATTCAGCATTTAAACAAATGCGCAGATGTAGTGCATAATTTCATTTTTATTAACGTTCTGCATTACTGCATGGTGAGTAAAGCCTTTTGGAAAAAAACACAGATTATTACTCATGAAAGCACAGTGATTTATGAGAAAAGCAAAAATAGCTTTGGCTTACAGAGGAAAAAATTGTAACCGGGGAAGCAGATGGAGGTTATTGTAAAAGACTTTTCATTGTAAAGGGCGCTATCGTTTTATTTTTATTTATTTATTTCATTTAATCTGACATTTTAAAACATACACAATTATGTCCCATTAAATATCCCATCAATGCTTTGGTGGAGTAAACTTCTTCTTGGTAAAAAAGCTGACCTTGACACTTGCAGCTTATGTAAAGCTCTCCTGAAAAGTGAGACCAAAGGATTTCATCTCATGTATGCCCTGTCTGTTGCTGGGGAAGACGACTTCCCTTGAGACAGAGAATTTTCCTGGAGGCATTCCCTATTTACTAATGTGACCAGTAAAACCAAGTAAGATTATGACCAAGTAGAAACATATGTGCATTGTGAGTGTAAATGTAGAGGGGGCTTTCATTAATGTGTGTTATTTAACTGGTAATATGTGTGTTCTCAGCCATTGTAATTGATATACTGTAGAACTAATCTTAAAAATTTAAGTATCTACAAGGTGTAGGTGCACTTACGGTTGCTGGCTTCTTTAAGAGAGACAACTTCCTTGAAGCAAAATATTTAAGGCTTTGTTTTCTGTTGCAGAACAACACGTGAAGATCTCATTATATGTGTAATCACAGGTTTCTCCTTCTGAGTTTGGGCAGGTCACCTATGGACTTATTCCCTCTTGCCAGATGGCCCAGAACCTTCTTCCAGTCTGCTTATCCCTGGGGCTGCCACAGTGTCTTCCTTTCTTCAACTCGTGACTGCTTCTCTATTTCCATTCCAGGCTCCTATGCAACATTTATTCTTTCCTCTCTGATGGATCAATTTTTAAATATTTGCTATCAGTGAAACGCCCGTTAAAGCAGACCAACAGTCAAAAATGACTTAGACCAGACCAACACAACAAACAGTGCTCATATGCAATATAGGACAATTTAGATTGCTGCACATAAAAATTAATTTACCCTTTTCTAACTCTTGCTGTGGTAAATTTTAGAAACAAGATGGCGGCTCATGCATTTGCAGGCTGCCTGCAAACAGGAAGTGCTGCTGGGCTTCCTGTTATTGTGCATTATCAGTTATGTCAGTTGAATCCAGGCAGCAGCATGGCTGAGATGCTGGGAGAGGAAGCTCCAAAATGGC
The DNA here is from genome assembly GCA_027917425.1 of Gastrophryne carolinensis. NCBI lineage: Eukaryota > Metazoa > Chordata > Amphibia > Anura > Microhylidae > Gastrophryne > Gastrophryne carolinensis. The sequence continues at coordinate 237,121,899 of CM051238.1, read as the reverse complement.
CTCTGCCATTCTTTTCCAACTGTGCCAGGCTGTTGGTACAGTTTAAGTGCCTCCTAAATTCTTCCAGACATTACCACAGTTAATGCCAAACGTGTCTCACATGGCCTGGGCCGCATGTTGCACATGAGATAGTGCGCCTGTCTAGGCTAGCTCCAACTGTCAGAAATTGTTTATCACAAAGTTCTCAGCAAAACTAGATGTTCACCTTTTATTTACTTACTGCGTTAGATAATGGAAGGCTATTTATGTTATTGCATGTTTAATATTAGAAGAAAACAAAAGCACATAAAGTATTTTAAAGATTTAGAGTCCTATTTAGTAGGACCTAAATAACTGCTCTTTTTAGTATGTAAGGCTCCATCTCTAGGAGGTGGCAAATTGGACGTTTCCATATGTTGTACATATGTTTGCTTGTCTAAACATATGAGTGGCTCTACATTTTACAGCAAAAGGGTATTGATTTATGTTTCTTCTTACAGACAGGACTTACTCGACCATGACCACGGTATATTGTGTAAAAGTGTGTTATTATAACTACAAATTGTAAATTATAATACATATACTGTAGGAAACAATACTACCAAAGAATCTTTATTCTCTCACAGGAATACAAGTTCCAGTGTAACGCTAATACTATTTTCAATAGGCAAATTCAGGCAGGGGCAAACATGGGGGGGACCCCAGGTCCAAACCTCCGCAGCCCAGACAGGACCACACCAACAGGACTGCTGGCTATCACACATCCCACACATGAGAGTGCAGTAGGGAAGCAGGAAAGAAATGGGGGTGTAGCAGGGCTGCAACAGGGAGCAGATCAGATATAGGGATGCTACTTGGAAGTAGGACAAAGGTGCAGTGTGGAAGCAGCCATGGGGTTGAAGCGGGGAGAAGAGATGAGGTTTCAACGTGGAAACAGGGTGGATAATGTGGGTGTAGCATGGGAGCAGGGTAAAGATGGGGTTCTCCAGCAGGTGGCTGCTGATGTAATTTGCCCACCACCCAGCTCCCAGCAGCAGTATCAAAACAATAGGGGTATGGTGATTTACCAGTGGATACACCCATAGAGATTCATGTATGGTTGTTATAACCACATTTTATGTGCCCTGTACAAGACAAGATGGCCCTCTCAGAACAAAACACACTTTATGCAATAGATCGAACTGCTTACACCCCAAAAATGCATCTAGCACAGATGTGCACTCTCATCCGTGACAAAGCAGACAAAAATTTACCCTCATCCACCAAAAATCTGCCAGAGGTAAACTGCACTCCCTGGGTCCAAACAAAACAAACTGCATAGTGTGGACCCTCCTCCACACACCACCCTTGCCTAGTCAGGCTCCAGTTCTAACTTCCTGTCTGCAAGCTACATGAGGAGTTCTATACAAAAAGGAATTTGCTCTGCTATTATGTATAGATAGATCACAATCATTAATGGGTGTTTTTAATAAAAATAAAAAAGCTGGGTGAATTTTAACCAAATATTACCATTTAATTAAACATTTGATTAATACACGTTCCAGTGGAATTTAACTGAAACCTGAATCTGCATAGCTACACTGGTAAAGACGGCTGCCCAGTCTCTGTCACATTGGTGAAGATGTGTGATTTCCTAGGGCCATGTTTGTAATTGTCTGACACTGCTGTCAGAGCTATTAGTATCAAGTGAAAGAGCTAGTAGCGCATTGGAATCATCACCTAATTCCTCACTGACCTGCGACTGCGGGTGGAGTAGCTCATTGAGAACTGTAGACTGAGCAGGAGACTGTGTCTATGTAATAAATTCCTTAAGCGGACAATGAGCTCGGAATCATCAATGAGGCTCTCTTGGCAGGCATGCTGGTTGATTTTAATAAAAATAGCCGCTTTCAGCAGAGCGAATTCAGAGTGCCAAATTTACAGCTGCCTTGCCCGATTATTCTTCAATCTCCTTCAGTGCTAATTAGAACCAGTGGGCAAATTAAGTATATCGATTGCATTTTTGTTGAAATAACCCCGTTCTCTCACCCTTTATTTTATTTGTTTCTTGGAGAAAGAAATGTAATTCTTTTCAGCGCGTCCTCCTCAAAGTGGTGTCTCTTTCTTTTCAGCCATAATACAAAGACCACGTCATGGCTGGATCCTCGGCTAGCAAAGAAAGCAAAACCCCCAGAAGAGTGCAAGGAGAATGGTAAGTTGTCACACTCATTCTGGAAAGAATGCTGTTAACCTCTTTGGTGCCTTGCTGGTAATCTATAAATGTTTAAAGATGTTAATGAGCAGCACCGAAAGACATGGCTTTGGATGAAATCCACTTGTTGTATAGAGGAGGGCAGTCAGATGCCCATTCTGGCATCATGCGCCTCCCCTCCAGCCTCTAGTCACAGTCAAGGTTTACAACAAACATAGTTTGAATTTGCCTGCCTCAGCCCAGGAGTTGTATGTGATAACTCAAGGAAGATGCAATGCAAGGGGAACCATCAGGACCATTTCAAAGGATTATGATTATAATATCATGTAACCCTAAAGGTAAAGGCTCCTTTTGAACTGATTTGTGACCCTGTTTTTGATATATTGCCCTGGTACAGTGGCAGCAACAGGTTGTCTTTAATGTGACTGTTGTATCTGTATTCAAGAGTGATACACATTGAACAAAACCCCTTTAAAATTTTACCTTTTGATCTGGTTTGGTGGAAATGTAGTTTGTGTGTTTTATTATAGTTATTTAGAATCCCCTTGCCTAGATGTAAATAGTTTATGCAGAGCATATGTTTTGTCATCAGCAGCTTTGCATGAATGAATCCATTGTTGCTTGCATAATACAGAGGGGACCCCCTTTGCATCTTGTAATGGCGATGTATAAACATGCAGTAACTGTCGCCATATCCAGCACCTGTGCGCCATACACCGGGGTGCTATAATTGCAGAACTGTGACCGCTGTAATGGCGCAGATTGCTTGTTTCCCAAGTTAAAAAATGTCGGCTTATGAGCTGTTTGCACAACTAGTTACAGCTCAGTATATGTGTGCTCATTAAAGAAAGAGGACGACCATCTGACATTTCCAAATATCAATTAACCTTCAGATCAGAAATGACAACAACTTTTAAGATTATGAGCAGGGATGATTTTCTAATAACGTCCTTTAGGCAAATACAATAATGTTATGTGCCATGGAAAATTATTTTTACAGATAACACCTAGTACATAAGTAGGAACTATTATACATTGTAGGTGAGAAAGATTCAATTCAATGTATCACACAATGAAGCGTGGATATTAGTAACTTATTAGTATCAACATTTTAAGCAATTTTAGAAAGCTGGCATCCTTGCCAGTGCCTCTGTGTTAAGTATGGCACAGAATATTAAACGTATAGCAATCTGAAATGTAGGAGGAATGTTTTACCAGACCTAATGCTGATGGCTGTATACTGTACATCGCGCCATACTGCAGCCCATTTGTAAGTTAGGTGTGACATTACAAATAAAGTGGTGTCTAATCATTAATTGAAGAAGAAATAAACCCATTCATAACTTTAACTCTGGTATTCATTCCAAAATAATGACTGTGTCTGTTCCAAGGCATTTGCATTGATATTCCATTTGCAATGCGCTGCATCTGCTGGAGCAATAATTGCATTTAATTGCCAGCCAAATTGATTTATACCTGTAACCACTTTGAACACTTTCACAGAAATTACTTTTTCTAATTTAATGGTTGGAAATAGGCTTCTGACATACCAGTAGTGTGAATGCATTACTTCTCTGCTATATTTAGTTTGTTTATTTAGTACTGCAAAAGTACTGTTAATTAAACGCATCGAGACTTGACGTTAAGTTCTTTTTCAATTTATGCTAGAATAAAGCTGCATAGTATACATTATGTTTATTACAGCATTTAATATAAACACACTGAGACCCAGTATGGCCCGAATCTGCACAACCTAAAAATGTATCACTTTATTGAATTCCTTCCTTGGTGATGACACTTGAAGCCATGGAACATGTGGGTGTGGCACGGGCACCTGGGACTGTTGCCATGCTGCTTTGGTGTATTAGTCCTATCATATAATTTGTAGTATGATTAACCTTCAATTAAATTTGATTCTTTTTATGGATTGTGACTTTCTTGGGCGGGGGTGCATCATAGCACATGGCATGACCAATATCCTAATGGGCATTTTTGGTTGGAATTATGTGGCTTGGCTGACTTCTTTTGTGATTACATTTGTAGGGGAGGGAGAGTTAGATACTCTCCGGAGATTCGTTGTATGTTGGTAATGGTGGTTGAGTTTTCACCTTTTCACCCCAGGAATTGTGGAATAGGAGGGGAGGTATAAGCTACAGTACAAATGCCACCACTATTTATAACTTATACAAATCATGTTCAATATGTTGGATACAGGTGGGCTTCAAGTATAAGCCCTGTCGTCTATAAAGAACTGTGCATCATACTTTGCTCTTGACACCCTTGGCACCCCTGGCATCCCCTGAGAATACATTCAGCACCTAGCATTTAACCAGATGAAGCTTGAGGGCTCTGGTGATGCTTCAGCCAGGCCCTTTCCCTGTTTAATATAATTGGTGGCCATTTGAAGTGTCCATGGAACATAGAGACCCCACCTTCCATTGATATTATTAAAATACAGGGAACTGGATAGCAGGCCCCTGACAACGATATGTATACAAGGTCTACATATGTGGTATTTCTGCCCTAATTTAATTATTTAGTGCAATTCTGGTTTGGATTTTGGAGTGCTGCACAGGTTGGCTTTGCTGGCCACCTTTTAAGAAATTCAATCAACCAAAAAACATGGTGCTCATTCACCTGCAATACTTATTGACACTACATCTGGTAGAGCAGTAAGACAGACTAGTTTTAGTTTTTTTTCATGATAGGTTCCTCTTTAAGGTTTTAGTTGAAGTTAAGCCTTCCATGAATGGATATACTTCACTGGCACGGGATGGGTGGCAGTTGATGCAGATTGCATGATGTAGTGTTGTATTGTATCACAGGAGTATTGTATTTTAGCATAATTTACAAATATATTTCCGGTGATACTACTGTAGAAGGTTTTTTGATCCAAATACATACAGGCCATATAACATTTAATGCTTTATCTATTATGACAGGGGGCAACAGGGGATTGAAGAAAGCAAAGTGTTTAAAATGTTTTCTGGCATTTGTTTTAATTTAAACTGTGAGGTATATACAAACTGTCCTCATGTCCTCATGAAAAATGCTATATAAAAATAGTGAGTTTCTTTGGTGATCTGTGGGGATATATACAATGGCTGGCCCAAATCTGGATGGGGGAGAAACAACGCTGAGGAGAGTGAAAATCCCAAGTGGTGTTCCTCTTTAAGGCCAGCCCAACACTAATTTCCATGCAGATGAAAGCCAATTTTGAAATGAGAAGCCTCTGAGAAACAATGGTTACCCCTATGAAAAGTGGATAAAAAATTTAAGGGCTCCCAGCTCCATGCACGCTCTCGTCCATCTATTCACTAGTAAGGGTGAGCAAGAGTGCGCACGAAGCCGGGGGATGCTGCTTTTTGTCTCTCTATGCACCAGCCTCACAGACCTGGGACAACAGCGCTGGAACACGGGGTAAGGCTTGCAATGGTGTGACACCAGCAGGTGGGCAGTGTTAGATAGGACATTTTATACCTTGAAAAGTTTAGTATGGCAAGTTGATTGCACAGAAGAAACTGAAAACTGGGGTAATGAAAATGAAGATGTTTTTTGATGAATAGGATAGCTGATTTCAAGAAAGAAGATTTAGACTTTATTTTGCCAACTATATACATAGAAAATGGCATGGCAGTAAGTACTAAAAGTAGCCCCCTCCCCTCCAGGCTACCAAGCTGGTGCACCAGTCATAGGGGCTAGTAACGCAAGGCTCAAAGGTTGAGCAGCCGGTCCCTGGTCCAGCCCCAGCCCCTATGCTCTTCAACACCGATCTAATGCTCTGTGCGTGCTAGGGGGGCCTCTTGAAGAACACCAGGCTCATGTCAATTATCACTGTACTCTTTGCCCCTCCCTGGTGCCTGTGGAAGTATAGCCAGCTTGCTGGCAGGTATCTTGCTGTCCCCACCCAATCCATAGGTGCCCTTACCAGTTCACAAAGGGTAAACACGCACAAACCAATAAAAAAAATATAAAACAAATGTAACTATACTAACCTCTAACGTCTTCATCCAGTGGGTGGTTTCCAGGGCTCCTCCAGCAGCCCTGGAAACCTCCAGACCGAAAGGACAGCATCCAGCACTGTATGAAGACATTGTGAGTTTAGTTCTATAAAATATGTTTTATGGAGTGTGTTTTTTTTTTTGCTTTCAGTACTTGAGAACTGATATGGCTTTCATAGGCCTTTATAGCATTTCAACGGGTAGGAGGGGTTGGCAAGTAATAACCCACACCAGCAAAACACCCAGCTTGTAAATGAAGAAGGCTATGCTTTTTAAAGTTTTTTTTTAAAACCATTTAAATGGCAAGCCTATGAAAGGGAAGGCTTAGCACTGTAAAAACAACACACAGACATCACATACATTTGGCCAATAAATCAATGGGCATTAACACCTGTAAAAAAAAATATGTGTGATCTGCTGAATCACACAGGTGATCCTGTGAAATTTTATTAGCCTGCACTAAATCCGGTGCAATGTCTTAGTACAGTTTTCTTAACTACCAAAGAATATTACCAAGCCACATACAAGTCTTTCCTTACAGCCACAAAGTGAAGTAACAGTGTATTTAACTAACCCATCCTCTGTAAACCTCTTGAACTGGTTTTGTGGAAATGTATAGGCTTGGCCAAAGGGCAGTAACCTTTATCTACTTTTTACTATTATAATTATATTATGCATCATTTGAGGATTACCCTAGTTTACTTGTGCATTAACACATGCAGCCACAAAGATGCAAGTGCCTGTGCAGGCCTATTTCAGTCTATATTGGCAAGGGGAATGTTGTTTGAAGGTTCTGTTCCGTCTCGACGGCATATATCCTAATTAACCTTATAGAACAGAGCTGTCTATTTCTTTGTTTTTCTGCCTCTGATTATGTATGCTGTAGCTTCATTTCCTGCAAGCATTTCCTGCCTAAGGTCATTGGCTTGAGAACGCAAAGAGAGTGACTCATCACATCCAGCAACATTCAGGGACAAAGAAACAGAAAAAAGGACTACTGCTTTGGCAACTTTGTTAAAAAGGAGGACAGTAGATTTATTTTATCTTTTATACAGTAAATATATGCTGGCCATACACTATAGACCACAGACGATTAAAGCCTCTAAACCATGCTTCTTTTTAAAAAAAAATGCTAAATATTACAGGGGTATGTCATGTAATCATGATATTTATACATTTATTTTCCAATAACACATTTTTATAGAATACATGAAATGGGAACAGAAAGGCATTGCAACAGATTACACAAGTGATTGTCCAGTCTGTGGACTCAATACTTTGCTGGAGCAAACTCATCACTTGAGACGTTTATGCTCCTCACTAAAGATAAGAGAGCCAATTTGTTAGAAATGGAATTCACTCGCTCGAATCCAAATTTCTTGGGAGTTGTAGGTACCAAAAAAAAACACCTTCTGTCTCACTATCCAGAGCCAGGTCTTACATTATACTGAATGCAAGGGTCCCATTCGTCTCCATGCATCCTCACTTCCGGCAGTGTTAAAGTTGAATAACAAAGAAAAAAAAACCCTTACCCCATGTTCCAGCGCTGTTGTCCCAGGTCAGTGCGGCTGGTGCATAGAGAGACGAAAAGCAGCATCCCCCGGCTTTGTGTGCGCTCTTGCCCACCCTTACTAGTGAATAGATGGACGAGAGCGCGCATGGAGCTGGAGGCCCTTTATTTTTTTATCCACTTAACACCCCGTACAAATGAGCAATTCCTAAATATGTATTTCGGATGAATCCAACTTTCTTGGGGAAATTTCAACTAATCAATTTTAAAGTTCACTCATCTCTATTCCTTACCAAGAAAGAAACCTAAAAAATAGTAGAAAATACAAAGGACAGTTATTTGTAACCTTCTTTTTCCTAGTAATGTGACTGCCTTAAGCTTTATTTTTTAGCATGCCAAATCAAAAAAGTGTTTCAATCTCTATATTTTGTTACTGCATTATAGCTAGGGATGAGCGAATCGATCCAGACGAACCCGAATTTGTTCAGAATTTCAGGAAAAATTCGATTCTGAACGAATCCGAATTTCCCCGCGATTCGATCGATCAAAGTTTTCCTTTAAACTCCATTTACTTCAATTACAGGCATTGTAAAATGGTGGATGGACATGTCTGGATATATCCCCTGGGGCAAGTTATCATGGGAAGGTCACATGCAGCCTATCAGCAGCCAGGAGCCCCTGTGACAGCGCTATATAAATGGCGGCCATCTTGCTGGTGCGCATTTCAGCCTTGTATTGCGGCCACAACAGAGCTGTTTAGAGACAGGTAGAGACTAAGAGAGAGTCAGGGAGAGTCAGGGAGACCAACAGAGTGCCAGACAGAACCAGGGAAAGATAGGGAAAGATAGGGAAAGATCGAGGCAGGAACAGCAGAGAAAGTGACAGGGAAAGCTTTTTTTTTATTTTCATTTCACTTCATTTGCCAGATCAGTTTTAAATTGCTTTTGTTTGTGCTGTAAAAATTCCTGGCCACTGTGCATCCCATCTTGGCAGTGGCATATTTAACCCTATCTGTTACACACAAGCATTTCTTATAACTCGTTTAGTTTAAATTTTTTTTGTGCTGTAAAAACCCCAGCCCACATGTGCATCCTATTTCAGCACATTTGACCCTATCTGTTACACTAAAGCAGCTTTTAAAGGCTATTTCTCATAAAGATATTGCATTTTGAATTGTTTTTTGTCTGTTTTAAATACACCAGCCCACATGGGCATCCCAAACCAGCACATGTCACCCTATCTGGTATACTAAATAAGCGTTGTTCATCCTCAGCTTAATCAAGCTATTTCATTTTGAATTGGTTTTTGTCCTGCTGTCAAAACACCAGGCCGCAGGGTATCCCAAACAAGCACGTTGCACCCTATCTGTTATACTAAATAAGCGTCTTCAGCCTCATTTTAATCAAGCTATTGCATTTTGATTTGGTTTTTGTCTGCTTTAAATACACCAGCCCCATGGGCATCCCAAACCAGCACATATTACCCTATCTGTTATACTAAATAAGCGTCTACAGCCTCATTTTAATTAAGCTATTGCATTTTGAATTGTTTTTTGTCCTGCTGTCAAAAAAACACCAGGCCGCAGGGTATCCCAAACCTGCACGTAGCACCCTATCTGTTATACTAAATAAGCATTGTTCATCCTCAGCTTAATCAAGCTATTGCATTTTGAATTGGTTTTTGGTCTGCTGCCAAAACACTAGGCCGCAGGGTATCCCAAACCTGCACGTAGCACCCTATCTGTTATACTAAATAAGCGTTGTTCATCCTCAGCTTAATCAAGCTATTGCATTTTTAATTGGTTTTTGGTATGCTGCCAAAACACTAGGCCGCAGGGTATCCCAAACCTGCATGTAACACCCTATCTGTTATACTAAATAAGCGTTGTTCATCCTCAGCTTAATCAGGCTATTGCATTTTTAATTGGTTTTTGGTCTGCTGCCAAAACACTAGGCCACAGGGTATCCCAAACCTGCATGTAGCACCCTATCTGTTATACTAAATAAGCATTGTTCATCCTCAGCTTAATCAAGCTATTGCATTTTGAATTGGTTTTTGGTCTGCTGCCAAAACACTAGGCCGCAGGGCATCCCAAACCTGCACGTAGCACCCTATCTGTTATAATAAATAAGCGTTGTTCATCCTCAGCTTAATCAAGCTATTGCATTTTTAATTAGTTTTTGGTATGCTGCCAAAACACTAGGCTGCAGGGTATCCTAAACCTGCACGTAGCACCCTATCTGTTATAGAAAATAAGCGTTGTTCATCCTCAGCTTAATCAAGCTATTGCATTTTGAATTGGTTTTTGGTCTGCTGCCAAAACACTAGGCCACAGGGTATCCCAAACCTGCACGTAGCACCCTATCTGTTATACTAAATAAGCTTTGTTCATCCTCAGCTTAATCAAGCTATTGCGTTTTGAATTGGTTTTTGTCCTGCTGTCAAAAAAACACCAGGCCGCAGGGTATCCCAAACCTGCACGTAGCACCCTATCTGTTATACTAAATAAGCGTTGTTCATCCTCAGCTTAATCAAGCTATTGCATTTTGAATTGGTTTTTTGTCTGCTGCCAAAACACTAGGCCGCAGGGTATCCCAAACCTGCACGTAGCACCCTGTCTGTTATACTAAATAAGCGTTGTTCATCCTCAGCTTAATCAAGCTATTGCATTTTGAATTGGTTTTTGGTCTGCCGCCAAAACACTAGGCAGCAGGGTATCCCAAACCTGCACGTAGCACCCTATTTGTTATACTAAATACGTTTGTTCATCCTCAGCTTAATCAAGCTATTGCATTTTTAATTGCTTTTTGTCCTGCTGTCAAAACACTAGGCCGCAGGGTATCCCATATTGCCAATTTTCATAGTATCTGGTGCAGAGAAGCAGTTCCTCACTTTATTTAGCTTCTGCTTTTTAAAGTAAACACATTTTTTAACGTATCTATTGCGCATTAAAAATACATAAAAATGTCAGGCAGACAAGTGCCAGGATGTTCAAAGAGGAGTGGCAGAGGCCAAGATTCAGCAGGCAGAGGTCGCAGCAGACTAGGGGCGAGTGGCAGCAGGAGTCACGGTGAGAGACCTGGTTAACCACATCATCACAAGTTACATCTGAGACCCCCAGTCTAGGGTCGGTAGGTTCCTCTGACACAACCCTGAGTTGGCATGCCCCAAGAGCAGTCCCTGTCCTCCCATTGCCTCTGTCCTACGCCGTTCCCTCCCCCAGCGACGTATCCTATGCCTTGGGTTCAGCTCCACTCTTTAGTGAGGAGGACGATCAGATAGAGGACAGTCAGCAGCTACTGCCCAGCCAAGAAATGGAGGTGGCTTCTTTAGCTAGGCAGACAAATAGTGATGTGGAGAGTGTCGTGGGTGTTGCGAGCGTTCCAGCTCCTGCGCCAGACACTGTTGAGGAAACCGAGAACAGTCCTGCCCGAGAACAGTCCAGCCCTAGAAAAGCTGTCCTGCCCGGCCAGTAGCGTGCCATCTGAGCGGGTGTTTAGTGCGGCAGGGGCCATAGTTACGGCGAGGAGAACTCATCAAAACACCAGGCCGCAGGGTATCCCAAACAAGCACGTTGCACCCTATCTGTTATACTAAATAAGCGTCTTCAGCCTCATTTTAATCAAGCTATTGCATTTTGATTTGGTTTTTGTCTGCTTTAAATACACCAGCCCCATGGGCATCCCAAACCAGCACATATTACCCTATCTGTTATACTAAATAAGCGTCTACAGCCTCATTTTAATTAAGCTATTGCATTTTGAATTGTTTTTTGTCCTGCTGTCAAAACACCAGGCCGCAGGGTATCCCAAACCTGCACGTAGCACCCTATCTGTTATACTAAATAAGCATTGTTCATCCTCAGCTTAATCAAGCCATTGCATTTTGAATTGGTTTTTGGTCTGCTGCCAAAACACTAGGCCGCAGGGTATCCCAAACCTGCACGTAGCACCCTATCTGTTATACTAAATAAGCGTTGTTCATCCTCAGCTTAATCAAGCTATTGCATTTTTAATTGGTTTTTGGTATGCTGCCAAAACACTAGGCCGCAGGGTATCCCAAACCTGCATGTAACACCCTATCTGTTATACTAAATAAGCGTTGTTCATCCTCAGCTTAATCAGGCTATTGCATTTTTAATTGGTTTTTGGTCTGCTGCCAAAACACTAGGCCACAGGGTATCCCAAACCTGCATGTAGCACCCTATCTGTTATACTAAATAAGCGTTGTTCATCCTCAGCTTAATCAGGCTATTGCATTTTTAATTGGTTTTTGGTCTGCTGCCAAAACACTAGGCCACAGGGTATCCCAAACCTGCATGTAGCACCCTATCTGTTATACTAAATAAGCGTTGTTCATCCTCAGCTTAATCAAGCTATTGCATTTTTAATTGGTTTTTGGTCTGCTGCCAAAACACTAGGCCGCAGGGCATCCCAAACCTGCACGTAGCACCCTATCTGTTATAATAAATAAGCGTTGTTCATCCTCAGCTTAATCAAGCTATTGCATTTTTAATTAGTTTTTGGTATGCTGCCAAAACACTAGGCTGCAGGGTATCCTAAACCTGCACGTAGCACCCTATCTGTTATAGTAAATAAGCGTTGTTCATCCTCAGCTTAATCAAGCTATTGCATTTTGAATTGGTTTTTGGTCTGCTGCCAAAACACTAGGCCACAGGGTATCCCAAACCTGCACGTAGCACCCTATCTGTTATACTAAATAAGAGTTGTTCATCCTCAGCTTAATCAAGCTATTGCATTTTGAATTGGTTTTTTTGTCTGCTGCCAAAACACTAGGCCGCAGGGTATCCCAAACCTGCACGTAGCACCCTGTCTGTTATACTAAATAAGCGTTGTTCATCCTCAGCTTAATCAAGCTATTGCATTTTGAATTGGTTTTTGGTCTGCCGCCAAAACACTAGGCAGCAGGGTATCCCAAACCTGCACGTAGCACCCTATTTGTTATACTAAATACGTTTGTTCATCCTCAGCTTAATCAAGCTATTGCATTTTTAATTGCTTTTTGTCCTGCTGTCAAAACACTAGGCCGCAGGGTATCCCATATTGCCAATTTTCATAGTATCTGGTGCAGAGAAGCAGTTCCTCACTTTATTTAGCTTCTGCTTTTTAAAGTAAACACATTTTTTAACGTATCTATTGCGCATTAAAAATACATAAAAATGTCAGGCAGACAAGTGCCAGGATGTTCAAAGAGGAATGGCAGAGGCCAAGATTCAGCAGGCAGAGGTCGCAGCAGACTAGGGGCGAGTGGCAGCAGGAGTCACGGTGAGAGACCTGGTTAACCACATCATCACAAGTTACATCTGAGACCCCCAGTCTAGGGTCGGTAGGTTCCTCTGACACAACCCTGAGTTGGCATGCCCCGAGAGCAGTCCCTGTCCTCCCATTGCCTCTGTCCTACGCCGTTCCCTCCCCCAGCGACGTATCCTATGCCTTGGGTTCAGCTCCACTCTTTAGTGAGGAGGACGATCAGATAGAGGACAGTCAGCAGCTACTGCCCAGCCAAGAAATGGAGGTGGCTTCTTTAGCTAGGCAGACAAATAGTGATGTGGAGAGTGTCGTGGGTGTTGCGAGCGTTCCAGCTCCTGCGCCAGACACTGTTGAGGAAACCGAGAACAGTCCTGCCCGAGAACAGTCCAGCCCTAGAAAAGCTGTCCTGCCCGGCCAGTAGCTTGCCATCTGAGCGGGTGTTTAGTGCGGCAGGGGCCATAGTTACGGCGAGGAGAACTCATCTGTCAACTAAAAATGTGGAGAGACTCACCTTTGTGAAAATGAATCAGGGATGGATCAGCAAGGATTTCCACCCACCAATGGCTGATGCATGCGACTAGATTCAGCATGGTGCCACGTTTTACACTTTCCAAATGGTGCAAAACATATTTATGTGTTTTGCCCAATTTTTGGGCTCCTGCTGATGCCAACTTCAGGGTGTGCCTTTAAGCCAATTTTGGGCCTCCTGCTGCTGCCAGCTCCAGTGTCTCTTTCAAGCTATGTTTGGGCTCCTGCTGCTGCTGCTTGCAACTCCAGGGTGTGATTCATCCAATTTTTGGGCTCCTGCAGCCAACTCCAGTGTCTCTTTCACGCAATGTTTGGGATCCTGCTGCTGCTGCTTGCAACTCCAGGGTGTGATTCATCCAATTTTTGGGCTCCTGCTGCCAACTCCAGTGTCTCTTTCAGCCAATGTTTGGGCTCCTGCTGCTGCTTGCAACTCCAGGGTGTGATTCATCCAATTTTTGGGCTCCTGCAGCCAACTCCAGTGTCTCTTTCACTCAATGTTTGGGCTGCTGCTGCTGCTGCTTGCAACTCCAGGGTGTGATTCATCCAATTTTTGGGCTCCTGAAGCCAACTCCAGTGTCTCTTTAAAGTAATGTTTGGGCTGCTGCTGCTGCTGCTTTCAACTCCAGGGTGTGATTCATCCAATGTTTGGCCTCCTGCTGCCAACTCCAGTGTCTCTTTCAAGCTATGTTTGGGCTCCTGCTGCTGCTGCTTGCGACTCCAGTGTGTGATTCATCCAATTTTTGGGCTCCTGCGGCCAACTCCAGTGTCTCTTTCAAGCTACGTTTGGCCTCCTGCTGCTTCTGCTTGCAACTCCAGGGTGCGACTCCAGGGTGTGATTCATCCAATTTTTGGGCTCCTGCTGCCAACTCCAGTGTCTCTTTAAAGCAATGTTTGGGCTCCTGCTGCTGCTTGCAACTCCAGGGTGGGATTCATCCAATTTTTGGGCTCCTGCTGCCAACTCCAGTGTCTCTTTCAAGCTATGTTTGGGCTCCTGTTGCTGCTGCTTGCAACTTCAGGGTGTGATTCATCCAATTTTTGGGCTCCTGCAGCCAACTCCAATGTCTCTTTCACGCAACGTTTGGGCTCCTGCTGCTGCTGCTGCTGCTTGCAACTCCAGGGTGTGATTCATCCAATGTTTGGGCTCCTGAAGCCAACTCCAGTGTCTCTTTAAAGCAATGTTTGGGCTGCTGCTGCTTGCAACTCCAGGGTGTGATTCATCCAATTTTTGGGCTCTTTCAAGCTACGTTTGGCCTCCTGCTGCTTCTGCTTGCAACTCCAGGGTGTGATTCATTCAATGTTTGGGCTCCTGCTGCCAACTTCAGTGTCTCTTTCAAGCTATGTTGGGGCTCCTGCTGCTGCTGCTTGCAACTCCAGGGTGTGATTCATCCAATTTGTGGGCTCCTGCTGCCAACTCCAGTGTCTCTTTATATTAATGTTTGTGCTCCAGTGTCTCTTTCAAGCTACGTTTGGCCTCCTGCTGCTTCTGCTTGCTACTCCAGGGTGTGATTCATCCAATTTTTGGGCTCCTGCTGCCAACTTCAGTGTCTCTTTCAAGCAAATGTTTGGGCTCCTGCTGCTGCTTGCAACTCCAGGGTGTCATTCAGCCAATTTTTGGCCTCCTGAAGCAAACTCCAGTGTCTCTTTAAAGTAATGTTTGTGCTCCTGCTGCTGCTTGCAACTCAATGGTGTGATTCATCAAATTTTTGGGCTCCTGCTGCCAACTCCAGTGTCTTTTTCAAGCTATGTTTGGGCTCCTGCTGCTGCTGCTTGCGACTACAGGGTGTGATTCATCCAATTTTTGGGCTCCTGCTGCCAACTCCAGTGTCTCTTTCAAGCTATGTTTGGGCTGCTGCTGCTGCTGCTTGCAACACCAGGGTGTCATTCAGCCAATTTTTGGGCTCCTGCTGCCAACTACAGTGTCTCTTTCAAGCTATGTTTGGGCTGCTGCTGCTGCTTGCAACTCCAGGGTGTCATTCAGCCAATTTTTGGCCTCCTGAAGCCAACTCCAGTGTCTCTTTAAAGTAATATTTGGGCTCCTGCTGCTGCTTGCAACTCCAGGGTGTGATTCATCCAATTTTTGGGCTCCTGCTGCCAACTCCAGTGTCTCTTTCAAGCTATGTTTGGGCTCCTGCTGCTGCTTGCAACTCCAGGGTGTGATTCATCCAATTTTTGGCCTCCTGCAGCCAACTCCAATGTCTCTTTAAAGTAATGCTTGGGATCCCGCTGCTGCTTGCAAATCCAGGGTGTGATTCATCCAATTTTTGGGCTCCTGCAGCCAACTCCAGTGTTTCTTTCACGCAACGTTTGGGCTCCTGCTGCTGCTGCTTGCAACTCCAGGGTGTGATTCATCCAATTCTTGGGCTCCTGAAGCCAACTCCAGTGTCTCTTTAAAGCAATGTTTGGGCTCCTGCTGCTGCTTGCAACTCCGGGGTGTGATTCTTCCAATTTTTGGGCTCCTGCTGCCAACTCCAGTGTCTCTTTAAGCAATGTTTGGGCTCCTGCTGCTGCTGCTTGCCACTCCAGGGTGTGATTCAGCCAATTTTTGGGCTCCTGCTGCCAACTCCAGTGTCTCTTTCACGCAATGTTTGGGCTCCTGCTGCTGCTGCTTGCAACTTCAGGCTGTGATTCATCCAATTTTTGGGCTCCTGATGCCAACTCCAGTGTCTCTTTCACGCAATGTTTGGGCTCCTGCTGCTGCTGCTTGCAACTTCAGGCTGTGATTCATCCAATTTTTGGGCTCCTGAAGCCAACTCCAGTGTCTCTTTAAAGCAATGTTTGGGCTCTTGCTGCTGCTTGCAACTCCAGGGTGTGATTCATCCAATTCTTGGGCTCCTGAAGCCAACTCCAGTGTCTCTTTAAAGCAATGTTTGGGCTCCTGCTGCTGCTTGCAACTCCAGGGTGTGACTCTTCCAATTTTTGGGCTCCTGCTGCCAACTCTAGTGTCTCTTTAAAGCAATGTTTGGGCTCCTGCTGCTGCTGCTTGCAACTTCAGGCTGTGATTCATCCAATTTTTGGGCTCCTGAAGCCAACTCCAGTGTCTCTTTAAAGTAATGTTTGGACTTCTGCTGCTGCTTGCAACTCCAGGGTGTGATTCATCCAATTTTTGGGCTCCTGAAGCCAACTCCAGTGTCTCTTTAAAGCAATGTTTGGGCTCTTGCTGCTGCTTGCAACTCCAGGGTGTGATTCATCCAAATCTTGGGCTCCTGAATCCAACTCCAGTGTCTCTTTAAAGCAATGTTTGGGCTCCTGCTGCTGCTTGCAACTCCAGGGTGTGATTCATCCAATTTTTGGGCTCCTGCTGCCAACTCCAGTGTCTCTTTAAAGCAATGTTTGGGCTCCTGCTGCTGCTGCTGCTTGCAACTCCAGGGTGTGATTCAGCCAATTTCTGGGCTCCTGCTGCCAACTCTAGTGTCTCTTTCACGCAATGTTTGGGCTCCTGCTGCTGCTGCTGCTTGCAACTTCAGGCTGTGATTCATCCAATTTTTGGGCTCCTGTTGCCAACTCCAGTGTCTCTTTCACGCAATGTTTGGGCTCCTGCTGCTGCTGCTTGCAACTCCAGGGTGTGATTCATCCAATTTTTGGGCTCCTGAAGCCAACTCCAGTGTCTCTTTAAAGCAATGTTTGGGCTCTTGCTGCTGCTTGCAACTCCAGGGTGTGATTCATCCAATATTTGGGCTCCTGCTGCCAACACCAGTGTCTCTTTAAAGCAATGTTTGGGCTCCTGCTGCTGCTTGCAACTCCAGGGTGGGATTCATCCAATTTTTGGGCTCCTGCTGCCAACTCCAGTGTCTCTTTAAAGCAATGTTTGGGCTCCTGCTGCTGCTGCTGCTTGCAACTCCAGGGTGGGATTCAGCCAATTTCTGGGCTCCTGCTGCCAACTCCAGTGTCTCTTTCACGCAATGTTTGGGCTCCTGCTGCTGCTGCTGCTTGCGACTCCAGGGTGTCATTCAGCCAATTTTTGGGCTCCTGTTGCCAACTCCAGTGTCTCGTTCAAGCAATGTTTGGGCTGCTGCTGCTTCTGCTTGCAACTCCAGGGTGTGATTCAGCCAATTTTTGGGCTCCTGCTGCCAACTCCAGTGTCTCTTTCAAGCTATGTTTGGGCTCCTGATGCCAACTCCATTGTCTCTTTCAAGCTATGTTTGGGCTCCTGCTGCTGCTGCTTGCAACTGCAGGGTGTCATTAAGCCAATTCTTGGCTCCTGCTGCCAACTCCAGTGTCTCTTTCAAGCTATGTTTGGACTCCTGCTGCTGCTGCTTGCAACTCCAGGGTGTCATTCATCCAAGTTTTGGGCTCCTGCTGCCAACTCCAGTGTCTCTTTCAAGCTATGTTTGGGCTGCTGCTGCTGCTTGCAAATCCAGGGTATGATTCATCCAATTTTTGGCCTCCTGCTGCCAACTCCAGTGTCTCTTTCAAGCTATGTTTGGGCTCCTGCTGCTGCTGCTGCTTGCAACTCCAGGGTGTGATTCATCCAATTTTTGGGCTCCTGCTGCCAACTCCAGTGTCTCTTTCAAGCTATGTTTGGGCTCCTGCTGCTGCTGCTTGCGACTCCAGGGTGTCATTCATCCAATTTTTGGGCTCCTGCTGCCAACTTCAGTGTATCTTTCAAGCTATTTCTGGGCTGCTGCTGCTGCTTGCAACTCCAGGGTGTCATTCAGTCAATTTTTAGGCTCCTGCTACCAACTCCAGTGTCTCTTTCAAGCTATGCTTGGGCTGCTGCTGCTGCTTGCAACTCCAGGGTGTGATTCATCCAATTTTTGGCCTCCTGCTGCCAACTCCAGTGTCTCTTTCAAGTTATGTTTTGTCTCCTGCTGCTTGCAACTCCAGGCAGGGTGTCATTCAGCCAATTCTTGGGCTCCTGCTGCCAACTCCAGTGTCTCTTTCAAGCTATGTTTGGGCTCCTGCTGCTGCTTGCTTGCAACTCCAGGGTGTCATTCAGCCAATTTTTGGGCTCCTGCTGCCAACTTCAGTGTCTCTTTCAAGCTATGTTTGGGCTGCTCCTGCTGCTTGCAACTCCAGGGTGTGATTCATCCATTTTTTGGGCTCCTGCTGCCAACTCCAGTGTCTCTTTCAAGCTATGTTTGGGCTCCTGCTGCTGCTGCTTGCAACTCCAGGGTGTCATTCAGTCAATTTTTGGGCTCCTGCTGCCAACTCCAGTGTCTCTTTCAAGCTATGTTTGGGCTGCTGCTGCTGCTTGCAACTCCAGGGTGTGATTCATCCAATTTTTGGCCTCCTGCTGCCAACTCCAGTGTCTCTTTAAAGCAATGTTTGGGCTCCTGCTGCTTGCAACTCCAGGGTGTGATTCATCCAATTTTTGGCCTCCTGCTGCCAACTCCAGTGTCTCTTTAAAGCAATGTTTGGGCTCCTGCTGCTGCTGCTGCTTGCAGCTCCAGGGTGTGATTCATCCAATTTTTGGCCTCCTGCTGCCAACTCCAGTGTCTCTTTAAAGCAATGTTTGGGCTCCTGCTGCTGCTGCTGCTTGCAACTCCAGGGTGTGATTCATCCAATTTTTGGGGTCCTGCTGCCAACTCCAGTGTCTCTTTCAATCAATGTTTGGGCGGCTGCTGCTGCTTGCAACTCCAGGGTGTGATTCAGCTAATTTTTGGGCTCCTGCTGCTGCCAGCTCCAGGGTGTGTTTTTCAGGCACTATAGGGGCTCCTCATAGTGATGCCACCTCAACTCTCTGCAATTGTGCCGCTCTGCGATTCTATTAGCGATGCCTCTGATCTGCATGTCATAATTATTTACAGTATTATTTCACTAACCCATCACGCATCCTATGCGTGTTACAGCAAGGCAGAATGGTTTACAACCCTATTGAGGCTCTAAGAAGCTCAGAAATAGCCGTGTTTAATAGCAGTTCGTCGCGAATAAATTCGGACCGAAACAAATTTTGTCGGAAAATTTGGCGAATCAGCCGAATCGAATTTTTCAAAAGTTCGCTCATCTCTAATCATGACAGTACAACAGCAGGTATCAACAGCTACTTACATTGTCCCCCAAGCAAATAATTGTTTAACAATGAGTAGTGTGACTGGTATCATGGCATCTGTTAATAAGATCAAACATTTTATGATGGCGATCAAAACTAATAGAGGTACCTGAATATGTACTTTCCTCCTCTGTTGGTTCTGATCTCTAGATCAGTTGCATGGTATACTATCACTGTAGGTATGCCCTTATAGAAGTATCTGGTCATGAACAAATTATCCCACTGCATTTTTGACATGCTGTTGTTGCTATGATACTAATATTACTATTGCAATCTCAAATGGTGACATTGTAAAGACTGCCAATAATATGCGTTGGCCTGGTATATCACATGAAGTGGTCTGTGCTATGACCACTCTCAATGCACCTATTTAATTTGGAGATATCTGCTGGTTATTATATTGCTAGGGACTCTCTGATTTTTAGTAAAAGAAAATGCTGCTATTTTAATTTTAAACACAGGCTGTCATAGTTTATACTGTGTCAGATGTAGAGGCTCTCCGGGTAAGAACTGCAAAAAAGGACTTTCTATTTTCGATTGAATAATAGTGTATTACTGTAATACATGTAAACTAATAATGATTTAGACACATTGCATCAGTTAAATACAAAGTTTAGAGAAAACTATCGCCAAGACGTTGTCACTGCAGTTAGGGATCGCTTTCCGCTCAGCGCGGTACTGTCATCTGTCATCATTTGATCACAGATCGAGACATTTAAACAGTTATACATCATTGTGTGTGTATTGTTTAGAGATCATTCAGTTTTGTCACAAATGTCAGACACACAAAACTTAAACTCCAATTCAGACAGTTGTCATGGTTACAGTTAAATTGTTCCTTCACTTGTCAAAATGGCACTGCAGCACATTCATTCACAACACTGTTGATCTCTCATTATATTCCAGCTACATGTTCTTTGTGCTTTATCTAAAGGTGATCTGTATCACATTTTCCCTGCCTCACACCTAGCCTTTGACAAATGACAGATTCTAAGAAGATTGTTATTACAAAGCTTTTATCTATACATGGCATGGACTATATTCCTGAAACATTTGTTTTTCAGTATCAGACTAGTATCTTTACTTTTGCTGTATGTATAGGGCAAGATTTGTCACTTGTACACCTACAAGCACTAAGCATTAAACCTGGGAGCCTTTGTCTTACCCTAAGCTATGGCGCTTGTCATCTGTTCCCTTTTCCTACCACTACTGGGTCACACCACTGTAGTCCATGGCCAAAATACGTATTTTCCGCCCTGTCATCATGATGCCCAAATAAGAGTTATACTTCTTATGTATCATTTATTGCCATAGCTGAACCTATAGTTTAATGGAAAATGAAACATGACTTTAAAAACTATTTGTTTTCTTTAAGGGGAAAGTCAGCTTTCAATGGAATTTTTGGAAGTGTATTTTTTGTGTTCCAAAATGATATCCACGATTTGCTGAGTTTTCTAGTATTTTTGTAATTTTTTTATGTTAGCAAATGTGTGTGTGAAAAGCTTTTTTATTGCCTATTGCTATTGGCAACTGTAAAAGGTTGAGTGAGCTTCATCACCTCGGCCATAATAGCAGTGCTCTGTGTATACAGGGCTCACTTCTCTCTTCTCTTACAGATCTGGTGTACAGCTGCCAATAGCAACAGAATAGGGAAGTGAAAACTGTTTCCATAAAATGCACATTTTCTGACATAAAGAAGAATAAAGAAAATACTACAGTAGATAAGCTCAGCACCTTGTGAGCTTCCTATTGGAACAACAAATATACACTTTCAATTATAGAGTACAAATAAACCACTGGTTTGGTGCCTAGAGGTTTAAGCTTTAGTGTTTCCAGTATAGTCTGCAGGCTGCGTACTTGGCACCTTAAAGTGTACCAACAGTCAAAAATGAATTAAAGTGGACCAAAACCCACCCTGGAGTCTATGAGACTCCAGGGCAGGCATAATGGCACCCCCCCCCCCCCGGGGCATCAAGATTCAGGATGTCATACTCGTACCCCCCAGGTTGCCCGAAAACTCACCTTCTTTCCCAGTCCAAAGGTACATGCTATCCATTTAGTAGGGTGTGTGCCCACGCCAAGCATTTGTGAATGGCCTGTTAAAGGGTTGCGGGGGATGTGGGCACCTGCACGCTCAGATCGCGCTGCACACTCGCCTTAAACAAGCTCTTGGATGAAGGGACGGGAGTGAATCCGAGCGTGCTAACTGGACGAGAGGCTGCGCATGCGCCATAGGACCGAGGAAGGGTTAGTGATATCGGGCGACCTGGGGGGTTCACACAACAGGGCTTCCCTAATCGGGGTGCCTGGGGGGGGGCAAAGACCATAACCCAGGATAGTCAAAATCTTGGGTTTTGCTCCACTTTAAACCAGACCAACACAACAAACACTGCTCATATACATCCATCACCAGGGTAATTTAGATTGCTGCACATAAAAATTAATTTATGTTTTTCTAGCTCCTGCTGTAGTTAGGGTTGCCATCTGGCCAGTATTTATTTTTTTTTACTTTACTGGCCAGAGGCCTGGCGTTGTCAGTATTTGTTTTTTTATTGGTAACTGAGCACATCTGCAAACACTATTATCAGTAAAAAAAAATACAGGCACCACCAGGCCATTGGGCAGTAAGGTTGCCACCTGGTGGCTATTTTTTTTTTTTTCACTGCCCACTGGCATGGTGATGGTGGTATTTATTTTTACTGGTAATCGATGAAAGTTACCAGAAACATAAACAAATACTTTCACCACCAGGACAGTAAACTAAAAAGAAACATACCATTCAAGTGGCAACCCTAGCTGTAGTAAACTTTAGAAACAAAAAGGTGGCTCATGCATTTGCAGGCCACCTGCAAAAAGAAAGTGCTGCTGGGCTTCCTGTTACTGTGCATTGTCAGTTATGTCAATTGATTCCAGGCAGCAACATGGCTGAGATGCTGGGAGGGGAAGCTCCAAAATGGCCGTTGCTTTTCTTTTCCAACTGTGCCAGGCTGTTGGTCCAGTTTAAGCACTCTTAATAAACCAGCACAGATTTTTCCACTCTGTTAAAACTGTTGAGATCAGAAAAAAGTTTGGGGGGGTCCTTGAATTTTTGCTTTCTAAAAAGCTTCATATAACTTTTTACCAAGTCTTTGGCACCACCAGACACTGTAGGGGCTGTGTTGGACTTACAGAATTTAGAGGTAAAGCAGACAAATGGTTGCTTTATTCTATATTCCCAAGGTATTTTGAAACCCCCCAGAGGCCATCCTAGTTTGCACCATAGCTGTATACACTGTATAGTACATGTGTAAGTCAGCTGCCAATAGTTTTTCAAGGATAGGTGTGCACAGTGCCACACATGGCTGTCTTTGGTGCAGGCGTTTGGAGGATGGGCGTTTCATTGTCTGATAAGACATGTAGGTGAACAAGCTAACTCAGGATGTCTAAGGATGCAGCAGGCACAAAGGATGCTGCAGAGATTTAGGGTTAAGCTCCACATTTGGAATGTCTGTGGATATACTTTACAAAGCTTATTCAGCATTTAAAGGGACAATCCAGTCAAAGGGTTGAATTTGCCTGCTCTCTGCTCTGTTCATGCTCACATGTCTACAAGATTTTGTCCCATGGGAATACATGCAGCGAGGAGGAACAAAACACAAGAAATTGAAAATCTTGGGTTTTGTTGAATGAAAGATGTGGCCCCTGAAGTCAGTCAATTAGTAATTTAACCCTTTTTCTGGACTGATCCTACTAAACATACTCTCTTCAGAATATATCTTTAGTTTCACTCCCAATTAAAGCGGCCCTTCACTCTGAATAAGAGTCTATCTA
Source organism: Gastrophryne carolinensis (assembly GCA_027917425.1). Taxonomy (NCBI): domain Eukaryota; kingdom Metazoa; phylum Chordata; class Amphibia; order Anura; family Microhylidae; genus Gastrophryne; species Gastrophryne carolinensis. Next base: position 237,098,621 of record CM051238.1, on the reverse strand, counting down.
ATATGTTTCCCACACCCTGCACGTACAGATTGCCCACATTAAAAATCATCCTATCTGCATCTACTGCATGTTATGAGCCTTTAAACATCCAAGATGGGGGCTCATGGAACATCAGGCAGCCTGCAAACAGGAAGTGCCTTCTTACTGTGCTGCTCTGCATTCTGGGACTGCTGACCTTTTCCTGACCCCAGCTCTGCTCTGTCTGAGCAAAGCACAGCTATAACCCACCCCCTGTATTTTATCTCGCTCTCCTCTCCTCAGTATGTGTAATGCTTCTGAGTCAAGATGGCGGCACCTGTATCCTAAAGTCCTTAACAGAGTTGCAGCCCAATGGGGAAAAGAGTAATAAGTAAATGATTAAAAACTTAAAATATATTAATTTTAGATGCTGGGGAATCGTTTTTTAAGGGTTTGGGCTTTTCACTAAATCATGGTGAAGGTCAGGTTTAAGAGCCGATCATATCTCTTCCATTTGATTCTGTAGTTATTTCTGTCTGCAAATAATATTTGACTTTGATAAAAAAAAAAATGTCTTGAAGTCTTTGTGTAGCAGCTACTGTTCAGCTTTTGTCTGTAGAAATGAATACACAGTCATGAAGTTGCCTTTTTGACATTGACTATAGCCTCCATTGATGCTTACATTTCTTACCCAGTGATTAAACGTTGCAACTTTGATTTGCACTAGATGATTTTCAATTTCCAGCTGGCAGCCGCAGATATTCGCTATAGGCAGCCTTAGACCTTCAAAGTGTAAGGCTGAGAGGGCAATCAATGACTTGTAGAGCTACTGCTTCTGCTTCAAAATTGCTGTCTCATGTTGAAGTTCATATTTAGCTCTTATAAATATAAAATATGCAATAGTGTGTTCATTCCTATTCGGGGAGGCCGATTCATTAATAGCGCCAGGTAGCGTCAGATGAGCGCCAGTAGCGTTATTTTCACAGCGCACGCTAGTATTCGCTGTGCTTGGCCGTTGTTCGGCTGTTGACAGCAACTCAGTCGGTGTGCGGTAATGTTGAATACGGGGTTAGGAGTCGCTGTTTGACAGGTTACGCGCTGTATGGGAGCGCATGACAGCGAATGGCCATAGCGAACGGCTCCCAGCATATTCATTAACAAATCACGCTCAAAAAATTATTGCGCTGTGAAATGCTTGTTTAAACCCCAGAGCGCTGGCGGCGATGGGTTAAAAGTAGTTTTTTAACCCCCAAACAACCATATTTTTGGAAAAAAAAAAACATGTTTTTCCAAACATTTTGTAATATGAATACATTAATATCAGACCTGTAATATCAATTCTGCACAAATTTTTTTTTTTTACCATAAAAAAAAATCTAACATTGCAGAAGTGGTCACAGAATTTTTGCCATTGAAAAAAAAAAAAAAAAAACATTAATAGCAATTAATTAAGAATATTTAAAGATTGCTCCATTGAAATGCATTGGAGAGCGCCAGGTAGCGAGAGGTCATACCTGTCGCTGTTCAAGGTCGCTCGCTGGCGCTGTGGGGTGAGGCTGGAATAATGATGAATGATTCGCTATCTGGCGCTCTGTCAGTCGCTAAGCAGGATCGGCATGATAAATGTGTGATTGCGGAGGGGAGCCGGCGTTCTCGTGGCGGTGAGCGTCATTACCGTTCGCTCACCATTCGCTACCTGGCGCTATCCCTTGTTAAATAAGGGCCTAACTGTCTAACACTGTAAGGAACACCTCTCAGCATCAACACTTCTTAACAAAAGACCCCCTTCTAAGCTCATGCAAACCAATGAACCAAAGTAAATTTTTTTCCTTATTACTAGCAGCTTGAAATGTCAATATAGACACATGTTTAGGGTAACATTATTATTGTTATTAATATTGTTTTTTTGTATAGTACCATAGGCTCCATTCAGAGAGACAAAAAAATACTTTCGTTTTAGTGCCGATCTGTTTTTTTTTAAATGTTCCCGCTCTTGTATGAATGTGCGAGCGATTCTATGCATGCATTGAAAACCTTCTGTAAAGTTTCCGTCCATTCATATGCCAGAGTACGAGTACGAGGATGTCATTTTCCATCGTGACTTTTCTGTTTCATTTCCTCATGTTACAACGCAGGCTTTCGATATTTGCCCTTTTTCCATCGTCTCCTCCCACGAATCCTTTACGTTTCCCGATAGATTCTGTTTCCCTTTTTCAATAAATAATCATCCAGACTAGGGTTGAGCGAATCGATCCGGACGAACACGGATTCGTTCCGAATTTCATGAAAAATTTGATTCTGAACGAATCCGAATTTCCCGGCGATTCGATCGATCGAAGTTTTCCTTTAAACTCAATGACAGGCATTCTAAGATGGTGGACGGACATGTTCAGACATGTCCCCAGGGGCAAGTGACGATGGGACAGTCACATGCAGCCTATCAGCAGCCAGGAAGCCCGGTGACGTCACCGTGCTATATAAAGCGGCGGCCATTTTCCTTTTGCGCAGTTGAGACTTGCATTGCAGACAGAACGGAGCTAGCTGCAGACACGGACAGACAGTTAGTCATAGTTAGGTGAGAGTCAGCGATAGAGAGAGACAGATAGTTAGGGAGATTTAGAGTGGTAGACAGAGCTAGGGAAAGATAGGTTTAAAACCGGAACAGCATACAAGTCACATTGACAGAGTGCCTAGTGCTGCCTATGATTCATATTTCATAATTACTGGGTTACTGTTAATATATTTGGTTTGGTTTAAATACAGCTGCACACTGTGCATGCAATGCACATGCTATTTAACCCTTTCTGCTATTTAGCCCTGAACGCTATTTTAACCCTATCTGTTCAACAAAAGCATTTCTCATTATTGGATTAGTGTTAAAAGTTTCTGTTCAGCTTAAAATACATTACGCCACACTGGCATCCCAAGGCACATGCTATTTAACCCTATCTGTTCAACAAAAGCATTTCTCATTATTGGATTAGTGTTAAAAGTTTCTGTTCAGCTTAAAATACATTACGCCACACTGGCATCCCAAGGCACATGTTATTTAACCCTATCTGTTCAACAAAAGCATTTCTCATTATTGGATTAGTGTTAAAAGTTTCTGTTCAGCTTAAAATACATTACGCCACACTGGCATCCCAAGGCACATGCTATTTAACCCTATCTGTTCAACAAAAGCATTTCTCATTATTGGATTAGTGTTAAAAGTTTCTGTTCAGCTTAAAATACATTACGCCACACTGGCATCCCAAGGCACATGCTATTTAACCCTATCTGTTCAACAAAAGCATTTCTCATTATTGGATTAGTGTTAAAAGTTTCTGTTCAGCTTAAAATACATTACGCCACACTGGCATCCCAAGGCACATGCTATTTAACCCTATCTGTTCAACAAAAGCATTTCTCATTATTGGATTAGTGTTAAAAGTTTCTGTTCAGCTTAAAATACATTACGCCACACTGGCATCCCAAGGCACATGCTATTTAACCCTATCTGTTCAACAAAAGCATTTCTCATTATTGGATTAGTGTTAAAAGTTTCTGTTCAGCTTAAAATACATTACGCCACACTGGCATCCCAAGGCACATGCTATTTAACCCTATCTGTTAAACAAAAGCATTTCTCATACTTGGATTAGTGTTAATAGTTTCTGTTCAGCTTAAAATACATCAGGCCACACTGGCATCCCAAGGCACATGCTATTTAACCCTATCTGTTAAACAAAAGCATTTTTCATACTTGGATTAGTGTTAATAGTTTCTGTTCAGCTTAAAATACATTACGCCACACTGGCATCCCAAGGCACATGCTATTTAACCCTATCTGTTCAACAAAAGCATTTCTCATTATTGGATTAGTGTTAATAGTTTCTGTTCAGCTTAAAATACATTACGCCACACTGGCATCCCAAGGCACATGCTATTTTAACCCTATCTGTTCAACAAAAGCATTTCTCATTATTGGATTAGTGTTAAAAGTTTCTGTTCAGCTTAAAATACATTACGCCACACTGGCATCCCAAGGCACATGCTATTTAACCCTATCTGTTAAACAAAAGCATTTCTCATACTTGGATTAGTGTTAATAGTTTCTGTTCAGCTTAAAATACATCAGGCCACACTGGCATCCCAAGGCACATGCTATTTAACCCTATCTGTTAAACAAAAGCATTTTTCATACTTGGATTAGTGTTAATAGTTTCTGTTCAGCTTAAAATACATTACGCCACACTGGCATCCCAAGGCACATGCTATTTAACCCTATCTGTTCAACAAAAGCATTTCTCATTATTGGATTAGTGTTAAAAGTTTCTGTTCAGCTTAAAATACATTACACCACACTGGCATCCCAAGGCACATGCTATTTTAACCCTATTTGTTAAACAAAAGCATTTCTTATACTTGGATTAGTGTTAATAGTTTCTGTTCAGCTTAAAATACATTACGCCACACTGGCATCCCAAGGCACATGCTATTTTAACCCTATCTGTTAAACAAAAGCATTTCTCATACTTGGATTAGTGTTAATAGTTTCTGTTCAGCTTAAAATACATTACGCCACACTGGCATCCCAAGGCACATGCTATTTAACCCTATCTGTTAAACAAAAGCATTTCTCATAATTGGATTAGTGTTAATAGTTTCTGTTCAGCTTAAAATACATTAGGCCACACTGGCATCCCAAGGCACATGCTATTTAACCCTATCTGTTAAACAAAAGCATTTCTCATAATTGGATTAGTGTTAATAGTTTCTGTTCAGCTTAAAATACATTACGCCACACTGGCATCCCAAGGCACATGCTATTTTAACCCTATCTGTTATACAACATAAGCGTTGATCAGCATCAGCTTCATGAAGCTACTTTAGTTTGCACTTGTTTTTGACTGCTTTCAATAAACCAGGCCGCAGGGCACCCCAAAGCTGCACCTTGCACCCTATCTCTTATACAACATAAGCGTTGTTCAGCATCAGCTTCATTAAGCTACTTCAGCTTGCACTTCCTTTTTGACTGCTTTCAATAAACCAGGCCGCAGGGCACCCCAAAGCTGCACCTTGCACCCTATCTGTTTATACTAAATAAGCAAATACATAAAAATGTCAGGCAATTTTTGGGCTCCTGAAGCCAACTCCATTGTGTCTTTCAAGCTATGTTTGGGCTCCTGCTGCTTGCAACTCCAGGGTGTGATTCATCCAATTTTTGGGCTCGTGCTGCCAACTTCAGTGTCTCTTTCAGCCAATGTTTGGGCTCCTGCTGCTGCTGCTTGCAACTCCAGGGTGTGATTCATCCAATTTTTGGGCTCCTGCTGCCAACTCCAGTGTCTCTCTCAGCCAATTCTTGGCCTCCTGCTGCTGCTGCTGCCAACTCCAGGGTGTCTTTCAAGCAATGTTTGGGCTCCTGCTTATGCTGCTGCCAACTCCAGGGTGTGCCTTCCAGCTAATGTATGTGCTCCTGCTGCTGCCAATTTCAGGGTGCCTTCCAGCCAATTTCTAGGTTCCTGCTGCTGCTGCTGCCAACTCCAGGGTGTGTCAGTCAATTTTTGGGCTCCTGCTACTGCCAACTCCAGTGTCTCTTTAAAGCAATGTTTGGGCTGCTGCTGCTGCTTGCAACTCCAGGGTGTGATTCATCCAATTTTTGGGCTCCTGCTGCCAACTCCAGTGTCTCTTTCAGCCAATGTTTGGCCTCCTGCTGCTGCTGCCAACTCCAGGGTGTCTTTCAAGCAATGTTTGGGCTCCTGCTTATGCTGCTGCCAACTCTAGGGTGTGCCCTCCAGCTAATGTATGTGCTCCTGCTGCTGCCAACTTCAGGGTGCCTTCCAACCAATTTCTAGGTTCCTGCTGCTGCTGCTGCTGCCAACTCCAGGGTGTGTCAGTCAATTTTTGGCCTCCTGCTGCTACCAACTCCAGTGTCTCTTTAAAGCAATGTTTGGGCTGCTGCTGCTGCTTGCAACTCCAGGGTGTGATTCATCCAATTTTTGGGCTCCTGCTGCCAACTCCAGTGTCTCTTTCAGCCAATGTTTGGGCTCCTGCTGCTGCTGCTTGCAACTCCAGGGTGTGATTCATCCAATATTTGGGCTCCTGAAGCAAACTCCAGTGTGTCTTTCAAGCTAAGTTTGGGCTGCTGCTGCTGCTTGCAACTCCAGGGTGTGATTCATCCAATTTTTGGGCTCCTGAAGCCAACTCCAGTGTCTCTTTCAGCCAATGTTGGGCTCCTGCTGCTGCTGCTTGCAACTCCAGGGTGTGATTCATCCAATTTTTGGGCTCCTGCTGCCAACTCCAGTGTCTCTTTCAAGCTATGTTTGGGCTGCTGCTGCTGCTGCTTGCAACTCCAGGGTGTGATTCATCCAATTTTTGGGCTCCTGCTGCCAACTCCAGTTTCTCTTTCAGCCAATGTTTGGGCTCCTGCTCCTGCTGCTGCTTGCAACTCCAGGGTGTGATTCATCCAATTTTTGGGCTCCTGCTGCCAACTCCAGTGTCTCTTTCAAGCTATGTTTGGGCTCCTGCTGCTGCTGTTGCTGCTGCTTGCAACTCCAGGGTGTCATTCAGCCAATTTTTGGGCTCCTGCTGCTCCTGCTGCCAACTCCAATATCTCTTTGAGCCAAATCCAATGTTTGGGCTCCTGCCGCTGCCAGCTCCAGGGTGTGTTTTTAAGGCAATATAGGGGCCCCTCATAGTGATGCCACCTCAACTCTCTGTAATTGTGCCGCTCTGCGATTCTAATAGCGATGCCTCTGATCTGCATGTCCTAATTATTTACAGTATTATTTCACTAACCCAGCACGCATCCTATGCGTGTTACAGCAAGGCAGAATGGTTTACAACCCTATTGAGGCTCTAGGAATCTCAGAAATAGCCATTTTTAATAGTGATTCGGCGCGAATAAATTTGGGTCGAAGCGATTTTTGTCGGAAGATTCGGCGAATCAGTCGAATTGAATTTTTCAAAAGTTCGCTCATCTCTAGTCCAGACGTAAATCCTTACGATCTTGCACCTGCGCACTACAAACTTAATTCATTAAAGTGCTCACCTACATATTTGCCACCCTTACTTCTACTACAATGTTTAGCTAAATCACTTAGCACTATCCTCCATCTTCCCTTTTGGACCCTTAAAGCTCACCCCAACCACTTAGCACTATCCTCCATCTTCCCTTTTGGACCCTTAAAGCTCACCCCAACCACTTAGCATTATCCTCCATCTTCCCTCTTGGACCCTTAAAACTTACCCAAACCACTTTCCGGTTAGGTTCTTCTTCCATTTTAGGCCCCTAAAACTTACCCAAACCACTTCCCGGTTAGGTTCTTCTTCCATTTTAGGCCCCTAAAACTTACTCAAACCACTTCCCGGTTAGGTTCTTCTTCCATTTTAGGCCCCTAAAACTTACCCAAAACACTTCCCGGTCATCTGAATCTTCATCTCTAAATATTTATTTCACCCTTCGTTTGGTGTTAATGTATTTGTGTTTAAAAATGACACTGAAACTTTGTTTTTTTTTTGCTTTTTTTACATGAAGGCCATTTTTGTGGCCCATTAGCTTATTTTTTTTTAAACATTTTGCAAAAAAGTTTAAAAACTCCAACATTAAAAAAAACTATTTACAAAACTAAAAACAGTGACAGGACCCAGAACACTATTCTTCTTCTGTTGTCCCGAACGAGTCAACCAGCTGCTGCATATCGGCCACCAACTCAAGGACCCTTTGATTCATTTCTTCCACTCTTGCCCGTGTGGTCCCTGTATCAATTTTAGAAACCAAATTACTTATAGACAAATACATGTTTCTCACCTGTGGATGGAATGTTTTTTAGTTGCAAACATAAATCAGGACGACATATGTCATTCTGCTAAGTAATTAATCTAAGCAAGTGGGCACTGGTCAGTCTGCTTAGTAATTACTCTAAGCAAGTGGGCACTGGTCAGTCTGCTAAGTAATTACTCTAAGCAAGTGGGCACTGGTCAGTCTGCTAAGTAATTACTCTAAGCAAGTGGGCACTGGTCAGTCTGCTAAGTAATTACTCTAAGCAAGTGGGCACTGGTCAGTCTTCTAAGTAATTACTCTAAGCAAGTGGGCACTGGTCAGTCTGCTAATGCCATTGACTATGGCTTGATGTATCTGGGTGATCATGTCACTTAACACATACTGAAAGAATGACATTACAACTTACTTGGTTGGTGGCCGAAGTGTCCGTCTCATGTTGTATTTGGGCATTGATCTCCAGAGCGACGAATGCGCTTCTCAAAAGAGTTGGGCAGGTAGTCATACCTGCGCTCCAGTATGGTCTACAAAACACAAAATAAAGCTAGGTTTTAGTTCAAACTACATACAAATATCTGTCAACAATTGATCATTTGACTAAATGACATTAACCGACACATTTGTAGCCTAATACAATCCTTTAAGCTAGCCTCAGTGTTGGTTCGCACATGTGGGCCCTCACTTCGGTTTGGCACGGAGTTTGAGACACTTTTTAAACCAACCGTTTCTTCATGCGCTTCCTTAAGGGCTAGGCATGCATTTAGATGGCAAAGCAAAGGCAGTAAAAGACACTTTATAGCATGATGATCTCTTCTTGTTGGTGGGTGAAGATTGTGGGCGCCATCTTGCCTCTTGTCTGCAGCAGAAAGTAATGCCCCACGCGTAGCGTGAGACCCCAGCAATCTTATTTAAAGGGTCCTGGACACACAGCTCATTCTCTTTCAGAGTCCATGTGCAATGGCACCGAAAAAAGCTGCTCAAAAAGCTGCAAAGGAGGCCACCACCAAACAGGCAGCCAAACGGAAGAAGCCTGCTGAGGGGTCCAAGACTCGGTCCCAGATGACCAAATAGAAGTTGCGGCCAACCCGCAGTGCCCAGGCAAAGGCACTCAGCCCAACTAGGCAAAAAAAGGAAAAAGCAAGCCACAGGCCAGAAAGCCAACCACAATGGAGGGGAAAAAAGGGACCAAGAGGGTGCAAAGCCCCAGCCCCCCAAGGTGACCATCACCCCACCCACGTGGCTACCATGGCCAAAAAACCCAAAGGAGACACCGGGAAAGAAGCCCCACCAGTTCAACCTCCACATCAACACCACCCGCACGGGCCACAAGGCTCATGCCAGGAGGGCAAGGCACAGGGCCCGAAGTCAGAGTTCACCCTCCCCACCCACACGGGTGTCCAAATCAGCAGACAAGAGGGCAAGGCACAGGGCCCGAAGTCCGAGGTCGCCCTCCCCATCCGCACGGGTGTCCAAATCAGCGGACAAGAGGGCAAGGCACAGACCCCGAAGCTCAAGCTCTGGGTCACCCCTGGACCTGCCATCTACCTCCAAGGGCCATGGGTATTCCAAGGGCCCTAAGTGTCACCGGGCACCAAGACTTCATCCCCAACACCCTCTCCTCCTGTGCGACATTTGGCACCGGCACAGGTGGAAAGGCAGGCTGAAGATGCCACAGCTACACCTGCTAGTTGGTGGTCACCCAGCCAAGAACCCCAAGTCCATATCGAAGTCCAGTTCAATCAGAAGCCAGCCACATGTCCTACATTTCTTCCCAACACAGCCAGCCCAGAATGTCCCCCGATTTGCCTCCAACCACTGATGAGCCAGAATGGCTAGCAACAGGGCGCACATTGCGCCGAGGCCACTTGAGTGGCAGGTTTGGTGAGGCCCAAACTCTGGCATTGGCTAGTGGCCTCACCTTGTATTATGATGAGCTATATGGCACAGATCCAAAGCTACAAGCAAGCAGCGCAAAGCCGAGATTTTGGAGGAGCTCACCAGACAGGTCAATGCAGCGGGGGAAGAGCTCAAGAAGCAGATACCTAAAGTATGCAGCACGGAAGAAAGAAAATAAACGGCGTAATTACAGGTACATATATACTTTGTGGATTTGGCTTTGTCTTGTATTGCAAACATTTAGCTAAATGTGTGCAACTCTCTTTTTCAGCTTACAAACTGGCGGCGGATTCCCCACCAAACTGCAATTTACCCGAGCTGAGGAGATGGTGCTGGGCCTGCTACATCCTGTGGCCTTAGAGGGACACTCGACCCGACAGGACACGGACATCCCTACTATTCCTGCCGGTTAGTAATGTTAGTGTGTATGTGAAATGTGAGCTACGTGTAAAATGAGGCACAAAGCCATAGATTAACACATGCCCCTAGGGTGTGCCTTGTAGTGGAGGTAACAATTTAAAGAGGGTGTGTTATGTGTGGTGACTCATCATTTGCTTTTTTCCTTGCTTATACATTATTTGGGAGAGTCTTGAGGAACACTATTGAGATTAGCAAAGTACTGCCTGTTATGTATTTTGAGTCAATTACATACAACACTTCCAGCTTTTTCTGTAGGCAATTTGGTTTTGAGCTGTGCTTTGCTCAGAAAGACTTGATCTGGGGTGATTGAAACTTTGACCTAGAAAGAATGGCAAACAGGATAATCTAATGGCAAATTCTATTTGCAAGCTGAGTGTGGTCCCATAATGGGCTTTTAGGGATGTGTGAGGCCTCAGAACAGCCAGTACATGCATGTTTATTTTGGTTAAGGAGACCAATGTGTATGTACTTGTTGACTAATACATCTAACAGATAATGGCATTCATAGTCAAGGTCAACTGGGTCCGTTGTGGGAGTTGCCATTCATGCATGGGCCCGTGTTTTAGTGAACCATATGTGTTAATACACATCAGCAATGCCTAGTTGTGTGTTAACATGCCTTCTTTTCCCCAATGCAGACGAGCATCATCCCTCAGCTAGTGGGGAATCCTCTGCCAGTTTGACCATGCCGTCTACTTACGTGCTGCCTCGGACCTAGGATCCGATATATACGGTAAGTGTCTTTTTACGATTTGGATTATTTATGTACCTTGCCATGTTTCTTTTTGCAGAATTACATATGTATTCCCCAAATTGAACCTTTGTTATTTACATGTCCCAACAGACCCACACACTGATGGAGGAAATCCAGGAGCTGGAGGAAGATGGAGCCTTCATTGAACCTTCAGAACAGCTCCCCCTGGGACAGAATCTGCAACTGTCCCAACATGTTTCTACACCAAATGCTCAGCAGCAGAGTGAAGCTGGCTGCATGCTGAGACTGAGCCGACAGTCCCCAGTGTTAGCTCTGCTGCTGAGGATTTGCCAAGCACACCTGTGGCTGTTGGTGGACCTAGAGGCACATCATCTGCACGCCCCACAACCCGGGGAATAGGGAGGCGTAGTCGACTACGTCGCCCAGTTGCCCAGGGGAGGGGCGCGCCGATGATGGAGTCAGCATGGCACCATGAGAGGCGGCTATTTTGCCTCCAAAATCAACGAAACCATGAACATCTTCATGGCCAATTAGAAACATTAAACAACACCTTAAACTCCATGTTGACTGAATTTAGGTCCAACAACAGCCACATGGCCACCTTATCCAATTATTACAGTGGCATGCTTGAGGAAGTTCGAAATAGCAACAGCCACATGGCCACCTTAACTAACAATCTCAGTGCCATGGTGGCTGAATTTCGAACTTCCAATAGAAACATGTTGGAACAGTTGCAGATTCTGAATGCCACACAGGCCCAGGTGAGGGCCCACCTCCAAGGGCCCCAACCTGGGTTTTATGGGCATCCCCCATTTTAAGGCCTATTTGCCCTGTATCTGCTCCACATCTTTGCTCTACATCCCCACTGTATTGACCTGTCTGGTGAGCCCTACCAATATACCCTTTTGGTATGGCTTTGCTTGTTTGCTGTGGATTTGTGCCCATATAGCTCATTAGAGTGCTGAGGTAGCCCACTAGCCAATGCCGGAGGTGAAGCCTCAATGAACCTGCCACTCAAGCTGTTGTGCTGCATGCTTGTGGCGAATTACATTTGTTCTGGCTCCTCCTGTGTGTAGGCATGGTTGGGGGACATTCTGGGCTTGCAAACTACTACCTTGACCCCTGGCTAAGATTGAACTGGACTTGGATTGGGACTGGGGGTTCTTGTTTGGGTGTCACACTGACTAACAGATGTAGATGTGGCATAGGTATGGCTGCTTTACACCTGTGCCTGTGGCAAATGTGGCCAAGCAGGAGAGGGTGTGTCTGTGGGCCAATTTGTTTGCTGGCCAATGTGGACATGGCAATGCTTGTCACCTATGTTGATTTACTTTTCATTTGTCCGAAACTTTGCACAGGAGTGCCTTACTTTAAAACTCCTGACTCTGGGCAATTGCTATGTGGGCTGATTTGCCGAAACTTTCATTTGTGTTTTGCCCATGTATTTTATGCTACTATGGGAGTGACCATCAACTCCAATGTTTGCTTTGGAAATAAACTACCTAAAATTGAAATTAACCTGTGGTGGACTAAGTTTATGCTTTTATGTTTTGGGGGAATAAAGATGAGTTAAAGTAGGCAGTAACAAATTTGGAACATCACCAAAACAAAAAAATAACATCATGTGTGAGGTTCTTTGTAATTATTTATTTACTGTTTGTAAAAGTAAGAAACAAACATAAAAACACCAAGGTCCAAAAACACAATTAACAAAAAATAAAGGGACAAAACCATCAAAGGAACACAAAATTAAGCAAAATGTGTCTCAATTAAATTAGACCGCACGGCTTGGGCAGGCGCACTCGGTGGTCCACGATAGTCCTCGTCTGGGTCATCGGTGGGTGGAGAGGGGGGCAAATCCACATACGGACACGCTGCAAAATAGCAAAATTATGCAACAATACACAGGCCATTATAATATCTATGACCTTTTTGGGGTCATACTGAAGTGCTCCCCCGGTATGGTCCAAGCATCGGAAGCGGGTCTTCAATAGGCCAAACGCCCTCTCCACCACAGCCCTGGTCTTCCTGTGAGCCCTATTATATGCCTCCTCGGCTGCATTCTGGGGCCGGAGGACGGACGTCAACAGCCACGGAAGGAGTGGATAGCTGGAATCACCTCCCAAAAACATAGAAAAAACATAAATTACATATTACTCAATAAATGGAATCCCCTAAACGGCCCATCAACATGACTAAGAGGCTAGGTCACATTTGCTACATAGCATGAGCATACATAGTGCACAGCCCCCCCCAAAAAAATATAGAAAAAACAAATAGATGTGGAAATAAATTAAACATCAAAGATGAGGGCCATTCAGGCAGACTGCTAACAGGTATTGGTTTCGGACTGTGCTGCTCAGCATTCTTGGATGTCTTAAATTCTCAGGACCCTGTATCTGCTTGGTATGAGTCCAAAACAGCTCTAACACCCCCTGCACTTTATCCCGCTCTCCTCTACTCAGTAAGTGTAATGCATCTAATCAAAGATGCCACAGACCCTATTATAAATTAAAGGACATCATTTAAGCAGAGTGTGGGGAAGACTAATTCTTACTTTACTCTAAATTCAATTTCAACATTTTGCTAATGCAGGACTAACATTTGGCAAGGCTTGGTTGCTTTTAAAATCTCATGGTTAAGGTCGTGTTTCACATGTAAACAAGGTATGAAAAAAGGCATAGTTTCATACATGGAACACAAATTAAATTCATAGCCATACATATCACAAAAAAGGACGTTATTGGCGTCAACTTACCAACTTACCTGACTCAAACCGACCGTACAATCCAGATCTTCGAAGAATGTAGGCATCATGGGATGAGCCTGGGAACCCGGCGAGCAGACTAAGGAACTGCATGTCCGGGGCCACCACTGCTTGGACATTCATTGAGTGGCCCATTTTGCGGTTCCTGGGAATTAACAACAACAAAAAAACAACATTATAAAGGGAAGGAAAACTAGGGAAACACTAAGTAATCACACCCTAAGCAAAACCTGTGGCCCAATTAAAATAGCAATAAACAAGTACATAAGTATTTTGTCTTGCCAAAAAAGAATATGTATGTTTGAAAACGGAAATATTAACTTTCCGGTGTCTATTTCAGGTACACATGAAAATGTTTCCTTGGTGAACACATGTGACATTTATATGCAACTAAATACAGTCCATGGTTCCACAGGGACTCTTTACAAGGATGGAATACTTAAAAGAAGGGCTAAATTACAAGGAGGGATACATTACAAGGAGGGATACATTACAAGGAGGGAATAATTCTACAAAGAGACATTTTACAAGGAGGGACTTTTGGAATTTTTGGGGACATAAAAAAAAAAATATGACTGATTGTACTTGCCTGTAGATATACTCGTCGACTTCCGGAGGGACCAGGGCAACGTGGGTGCAGTCAATTACACCCATGACGTTGGGCATGTCAGCGATGTTATAAAATGCCAGCTTAATCGCGTTTCTGGCTACCATGTCATCAGGAAAACAAATATATTTGCGAGTAATGGTAGCCATGCCTTCCAAAAACTTGGATAGCGCGCGGCTCAGCGTAGGCTGGGAGATCCCCACGGAGAGGGCACCCAGCCTCTGGAACGAGCCATTCGCCAAAAATTGCAGGCAGCCAAGCATCTTGGTCATACCTGAAATTGCTTGCCCCTTCCTTGTGGTGCGGGCTAACCATGGCCGCAGCTCACTATACAATTTATGGAGAGAAGCGCGATTAAGTCTGGTGAGCTCGAACAGCTCAACGTCATGCATGCCATCGATGTGCATGAGTCGCCGCCGGTGCAATCTGGTCTCAGCCCTCCGGACAATTTCAATGCCCATGAGCTGCAGATCCTCATGCTCCTCAAATACACTAGAGTCATCCATAGCTGCTAGTCTCGAGGTCAAAATGGTCCCGTAAGGGGATCGCAAAGGAAACGGATTTATAGGGTGGTGGTCCGTCGGCAATCAGCTCTCTGAATGAGACGCAAGCCCATACCAATAACATAAGTTATCTGAACGAACGAAAAATATCAGATTTGGTTTGGAAAATGACCTGAACTTACGCAAATGTTCCGATTTGCTTTCGTTCATCGAAAGCGCATATACGTATTTGCCCGAACGTTCGTACGAATGAAAAATGGACGCAAAAAAAGCAAAAAAATGACAAACACCCACTAAAACTTTCACAGGGAGCTACGAAAGTGCAGACAAATGTGTCTCTGAATCGAGCCTCATTTTCTTCTGTAGTGCTATACAAGGTAGAACAGGAGACAATACGAAAGAAAGCCCTGCCCTTGCTAGCTTACAGTCTAAAATGTTAGGGGTTGGAGTCACAAGTGGTAGAGCTTTCGTTTGGCTGCAATTGCCCTGTGAAAGTTATAGGGGTTGCTTCAACCATGTTAAATGCTTGTCTGGAGATGTGAGTTCTGAGGGCATTTTGAGGGGATCTGAAAGTTCTGAGGGCATCTTGGAGCATTGGAGAGTGCATTCCAGAAAAGTAGGGTGGCACGGTAGAAGTCTTTGAATTCATTCTTTATTCAAGAACAAAAAATAACAGCTAAACATACCTTTTATCCCCAGCAGACCATCGCTGCTGGTCCAGTGCTATGATATTTACTTGATCCCCCGAGCCATGTCCCACGCTGCCAGCCCACCACCATCTTCAGCAGCTTTCATCCATTCAACAACTGATGGACCGCTCCTGCCTTTGCCGAATGGTGCAGGTCGATGCATGGGCATTGAGTGGCTGCGCCACCGTAAGATATGTAAAACATGAACCTTCTCTAATCTACTTAGGGTAATACAAATTTCATGCTTTAGTTAGAGCATATTTCCTTGGTTCCACACAAGCGTGCACAGTATAAAGCCCTGGGCTAATTTACTTCTGTTTAAGTCTAAACCCTGGTTTACAGTCTAAATCATCTACTCAGCTAAGCCCTCTTATTGATATTTGAGATATTTAAGTTATGCTGCATCTGTGCATGTGACATTAAAAGTAGTTTAATCTGTGAGCGTACTTCAGGAATAATACATTTACTTTTTGCTAGGAATAAATCAAGGTAACTGAACATTTCTTTTTAAAAAGCTTCACTCGTCATCTGACTGGCCTTTTTAAGTTAAAGCAGACCAAAAGTAAAGAAAATAAAGTTTAATAAATTGCTTCCCACTGGCAAAAACTATTTGAGAAGGCTTTAAGTGGACCAACCTCCATTTTCTCCTTAACGGGTGTTGGTCCTGCAGACAGCTACAAGCGTGGGGGCGCACGATTGGCCACCAGATGGTCACGTAGGCCATGATCGTATCCTCGTCGCTGGCCACAACAACTCTCTTTATTAATCTTATCTCACTTTGTGTTACAAAAGGATGTTAAAGTCCTGTATCCAAAAATAAAAATTCCCCCGACTATTTCTAGCTTCCATTCCAACTAATCTGAAAAAAATATACCCACTTGGTCTATGCAGCACCCCTTTCTTCTGCTGGAAGACCTATGCTGTTATGCTAGTCCTGAAGTTGCAGGAATCGTGAGCAATCACCCAATCATTGCAGCAAAAGGGTAGATTTTAATAAGCCGTTTTGTGGGACCTCACCTAACCCCTAATAGCATAATTTTCCCCATCATGTCTTTTCATTTTTTTCATTGCTCTATTGTCCAGAAGCAGTTTTAATACACCACAAATACATATTGGGAGGGATTAAAACAACACACAATATACTGGGGGGTTTTAGCAAAGGCTTGCCATAGAAAAACATGTTCCTAAGCTCATTATAGATTTTTATTGCTTTGGCATTGCTTATTGGGGCAGTTTGGATTTCGGCAGTGAGTGTCAAAACTGTAGACAGACCATTTTACTGCTAAGCATTTATTGGGCTAGTAAACTCTGCACTCTGCAGGCTGGCAGATCATTTTCTCTTCTAAATCAATGCTATATTTCCCAAGAGCAGGTGTGTGGGGGAGTATAATTAATCACCTGATCCAAAGAGCGGGGAAGGACATTTTTCCTGAAAGAGTATTATGGCGAGAATTAGCCCTAGTTTTGGGGGGAGCTTGAAAGGTTTTCAATATATATCAAGCACATTCTGCAACCATGCTCTACTGGCTCCAGGGAATTTTACCCTGTATTTACACACAAAATGTGGACCTGTGGCAACATATTGCAGTATAATTGCTTTAAAACATTAGAGCCAATGCTGTACTAAATAGCACACGTTTCTTACAATATGAAACCTGCTTCATTAAAACATCAATGCATCCATTCAAAGATCACACAATTTTTATAGTAGCAAGTATAGTATAGTAAGCAATTCATAATAAAAAGTATTATGAAACATTGTGGTTAAAAGCTTTCAAGGCTGGTATTTATTGTCACAATTCACATTATCACATATTCAAAACAGTTCACTGAACTGCTGCTTGACGTGGCACAAATTGCTGTTGATTCATTGGACATATGTGCATATTAAACCCTTGCAGCGCCAGCCTATCTTGAAGATTTGTCACCCTCTGTTGCCAGACAATTTTTCAGCATTTTGCACTGTATATGTTGAACTGTGTTTTTCGTAAGAATTTCCATATATATATAAATATATATATATATATATATATATATATATATATATATATATTGCTTTTTCAGCACAGTTTAGACTTTAACCTAAAGGGTCTTGTTTTTATTTTTTTCAGTGCTTTTTTAATATTTGGGTGAACTATGTTTAAAATCTATGTTTTTAATTTTATAGCATTTTTCTGAATAAAAAAAAAGTTTTTCAAGAAATCATATTTTGTGTAAAAGCCCCATCCCTCCCAATTATAATGATATGTTTCAGTGGACACTCTATGCACACTTAAACCCTTAAAAATAAAAAAAAATGGGGTAGGGTGCCCCTTCTCCAGTTAAACCAACCCAGTCATCATCTATGGGCCAGACCAGAAATGGCCGCCTACCAGCCCTGAAGGCTAACAATCTGCATTGGGCACTGGGCTCTTCTGTACCCCTCTGGCCTTTGGGGATGCAGTAAACCAGGTGGGGGTTTTGGCAAGTCATCCACTTGATGGTAAGTAACATTCCAGTCCCTCCTGCCCCTGTGAACTGGTATAGGGATCTCAAGGACTCAAGGGGTCTCAGTTCACAAAGTGTTAAATTGGACCAGCAATCTAGCAAAAATTGTGCTCATATGCACTTATGCATCCTTTCTCAGGGATGTTTTAGCTTTGGGGGATGCAGGAACAAATGTGAGTGCTGGCAATGACTTAGTATCATGCATGCAGATGTGACAAGTGAGTTTTGGGAAGTTTTTTTTCCAAATGTGCAAGACTGTTGGTGCGGTTTAAGTGTAAAAAAAACACAAACATTAGGAAAAACTTTTTTTTTACTACTTACCTCCCTCCATCGCGGATCCTTGCTTTTGACAGCCGGAAGGGAGCAGGGCAGAGAATCGGCAACCCCGGCCCTGCTCCTTGCTTCTGCCACTCTGGCCTTACACTGCAAGGAGAGACCTTTAATTGAGAAAATGCCAAGCATGTAGAACCTTTGGCCACTTAATGGATGGGGAAGCAACCCTGTTTTCATTTTATAGGCTTGGCATTTAAAAATGAAATAAAAACATATTTGAACTACATTACTAAAGTGTTGGATGAACAAGGTTCTATAGGTATCTGGAAAAAAAGCCTAAAAGTCTTTCCTCCGTTCCTCATAAAGAGCTCATAGATAAGTTATTTGTGGGGGTGTACCACAATGCCCTGTCCTTGGACCCCTTTCTTCATGTTTTTGTGACATAGGAGAAGCCTTAATAGGTAAAGTTTGCCGATAATACAAAGGTGTGTAATAGGAGGTGTAACGTGGGAAATGATTTAACTTGATTAAAAAGCATGCACTTGGATAAAGCAAATCCCCTTTCTGAGTATTGTGTGGTATGTACTGTATTGACCAAGACTTCAGAAGAGAGGCATAATGATCTTGTGCTATGTATGCACTTTTTGATCAATCGGTCGATGGTGGATGTTTATGCCCCGGATGTCTGCAAATTGCTGATTTGGAAGCCGTCATTCACGATCTAAATAAGCGATTGGCAACACTAAGAGACATTGTTGTCATGCAAAAGAGTCTGGATCTCACTGATCTGGCACTACATGGGTCAGGGGAGGGGGAGGGTGGTAGTATGGGGGAGAGGAAAAGCAGGAAAATGAGGCAGCTAGCTGGATAACAGTTAGAAGGCGGGGTAGGGGTAAAAGTTATAGGGAGGCTAGCCCTAAACAGGCACCTCCAAACAAGTTTGCCCAGTTGGCAGATGAGGAGGATGTTAGCTCAGGGATGGCACAGCTGCAGCAAGACACATCTGTCGGCTCCAGTAAGAAAGGGAGGGGAAATGGGAGAACAGGGCAGGCAAGACAGGTGCTGGTAGTGGGTGACTCTATTATTAGGGGAACGGACAGGGCAATCTGTCACAAAGACCGGGATTGCCGAACAGTGTGTTGCCTTCCTGGGGCAAGAGTACGGCATGTAGCGGAGCGGGCTGACAGATTATTGGGAGGGGCTGGCATGAACCCAGCGGTCATGGTGCATATTGGCACAAATGACATAGGAAAAAGTAGGTGGAAGGTCCTTAAAAATGATTTCAGGGACTTAGGCGTGAGGCAAGGACCTCAACTGTAGTATTCTCAGAAATACTACCAGCACCAAGAGCCACACCAGAGAGGCAGCGGGAGATTAGAGGGGTAAACAGGTGGCTCAAAAATTGGAGTAAAAAGGAGGGGTTTGGGTTCTTAGAGAACTGGGCCGACTTCACAGTGGGCTACAGGTTCTTTGGCAGGGATGGGTTGCACCTCAATGGGGAGGGTGCATCTGTTCTGAGGGAGAGGATGGCTAAAAGGTTGGAGGAGTGTTTAAACTAAGCACTGGGGGGGGAGGGTAATAGCAGTTACAAAGGGGAAGTTAAAGAAAGTGACAGTGGGTGTAGACATGAAACTGGGGGTGGAGAGGGGGGAGGGGTTAGCACATCTAGGAGGAAAAAGGGCAATATACAAAATTATCAAAATTATCATAAGCATTTGAAATGCATGCTTACAAATGCTAGAAGCTTGACTAATAAAATGGATGAACTAGAATTGACAATAACACAAGAGCAATATGACATAGTGGGGGTAACAGAGACCTGGCTGGATGAAAGCTATGACTGGGCAGTAAATCTACAGGGCTATTGTGTGTTTAGGAGGGACCGTAACAAACGCAAAGGGGGTGGAGTCTGCTTAATTGTAAAATCCTCTCTACAACCCACTCTGCGGGAGGATATATGTGAGGGGAATGACCATGTGGAGTCTGTATGGGTAGAAATACATGGAGGGATAAACAAAAATAAAATACTGATGGAGGTTTGCTACAAACCTCCAGATATATCCTAATCCATAGAAAATATTATGCTAAGGCAAATAGATATAGCCGCTAAACTAAATGGGGTAGTGATTATGGGGGACTTTAACTACCCAGATATAGACATGTTTCGCATAAAAGTAATAGTTTTTTTATCTAAAACAAAAGATGGCTACCTTTCCCAACAAGTACAAGCTCCAACAAGGGGGAAAGCCATATTGGACCTAATACTAACCAATGTACCAGACAAAGTAGTAAAGGTACAGGTTGGGGGACACCTTGGAAGCAGTGATCATAATATCATTAATTTCCACTTAGCAGTCACTAGGGTGCCTTATCATGGAGCCACAAAAACGCAGAACTTCAAAAAGGTAAAGTTTGTCCAACTTAGAGATGCCCTAAACTGCATTGACTGGGAAAATGTCCTTAAAAACAAAAGCATGGACACTAAATGGGAAACTTTCAAAGGAATCCTTAATTTTCATTGTGACAGATATATACCTTACAGGAATAAAACTATTAAACACACAGGTAAACCGATGTGGCTAAATAAAAAGGTTAAGGCGGCAATAAACCACAAAAAAAGGCATTTAAAGGTTTAAAGCAGGAAGGGACAGCGGAAGCGTTAAAAAATTATAAAGAAGAAAATTAACAATGTAAACAACAGATAAGGGCAGCTAAGCTGGAGACAGAAAGACTGGTCGCGAAAGAGAGTAAAACATTATTCTTTAGCTACATAAATCGTAAAAGGTACAAAGCTGAGGGTGTGGGCCCCCTGAAAAGCAAGGAGGGGACACCTATAGAGGGAAATGAGGAGAAAGCAAATTTACTAAACAACTTCTTTGCTTCTATATTCACAAAAGAATGTGACATGCCGAGTGAAATGCAGGGGAATAACCGAAACCCTCCATTAAATGTCACTGGTCTAACCAAGGAAGAAGTCCAGAACCGTCTCAAGCAGATAAAAATCGATAAATCGCCGGGACCAGATGACATACATCCTCGTGTTTTAAGGGAGTTATGTACAGTAATAGACAAGCCATTATTTCTAATATTTGTGGACTCAATAACTACAGGGTCTGTTCCGAGGGATTGGCGCTTGGCAAATGTGGTGCCAATATTCAAAAAGGGATCTAGGGGGGAACCTGGGAACTACAGACCGGTAAGCTTAACATCTGTGGTGGGCAAGCTGTTTGAAGGCTTCTTAAGGGATACTATCCTGGAGCACCTTGGGGAAAATGACCTTATTACTCCATATCAGCATGGATTTATGAGGAATCACTCCTGCCAGACAAACTTAATCAGCTTTTATGAGGAGGTAAGTTCAAGATTGGATCAGGGGGAGTCATTGGATATCATATATCCTGACTTTTCTAAAGCATTTGTGCCACATAAAAGGCTGGTACAAAAGATGAGAATGCTTGGACTAGGGGAAAACGTGTGCAGATGGGTGGGAAATTGGCTTAATGATCGGAAGCAGAGGGTGGTTATCAATGGTACACACTCAGATTGGGTCACTGTTACTAGTGGAGTACCACAAGGGTCAGTTCTGGGACCAATTCTCTTCAATATATATAAAAATTACATTGGGTACGGATTAAACAGTAAAGTCTCAATCTTTGCAGATGATACTAAGCTGTGTAAAGTAATTAAAACTAAAGAGGACAGCAGGCAGCTACAAACAGATTTAGATAAATTGGAAGCATGGGCAGTTAAATGGCAAATGAAGTTTAACACAGATAAATGTTATGCACAAGGGAAGGAGAAATCTGTATCATGATTACACACTAAATAAACAAACACTTGGTAAAACAACAATGGAAAAGGACCTAGGGGTTTTAGTTGACAATAAGCTCAACTGTAGAAATCTAAGCCAGGCAGCTGCTGCCAAAGCAAATAGGATCATGGGGTGCATCAGGAGGGGCATAGGTGCTCATGACCAGAGCATCATTTTACCCCTGTACAAATCACTGGTCAGACCCCATATGGAGTACTGTGTACAGTTCTGGGCACCTGTGCATAAGAAGGACATATCAGAACTGGAGCATGTTCAAAGAAGGGCAACAAAGTTAATAAAAGGAGTGCGCGGACTAGAGTACCCTGAAAGATTGTCAAAGTTAGGTTTATTTAGTTTAGAAAAAAGACGATTGAGGGGTGATCTAATAACTACGTATAAATATATTCAGGGTCAATACAAAGATCTGTCCCACAATCTATTTATACCTCGGAGTGTAACTATAACCCGAGGGCATCCACTAAGGTTAGAGGAAAGGTGCTTTCTCCACCGACATAGGAGGGGATTCTTCTCTGTAAGAGCAGTGAGACTATGGAACTCGCTGCCAGAGGAGGAGGTAGTTATGAAGGATACAGTAAAAACGTTCAAAAGTGGCCTTGATGCCTTCCTGGCATGTAATAACATTTCCAGCTATGGCTACTAGACCACTGGAAGAAGATCTATAGTGGCCGGGATGCCCTCCTTGCATGTAATAACATTTCCAGCTATGGCTACTAGACCACTGGAAGGAGTTAAACAGGCTGAACTGGATAGACTAAAGTCTTTATTCAGCCTTACATACTATGTTACTATATTACTTACAGCTTTAAGTGTTCCCCAACCCTGTCCCTGAGAGCCACCAACAGGTCGTATTATGTGGATCACAAAGGCGACTCTATAGCGTTGCTGCTGCACTAATTATTTCACCTGTGCCTCTGAGTGGAGATCTTAAAATCATGACCTGTTGATGGATCTGGAGGAGAGGGTTGGGGAACAGTGGTGTAGACCATGTGCATGGCATCATCAGTAGGAATAGGGATTGAAGTGGACCAACACGCGCGCAGCAGGAGGGGTGTTAGTCTCCCCCCACTAAATGACAGTCTGGGGAAGGCATCCAGAGTGCTGTAGCCCCCAGTACATAACCCCCACAGAGTGCCCGTAAATCTAATCTTAACCTCGTTCCCTTGACCAGAACCTCTCTTCCTTTACCTTTAAGTAGAGGGTCTTTTGGTCTCTTTAATCCCTTATATTAAGCTTAACATGAGGATTACCATATGGTGGCTTGGTACTCACCAAGTGCCTGCCATACAGCCAAATACTTAGTCCTGATGATAGCCAAAAGCTGGAAACACATGTCCACTAGTGTAAGGTCTTGTAAATCTACAAGGGCAGGGTCTTCACTTGCCCTCACTTAAATGCTCCCCCAAGCCTCACCAATCTGCTGCCCCCCCTCTGGTTTTACTTTTGCTCATTTGTTACTCACCCTGCCAAGGGATCCATCTTCTAGGTCCCTCGGTTTCCGGGCGACCTTCCGACAGGTGGTGCTACCTTGCATCCCATAAGACACTGCGTGCAGCCCCCCGATCGTGCGAAGGCAGTGCTTGTTATTAACAGACTGCTAAGAGGATGGCGGGGTGAGTATCGGGCCCTGAAATAGCCGGATGTCGCCGCAGCAGGCAGCTGTGATATCCAAAAGGTAAGTACAGGCTGATGGGGGGGAATCAGCCCCTTTTTATTTTCATTCCGATGTTCCTCTTTAAGTGCAGGTGCAAATGACATATTCTGCATCCTGACGTAGAGCCACTATTCGTTAGAAAGTCATCACTACACAAACCATACTGTACATTTGATACAAAAAAATATCTGTAGATAGTTTGATGGAATCTAGATGCCCCAATAACAGTACTCTAGGTCTATCTTGGGGGGATCACCCCCAGTCTCCAAAGAGGATACGCTACAACACTTAATTTGGGTACATATAACTTTTACAGTCACTTATAAACTTATATATATGTTGATTGTGTTTATAGCACATCTTCTTTGGAAAATACTGTTTTTGTTGAATTTCTATTATAGGTTTTATATAGGTTATAGGTAAGGGAGCCTGCTTCTCCTTACTTTACCTAAATACTACTGGAATCTCCAAGCTATATTGTTTATTCATTTATGTATCAGCACTACCTCGAAAATTAATTTTGATAATTGATTGCTGCCTCAAATGTTGTTTGGTGGGATTATTATATATGATTTGAAATCATATCCTTTTATTTTAGAGACCTGAAAGTGTTTGGGAGGTATGTTATTTCTTGGCTTGGGCATTAATGTATTTGGCTGTGTCAGCAAGGCATTGAGACTATCTGCAGGTGCCCAAGTTACAATGACACTACAGCTAGATAGAGATACAGAGCGTCTTTGTGATGTGCATGTTCCCAGTCCAGATAAAGCCACAACAAAGAGGTTTCCTGTTCTGTGACTTGTGTGCAAAAGGAAAGGTCAGCATAAAGGAATCAGCAGACGTAATACTGTAGGTGTTGCATGCTTAATCTTTTCAGAAACATTAAAAAAAAACATCCAATCACATTTTCAGCCCTATGATATTTGATTATATTATGGATATTTATCTAGCTTTTAAAGCTATGTCTCTGCAGCATATTATATATACTGAATTGCTGAAATCTACATGTATGCACAAATGCGTATGGTGGCCTTTAAAAACTATAGGCATTGATAAGGAGTAGGACCCAATTGGTGCAACTGCAGACTCCACTGTTCTGGTATGACTTTCTACTAGATTTTACAATAAGACTTTGCCTCTGTTCAGACCTGAGCATCACAGTGCCAGACACTAATAACACTAAACATCTCAAACATTATCCATAGGGCTTAAGTCTGGACTCTGCAGGCTGTCACAGTGGCGGTCAGCTGAATCAAAAAATACCCTCGCCGGAATGTTTATGCAAAGCTGAAATAACACAGGTCTCTAGAAAGTTGTTTTTTCTTGCTACTTAAATAAAGGTGTCAGACCCAAACCAAGAAGAACAATCTCAGGTGATCATTAATTTGCAATAACACTTTATAGTTGTGCCACTTCTTGCAGGAAGGTAGCTGGATCTTTTGTTTCTTGTTTTCGTGCCAGTTTTTATTGGTGAAAGGTGTGGACTGCAGGCAGGGCAGTTCAGTACATAAGATCTTCTTCTGCAAAGTCATGCTGTTTTGATGCAGTATGTGGTTTGGCATTGTATTGCTGAAATATGCTAGGCCTCCCTAGAAAGACAAGTTGTCTGGATGGGAGCATGTGTTGTTCTAAAAACCTCTTTATACTGTCCAGCATTGATAGTGTCTTTCAAAATGTGTAAGCTGCCTATAAGATGTGCAAATGCAGCCCCATACCAACAGAGATGCCGGGTTTTGGTCTGTCTGCTGATAAATTACATCTTGGGTCCACAGTGCATAACATTCATTGTTTCCACAAAAAGCTGTTTATCGTTTAGCCTCAGTCCATTTTAAATAAGCCTTGGGCCAGAGAAAATGGCTGCTTCTCTGGATTGTGTTAAAATACGGCTTCCTCTTTGCATGATACAGCTTTCACCTGCATTTGTGTATTTCATGGCAAACTGTGTTTACGGACAATAAATTCCAGACTTATTTCTGAGCCCATGAAAATATTTGCATTAACGGTGCATGCCTGCTTTTAATGCAGTTCCCCCCCCCCCCAGTTTTCTAACACCCAATATTGACTGTTGATTGTGCACACCGATTTCTTTTAAAGATACTGTATTATGTATTATGTGAGAAATTCAAAGTCTTTGTAATTTTAAACTGAGAAACATTTTTCTGAAATTGTTCCACAATCTTTACGCTGTTTTTTAGATTATAAGTTATGACCATATTTGCTTCTGAAAAGCTCTCCAACATGCTTTTTGTCTACACGGTCATGTCATGGAGATGTGTTGTGGACATCTCTAAATAATTTTTTGGGGTTTTTTTTAGATAACTTCGACAAATGTCTAACTTTTAACTTCTGATATGTGTTCTATGTTCTATTATGATTAAAGCATGGTTAGATGAGATTTATTTACCTTTAACACAGATTAACCTTTTTGCAATTGAATATGCTCATGGTAATCTAGCACAATAAGGTGAAGACATGTAGGTTTCAGCACACCAATCGTATTATACAGAGGATTGTGGGTGCAATCAATCCGAGGTGTCCCCCCACATCACACCTCTAACATTTGACTCAATTAGGGAATAAATATGGATGAAAGCACACCAACCACAGTTTAGTATTTGCGTCCATACAAAAATACGTACTATACATGATAGTGCAAATAGCAAAAAGCTAATTTCTATACTGTATAATAATACCACATAAAAAAGATATTCAATGGAGGTCACTGTATGGCAGCATGGTTATCATCAGAATCGTCCAACACCTCTTGTTGAAGAGAAAAAGTATAGTATCATACAGCTTAAACCAGAGACGAATGATGTAGCAAACGGTAAACAAGATTTTACCATAATGATCTAAGAGGTGTGTGGGTGACCATCCTGATGATTAGTGGAGCCATAAGGAATCACAAATATGGGCAAGCCGTTAAGGAGATAGCAGTACCAGTGGTATGTAAATAACAGAGTGCAGCACTCTGGTCAGTGAAACAGTAACAGCATCATACCAGAGAGGATACAGGAGCGGGGCACATAATAAATGCAATAATCATGACGAAGTTAATCGTACATATAAAGTGTGAAAATACATGAATAAGTTACCAAGCAGACAAGAATAAATGGTGATCGCTATAAACCTACGTTACGGAGCACATGGCTTCTTTCTATATTATTCCCTAATTGAATCTAGCACAATAACGACATATCTGCCATGATAAATTAACAAAGTTTGGTCTGAGTAAACATAATATAGGAGGTTTGTGCCCACTGTATCTTGCCCCTAGTGCTTCTTGCCTGGCTTGCAGCGCCACCTAGGGCAGAATAGCAGATAAAGGGACTTGACTTTTGCACAACAAAAAGGATGAAAATATAGTACCAAAGTCTTGTCCCCATGTGTAGGGTTGTGCTCAGGTTTATGTGGACCCTTAGGTAATATTATCCTAGTGGACTGTTGGAAAGTCAGTCCCAGGAAGATACAGATTCACAGTGAATCCAAATCCAAAAAGCCCCCTCCTGCCATTCCCCTCAGTGGGTGTTGCAACACTTGTTCCAGACCTGGCACCCATAGATATACCTTAGAGAGCAATATCCTATATCCTCTCCGTATTTAGTAAGCCTTACCTCTCTATCTTCCCCAACAACACCGACTCCCACTGCTGACCAGAGTGTTTGCCAGCAGCTATGGAATGCCAAGTAGACCATTTTGGACTGGCCCACAGGGTTAGCAGGAAAAACTCAGTGTGCCCCAGGGGCACTTTTGAGGGACTTCATCACTAAACCTGAACTACGTATAGCTTGTTTGTGGCATCCCTAGTGCACATACAGGGACAATACAGTCTGACATATTGTTTCTGTGCATGGGTCCTGTAATACTTGCATCTAAATGTGGGGTGGGCCCCCAGAGTCAGCTCAGGCATCCCAGTGTGACATAGCAAGCAGGACCTCTTGCCTATGCACCTAGCAAGACACGCAGTAGAGGTTTTTCTTTATTGCATGGCACGGCCTGCTTCTGTATTCATAACAGTTAGGTTATTCCGCCACAAGGTGGCGCAGTGGTACTGCAGAAAGCTGTGGCATCTCCCGGCCCCCTATAAAAACGGGATCAACCATAGATTCCCAGTGTTTCCTCTGCAGTTGAACTGCAAAGTTAGAAGATGGCTCTCTCTCTGGCGCAGGTGAGCGAGGCAACTAAGCCTGCGGCCCTGCATGTCTATTTCCATCCATTTCTGGACCCTCACTGCCTCTCAGCCTTGGCTGACAGATCGGGTGAGGGTAGAAGAGCACTAGGGTCAAGTGCTCCTGGAGCGATGCTCCAAGCCGCAGACCCTGTTACACAAAGGGTAGCCGGCCATAGGCTTTATGGTGAGCCTACTAGGGATGCGGAGTTCCTGTCCTGGCTTCTGAGGGGGTAAGTGTTTTGGGGACTGTGTCCCCTTCTTTTCATTCAGGGGACCCCCCCCCCTTCTGGCCTGGTTACTCGCCGCTGCCTTCTCGTCTCTCTCCACCACCTCTCTGACTTTGTTCGGGGGGGGGGGCGGGTGGCAGAGGCGAGTGGTATTACTTGTGGTGTTTTGTCCGTTTACAGTGTGTTTTTTTGGTGTTTTTTGGCCGCCGCCCCGTTTTGTACTGTGCTCTGCGGCTGTGGGCGCTATAACATGTGGCGTTTTTGCTTTGTCATGGCGGGGTCACGTGGGTGCCGTTTTTGCGCTCTTCAGGGGGGCGGGGCCGGGGGATGATGCGTATTGCATCGCCCCCCCGGGGCCCGCCCCTTGAGGTACCTCTGCCGGCACCATTTTGGATTAGCTGTACGTTTGGATTTCTCCCTTCTGGGCTGCAGCGCTGTTTCCTCCGGTGTGTCGCTTCATCCTGCGGTCTGTGCCTTGGTGACCCTGCGGTGTCCTTGGTCCGTGAGTCCCCCTTGGGGGGGGTTTTATTGGTCTCATGGGGCATGTGCTGCGGGATGTTCATGTGTCATTTTAACTTATGTCTTTCAGGCGGGATACCAGTGGGTTGTGGTTTCTCCCGGCTCTACTCCTTCCTCCCTATCACCCCCCCATTTTTGCTAAGCTGGGGGCATCCCGTGGGAGGGCATCTCGGGTAGCTTTTGTATTAGCCTTTACCCAGCGCTGGCCTATTGCGCCTGTGTTAATCACCATATGGAGGCTTCTGGGGATAGCGTGCTTGGGGGTCCTTCGGGGCAATCCCGGCTGTGTTCCATGTCCCCTATCAGCAATGATGTCATGATGTGCGTGCCGTGCGCTCAAAGTGTCCTTGCGCTCCAGCTTGGTTTGCCTGCATCGCTTCCCAGCTCTGCGCCCCATTCGGCATCACCTACCCCCCCCCCCACTGCTGCAATTAGCTCCCAGTGAGGGGGATGCTAGCAGGGGGTCACAGTCTGATCTGGCACTTCGTGTGGCCAACATTGAGAAGCAGCTTGCTGGGCCTATCCCTAGGAAGGCCTATGGCAAGAAGCGGCACCTGACTTCCACTCCCTCACGCTATACAGAGGAGTATGAGGAATTTGATGTCACTACTGGACGTTATTCCCTAGAGGAAGGGGAACTGCTCCAGGACTCTGACTCCTCTGGGGACCAGCAGGAGAGCTGTGATCTGGGGAGGATTCATGGTATCCTGAGGACACTGATTGATTGCTGTCTCACATTTTTGAAATTTTACACATTGTTGCCCCTGTGGAAGCTAAAAGGAAACAGGTTGAGCTGTTTCGTCCTAGTAAACAGCGTCTGGGGTTCCGTGAGCAGGGACATTTCACCACTATAGTGCTTAAAGAATGGGAACGTCCTAACAGGCTGCCCGCTATGCCCAAGGGTTTGGATAAGAGGTATCACTTTCCTGCTGATCGTGTTAAGAGGTGGTAATTTCCCCCTGAAGTGGAAGCTCCCGTGCTAGGCTTGTCCAATACTTTGGTCATGCCTTCACCTGACACTAACACTTTGAGGGAGAGTGAGGACCGGCGCATGGATCAGTTGGCCTGCCATGCCTTTACCTGTGTGGGGGCTGGATTGCGCCCGGCCTGTGCGGCTGCCATTACAACTATTGCCCTTAAGAAACTGCTCAATCGTCTCCTTGATGGCGCTATGGGTTGTAGCGGGGGGGGAGGAGTATAGGATTCTTCTGGTTTGCTCTGATTTTGTGGCCTTTATCCTTACTGCTATGGATGATGCTGTGTGGCTGCGCTCTTGGTGGCTATGCGCCGCTCTGTTTGGTTACGTCAGTGGGCAGCTGGCGCTGCTGCGGCTATTTGGGGAGCGTCTTGATGTTCTAGCCAAGGATGGCAGGCTGCCTCAGCGTAGGAGGCAGTCTCGGCCCTTTCGGGGGTCCTCCGTCCCCCTCCCTTCCTTTCGTGCTCCCAGAGAAGGCCGTGGCTCCCTCCTGTCTAGTAGCCGCAGAGATTCTTGGGGCCATGGCAGATCCCATGGTTGTCCCTGTCTCTCCTGGAGTTCGAAGCCCAAACCCTCTCCCAAGCCCCCTCAGGCATGAAGGGGCACCCTCACCCATCTGGGTAGGAAGACGGCTTCAGCTCTTTGCTCACGTCTGGAGGTTTCACGTCTCAGACCGGTAGATTCAGGAAGTAATGTCCTCCGGTTACAAGATTGATTTGCAGCCTGGCCGCCCCCAAGATTCATCAGATCCCGGATGTCTTAAAACCCCCTGTCTGCTCAAGGGTTGCTTCTGGCGGTTCAATGCCTGATAGAGTCAGGAGTTATTTGTCAGGTGCCCCATCAAGAACGGGGTCAGGGGTACTATTCCAATCTTTTCACGGTCCCCAAAAAGGACGGCTCTCTGAGGCCCATTCTGGAACTGAAGGGCCTCAACAAATTTGTCAGATTCAAGCATTTTCGTATGGAGACGCTACGCTCTGCTGTCAGTACCCTTCGCCCGGGCGACTTCATGACCACTGTGGACATCAAAGATGCGTATCTTCATGTGCCTATCTTCCCAGGTCATCAGAGATTTCTAAGGTTCGAGCTGTAGGATCAGCATTACCAGTTTGTGGCTCTACCCTTCGGTATCACCTCTGCGCCTTGGGTGTTCACCAAGGTACTGGCGGGGGTGATGGCTCTGCTAAGGAACCAGGGCATACACATCATTCCTTACCTGGACGACATCCTGATTGTGGCCAAGTCCTTTCCTCAGGCCAAGCAGGACACTCAGATGGTGACATCCACTATAGAATCCTTCGGCTGGGTGATCAACTATCCCAAGTCTTCTCTGTCCCCGTCCTTGATGAGGTCCTTTCTGGGCATGACTCTGAATACCTCTCAGGTCAAGGTGTTCCTTCCTCAGCAGAAGGTGGGGGGTCTTCAGATGCAGGCTCGGGCTCTGCTATCGTGTCCTCATCCCTCCATCCGTCAGGGGATGCAGTTGGTGGGCCTGATGGTGTCCTGCTTCAAGGCAGTCCCCTTTGCTCAGTTTCACATGAGACCTCTTCATTTGCACGTCTTGTCAGTTTGGGATCGGGACCCTGTGTCCCTGGATCAGGAATTTGCTCTGTCTCCTCTGGCCAGACAGTCCCTCTCGTGGTTGCTGGACTCAAGGAACCTTCTGGGGGGCAGGACCTTCCTGCCCCTGTGCTAGGAGACGGTCACCACAGATGCCAGTCTGACCGGTTGGGGAGGCTTCTGAAAATCCCTGAAGTGCCAGGGTCGGTGGGGCTCACAAGAGGCCCATGCTTCCATCAATGTCTTGGAACTGAGGGCGATCATGTTGGTTCTTTCTCACCTAACCACTCACCTTCAGGGTCGGGCTGTTCAGATCCGCTCAGACAACCAGACGGCGGTCGCCTACATCAACCATCAGGGAGGGACTCGGAGCAAGCGAGCCTTCAAGGAAGTGTCTCTGATACTGTCTTGGGCAGAACAGAATGTCCCCTGCATCTCAGCGGTATATGTTCCAGGGGTGGAGATCCAAGTGGCGGACTCCCTGAGCAGGGGGACCTCTCGTCTGGGGGAATGGTCCCTCAACTACCAGGTGTTTCTCTCCCTGTGTCACCGCTGGGGTCAGCCAGATGTGGACCTGTTTGCATCCCGTCACAATCACAAACTTCCCAGGTTTGTCTCCCTGTCACAGGATCCTCTGGCCTTCACCACAGATGCACTGGCAATGCCTTGGATGGAGTTTTGCCTTCCCTATGCGTTCCCTCCGTTCCCTCTACTGGGCAGGGTCATGCGCAAGATTGCCCAGGAGGGGGTTTCAGCCATCCTGGTGGCCCCCTGTTGGCCAAGAAGGGTGTGGTTCGCAGATGTCGTGCAGTTGGCAGTAGACCAGTGCGTCTTGCCCAGGGATACGGATCTTCTCACTCAGGGACAGCTACGCCATCCCAATTTACAAACGCTGGCTTTAACGGCTTGGCTGCTGAAACCTACATCTTAACAGAGAAGGGATTGCCTGCCTCTGTTGTGGATACCATGATTCGGGGTAGGAAGAAATCTTCGTCCTTTATCTCTTACAGGGTCTGGAATGCTTACATTGCCTGGTGTGAGTCAAAGTCTCTTCCCTGTCGGGTTTTTTCCATTCCCAGGATTCTGGAATCTTTGCAAAATGGTTTGGATTCTGGCCTTCAACTAAGTACCCTCAAGGGCCATGTTTCAGCTATGGCAATTTTTTTCCAAAGATCCTTTGCCAACCACCGGTTGGTTAAAACTTTTTTCCAGGGTGTTACTCATGTGCGTCTACCTCGTAAGCCTATGCTACCAGTCTGGGACTTGAATCTAGTGTTGTCTGCTCTGCAGGGTCCTCCCTTTGAGCCTATCCATGGGGTTGCTTTGCCCATTCTAACTCTTAAGGTAGTCTTTTTGGTGGCTATCACTTCTGTAAGGCGAGTTTCTGAGCTGGCGGCGCTTTCCATCAAACCTTCTTATTTTGAGAGGCATCAGGATAAGGTGGTGTTTCGGCTTAAGCCGGATTTCTTGCCTAAGGTGGTGTCTGCCTTTCATCTCAATCAGGACATTGTCTTGCCTTCATTGTGTCCTAATCCTGCTAATTCCAAGGAGCGGACACTGCATTCTCTGGATGTGGTCAGGGCTCTGAAGTTTTATTTGGTCGCTACTGAGCCTTTCAGGAAATTTGATGCTCTTTTTGTTCTCACTTCTGGACCTAGGAAGGATTTGCCTAAATCCACTATCAGCAAGTGGATCCATCAGGCGGTGGTTCAAGCCTATTCTGCTAAGGGGAAGGAACCTCCCTTTAGAATTACTGCTCATTCCACTCGTGCTATTGGTGCTTCTTGGGCTTTTCAGCACCAAGCTTCTGTTGAACATGTTTGCAAGGCCGCTACTTGGTCTTCTGTTCATAATTTTTTCAGGTTTTACAAGGCTGATGTTAAGGCCTCAGCGGATGCTGCTTTTGGCCGCATGGTGCTTCAGGCAGTAGTGACTTAAACTGCCGGCTGTTACTCATTGGGGATCCCACCACTTTTGGACACTGCTTTTGGATGTCCCAACTGTTATGAATACCGAAGCAGGCCGTGCCATGCAATAAAGAAAAAAAGCAATTCTGTGAGTACTCACCTGTAGAATTGTTTTTGTTCTTGCATGGCACGGCCTGCTTCGACCCACCCTTGTTATCGTTATTCTTGGTTGCCTCTTTATGGTGATTGTTCCAAGTTAATTGGGGTTTTTTACCCTTTTTTACATTTATTCTCTCCCGGCTTCTTGTCTCACTGCTTGTCTATGCTGGGAACTCTATGGTTGATCCCATTTTTTAGGGGGCCTGGGAGGTGCCACAGCTTTCTGCAGTACCACTGCACTACCACGGAATAACCCAACTTATGAATACCGAAGCAGGCAGTGCCATGCAAGAACAAAAACAGTTCTAGAGGTGAGTACTCACAGAATTGCTTTTTTTTCACAAATGCCCAGTACCTCACTGACCTTGATTACCACCCAAGGATACACCTTTACGTCACTGCTGATGTCCAGTGGACATTCTGGACTGTCTGGCAGTGGAAGTGTTTCCCCCAAAGTGCAACTGTCTGGGTTTGCCAAGTGCTAACACCACTCAGGACCATGTGTTAGATTATGTCAGTACAAAAAAAAAATGTAACTTTATTTTTTCATACAGTGTCAAGTAACTCTCCAATTACGACATAAAAGTGTATTTTCTTTTTTAAACCACCCCAGTTTTCACACAAGCTGTCTTCCAACAGTCACTTATTGCCCAGCATATATGGGTATATTTTGCACTGTATGACTGTCTGACATAAAATAGTGGCTATGCATGCTTGTCTGACATAAAATAGTGGCTATGCATGCTTGTCTGACATAAAATAGTGGCTATGCATGCTTGTCTGACATAAAATAGTGGCTATGCATGCTTGTCTGACATAAAATAGTGGCTATTGATTTATATACAGTACAGAGTTCTGCACAATGCACCTTGAGATCTATTGGGAGTGTAGTTCAATTTACAGAAACTAAAATCAAACTCTTATCACAAGGTACTGACACAAAGATAACAAACAAAAGCAAATTCTAAGTTACTTTTAAAAGGTCATTAATTTTCTGTACAATGAGAATGACCTTTGTAATCTGTTTTGAGTCACAGACTTGGTAAGTTTGAAGAACCCAAACCACATCCTTATCGGCCTATAATCCTCTGAGTATATGAGCTGAACTTTACTTATCATGATGACAATGACAGTAACATGACCGATCGTCACAACTTTCATAAATACATGCAAAATACACCTTCAGTCATATACGCGCAGTCAAACTGCATGTGCCATGCCTGCTGAAATAAATCAATAATAGTGAAAATAGATCTGTTAAATAAATTAAATTCTAAAACTATTGTTTTTTAAACCTAGTGCAATATATACGTAGGTAAAGGAGACCAACCATCTCCCTGAAAAGTCTTTCCGGGGGAGTGTGTCTTATGTAGCCCAGTGGCTAGCAAGTGAGCGACAGATGGAGTTCAAGTAATCCATGATTAGTGCACACATTCCAATGAATTTGATAGGGTGCTAAGGTTCTGCTGGATGATGCAGCCTTAGCCCAAGTAACTAGTAGAAATCCACCAGTGTTACCCCAGGTGTATATAGAAACATGCCTTTCATTAATCCATAAAATTGCAATGTTTCAATGCCCATCATCAGATACATGGATCAGTGACTTGGAGCTTCAGCACACACTCCTCCAATAGAAGACCCAGCTGCATCAGTATGCAATGCTACATCCAGTTCCCCAGGTAGTTAAAGACTCAGCCCAGTAGGGCTGATGATGTGGCGAGTTTGGTGTGACAAGGGAAGCCTGTCAGAGTGGCCTACAGTGAGCTACATCATAGGTCTGCTTAAACATTATGGCCTGTTTGAGCAGTTTCACTTGTTTCACATCAGCATTTAACATTTTTCCAATTCTCCAATCATGTATCTCCTTAACACCTTATCTTCATTAGGTCCTTAGACTGAAGTGATCATAGCAAATATTATGGTAACTGATTCACCTTCCAAATATTCTGCTGTAGTTTCAACTTATTTATTAAATATACAATATAAAAATATCAGCTGAAGGTTAAAAATACACAGTAAAGGTATTACTGATAAAAAAAACTACAGTTAAAATTACCTAAACTATTGAAAACCTTTACAACCTAAAATTGGTTCATTTTAGGTACAGTATGCCTAATTACTATTTACTATTTGGGTTGGTCGAAGTTTTAGCTAAGAAAATCGGACTAATCAATTTCTATTTTTACAAATACCTTATAAACAGGGAAGCTGTCTAGCTAAAGCCGTGATTCAGCTTCACTGCTTGTATATTAACTTATTTGCTTATTACTGGATATTAATGAGGGCAGATATTTTACAGCCAGGCAGTGTTCCTCAAGTGTAGTGTAGCCCCTTTGTTTTTTTTGTTACAGGGCTTACTATTAAGCATGGGTTATTATTATGGCTATGCCTAAACATCATGCCTGCCACCAGCATTCTCCATTCACTCCATTCACGGCAGCTTCATCATTTTAAAGAGATTTGCTATGAGATCAGT
This sequence comes from Gastrophryne carolinensis, assembly GCA_027917425.1. Taxonomy (NCBI): domain Eukaryota; kingdom Metazoa; phylum Chordata; class Amphibia; order Anura; family Microhylidae; genus Gastrophryne; species Gastrophryne carolinensis. Next base: position 237,063,066 of record CM051238.1, on the reverse strand, counting down.
TAAAATGTGGAATATTCTCCCACATTAACCTGGTACCTTTAACCCTTTAACCGCCAGCCTACCTGGAGATTTTTTGCCAGACCATGGCATCGCTGGCCACAGGAGGAGGAAGGCAGGTGATGATCTGATCGCCTGCCTCCCTCCTCTACTGGCCAACGATGACAGCAACTGTCATCAGAGCTGCGAGGGACACAGGAGCTGAGGATCAGAGGTGAGTAAAGTAAAAAAAAAAGTTTTTATTTTTTAATAAAGTCATTCTTTATTCTGTGTGTGTGTGTTTTTTTTTACTGTTAACTCCTTGTGAACTGGTAAGGGGTCCATGAGACCCCTTATACCAGTTCACAAGGCTCGGGGGTCTGGCAAGTCACCTGCGGCTAGCGGGTGACTTGCCATTAACCCCCGGCACCCCCATTACCTGCCTCCCCAAAGCCCAGGGGGGGGCAGAAGAGACAAAAGCTGGCCCCTGCACCCTGTTCTACAAGCTCTACATAGCTGGTCCCGGGCTGGTTACTTCGGGTAAGGGGGACCCCATGTCATTTTTTGGGGGATTTTTAAGGGTTTTTTTTTAAATTAACCCCTTATGTTCTGTCACCCAGCAGCTATAAAAGGCTTCCAGCAGGTGAGCAGAAGCCAGTGACTACCGAGGGACACAGAGCAAGATGGATGGGAGGTAAGTATTAAAAAAAAATAATATAATATTTTTTCTCTGTGTGTGTGGTGTTTTTTTTTTTTTTTACACTTAACCCCTTGTGAACTGGTAAGGGGTCCAAGAGATCCCTATACCAGTTCAAAAGGCTGCGGGCTGGCAAGTCACCTGCGGCTAGCGGGTGACTTGCCATTAACCCCCGGCACCCCCATTACCTGCCTCCCCAAAGCCCAGGGGGGGGGCAGAAGAGCCCGGGCCCGCAGGCTATGCAAGCTTGTAGCCTGCAGGGCCAGGGGCCACAAAAGCTGGCCCCTGTGCCCTGCTTCTACAAGCCCTGAATAGCTGGTCCCGGGCTGATTATTTTGGGTAAGGGGGACCCCATGTCATTTTTTTTTCGATTTTTAAGGGTTTTTACCCTTAAAAATCCCCCCCAAAATGGGGTCCCCAGGGGGGACTCTATGTCATTTTTTTTCTCGATTTAACCCTTTGCAGTGTGGATGGTAGTTGTATTTTATTTGTAAATGTTAGTACTTGTTTCAGTTTGGGGGGTCTCCTGGGCAGGAACGGGGGGCTACCGATAAATATGTGGTACCGTTCTAGTCGGTAGAAATGGGGCTTTCTCATGCAATATAGTTTTCTTTAAATAAAATACATTTTTTTATTTAAAATAAAGGAGGCGATTTTCTAAAAAACATTTTATTTATTTATTTTTTTTTACTTAATAATAACATTGTAAAAAAAACATAATAAAATTTACAAACAAGACATTTCATGTTAAAGCCTAAACTCTGCTGCAAAAAAAAAATATATATAACTTTCCAGAAAATTTCAGCAAAAATGGCGCAAAACTTGGCGCAAAATGAGGAAAAATTACCTGTCAACAGAGGGTGACAAAATCTCAAGTAGGCTGGCAATTAAAAGGGTTAAAAGTAGCTATGCATGTTGGGTATTGTTCTGTTTGGGGGACCTTGCGCTTTCAGGCTTAGCTTGTTTTTTCTTGTTTGTATATTTATATTTTAGGAAAAGGTGTTTTTTATTCAGCTTTTTTATACATTTTTTAGGGAAACCCTGCGCAACCAAAAAATTCTTTGAGGGATTAATTCCAGAAAGATGAGCCCACTACAACAAGCTGGGTACGCTTAGAAAGCTTAACGTGTGCACTTTCAGGGAATATATGGTTTATGGGGGATATTCCAAATGTAAAGGGTTGTTTTGGTTGAAAAAATGCAAGGTGCGCACTTTGTCTGCAGAGCTGAAATTTTTAAGTAAAATTACCGTTACGCACATGCTTTACTGGGGTGTTTGGCAACTCTTCCCTTGACAGTAGCTATGCATGTTGGGTATCGTTCTGTTCGGGCGATGTTGCTTTTTCAGATTTTACTTGTTTTTTCTTGTTTGTATATAGATTTTTAAGGGAAACGTGGCATTGATTTAGCTTTTTTATCCTTTTTAAAGGGAAACTCTTTGCAACCAAAGATTACATTGAGGGATTACTTCCAGAAAACTGTGGCCACATCAACAAGCCTGGTACACCTAGAAAGCTTGAGGTGTGTACTTCCAGAGAATATATAGTTTGTTGGGGGTATTTCAAATGTAACGGGTTGTTTTTCTGGAAAAACTTCAAGGTGGCATTTTGCATAGCATAGTTGTATTTTATCTGAAAATCCCCTAAAGCGCTATTTCAGTTTGGGGGAGTCTCCTGGGCAAGAAAGGGTGTCTACCTATACATATGTGGTAACGCTGTAACTGGGAGAAATCGTGATTTCACACGCAATAAGATTTTTTTGACAAACTTTAAAAAAAAAATAAATAAATAGTAAAAAATAGATTTTTTTATTTTTTTTTTCACATATTTCACCCAAAAATATTGAGAATACACCTAAAAAATGACAAACATTTCATGTTAAAGCCCAGACTCTGCTGAAAAAAACAATATATCATTTTCCTGGGAAATCCCTGGAAATCTCTTCAAAAATCACATTTGAACATGGGGAGCGCAAAATAGTGCAAAATGGTCTGGCAACAGAGTGTGACAAAAGCTCCAGGTAGGCTGGCAGCGAAAGGGATAAACGTTTCCAGGTTGCAGTATAGAGCAGCAGATCTGTGAAAAATATAAAACTTTACTATTTTCTGTGTGCTCTAATTATATGCTGTCCCATCTGTTAATGCACATTATTTCAATTAATTGGTAATGAATAGGATTTACTCATTGTACTTGCTAGGGTAGATTGCCTAGCACACCATTAAATATACTCAAAAGCATATGGCTGGAGGAGGTGAATTAATTGGAGTATACATGTGATGCCCAATCTAGTTAGGATTAGAGATGAGCGAACCAAACCTGTAGAACCTGGTTTCAACCCAAATTTCAGAAAATGTTTGGCTCATTATGAACCCGAACTGCACGTGGTTTGTGGCGGAACACGGTAGACGAATCTAGGGGATTCCCCCGGCACCACCCCACAGGTCATGGCCAGCCAAGGAGAAGCCAAGAGAAAGGGTCACATGGTCACAGCTTAAGAGGTCAGGGTAGCTGGCCAATCAGGAGGTGCTATTGCAGAAGATAGTCATGTGATGCTCCATCTATCCAGCATTTTCAAGCTGGCTGATGCAGAGAGAGCATTGCTCTTAGATCATGGACAGTTTAGGGCATTTAGGAGAAAAGAAGGGACAGGAGAGGACGCGGGCACAGTAGAACACTGAGGGCGATTGTGTTCTGAACAGAAAAACTGTGTCTGCTTGCCTGGGATCTGCTGGTCATTGCAGTCCACCCTGCAAGTCTGAAAACTATGAGGGTTTTTTTGGTCACATCTGTCTGGTTTAGCTGGCCCCTGTCACTGCATTGGGAAACTTGGGGTACACAGTTCTTCAGTGTTTAAAACAGTTTAATAAAATATGTTTTTTGGTGGGGGGCATCCACAGTGCCTCTTTGTTAAATACAGTTTTAAAAAAACAATCTTTTTCACCTGCCAAGGAATTTTTTAGGGCACATCTATCTGTTTTAGGAAATACTAAGTAACATGTCTGGAAAAGGAAGGGGTGGGAAAGGACGGGGTAGAGGAAAAGACATCCCTGCAATTCCTTCTGCCGCTAAGGGTAAGGATGTTGGTGCCAGTACCAACACTGTGGTCAGCAGTCATGTGCCCTGGTCCAGTAAAGGTAGCACTAGCCATTTGCCCAGGCCCAGCCATAGAAGTGGTAGCATCCATTTTAGATTCAGAGGTCAATTTGGGGGTAGCACCAGGGCCTTGCACAAAATAGGCTACGGAAAGTACTTAAAATAATAACTAAAAAAATAGAGAACAGATAATGGAATAGATAATAGATGTTTTTTTTTCTTTAATCAGATATACATCTTGACAGGCTACAAAAATGAAAAAATCAGCAAATAACGAACAGGGATGTGGCAGTGGTGGTGCTGCTGGTGGTAATGGAGCTGGTGCTGCATGCAGAGGACATGTTACATCTGTGTCTGCCACATGGTGCCAGCAGGCGACAGGCTTTGCAGCATACTATTTTCTTTCTTTTTTGGGATTCCGTGGGCCATCCACCTGCCCCTGCCCCAGTTGCAGACATAGGGGTTCCCAGATGCAGGAAATTCACGATGAGGATGAAACCCAAATGCCGACAGCTGTGGCTTTCTGAAATGTGAAGGCTGAGAAGGAGGGTAGCGGGGAGGAGTGGGTGGAAGTGTGAGGGTTGATGACGAAGTCTTAGACCCAATGTGAACTGAAGGCAATTCGATTTTGGTGGAGCCGGTGGTGGTCACGCAGCCCCAGGCAGCCAGCAAAAGAGGGAGAAACCATCAGCCCCTTGCTACTACTGCCCACCATGCCCAGGGACTGAGCACTGAAAAAGTTGGTGAAAAGGATCTCATCAACATGGCATTTTTTCAAACTGCACAGATGACAAGCCTCAGGTCATTTACATGCTGTGCCACTAGTCACTGAAGAGAGAAATAGTGAATAATATCTGCACAATGTTCATCACCAGAGACCTGCAAAGCAAACAAACAGTGTTTCTTTATAGAGCACTATCATATTCTGTGGTGCTATACAAACTAAAAATTACAGGAGGGTAGGACACTGAATAATCTTTACCTTGTCCATAGTCGAGTACCTGCAAAGCAAACAGAAACACTTTGTTAGTATTATTATATGCCTCCACTCGTTGCCTCCAACTGCTTGTTCCTTCTTTCCTGCCTCCTTGTCCAGTCATGGGATGCAGGAGCACATGAGTGTTGGCTGACGCTGAACCTGAAAGCCTGGCAAGGTGGTGTATGATAACAGGCAGAACTTAGTAACAGCCTTGGGCCAAGCTGGGTTGAGGTACATCAATTGGCTAGGTACATCACCAGCTCCAAAATGCCCAGGTGAGTCCAACAGCAGACCAACAGCACTTCACCACCGATGAGTTTGTACATTTGTTTCATGCTACAGTGCTTCCAATAAGCCACCAATATGGTCAGATGATGGCATTGTCACCGCTGATGCTTCCATTGCCTCCACAACAAGGCCACCTGCCCCCCCAAGGAATGATGTGAGAACCATGATCTCTAAGTCCAAGAGGGTCTAATGCAAGGTGTACCAAGTGACTGGTTTATCAAAGACCAAGAAGGTCTAATGCAAGGTGTGCCAAGTAACTAGTTTACCAAAACTCAAAAGAGTATAATGCAAGGTGTGCCCACAAGTAACTGATTTATCAAAACCCAAGAGGGTATAATGCGAAGGGTGCCAAGTAACTGGTTTATCAAAGAGCAAAAAGGTAAAATGCAAGGTGTGCCAAGTAATTAGTTTATCAAAGCCCAAGTTCTTGATGGATCATACTTTTTTAACAAATATATTTTCAGTAACATAGCAAGCAATGCAAAAGCATACAATCTTCCGGGAAGCCTGGCAACATACTGTCACAATGTAATGTAACAACATACATCTATCTGCCAGATAGGGATGGCCTCCATCTGAGGCTCTGGTCCTCTTTGGTGTTGTGTACTTGACTAGCAAACTTGGTCTGCATGCTTTGCTGCACTTTTTTCTTCAAAGTCTTTCCTTTTTTTCTATCACTGTTTCCCCAACTTCTTTATAATCGACAATCCCTAGAGCAGTTCAGTGGATTTGCAGTAGGTTAAGGGATATATTTCAAAGGGTTGTTGTTAATAGTGCACTCTGAAGAGAGGTGAGTTACATGTGGTGTACTGCAGGACTTTGTCCATGTTATGTTTGTACGTGACACAGAGGCCTGGTAGGTAATGTTTGCTTTTTTAAACTCCTCTCCATGTATTGTATGGGCAGTTCTTCAAGTTGAGTTATAGCCAGTGTAGCTAGGCAGTGGTGAAAACAAGTAAGATACTGAAAAGCTAGCCATGAGCCAAGGTTGTAACTGTGAACAGACTACGGAAATGCCCCATTCACCTGATGACCAATCACGTCGGGCAACTGGTAATTGGTCTGCTGATGGCCAGGTGGTCAGAGGCTGAACACTTGAGGTGTGTATGTCATTGAGCCCCCCAGTAACTAAGGGGTTAATGACAGAGCTTCAACAGAGTGGTGCCTAGCCATTCTTATGATGGCCTGCCTCCTCCAGCTCCCGGGCACTGTGCAGCGTTGACAGAGATTGAGAGAGGCAAATGCCCTGCAGCCTTGGCACCTGCCTGCTGCAGGCGTGGGCCACAGGCTGGCTAGGAGGTAAGTACAGTACATGGCTGGAAGGTAAGTGCATGTTAATGAAAGAAGCAAATGTCATTTAATTAAGTGTGCATTTTACGATGTTTTGATGGGTCTCACTTATGTAAACAGCATCATAAGATACCTTTTTTTTGGTCTACTGCCTAAGGCCCCAAGGGGACATCCACATTTTGGGTGTTCTCCGGTGCCACCAATAGGCCATGTTTTGCAGATCTTCAAACAAATGCAAAGGAGAAGTTATTATTGCTCAGACAGTGCTATGGAGCCGGCTATTTGGAGACAAACAAATCATGATCTGTTGGTAGCTCCTGAGGAGAGGTTTGGGGAATACTGATCTAGATGTTCTCAACATGGTATGCCCTCTTGGGAGCTTAGGCAGTGGACCTAAAGTCTATTTATTCCTTTTTTCCACTTTAAACCAGGCACAAGTCCCCCCTACGCCTGCAGTAGTAAAGCAAGTAATTTTACCTGTGAACGCAGTCCCCCAGCAAAATTGAGCTATGCAATTGTCTGTCTTAGTTAAGTGGTACCCCGCCCCCCCCCTTGAGAATCTGGTAACCATGCGACCTATCACAGAGCTCAATTTTGCCAGGGGACCAAGTTGAAAGCTGAGATTACTTGCTTTACCTGCGGTTAATGTACAGGGGCACCAGCAATTGGGATGCCCCCGTGAAATGAGCAACACCCTTTTTGTAAAAAACGCGTGGTGTTCCAATACCCCATAATTGCAAGTGTTTTATAAAAAATAACATTAGGTGGCCAATTTTGTTGTCACCAAATATCTTTTTTCATTTACCTTGTTTTTGACCTGCTAAATTAAAAATGAATTAAATTTAAATTAATTAAATTAATTAAAATAAAGCCCTGATTTTTTTTAAGGTTGTATTAGGTAGACTCAAAGGACCAAATGCAATTTTACTTTCAGCTTAGTAAAGGGTACTAGCAATAAAGTACAATGGAACAATAGTTAAGGGGGAAGTAACCCACTATTGAATGCTATTGCCTAGAATTACCCTTTTCAAACCAGAAGCTAAGTGCCATAAACATTTTTATATCATTAGTGCACTAAAGTAATCATATTTTATGAAGTAAGACACATGTTCCAAGCAATAAAAGCAAGCTGGAACAGATGTTGGTGCTTCGTAACATAAAAACAGTGAAATGATAATGAGCTAGGCCTTTCATTAGTGACTTGACAGAAAATGCATATGGTGATGCTCTACTGACTTGTCTGAGTTGTTAGCATAGATGCTGTGTCATAAAACAGGAAGAAGCTGCCACTTACTTAGAATAACTGAAAGCAAAAACTTCCAACGCAACCAAATTTTCTAGTTTATCACTGGCAAATTGGCATATTAAGTGGGCTGTAAATTTGCAAAAACCTCATGTGAATGCAAACAAAATATGTCATTTGTATATTGCGGAAAGAGCAGATGCTGGTTTTTTCATTCCTGGTGCTGTCATTAGACTTGTACTGAGATGCAGAATTTTGGCAGATGGCAGAACAAATCAAATAAAGACAAAATTACCTTCCAAACTTGTACATATTTCTTGTCATCAGATGGCAGCAAGAGCTGTTTTACATACTCATTTATGGGTGTTCTGTCTTCGTTTCAGCTCCCTCATGGAAATATTGCACTTTGTTCTTCTATAAATGAGCAGCGTAGTATTTGGCCGGCAAGTCAATTTAGATCATTAAAGTAAAAAAGGAAATTTTTTTAAGTGTTCTTTCTTCATTTAAGTACATATTAAAACTCGTCTTTGGACAAGAGACAAATAAAAGCAGAAGTCTCCCCTTCTGCTTTTTTATACTAACCAGCTCTAAAGATCTGGGTCTCTAAGTTCATCTATGTTCCCGCTGCTTTGTTAGCCTGGCGGTCCTTCTCTATTACAGTGACTAGAGCTGCATATTATATGTTACACTGGTCAAAGTGTCATTACAAACCATGGGCCACCAGGGGCCCAATCATTAGGATCCAGACCAAGAACCATTAACGGGGGGAGGGATGAGTATAGTTTTTTTGTGTTTTGCCTAGAATTTCAGTTCAAAATATATAGTTCAAATCAATTTATTAATGCTACAGGTGTTATAAAGGTATAACTCATACTGGCTCATGATGTGGATGTATTAAAGTATGGTAGTCACAAACAACAATGAAAAGCAAATTTCCTCAGCTACATCATTCTACATCATCATATCAAAAAGTTTTCGTTGTTTTATTGTTATTGTAAAATAATTTACAGCGATAGGTAGCCAAATAAGTAATGAAACTAAAAAAAAAAAAATGATATCAAGTATTTGGTACAATAATGAAATTATATAAAAAGGTCTACAATCCTAAAGCAAAATTTCATTTCACTTATATCATTAAGCCATGTCTACATCTTAATTTCTCTTTCTTCCCAAAGTTATTTGTTGAGTGTAGTCATTGCAGTTATTGTAAACATGGGTATTTGACCCAGGATTATAACACACAACCACTTAGTAGTGATTTCTGTTGTTGAAGATTTTAACTATATTGCTATTTTTAAGTATTTGGGGATTCTTGGTGTCAGCATATCATAAGGAAAGTGCATGTAATAAGGCAGCAAGAAGCTCACTTGAAGCCTGTCCCATGTGCTGTAGCAGGGACTCCAAAGCCGCCTCTCATTAAATTTTTCAACAAATGGGGTTGCACAACTACCCTTGTTACTCAGCGTTCCTAGCATGAGCTGAAAGGGCATGAAAGGGTCATGTAAAAAAATGATGAAACTTTGGAACCCTGCTACAGCACATGAGACATTAATGTCATTGTCTGGACCATCCCTTTTGTAAAATTTCAACTCATTTTGATTGCTGGAGTGCAAAAAATAGAAACTCAGTTAAAAACATAATCTGACTGTTAGAACATAAATATTAACCTCTGCTCCCATCCTAAACTACCACTCCATTCTTTAAAAAATCCAAATGCCTGCAAATACAAAACATGTTCTGTTAGGGTTTTTGTCTTTTAAAACATACCACTTTTAATTAATGCAAATCCATTTGCTTCTTCAGCTTGACCAAAAGCCAAAGGAATGTCTTGCCGAATTTGTGGTGCAGCAGTATTTCTAACTCTCCCATTGAAAACTGGTCCATACAGACCAGCAGAAGGAACTGATTGGACCTCCAACAGGCATCTTTAGACCTTGTAGCTCTTAAAGTTTAACCTACAAGTAAATATCATACTTAAAGTGTTCTCAATAACTAGCATCACTAATGTCGCAAATATTACCCTTTTGATTTTTTAATGATCAATATGCCTGCTGGTAGTCACCCTGAAAAGTACAAAATGATTTGAATGACAAGCTTTGTCCTTTGCAATGTAGTTCACTTGAGCTTATCGTTACACCTCAGTGAATAGTTGTATGAGAAATAATTTGAAATGATTAAGCAATTTCACAAGACATCCAAGGGCGAATAGCTTTGTTTTGCTTTTCTGTGACATTCACTTGAAGCATGTGTTATTTGAATGAACTGAAATACTGGCCATGTTTAAAGAGATTCATTCAGGAAAATGGTAGTTACAGTAGAATCTATTTCTGTATAACATACCTGCCTGTTTTATATATATTATATATATATATATATATTAAAGAATGGACATTATTTAATTAGTCTTTTCACAAGAATACAATATAAAAACAATGAAGTTTAGAGGCCAAAGTGCAGCAAACTAAGCAAATCAGTGAACTATTGCTTTAGGACAATTTTATTTAAGGGGCAGATTTTTTCTTCAGATTTTTTTGGCATTTAAATTAATGTGCTTCTTATTACATTACAGTCCATCGAGAATGTTTTAATTTCTACCATGTGAAATACTACTCGCAACGCTATTACCTAGTAATTACATTTTTAAACAGAACATAAGATTGTACTGTCTGACTCTGACTGGTCATTTTCAACCTGCTGCTCCTTTGCAGGTATATCCAAAAGAAGGGGCACAAGATTTGGTCAGTGCTAAAAGGTTTCAGAAAAGTTATTGCACTTGGTCCGCCCCCAAGAGGTGGTGCCCTTATCTCCCCCTCTTGTTCCTAGATTCCCCTGCTGGTTCTCTATGGCCCTCCAAGTCTCCTCAATCAATTACTTCCCTCAGCCCCCTGCATGTTTGGACTCCCTATAACTGATGGACCTATTGGGGCATCTGGTGATCAGCCAGTGGCTGTTGCAGAATTAATGGACAGGGTTACTCCTTCTGTGTATATATTCTTTCTTCCCCTCCCCCCACTCACTACCGACTGGTTGCCTCATTTTGGATGGCCCTTTGGCCTTTAAAAACGAATACGCAATTTTTGGGGAGGTTCATAAGCCACGTTCATTGCCCCTCAAACAGCATGCAAGTATTCTACTTAAATTTAAAATATTATGGGAATGTGTCCACTTGTTTATGAAGGTTCAGTTAACCAAGGTTATCTGTAGCAATAAATTAAGGTGACTGTATTTTTTTAAGATTATCGCCATTTATCCGACTTTTTCCGGCTTTTTTTTTAGTCCAAATGAATCTCCAGCAAATAAGTGTAGCTTTAATCAGCCTCCTTTATTTACCATGAACACCAAGGGGGTCACAGACTTCATAGAGATTGCATTTGCATGATTGAAGCTATAGGTGGTATATTTGGCAGACAATAGATGGTTGCACCTTGCCTCCATTCAATCCTGGAATCTTTATGTTAATCTGTGTCCAAGTTGCAGACTTGACAATCATCAAATGAGTATTCTGTGTCCTTCAGTTGTCTATATACCACAGAGTCTTGATGGAGGAGTTGACCATTCTATACTGGATCATATACAAATTTAATAGCTGTTTAGTTTTTCTATTGTACATGCATTGGCACCCATTACTGCACTGGGTCATGTTTTGGTGTTGGATTTTTAAGGTGTACCAGCTGCTATGAAAAAATATCGACCCTAACAGCGACATGTAGCGTCCAATGTATTATTACAGGCGGCTCAGCGTATAGCGCCGTCACTCTAGCTTCCAGAGCGCCAGGTATTACCTTTCGCTCACTGTCGCTCTCCCATACATTTCAATGGCCGGTAATTTGCTTGTATTTAAACAATGTGTTTGACAATTTTTTTTGTTGATTTTTTTTGCTCAAATCATAGCGTGACCTCTCCTGGCCTGAAAACAAACACTTTAAAGAGGACCACCTCCCACACCGCGGGACATCCGAGATCGGGATGTCCCGCGAGGTGAAACCCCCCAAAAACCCCAAAAAGACCTTACCTGATCCGCCGCCGCTTCCGCCGCCGCCGCCTCCCGCGCGCCCCTCTACACATTCGCGCGCCCGCGCCGGCCGTCTGTGAATGGCCGGCATGGGCGCGCGTGCGCCGAGAGTGACGCGCGGGAGGCGGCGGAAGCGGCTTGGATGTTCCTGTCACCCGCTTGGACGTCAGCGGGGATTGGACGTCAGCGGGGATTGGACGGCGCGGTCACGTGGGAGCGGGGAGAGGTGAGTTTTTTGGGGTTTCTGGGGGGTTTCAGGGAGCGGGACACCCCCGATCGGGGTGCCCCGCCGAAGTGGACCAAAACCCAGGATAGTCAAAATCCTGGGTGTTGGTCCACTTTAAGAAACTTTTTTTGACTTTTTATATTTTTATGCAGAATTGTCATTACAGGTCTGGTACTAAAGTGTTAATGTCACAGTGTTAAAACAATGTAATTCCATGTGTTTTTGCTTTGTTTGCTAGCTTCTTTTCCTCCCCTTCTCGCTCAAATGCCCATATAGGATACCCACACATTTGAAGGTGATTGAATATCTTTTTATTTACCTTTGTGCTAGTTGTAATTGCCTCTTCTGGTTATTATAGTCATCGCCAATATTCCTATGTAAAACAATCTACATTTTACAGATCATATTGTATACTTGCCCACTGCATGTTTTTTAGTAGATTAATAAATATTTTCATACCGGTCACTGGTCTAAATCAACTCCCTGTCTATAACAACCAACCAGGAAGTACAGCTAGACTAAGAGAAACAGCTGAATGGGGAAGTAAAGGTGAGTATTGTTTTTTTTTGTATTTTTGCTTAAGTGTCAACTATTCCCCTCTCTAGAAGTTCTATCTATAACAAAAGAGTTGGGCTTTACAGCATGTAAGAGGGACTGAAAATGCAAGCTATCTCAGTAGTTACCTCATATTCATGGATGGAATAATAATGATAAAAGATGTGCGATATCATAAACTACATACGTGATATTGTTGTTTGCCATTTTTTCTGATATACCTGATGTTGATCATTTAGGTTGAATCTATCCAACTTTTCCTTTTCAGAGCTTCCATATGGCTGGGAGAAAATTGATGACCCAATCTATGGCACATACTATGTCGAGTAGGTGATACATTTTCTTCTGCTGTACTATTGTAGAACATTGATTGAATTTAAATACAAGGCAATCATGAAATCCAAAATCCAAGTTAACAACATGAAATATTTTTGTTGAGCCTTAATGTGATTGTCCAGGCAATAAAACACTCTCGATAGACACCTTTCCCTTCCCCCACCCACAGCTGATTGCTCCTAGTCTGGTGCTACAACTATTGCCTGATCGTTAGTTGCATCCATATTCATGATGAGACTTCATCATTCACTGTGCTGGGTCTTATAGTATTTCTTTTTTTTTTGCCTGGACAATACAGTCAAGATTACACTGGCCCCATCACCCACCATAGTCCAGGGTTTCTCAGTTTCATGTAGTTTTGTCAATATCACCCCTGTGCTCCTTGACCACCTGTGGGGTGGGTCAGGGATGCAGACCAAGTTGTTGGGGGGGTCATGCTAATTATTTGGTGAAGCCAATATGACTTCTGGTGTGCATTGCCAGGTGGATTGCAACCTAGTGTAGACACAAAAAAAAAGTTTAATTACCTTTACCTGTGATTTTTACCTGCATTTTTACTGGTTAGATAACTTTTCCTATGGGGTAAGGATAATATTTATATTTTCAACAACAACCACACCCTATGGACTATGCAGAAATATTTGGCAAATTCTTTAGCACTTCTTTAGGGTGCTGTTACTTCTAAACTTAAAAAATGACGGTATTGGATATATGATGTTCCTCACCTGTAAAAAAAGAATTCCAATCGCAGGTACCTGTACATTTTTTTGTGTAAAAGGCCTATTGGACAAACTTTGCAGGATATAGCTCCTTTGCAGGATATAGCTCGGCAGGATATAGCTTGCAATCTATACCGCAATGCACTCCAGAAGTCATACTGGCTTCAACAAATAACTAGCATGACCCTCAATGTCTGCTAATGAGACTATACAATCAATGAGGAGGCTCACTTACTTGTGGCTGGTAGCTGTGGTGCACAACATCAACTCTGTGTGGTCTACTCTGTGTTCCCCACAATTGGGCAGAGAGCGCACATCAGTATTAGAGCAAATGTAGCAAAAGGGGTCTGGCTGTGGCATCCCGAACAGTGGATCAGACAGCAGGAGGAAAGGTAAGTATCAAAAAAAACCTGGCCTACACTGAGACATCTAGATTACATTTCCCTGCAAATGCATGTATGTGTTATTTTAGTTACTCATACACAGCCACACTGTGTTTTGTGTTTTTCTTCTGTTAAAGGAAAACTGTTTAGTTTTCATATTTTTTTCAGCTGTAAGATTTAACTTTCCTTCTTGCAAAAAATTGGTGTCAGAGGGAGTGTCACTGCCCCAAAAAGGGGGCAACATGTGTTGGTCTTACAATTTCTATAAACCTCCCCTCGCGGGTGACCAAAGTTTCCCCAAATAGAAGTCATCATAGCAAATTTTGTTTAATGTGGGCTTTAAATAAATAGGGCCATAATGCTTAGAACATGCATGAATAATATGCTGCAAAACAGAGAAATCTGATACATGGGTTTTAACCACAAGGCCATTGTCTTTTTTATTTGCCTACATATAAAAGGCATTGGGTGCATGTGCCTTTATAAAAGTGGTTTGCCCAGGAGCCCGCCTCAGCCCAGAGATGTAGGGGAGGGCCGGCGTTCTTTACATCTCTGTGGAAGCCAGGGGCAAAGGTGAGTTTTGTATCAGCCTGTGGTGGCGGGTTCGCACAACAGGCATCCCAATTTGGGGTGCCCTAGGGGAAGGCCAGCGAGTCTTTTAGAAGTCAGGGCCAGCGTCAATGGATTTGGTTCTGCTTTAATAGACTAGATTTAGCATTTGGGTAAGTAAGGATTGTCTTGGTTTAGACAACTCATTTGCCTGTAGATTTCAATGCTTCAGCTTTCCCACATCCACCCCTCAATGGCATATTTAAGAACTGCTTCAGTCAAAGTTGTTTAATTTTCAGTCACATAAACAGAAGAACTCAATTTGAGAATCCAGTTTTAGAAGCAAAACGGAAGCTTCAGCAGCACAACATGCCCACAACGGAATTGGGGAACCAGCCAATGCAAGCCCAAGTGTTTAGAGGTATGTCATGAATTTCTTTTGAATTTAAAGGAAAGTGGTAGTTGGTAGTATTTGTGTACACTATTTTCTATAGCTCATATGCATTTATGTTGATGTAGTATAGCTACGCATTAATAATTCAGATTAGTTTACTGATCAAGCTTTTGCACCATAAACCACATATATCTTCTAGTAATCATTTTATACTTTTCCTGTGACAGAAAAGCCACTCTTTACCCGTGATGCATCACAGTTAAAAGGTAATTTTCTAAGCACTACACTAAAGAAAAGTAACATGGGCTTTGGATTCACCATTATTGGAGGAGATGAGCCTGATGAGTTTCTACAAGTGAAGAGCGTCATTCCCGAGGGACCTGCTGCCCAGGATGGAAAAATGGAGACAGGTAAGAGTCTTTTTATTATTAAATATTTCTTTAATTACTGATTTACAGTTCCTTAACAATGTTTATGGGGTGTTAATTACTGCTGGTAAACATTTAAAGAAAATCCAAAGCATACAAAGCCATTCATTTATGAAATGTGGATGGCATGTCATTCCAAACAAGTCTAAACTTTATTTTATTGAGTCCAGTAAAATTAATGGTACCAAAGCCTACTAGACCCTTTTGGATTTCATTTGATTTTTCTAGTACCAGTGCATTAGGTAATACGAGGAGCAATAGAAGAGAAAAATGCTGTGTCAGGACCATTAAGGTTTGAGGACATAAAATGCTGTCTTTACCAGCTGCAATAAAAAACAAAGTAAGCAGTTCTGCTGACAGACTGTACTTAGGCTTATTGCTGTTGATGAGCAAAATCGTGAAAAATTATTGGCATAAAAGATGTCTCTCTGCTAGCTTTTATACAAGTGTTATTCTTAGCCATGAACCTGGAATAATATAATTTCAAAAAGCCCTTACCTTCTACTCGAGTGCCACCTACATAAATCAGCAATTGTATTTAAAGGCTTCATCCTCCCACTTGGAACCCCATACAGAGCAATAGAAGCTTCCAGTGAGAAGAACCAAGTAGCAGGGATTGTGTCATGTCCTGACAGTGCTCAATACAATGGTAAAAATGCATTGCCACTCTCACCAGGTTCTGAAGAAATTTTCCCTACATCCAGTCCAGGTCGTCCCAATATCCTTACAGATGGGTGTTCGCCCCTAGGGGGCGCTCGACTGCAAGATCAAAGATGTAGCTCCTCCCAGCCCCCTATAAAGGCAGGTGTCCCTCAATCATTCCCCAGTTGTTCATCTTGCAGTCTTGGCTGCATCAGATCGTTGGCACTCTCTCTCAGACAATGGCAGCAGAGCGGGGCCACCTAGCCCGGCCGCTGTGGGCCCTAATTCCACGGATTCCTCCTGACCCACTCCTGCCTCCCAGCCTCTGGCTGCTATGGGATCGTGACGGTAGGGTGAACGCCGGGGTCTGTTGGCGTTCGGCATAGCTTAAGCTCTGGGCCACAGACCTTATGCTAAAAGGTAGCCGGCCACAGGCTTATGGTGAGCCTGAGGGGGAACCACTATATATATATTGTTGTCTGTATCCCTCCCTGCCCACAAGCTTTATTTTGGAGTTTTTTTGTGCTGTGTCTTTACTGTGTGGATTCTTGTCTTGGCTCCTCGCTAGAGCGAGGAGCGCTCTGGCCACTCACTCACCTCCCTCGCTCCCTCGTCGGCCGCCTGAGATGCAGGGCCGCCACGCCCCGTGGGCCTGCCGCATCACCGCTTGTGCGGCGCTGTCTGTGACGGGGGGGAGAGACGTGTGTTGGCACTGTAGGGCGGTGGGCCTCGGGTGCCGCCCCCATTTTAGAAGCTTTGGCAGTGTTCTGAAGGGACGGGCATCTTCTCAAGACGCGCCACGGAGGGGGCGGAGCCTGGCACCGGCGCGCGATGACGTCACGCCGGCGCCACACCCCCCTCGAGGATCCTTCTGGAAGGTGGGCCTGCGCGCACTGCTGCTGGGGGCATGTCTGGAAGCTGCGGAGCCTGTGGCTGCGTTCTTGCTGCTGCTGCTGGGGGATCACGCTGGTGCTGTGGAGGCTGCGGAGTCCCTCTGTCGGTATCATGAGTCCCTCTTTTCTGGCTGCATTTATTGTCTATTTGCATTATGCCTAATCTGATCATGGTCTCTTCTCCCCTTCTCATGTATAGGTCGTGGGCTTGAGGTTGAGGGTTGTGGTTCCTCCCGGTCCCCCTTTTTAATAAGAGAGATCGTTTTTATAGGCTTGGGCCATTAGAGTCTTGTAGCCTTATTGAATTTGACTATTTTAAAATCACCGTAATATAGGCATCAGGGGATAGTGAGCAGGGGGCCCCATTTGGGCAGGACAGGCTCTGCCCCTTGTGCAGTAGGAATCCTCTGGGTGAATTCAGCACTGTTTGTACCACATGCGCCAGAGGCATTATTTTGGACCATAACAGGGCGGTCATCCCTCTGCCTCTCTGGACCCTCTGCATTCAGCCCCTAGCGAAGGAGGAGCCAGCAAGGGGTCTCATGCTGACCTTGCGCATAGGCTGGCCAATCTCGAGAGACGGATCTCGTTGTCGGCCCCTAAGAAAGCCTCGAGTAAGAAGTGGCATCTGGAGCCTATTTAATCAGATGATGATGATCTTTTTGATGGTCTGGGCTCTGTGGAGGAAGGTGAGTTGCCAGATGATTCACATTCCACGGGGGATTATTCTGCTGGCGTTGACAGTATGTCCGGTTCTTCCTCGGACGAGGAATTGTGGCTCCCGGATGATACGGAGAAATTGCTTTCCTCAGTGTTTGATACACTACACATTGTTCCTCCCCGAGCGGCTAAGAGGAAGCAGGGAGATTTGTTTAGGCCTTGAGAGGCAAATGCGGGCCCATTTTTCTAACATGATCCTTGAGGAATGGGAAAGGCCTAACAAGTTACTGTCGCTCCCTAAGGGCCTGGATAGGCGGTATCCCTTCCCTATAGAGTTGGTTTGGCTATGTACTCACCCTCCCGAGGTGGATCCTCCCGTGTCAGGCTTGTCCAACACCACTGTTATGCCGTCACCTGACAATGCTTCCTTACGTGACCCTGCTGACAAGCTCATGGATCAGCTGGTCTGCCATGCATTCACCTTTGCTGGTGCCCTCTTTTGCCCTGTGTGTGCCTCGGCAATTGTCTCACTCCGCCATTCGCTTTGGCTGCGGCAGTGGTCGGCTGACGTGGCTGGTAAGAAGTCTCTCACGAGTATCCCTTTTGTGGGGAACAGACTGTTTGGGGAACGCCTGGACCTTTTGATCAAGGATGGTAGACTTCCTCAGAGAAGGAAGCCTTCTCTTTCGGAACCCCTCTTCATATCGTTCCTTTCGAGGAGGAAGAGGTTCTTCATTTCCAGGTGGCTGGAATACCCCAGAGATACCTGAGGAAGAGGTAGGTCCCGCGGCCAACCCAATCCGTTCTGGGGAGCTAAATCCAAGCCCCCTACCAAGCCCTCTCAGGCATGAGGGGGCGCCCTCACCCATCCTGGTGGGGGGACTGCTTCTGCTGTTTGCTCAGATCTGGAGGCGGCACGTCTCGGATCGTTGGATTCAGGAGGTAGTGTCCTCCGGTTACAAGATAGAGCTGGCAGCCAGGCCGCCCACAAAATTCCTCCGTTCCAGGATATCCCGAAATCCGCTAAAAGCTCAAGCCTTGAGAGCGGCTGTGCAACACCTCCTGCGGATAGGTGTGATTTGCCCTGTACCTCGGCAGGAACAGGATCGGGGATTTTACTCCAACCTGTTCACGGTTCCCAAACAGGATGGAACGCTAAGGCCTATCCTGGACCTGAAGGGTCTCAACAGGTTTGTAAGAGTCAGACATTTCTGCGTGGAAACATTGCGGTCGGCGGTGAGATCGCTTTGGCCCGGCGACTTCATGACCACGGTGGACATCAGGGATGCTTATCTGCACATCTCGATTTTCCAGGGACATCAGAAGTTCCTGAGGTTTGCTCTGGAGGATCAGCATTACCAGTTTGTAGCACTTCCATTCGGGATATCCTCAGCCCCCTGTGTCTTCACCAAGGTGCTGGCGGGCATCATGGCTATCCTCAGGAGCCAGGGCATTTGTGTGTTACCCTATCTGGATGATTTGCTGATTGGGGTCCCAGTCACTTCAGCATGCCGAGAGCAATACTCAGACTGTGTTGTCAAACCTGGAGGCCTTCGGCTGGGTAATCAATTACCCCAAGTCCTTTGTCACTCCTGCAAAAGTAAGATCCTTCCTGGGAATGACGATAGACACCGCTCAGGTCAAGGTCTTCCTGCCACAGCAGAAGGTTTTGGGTATCCAGACGCAGGTGCAGGCTTTGCTGTCTTGTCAGCAGCCGTTGATACGTCTGGGGATGAGATTGGTGGGCCTAATGGTGTCCTGCTTCGAGGCAGTGCCCTTCGCCCAATTTCACATGAGACCTCTTCAATTGAACCTGCTGACCGGCTGGAATCGGACTCAGGAGTCCCTGGAACACGACTTTTCACTGTCCCCCCTGGCCAGGCAGTCCCTCTTGTGGTGGTTGGACTCCCGGAACCCCATTTAAGGGATCGTGCTATCTAGGTTCGCTTAGACAATCAGACGGCTGTCGCCTACATCAATCACCAGGGCGGGACTCTGAGCAAGAGATCCCTCAAGGAGGTAACCCAGATTCTGACTTGGGCAGAGGAGAATGTTCCCTGCATCTCGGCGGTCTACATCCCCGGGGTGGAAAACCAGGAGGCATACTCCCTAAGCAGGAGCGCCTTGCGCCTGGGGGAATGGTCTCTCAGCAGCAAGACCTTTCACGCTCTGTGTCTCCGCTGGGGTCAGCCGGACGTGGATCTGTTTGCGTCCAGACACAATCACAAGCTTCCAAGGTTCGTCTCCCTTTCAAGAGATCCTCTGGCCATTGCAACAGATGCTCTGACGATTCCTTGGATGGAGTTCAAATTTCTGTATGCATTTCCTCCGTTTCCACTCCTGGGCAGAGTGTTGCGTAAGATAGCCGAGGAAGGGGTACCAACCACCCTGGTGGCTCCTCCCTGGCCGAGAAGGAGTTGGTTTGCAGACATAGTTCAGATGTCAATAGATCACTACATCATGCCCGACGACCCAGGGCTTCTCACACAGGGGTCGCTGCGGCACCCCAATTTACGGACGCTGGCTTTGACGGCCTGGCTATTGAAACCTCAATCCTGACGGAGAAGGGGTTATCGGCCACAGTTGTGCAGACAATGATTCAGGCCCGGAAGAAATCTTCTTCCATGATATACTACAGAGTTTGGCACGCCTATATCGCTTGATGCGAGACCAAGAGTCTTCCTTGCCGCACATTTTCTATTTCTAGGATTCTGGAGTTTTTACAACACGGCTTAGACTTGGGTCTTCAGCTGAGCACCCTCAAGGGTCAGGTCTCGGCCTTAGCCATTTTTTTCCAGAGATCCATTGCCAACCATAGGTTGATCAAGACTTTCTTCCAGGGAGTTACCCATGTCCGGCCACCGCGTAAGTCAGTATTACCGATGTGGGACTTGAATTTAGTACTATCCGCTCTTCAGGGTCCTCCCTTCGAGCCATTGTGCGATGCTGCTTTGCCTAAGTTGACTCTCAAAGTGGTCTTTTTGGTAGCGATCACCTTGGTGCGTCGTGTATCAGAGCTGGCCGTGTTTTGTATGAAACCATCTTACTTTGAGCTGCACAGGGATAAGGTGGTTTTCCACTTTAAACCTGATTTTTTGCCTACGGTCGTTTCTCCCTTTCACCTTAATGAGGAAGTTGTCTTACCTTCCTTGTGTCCAGCATCGGCTAATTACAAAGAAAGGACCCTCCATGCCTTGGATGTGGTCAGAGCCATAAAGTATTACCTGGCTGCGATTGAATCCTTCAAGAAGTAGGATTTGCTCTTTGTCTTAACAAAAGGCTCTAGGAAAGGTTTGCCACCAGCCAGTCCACTCTCAGTAAGTGGATCAGACAGGCAGTGGTGCAAGCATATTCTGCCAGGGGGAAGGAACCCCCTTTTCGGATCACAGCTCATTCTACCAGAGCTATTGGTGCCTCTTTGGCTTTTCAGCACCAGGCATCGGTTGAACAAGTTTGTAAGGCCGCCACTTGGTCTTCAGTTCATACTTTTACTAAGTTTTACAAGGTGGATGTCAGGGCCTCAGCTGATGCTGTTTTTGGCTGAAAGGTGCTTCAGGCGGTAGTGAAATGAACTACATGCTGTTCCGCACTGGAGATCCCACCCATATGGACACTGCTTTTGGATGTCCCATCTGTAAGGATATTGGGACAACCTGGACTGGATGTAGGGAAAAATACAATTCTGTGAAACTCACCTGTAGAATTGTTTTTGGATGCATCCAGTCCAGGTTGTCCCACCCCGCCCTTGTGTTCATTATGTCCTGTTTGCCTGTTATTGTGATCAACCTTTTTTTTTTTTCTTCATTGTTCTAATCTTTGCTTAGAGAGAGTACAAGCTGAAGCTATGTGAAGTAACATGGTTTCTTAGGCCTCCCGGCCTGTCCTCTTTTTTGTCTACTGCATTTTTTTGCAGGACAGAGGACATAGACCCTCTGCACCTCGCTCCCGGCACAGGGAGGGGCTTTTTATAGTGCAAGGCATGAGCTGACAGAAAAGCCCTTCACTCAGAAAATTCCTCTATTTGTAGTTCATGAGTAGTTCATGAGTGGGTTTGGGTTGCCCAGGCAGTGCTGGCGCCGCAAAGTCCAAAGTGTTCAAAGAAAAGCCAACACGACAAAGGAATTATATGCGAAAAAAAGTTTTGGGGTCCCAGTGGGCCCCTTCCTCAGTGCAAACATAAAGCCCGCTGTGACCCTGGCTTAATTATCTGTAAGGATCAACTTTTGCATTATACACTTTTGCACATATAATTCCTTTGGGGTGCTGGCTTTTCCTTATACACTGCAATTTCCGCTGATATCACTATGACTGACAAGAGGGCATGATAGTCTTTCGCCACAGCGTACTCCTTGAGGTATAAAGAGCTCCTCCTTGTGTCAGAGAATGCAGGATGTTTAGGGGCCAGAGGATAGTGGGAGAGGAGGTCATTCGGGTTTTATTATTTATTTTTTACAATTTCAGGGAAAGATGTGATCCCTGAGAATCCCAATAAATTTGGCTACATGTGAAATTAATTTTCCCTGAAATGCAGAGCAAATTCTAATTAATACATTGCCATTGTATTTTGCTACCATCTTTTTTGCGACACAATATACCATTCATTAAATTTTTGAATTCTATAACTTGGTAGATGGCAAGAGTGGGGCATCTTCTGCCAGAAAAAAAATCTCTCCAAGTGAGTTTTCTTGTTCACTGCCATAAAAAATGTGACAGATCTGTCAAAGTACCACTTTACTTTCAGAGGAGAGGACTGCTAATCTGGAACTACCTGTCCTTTGAGTCAGTCTGTATTGTTTGTGCAAGTCTGCTGACATTTGTACGCGCTGTTACTCATCATGCAATGAATGCTCTTTTCAGAAACTAGAGCCATTTATCCAGGGAATCTCCCCACTGGGCCCTAAACTCAGGTGCACTTTGGAGGGCCTCATATCGAAAGGTTTGCCTGGTGTTATTAGCCCATTCTGTGGTCAGCCAGTTTTTAGCTTCAGTCATCATCAGTGTCCAGCAGAGATCCAGTGCTCAGTGGATCCTGAATTATGCACTATGTAATAGTCATTATTCTATTTTTCTATATTTCTATAATATAAATAAATAAATTATGCACTATGTAATAGTCATTATTCTATTTTTCTATATTTCTATAATATAAATACTTTGTAATGCACTTAGCTGACCAATGGCTGGAGACCACAGGAGACCACTAATACATATATTTGCATTTAACTGTAGGGTGTGGCCCCAGAGTCATTGGTGGGCCCACAGCACTCCAGTCTGACACTGTTTTTCTTACTCTTACTGCTCCAGCTAGCTCAAGGAAAAGCATATGCAATGGCAAATTCCCAGTTACCCAAAGACCTGTACAGCTGTGAACCTTTGCAGGAATTTTTCACAGTATAGAAAAGCCATTGTCTTGCTGCTGTTGCTAATAATAGATTATTTCTGCAATAGTTCGCCCTTAAATAAAAACTACCTAACTCAAAGAAAAAGGTGCTTATTACTCTAGAAATTGGTCCCAACTACCCTAACAACCATAAACAGCAAAATGGTCTGTCAGGTTAAAGGGTTGGCAGCTAACACTTTGAAAACCAATTGCTTGTCTGAGTAAGTGATTTTCTGCACAGAATTTATTAGCCTATCCTGGGGGATACTACACATCTGAAAGCCAATTGTACATTTCTGAGATGAGTTACTGTATTTCATTGTAAAAAGAGTAAAAAGAAATCAAAGTGTGGCACATTATTATGGCAGTATTATAAAAATCCAACCTAATAGTTTTACTCGTCTACAGAAGGTCATTTAATTCAATGGTTTTCTCCGTCTTTATGCCACTATGAAGTGTCAGTAACTGTGGATACAAGATTTTATTTTTGTCTGAGTGGTACTGCTATATATATTCTTGCTAAAACTCAAATGAGATATGCCTTTTAATGAGAATATTATTACACCTCAGAATTCCCTAATGCATTTTGCTTAAATGGCAGGCCTATTGTTGATTCCATTTCTGCAAGGTGAAGAAAGACCCTTGATGACCTGGCATTACATTTTTTCTATTAAAGAGAAATAGATTAGTACTGACCAAATAATTGAAAATTACAAATGCAACGTCAAAACCCTAAACAACTACTACTAAAATGATCCACCCCCTATACGATGACTAAATCAATGATGGTACAGCCAATAGCGTTGCATGATTTACTTAGGGCCCAATGCAGCCAATGTGTTGTTATTATTTTTACTTTGACTTTGTAGAGATTTAGCCCTAAGTTTCTGCAATGGAACACCAGATTTTATGCTAATCACTACTTATAAGGTTGTGATGACATTCATTTTGTTCTGTTAAATTAACTGCCCTTATTTGCCAAACAGGGAAGCTGGGGTAAAATTTAACTATGGGGTGACAGAAAGAAAAAACGAAAACTACTATAGTTGTAGTCCTTTCTATAAAATTGTCGTGGAGAGGGTTCCAATGACTATAGTATAAATAAAATTGTGTCTGAAACGTCCTAGTCAATGGAGTGCCATAATTTATATTAAGTCAACAGAACAGAATCAGTTCTGTGACTAAAACACACAAATAAGGTGACCATTCTGTGTCACATGACACAGCATAGGATGACTGGGCCTGCCTTCTGCGATGCTGAGTGACCCCACTGCAACACTGCTAGGTCAGCATCTCAAAATGTGATCAAAGTATCCTAAATTCAGCGAATGATTCCCATGTTCCTCTATAGCCAATTATTATCATTGTTTTTTTTTTCTATAAAGCGCTATCTTATCCCATGGCACTGTACGAAGTATAAATTATAGGAGGGTGGGGCATGTAGCATACTTATAATACACAAGGCATTATTAGTTATTATTAGTATATTACAGAGATATGACAATAAATGCATATTATATATACAGTATTATGAGTCAAATGCAACAAAACACATGGGTACTGGAGTTGGTTAGGAAAAAGAGCCCATAAATAAATCACCAGGAAGATACCTTAGTTATAGTAGTGCATTGGTTTACACATTTTTTGCATGTAATGGTGGCAAGGCCTATCTGATTGTTCAGACTAATAGGGCACAGCCCAGGGGGTGATGCCATAGGTAGTGGACATTCTCTTTAAGCTAGACCAGCACAAATTCCTGACCTTATGCATCCTCCTTTTTTTGATTGATTTTTTAATCTCTCACATTTTTCCAATTCAAAACGTGTATTTTCAAAAATGATTGTTGTTCCTCTGAACTAGGCAGGAGTGAATCTGGATTCCGCGCACCTTATACCAGACAGAAAAACCTGTTCCTCTGCTCTGTGTATCACCTAGTTTGCGTTCCCACTATGCATCACAAAATTGTCCTCTGGAACCAATAAAATTCTACATATAGAAAGCTTCCTGAAGAGTGCAGGAATGCATGCTTTTGCTGTATTGGGTATATGGCTCATAAGAGAGCTCCTCCTCAAGAGGGGTTAAGTGTAGGATGAACAATCAAGTAGTTTGGGTGTAAGATATTTGTACCTTTACAGATGATCTGAGATTTAAGTCCAGTAATTGGGCACATAGGGACAGCATTAGAAAATGTGCAGAAGCCTCTTGTCCTCATGGTTGCAATTTTAGCATCTAGACAATACCTAGTGTCATTGTGCAAACCTTGTGTCAAAATGGGCTAAAAAAAATTTAATACTTGAAAACGCCAGACTATTTGGATCCTATAAGGTGGTAGGATAGGTTGCAGAAAGTTCTGTACAACAATATGATCTGCTGCCATCTATACGTATACAAAATTGATGAAGAATATTTATGTACATTTTTTGTGCATTGGGTGTGTACATGTGGAACATAGATTTAGGTGGCTGACAAACCACACACACAATCCAGGTGATGAAAATTATAAAGCAAAGTGATACCTAATAAAAAAGGTTGGGGAACTTTGCCTGAACAGAACAAACATTTTTTTCAACCAATCACTGATTTTAAGTGTTTAACTTAAAATGACTGTAAACTCACCAGCAATAATGAGGCAAAAAACACCTTACCTCATGTGCCGCTCCTCTATTTCCTGCAGCACAGGGGAGAAGCTGTAGCAGGGCTATAACGTTTGCCTTCCTTTCTATTTCAGTCTCCCAGGACCAGGCAAAAAAGTGGTCTAACAGCTATACTGTTCCTCTGCTCCAAGCATGAGGGACGGTCGCAAAGCTGTCTCTGCCAAAAGCAGAGCATGCTCATGACTCATAAAGGTGTGCCATGACACGCCCTTACTAGCCTAGCAATGACCCAGAAAATGAAGCAAAGAACATGGCAATGCTTGAATACTAAATGCGTATTTACTTACAGTTGGAGGTTTTGAGATTATTTGAAATGGTTGTTCGCAAGGGGGGTGAGTTGGGGGGAAGTTAGTGTGTGTCTGGACTGGGAATATAATGGCACTGTTCTTGTTGCTAAAACAACAAAGAATTGGTATCCAATTCTGTGTTGTGGGTACAATTTAACAGAATATGAGACTGATATGTAGACAAGAGAGTTACGATGCATAAAATGTTTACCATTTTTTGTTTTCCCATTGGTATTAGGATATGCAACCTTTTTTAATAATTGACATGAATTAAATTAGTAACTTTATGGTCAACTGTAGTTATGTCTTCGCTTTAATAAAACTATAGATATTTATTTGATATCTTTCTGTATACAGATGTGTCCCCCTTTAGCTTTCCTCATGGATGGTTCATGAATACAGCTATTAAATAAATAAGTACTTTATTAAATTTTTTTTTATTGTAATTACAAAAAGGGAAAAAGCACAAAAAGCCTTACATTTTGCATCATGGCAAGCCAATCCATTCTTTTTTAAAACATATATAAATGTATATAAATGCTACCTCTGTCACCAGTCAACACATACATTATGCTAGCGTGCCACAAAACATGATCCTCGATCTAACAGCTGCACCTAAGCTTAGCCACCCTACATCATCTCTGCTCCCTCCAGCCCCGAAAACAGGCATTCAAGCAGGGGTGCCTACCAAGGCACACAATAAATGTAATGAGACAAAACAGTAGAGCCCTGGTTCAATCCTTTTACCCAACCAATGTAAGCAATTACATCATAACTCATAAAAATATGCATGTCCAATTTTTCTAGAAGTATTGTCGGCATTTTCTTTGAAATCCAATGGCTGTCATTTTTGACTAGCCTCTTTTTGCTTTTAAATAAATATCTCTTGAGAATAAATCTGTGCTAAGAAAGCCACAAATAATTGAGGAGCTCTCCAGAAACTGATCAGCATGCCCCTGAGGAACTATTAAGCAAGTATTTTAGGACTATAAAATGTCTCAAGTCACATTCCATCAACATTCTGTTAGACCAAGTTACGGCATAAAGGAAATAGGAATCAGAGAAACTACAGTTGTTCCAATTCTGTCTTCATTTACACTTGGGAAGTTTTCAGCTGGATCGCTGCCAAGCATGAAGATAATTTATTAGAGAAGCAAAGAACATGTGGACATTGAAGTAACATCTTTGTTATTTCAGACTTTCTTCCTCAATGTGAGTACAAACAATAAAGCAGCACTAAAAATTGTGAGATTTAGTTTGACCCGGAAGCCTTGCTGACCACAGCAATGTCACTTATACTACTACATTTACACTTATCAAAGTTAGGTCATTATATTACTAGAACAGCCCATAATCACAGATAATTGCATGTCCTTGTTACATTCAAAGTGTTTATTTTGTCATTGTCATTTGAAAATGATTCCTTGACAAATGTAATCCTGCTTTGGGAAATGATGTACCTTGGATGGCTAATTAGACAAACCACTATTGTTTTCTTTTACTCCATGTTTGGTATCTGCACAGATTTTCATTTGGCCCCCACTGTTTAAATGTTGGTGTGGATGTTGATGCACTGTATTGTTCATTTAGTGTTGACGCTGATGTGCAGAACTGGTACAGTAATTGCCAATGAAATATTAAATTTACAGGTCACTTACAGTAGTTACTTAATGGATTTTGCACCTATTTCACAACCTATGGTGCATCTATGAAAGCACTTTTCCAGAGATATACCACAATCAAGGCAAGTGTGTATATTCATGGTCAAGCAAATGACATTGTGAAGTGTAAAGCACTGTTACTATATTACTGTATTTTGCAGGCAGGGACCCAACACCTTTCTATTGAGAACCTCAAGGCTGTTGGAGTCACTGTATTCATTAAGTTGTTTTCAGTTTATTTTGCTTTGTTGTTGTTCCTTTACAATTTGATTCAACCTATGTTTTAAAATAATAATTTCAATCATTTTTCTTTTCTGTAGGTGATGTCATTGTCTATATAAATGAAGTCTGTGTTCTTGGGCACACTCATGCAGATGTAGTAAAACTCTTCCAGTCTGTTCCAATTGGGCAGAGTGTCAGCTTGGTACTGTGTCGTGGATATCCCTTGCCCTATGATCCTGAAGATCCTGCAAGCAACTTAGTTCCTCCTTTGGCAGTCATAGACAGGCCTCCACTGGTAGTAAATGGAAGAAATAACTATGAAACCTATTTGGAATATATTTCTAGGACGTCTCAGTCTGTACCAGATGTAGCAGAAAGACCAATGCCGCCTTTGCACTCCATCCCCACAGAGGGTCAGCTTGAAAATACATTTCCTCCTCCTCCACCTGCACATGATGATGATGTATCCATGGCTTCCTCTGGAGCCACGCAGGCAGAACTTATGACCTTAACCATTGTGAAAGGGGCACAGGGCTTTGGCTTCACAATAGCAGACAGTCCAACAGGACAACGGGTGAAACAGATTCTAGATGTTCAGGGATGCCCTGGTTTATTTGAAGGAGACCTTATAGTTGAGATCAACCAGCAGAATGTACAGAACTTAAACCATTTAGAAGTTGTGGAGTTGTTAAAAGAATGTCCGGTGGGAAGTGAGACCTTTTTGGTCATTCATAGAGGAGGTAAGTACACATGTTTCTTTACAATATTATGAAATGGGTTTTTGGATTTATTTTACTGTCTTAAGTGTTTTTGATAGAAGCTCATTAATGTCTGGTGATTTTCCACAGAGGTTTCTCTTAAAGTGAATTTCTCTCTTCATTAGTTACATCAGATTGTATTTCTGTTACTGGTAAAACGTATTCTAATGTTATGGTTTAGTCATGTGACTGCCTATATAAAGAAACTCTGTAGTTGTTGACAAGGACTTGTAAAGTGATTTATTTTCTGGAATATGTTGGTACTCGCTTTAACAACTGCACATTTTTCCCTGAGTACATTTTTTTAAATGTTCCTATAAATAAACGATATGGAGAATTGGTAGTGCTAGGTGATGGCGAGGGTGATGCTACATATACTGTAGATCGGGTGTTTGTTAAATAGCATTATGATAAATTAGCTGAAGCTATATCGTAGACTGTTCCCTGTTTCCCAAAGTCTTTTATACATCAGCTGGCGTTACGGCATGCACCTTTCGAGTTTGGCCTGGATTAGTTATGATACTGATTATGTGTGCAAAATTCATAACCTCACCAAGGCATATAGTTTTCCAAAAGGGTTTAGAAAATTTCCATTGGTCTTTGTCTTTAAATCCCCTAAAAGGGAAAAGATACATAAGTAAACCAATGTTATGCTAATTTTCAGCGGTTTTCTTTTGTTATTTTTAATGTAAAGGTTTGCATGGGCAAATATAAGATCAAAATTAAAGCTGAACTTATTAAAATGTAATTTCCTCTTAATTTGTAACATTGTATTTATGACTAATCGGATAATCTGAGTAATTAGGAAAATGAAATCTTTCACAGAAAGTAATTTAGCAGGTTCATGGTGTAAAAATTGTGTAT
This sequence comes from Gastrophryne carolinensis, assembly GCA_027917425.1. Taxonomy (NCBI): domain Eukaryota; kingdom Metazoa; phylum Chordata; class Amphibia; order Anura; family Microhylidae; genus Gastrophryne; species Gastrophryne carolinensis. Next base: position 237,033,879 of record CM051238.1, on the reverse strand, counting down.
GCTTATTAGATTTTGTGATATTGATATTATTTTGTCTAGTGAATAAATGCCTGACATCTGAAACAAAAGTGGTTTATATCCTCAAAAAACAGCACATATATAATATATATTCTCTTGCACCTACCTCCCCGGTATATTTGCCTAAATGTCCAAACTTATAATGAAAATATCAGGCCAGTCTACTGATATCAATAAGACCCTGAATTATCCTGGAATAGGAACATATTCATTGTTCTATGAAATCAGCTGAGATAATATTAAGGGCCTTATTCATGAAGGGATAGCGCCAGGTAGTGCCTTGTAAGCTGCAGGTAGCGGCAGGTAGCGGCAATTGAATGCCGGACACGGCACGTAATTACACATTTATGAAGGCGATTCTGGTGAGCAACTGGAACAACGCCATGTAGCGTCCGATTCATCATTATCCCAGGCTCAGCGTACAGCGCCAGCGTTCAGCCTTGCAGAGCGCCACGTCTTACCTCTCGCTACCTGGCGCTCGTGCATTTCTATGGACGATCCTTAAATCCCTTTCCTGATCCCAATTTTTTTTATTTTTTTAAACTCAAATCTTTCAGACATGTATCCTGGCCTAGAAAATGACATTTTTAAAAACTTTTTTGATTAATAATATTTTTATGCAGAATTGTCCTTACATGGCTTGTATTAAATTTTTCATGTTACAATGTAATAACAATGTAATTCCATATGTTTTTGCTTTGTTACTAGTGGATACATGTTCAAAATCAGACTTTATTCACACAGCCTCTGGCGCTGTGGGCTACATCGACCCGATTTTGAGCGCCGGAACTGTTTGATGCTGTTTTTTTGATGAATGTGCTGTGAGTCGGTCACACTGAGCTGGCGCTACCATTCGCTCCCATACAACGTAGCACTGCGAATCACATAACGTATTCAACAATGCTGGCCAGCGACTGAGGCGATCTGAAACAACGAACCATGGCCGAGCACAGCGACTACTAGCGGTCGCTCTGAAATCCTCGCTACAGACGCCCATCTGTCGCTACCTGGCGTTAGTAATGAATCAGCCTGCCCGTCTATAGTTTTTTTTTTTTATAAAGCCTTTCCTAACTAGCAATCTATTTAGAATGTATTGTATACATGTTACCAATTGACCTAAACAAAACTGTTCTAGTTTATTGATGGGTCTTGTGCAGATGGCAAGTAAATAGTAAACACATTCTTATGGAAGTGCACCAAATATGTAAGGGCCAACATTTGCTTTATTTACCAGCTGTTAGACTATTACTAATATAACTTTTAACAGAGTAATTAATTCCAAGGCATGCTTGTTTTAATATAATTGCACGAGAATGACAAATATGATTCAAACTTCACATTAAAACACTGCACAAGGAAAATATTGGGGCAGATGTAACATTAATAGGCCAGCTTCTGCTGGGTTAATAAAAAAAGTTTTCTCAGAAGAGTAAAATATTTATATTTATAATTTATAATGTTGAATATTTTTATCATGTCTCCGCAATACAAACAGTGATACTTGATACTTGAAAGTTTATGAATCCTTCCAAGTTTGAAATTCATTAATAAAATGCATGTGCTTATGATCATTGTCTTGCTGCATGACCTGCATTTTTTTGGGATGTTTTGCAATGTTTTGTTGGAGAGCAGCTGCTTTTTCCACGAAATCCTGCTATGCACACCCTTGTTGTTCAGTGTCCTCCTGATGGTAGTAGAGTGAAAAAGTCCTTCAGTTGCTTAGAAGTTACTTCAGGTTCCTTTGTGATCTTACCCACTGTTATATGCCTTGATCTTGCCATTATTTTTGTTGATCGGCCACTTTTTAAGTAACTTTTTACCGCCTTAACATAAAACTGGTCACCCACCTTATTGTCATCCCAATAATTGAAAACACCTGACCATAAATTCACCTTCAAATGATATGCCAATCCTTTTTACATACTTTTGCTACACACAGCCATTGTCTTCAATAAATAAATGACAAAGTTTCAATATGTTTGTTCAAATTGGCTCTCTTTATCTACTTTTGGATCTGAGAATGTGGATATCTGATGTGGTTTTAGGTTATATTTTTGCAGAAACATGCAAAGTTCTGAAGGGCTCGCAGACTTTCAAGTACCACTTCAAGCCTATGTGCTGGCTTGGCAAGGACCTAAGTGCCAAGCATGTAGGTGTTACGTTCTTGACTTCCCCCCCCCCGCTAGTTAAAAAAAATAAAAATACTCACCTGACCCCTCGTTGGATCCGGCCGGGTCTCCTCTTTAATTTGGTGCCATCCGATCCCCCATGGGGGCTCGGATGGCTCCAGGAGAGCCCCCGGAATAGACCCCCCCCCACATCGGCAGCAGCAGCTGCTAACTGTAAAAAAATAAAATTAAAAATGAAATTTACTTGCAACCTGCAGTTGCGCTGCCTCCCACTGGGTGGTCGCCCCCCCGGGCTGCTTAGTCTTCAGGAGAGGGCTCAAAATAAATGACATTTTGTGTGGTGTGTTTTTTTTTGCTGTTAACCCTTTGTGAACTGGTAAGGGGTCCATTAGACCCCTATACCAGTTCACAAGGCTGGGGGCTGGCAAGTAACCTGCGGCTAGCGGGTGACTTGCCATTAACCCCCGGCACCCCCAATTACCTGCCTCACCACAGCCCAGGGGGGGGGGCAGAAGAGCCTGGCCCATGCTTGTAGCCGGCAGGGTGGGGGGCCACCAAAACTGGCCCCTTTGCCCTGTTCCTACAAGCCCCCATAGCTGGTCCCAGGCTGGTTATGATGGGTAAGGGGGGCCCCACGTAATTTTTGGGGGGATTTTATAAGGGTTTTAGGGGGGGACCCTATGTCATTTTTTTTATTAACCCCTTATGCTTATAGTGTGGATAGTAGTATTTTATTTGAAAATGTTATAAAGTGCTCAGCGCTCAGTTTGGGGGGTCTCCTGGGCAAGAATGGGGGGGCTACCGATACATATATGGCACCGTTGTAAAATTGGGCTTTCACATGCAATATGGTTTCATTAATAAAACAAATGTTTTTTTTTTAAATAAAGGGGACAATTGTCTAAAAAATATTTTTTTGTTTTTTTACGCAAAAATATTTAAAAAACAGTCGAAAAATTACAAACAAGACATTTCATGTAAAAACCTAAACTCTGCTGCAAAATATATATATATTTTTTCCTGAAAATCCCGGCAAAAAATACGGTTAAACATGGCGCAAAATGGGGAAGAATGACCTGTCAACAGAGGGTTACAAAAGTTCAAGTAGGCTGGCAATTAAAAGGGTTAATAGTACCTATGCATGTTGGGTATTGTTCTGCTCAGCGGACCTTGCGCTTTCAGATTTAGCTTGTTTTTTCTTGTTTGCATATTTATATTTTAGGAAAACATGTTATTTATTCAGTTATTTTATTCATTGTTTTAGGGAAACCCTGTGCAACCTTAGAATTCTTCGAGGGTTTACTTCCAGAAAGGTGAGCCTACAACAAGCTGGGTACTCTTAGAAAGCTTAACATGTGTACTTTCAGGGAATATATGGTTTATCAGGGATATTCCAAATGTAAAGGGTTGTTTTGGTTGAAAAATTGCAAGGTGCGCACTTTGTCTGCAGAGCTGAAATTTTCAAGTAAAATTACTGTTATGCGCACCCTTTACTTTGTGGTGTTTGTCAACTCTTCCCTTGACAGTACCTATGCATGTTGGGTATCGTTCTGTTTGGGGCATGTTGCTTTTTGAGATTTTACTTGTTTTTTCTTGTTTGCATATAGTTTTTTTTTTATTTTTTTATTCTTTTTTAGGGAAACTTTGTGCAACCAAAGAATACATTGAGGGATTACTTCCAGAAAACTAAGCCCACATAAACAAGCTTGGTACGCCTAGAAAGCTTGAGGTGTGTACTTCCAGAGAATATATAGTTTGTTGGGGGGTTTTCAAATGTAAAGGGTTGTTTTTCTGGAAAAACTGCAAGGTGCGCATAGCACATAGCGCAGTTGTATTTTATCTGAAAATCTCCTAAAGCTCTGTTTCAGTTTGGGGGAGTCTCCTGGGCTGGAAAAGGTGTCTTCCAATACTTATGTGGTACCGCTGTGACCAGGAGAAATTGGGGTTTCGCACGCAATAAAATTTTATTGAAAACGTACATTTTTTATTACAAAAAAAAAACACTAAAAAATTGCAAAAAATAGATTTTTTTTTTTGCACATATTTCACCAAAAAGTATTGAGAATACACAAATAAAAGGCCAAACAAGACATTTCATGTTGAAGCCCAGACTCTGTTGAAAAAAACAATATATAATTCTCCTGGGAAATCCCTGGAAATCCTTTCAAAAATCACAGTTGAACATGTGTAGCGCAAAAAAGTGAAACATGGTCTGGCAACAGAGGGTGACAAAAGCTGCAGGTAGACTGGCAGAGAAAGGGTTAAAGGTGTAGTCCAGGCAATGACTACTACTAATCACTACTACTAATAATAAGGCAGCAAGTAGCTCACCTAAAGCCTTCTCCATTTCCTGCAGTGCACTGTAGCTGCTATGATAGATCTCCCTTCTTTTCTTTGCATTTTCCAATGACTATGCTCCAAATGTGGTTGGACAGTTGCCTTGTCCTTTATTGATCCCAGCTTGAGTAAGCCTGGTAAACCACAGTGGAGGTGCTTATCAGGCTTGCTCATACTGGGAGTGCTGGGGACAGGCACAGCCATGCAGGCACATTTGGAGCATGGAAAATGTAGAGAAAAGGTGGGGTAAACTTTGGAGACCCGTTACAGCATCCACAGCAAGATGCGATAGGGGATGGGCTTATGCCTACTGCCATTGCCTGGGCTCCTTTTCAGGGAAAGTTAACTTTCACCTATCACCAGACTTAACTGCCACCTGCTCTGCGCCGCGTATTTCTCACCCACAGCACCAATATGAGAAGCTGGCCTGGTAGATTGGCATGGCCTCAGCACAGAGTGTTCCTATTAACTTTAGTGGGCACCTGTGTACACAAGGAACAGATAAATGGGACAAATCTTGAGTCTGAGGGCACTTCCAATCCAAAGAAGGAAGTCCAAACAAGGAACAATGGCCCATAAAGCCGAGTATGATAACTTTTTGGAGCTGGTTAATAAACTCTGTGTCAAGCTGCAACAGCATACTCCACATTGGCATCCTTGTGTTATAGCACTATTGTATGATGCATGCTCTATGCATTTACTATTGTGGCAGTAGATTGGGCACACAGTGGCATAAGGTGGTGAGCTGGGCAAGATTTAGCATTTTTTGAAAACCATTTATTTAGGAATATCACAGTTGCACAAAAATATATCCATTTACCTAAAATATATTTTTGGAAATATTGTATTACCTTCTTTGCAAATAGCAAATACACTACCAATCTGTTTGTCCCTTATGTCAAACAAAAATATTATATTTCTTTAAAGCGGAACAAAACCCAGACAGGGACGATCGCTGGCCTTCCCCCTGTGTGAAACTCCCTCTCCTTTTACTAACCTCTCCTGGATCCCACGGTGTATGCACGGGCTTTCGGCCAATGAGAGCCATTTGCCTAAACTATGAAATTTGGCAAACGTCTCTCATTGTTTTCGATGGGGAGCACAAGCCATGCAGATGAGACGCGGGATGAGGGGAATGCGGCAGCTTGCTGTCCCCATTGAAGTAAATAAGAGCCATTTGCAGCTGGGGCTGCCGGCCATTTTGATTGGCTGTGCTGGTCTCCATCCTAGGTATGGGCAACGATGTCATGGTCTCCAACTTAGGTATGGGCAATGATGTCACTGTCACGTGACTCGGTATGCCTGCGATGATGTCACAGACACGTGACCTGGAACTCTAAGCTCTATGCAAAAGGCTGCTTGGTACAAATACCGCTCTTTCAAGCTGGCCAGGCACCCAAGTTCAAGTCCCCGTGCTGGGATGAAACGCGTAGGGACGTCTGGCGGTCTTATTGCTTAAAGGTTTATATACGTTTTGAGGATACATTTGCGGAGAGGGGCAGCTGAATACCATAGTGGAGAGACACACTGAAGTGAAAGCTCCATTCACCTATGTTTATTTATGCTCATCTCTACTGTGAATCTGGTAAGAGGCTGTGCAATTCAGGTGGCGGAGAGTGTCTAAGCACGAAGTTTGTCTTTTTCTGCACTGTGGAAATAATCGGTCTGAAGAATTTTTAAAGTGGAACTACAACCTCCCTTATCTTATCATTATAGCTCTGTGTATTACTGATGAACTTTTTATGACATACTGAGTGGAAGGACTCTTTTTCACATGTTGAGCTTCGGCAAAATATCTTGATCTGCTATATAAGTGTTGCGCGGTTTTGCAAATTTTATCCTGCCAGATGGCATAGTCACAGCAAACGACTCTCAATGGACAAGAGCCCATGCATGCACAACGACAAACCTTGAGCCATTTATGAAAAATCTCCCACTTTCTTTGTCTTTTGGGATGATTCAGCACCAGGTGAAAATTTATATTCGGTTGCTGAATAGCTCCCAAGGTAGACAATGTTAGCACTGGCATGGGCGGGGTCCTGAACCAGTGATCAGCCATCCATCATCACTCCAAGACTACTGCTCTAGCCATTGTGCTAGAGTTGTTGCTGTGATGTTAGTTCTCTGTGTCTGCTGAAGTGGTGCGGTTCTTCCCTGGGTCCTGGAGCCGCATTGTATAACCTCACCTCACCTGGAGTTAATCATGCTGTTGGGTTTCCAATAAATGCATGTGCTTGGCATTGTCTTCTCAACCCCTAGCCGTGCTCTCCAACCCCCCTGATATCTCCTAGTCCTTGTGGGGCCTTCAGGTCTTCCTGTTTCATTATTTTGGGCTTATAGCCTTTTTGTCCTTGCTGGGCCTTGTGGTCCTTAATAGTTCATGTTGCTGTCTGTGCTAGGCCTTGTGGTCCTTCATAGTTTGTGTTGCTGTCTGTGCTGGGCCATGTGGTTCACCACATTTTGTGTCTGTCTTTATTGGGCCTACTGCCCTTCCAGTGTCTTAGCCATGTGTGTCTTTGACCTACAGCCCTTCATTGTCAGTCCCATAGCCTGCACTGGGGCCCAGCTCAGCTACAGTCTGCACTGAGGTCCAGCTCTGCTATAGCCTACACTGGGGCCTGGCTCTGCCATAGCCTGCACTGGGGCCCAGCTCCACTACAGCCTGCACTGGGGCCTAGTTCCACCATAGTCTGTTCTGGTCCCCAGATCACCTGTTCATGTCTTGTTTACATCTGCCCTCTGTCTCCCCTTCCCAAGTCTGTGAACATCAAGGGACTACCCGGGGCCTGTGCATCTCTAACTTCAGGGGCACTGCTGAAGAACTGGATGGATTACAGGCTCCCCGAGTACCAGAGCAGCCATGCCTAGGTGGTCGTCCTTCTGCTACCAGTCAGCTGCCTAGCTTCCTTTGTCCCCAGACAGTGACCCCTGATTATGGCCTCCAGGAAGAAATTAACTGCCTGGCTGAGAGCAGCATCCCTGTCCTAAGTCCCAATCTCTAAACCAGGAATTTCCCAACGCACCTTGAATTCCCATGGATGTTAATCGCCTGGGCGTGAAAAAAAATAAAAGTGAATGGCAGTTTTCTATCCTAAAAAGTGCTGAATCAACCCTATGGTGGGACATTGTGTAAATAAACTCCTTATGTTGGGATTCAATAGCATTTGTTGGGTTGGCTCTGAACTGTACTTTCAAGGATATAAGGCATCCTTAATTAATGTAAATAACCTTAAATGTGCCATTCAGATATGTGTATACTAACAATGAGGCTGTAGTTTTGAACACAGCCCAAGTTAGTTTATTTATATATCCTTTCCATGATCCCCCTCACTTGTAGTTTATTATATTTATTGTTTATTTAGGAATCACTATCTTCTTGCATGGTGCTGTGTAAGTTAGAAACTATAGTAATACAAATCACATGCTTATAATACACTGGGTAATATGAGTCAGAATTCAAGAAATATACATTGAGAACAGGAAACATAAAGAATGAGAGCCCTGATCTTGCAAGCTTACATCTAAAGCAGGGGCACCAACCCTCTCGTTAAGGGCCACCGGCAGGTCACATAGCTGACTGTATAGCTCTGTCTAAGCACTCAATATTTCACCTGTACATCTGTGTGGAAATCTGCAAAACTGAGGAGTGGGTTGTGGCACCTGTGATCCAAAATGAGTTGACCCAAGAAGTTAAGTTACACGTAGTAAATACTAAGTGTGGCGGCAAGTGCTTTGGAGTGGGTAAAGACAGTGGAGTCAGCTACTTAAGTCAGATGATAGACCCTTCTGAATAATGATATTTTTCAAGGTGTGGAAAATAGTTGTGGGAAGAAATGATCAGGTTTGAGGACAGGAGGCAGTAGAGCCGGGGCTGCATCTGGAATGGTATCTTTGGTTTAGCACTGAAATGTAGGAAAATGCTTTTGGATAGAAAGCTTTATAGGTTTAGGCTAGAGGTTTAAACTGAATTATTTCATATATTTACAGACCATGAAGAGACTAACAAAGGGAGGGGGGTTGCAGAACTGGGAAAGCAGAGAGGTGGATGAGGCTAATAATGTTCAGAATAATTTGGAGTGTGAGTCGGTTTTCTGGTAGTCCACAGAGGAGAGTGTTGCAGTAGTCTAGTCAGAATATGATCAGTACATGCACTAGAATTTTGGTGGTATTCTTCAAGAGGGAGGGACGGATATGAGACATGTTTTGGGGTTAAAGATGGCAGGAGGTGGTTAGTGACTTAATAGGAGGTGTAAAAAGAGAGAGCAGAGTCCAATATAACACCTATGCATTATGCTTGGGGTGCTGCAGTGATTGAGAGATTATCAATGTGGCCATGGAGTGGCCTTTAATCCCAATAAAAGCTCTAACCGAAACAATATGGCCGTAAAAAGTGCATGACTCATAGGTAGGGTGGCAGCGCTAGCCTCAGACAAAATATGCTAATGATCTGAGGCATTGTGAAAATTATCAGGGGGGATTTCTGGGTCCCTTTCCATTCCCACCACCCTCTCCCTCCTCCGATACCATATAGGGCTTGTGAGGCTCTGGCGGGATGTACGGCTGCTGGCGGTCGGGCTGCATTGTGTTTTTTGTCCGCTGAGGTGGGACTGTGGAACTAGTCGGAGGCCAGGCTGCGGTATGCATGCACGCACCTCTTCCACTTTCTTATCCTGATGGAAGGGGGGAGGGAACAGCTGCAGGGGGCAATTCCACCTGGTGGCGCTCGATTATGTCAGAGCTAGCTAGAGCTAGGAAGGCTTTATCAGCAGCCTCTTTTCTGTCTGATGCCACTGCAGAATCTGTGAGATGTTTGGTGCGGGCAATGGCCCTCACCAATTCGGTGGTGGCGGAATACTTGGTCAGGGAATACAGGTTGAAAGTTGCGCCCGTGTGCCATGCCCTTTAACAGGGAATTCCCCTTGCCCAGAACTAGAAAAGGTGTTAGACTGGTCTGCTGACAGAAATAACTTCCCACTAAATGTAGAGATTTCAGGAACTGAACATGTTTTTCATGTCTGTCCCCTTATTTGTTAGCAAGGACTCACTGAGAGGGGCTAATACCTCCCTAATACCTAAAAAGTTTTAAGAGTTATAGCTTTGGGCAGGAGGAGTCATATGGCTCTGAATACAATACCAAACGATTGGGCTGGATGCCGCGCATCTGATAAGCCCAAAGATGAAGTCCCTAGATGGGTCAGAATCTGAGATCCCCTTCTTCTTGGGTTCCAGTGGCTGTATGACACAGAGAAACGTATCCCTGCATGCGGTTTTATGGGGCCATTCTGGCTTGTTTCTGGGACATACAGCGACCCAGGTCAGTCCGATTTGTGTCAGTGCTGGATGCCTGAGGCACTGGTGTTTGATGAGAGGAAGCTCTCTCCAGGGGTCGCCTCTGCTTCAGATTTAGTGGGGCCTTCCCAGCCCAGAGGTGTGAGAGAACCAGCAGGGAGTCTACTCACAGATGATAATTTGCCTTCCTGGAGAGATTAAGTCTGGTGCATGTTTATGGCCAGCAAGCCTTAATGCTACAGTGGAGAACAAATGGGGGAACTCCGGACTTGTATCAGGGGTTTCACGCATTTTTACACAATTAACTAGATTTTTCCTTCAAACTCTCCAATATCAGAAGCAGAATGATCAGATTTGTATCCTGAGAGGAACTCCGGAAGTGGACCTTTTCACCTCTGTTCAAAACAACAAGCTGAGGAAGTTCTTCTCCCTTGATCCCTTTCATCAAGCTCTAGGAATATACGCCCTGGCTCACCAGTAGCGTTTCAGTCTGACTCATGCTTTTCCTCCTGTTCGGATCCTCTCTCAGGTTCTAAACAAAATATCCTGCAGTAAACCTCAATTCTATTGCTGGCCCCATGGTGGCCGAAGAGACCATGGTTTTCAACTCTGAAGAAGCTCTTGGCCCAAGAGCCTTGGGAACTCCCGGTGAGACCAGATCTTCTTTCCCAAGGACCAGTGCTTTGTCAGGATCCAAAGAAATGGCACCTCACACTTTGGACCCTGAGATTGCGATGCTCATGAAAAAGGGTTTTTCGAGGGAGGTGATTAAGACTCTGCTTTCCAGCAGAAAGGAGGTGACAATTTATTTAAAAATTTAGAATACTATTAACACCTGGAAGGTGCATAATCAAACATCCCCTTCTAGTCTTCAAGTCATATTGGATTTTCTTCAGAAAAGGGTCAACTTGGGTCTCAGCATCAGTACCCTGAAGGTCCAATTAGCAGCCCTTTCATTTTGTTTGGATAAGAGACTTTCATCTTTCGCGTTGGTCAGGTATTCTTTGCTAGCTGTCAGGTGGTCCAGACAGGTCCGTTTGAGGTTAGCTCCTTAATTGGATCTTACCTGGGTTCTTAGAGCTCTGACCGCACCACACTTTCAAGCTGTCATATTAAATTTCTTACATGGAATTGGTGGCAATAACTTCAGTACGCAGAATCAGTAATATCCAGGCTCTATCCTGCCAACACCCCATTCTTCAAGTTTTCTACGGTCGTATAATATTATGGGTGGATCCTTGCTACATTCCTTAGATCTCTTCCGACTTTCATCGGACCCAAGAGATTATCCTTCCATCCGTTGGAGATAGTGATCCCTCCATGGGTTCTGTTTTTGGATGTCAGTTCCTGTTTGCTGGAATACCTTCGACAAACAAAGTCCGATAGCTTACTTGTTTCCTTCTTGGGTCACAGGAAGGGTCAGCGTGTTTCCAAGGCAACATTGGTCGGATGAATGAAGAGCACTATCAGTTTTACTTACAACGGATCTCCTTTGTGCATAAATAGAGCTGCATTTTATGCACAATGCAAACATTTGCGCATGAATCGCAAACTTGCTCTTCACGCATGCCATTTGGTGCGATGCACATGTGCGTAATCGGTTAGTTTACGCAGTTGTGCATGTTTTTCTGTGTTTTTGCACATGTCATGAATCGAACCTATTGGAAGGGAGATACTGGGGTCTTATAGGGATTATAGCATGTTATAATCAACGTAGGCAAGGTGTTTTATTTAATTTTTTGTGACATTTATGCCCTTAATTTACCTGTCAACATGTATGCAATCTAGTAAGGTTCCTAAAATAAGAGGATAGGGGATTTTGGACAACCTTCCATTTATTTTATATACTGATGTTTGATTAGTGTAGAGGGGCAAACATTTTCTGAATTCTGCAGCAAGGTAGAAATGCAGCAATTCACATTTTCACTGTAAGAAATAAATAGGACAAGGCACTTAACGCAAATGAGATGGTCAATTATAGGAACCAACAACATCATTAGCTCATTTATTTACTTATTTTGCAGAGTTGTAATATGCACATCAAACCAAGGTTTTTCTATTTCTAAACCACTTAACATATTTTAGCTTCAGGTATAATTTGTCCTCTGTCACATTAATGAAAGACCTATCGGTTTTGGAAACTCAAGAAGTATAGATTAAATAAAACATGTAGGCAATAGTTAGGAGTTTCATAATGTTGAAAATAATATTTTTTAAAATGAGTTAAATCATTTTTACTAAAATGCATAGCGCTTATGCGTCTAGGTCAAAAGTAAACTTACCTCCATAAGTTAAAATTCTCTTATGCACTGTACAGGTCCTTCTCAAAAAATTAGCATATAGTGCTAAAGTTCATTATTTTCCATAATGAAATGATAAAAATTAAACTTTCATATATTTGAGATTCATTGCACACCAACTGAAATTTTTCAGGTCTTTTCTTTTTTAATACTGATGATTTTGCCATACAGCTCATGAAAACCCCAAAATCCTATCTCAAAAAATTAGCATATTTCATCCGACCAATAAAAGAAAAGTGTTTTTAATAAAAAAAAAAGTCAACCTTCAAATAATTATGTTCAGTTATGCACTCAATACTTGGTCGGGAATCCTTTTGCAGAAATGACTGCTTCAATGCGGCGTGGCATGGAGGCAATCAGTCTGTGGCACTGCTGAGGTGTTATGGAGGCCCATGATGCTTCGATAGCGGCCTTAAGCTCATCCAGAGTGTTGGGTCTTGCGTCTCTCAACTTTCTCTTCACAATATTCCACAGATTCTCTATGGGGTTCAGGTCAGGAGAGTTGGCAGGCCAATTGAGCACAGTAATACCATGGTCAGTAAACCATTTACCAGTGGTTTTGGCACTGTGAGCAGGTGCCAGGTCGTGCTGAAAAATGCAAACTTAATCTCCATAAAGCTTTTCAGCCGATGGAAGCATGAAGTGCTCCATAATCTCCTGATAGCTAGCTGCATTGACCCTGCCCTTTATAAAACACAGTCGACCAACACCAGCAGCTGACATGGCACCCCAGACCATCACTGACTGTGGGGACTTGACACTGGACTTCAGGCATTTTGGCATTTCCTTCTCCCCAGTCTTCCTCCAGACTCTGGCACCTTGATTTCCGAATGACATGCAAAATTTGCTTTCATCAGAAAAAAGTACTTGGGACCACTGAGCAACAGTCCAGTGCTGCTTCTCTGTAGCCCAGGTCAGGCGCTGTTTCTGGTTCAAAAGTGGCTTGACCTGGGGAATGCGGCACCTGTAGCCCATTTTCTGCACACGCCTGTGCACGGTGGCTCTGGATGCTTCTACTCCAGACTCAGTCCCCCAAGGTCTGGAATCGGTCCTTCTCCACAATCTTCCTCAGGGTCCGGTTACCTCTTCTCGTTGTGCAGCGTTTTCTGCCACATTTTTTCCTTCCCACAGACTTCCCATTGAGGTGCCTTGATACAGCACTCTGGGAACAGCCTATTTGTTCAGAAATTTCTTTCTGGGTCTTACCCTCTTGCTTGAGGGTGTCAATGATGGCCTTCTGGACAGCAGTCAGGTCGGCAGTCTTACCCATGATGGCGGTTTTGAGTAATGAACCAGGCTGGGCTTTTTTAAAAGCCTCAGGAATCTTTTGCAGGTGTTTAGAGTTAATTAGTTGATTCAGATGATTAGGTTAATAGCTCGTTTAGAGAACCTTTTCATGATATGCTAATTTTTTGAGATAGGATTTGGGTTTTCATGAGCTCTATGGCAAAATCATCAGTATTAAAACAAAAAAAGACCTGAAAAATTTCAGTTGGTGTGCAATGAATCTCAAATATATGAAAGTTTTTATCATTTCATTATGGAAAATAATGAACTTTAGCACAATTTGCTAATTTTTTGAGAAGGACCTGTATATGTACAGCCAGTCCTCTGTATGTGAATTTGCAAATATCCCCTGAGAAAACAGAGTGCTGAGAGGCATACAGTACAGGGCAGGGTGGGTCTACAGGGAACAATATAACCCTTACCTCGCCAGAGATTCAGCAATGTTCTCTCAGCAGTTCGGGTCCTGGGCGCTGCCATCTTGAGGGGAATGCCCAGCTTAGTCCCTCCTGCCCATTCACTTCAGTGGAGAGACAGGAGCGCGTACAGAGTGGGTGTGCTACTGTGAGGACGTCGTTTGTGCCAGGGACTGACGGGGGGGACGAACAGCACTGTGAGCTAAGGGTTTTTTTGCTTTTTAACAGCTCTGATGGTTTTCACATCCCATTCAGATAGCCTGGGACAGGAGCGTGTGCACAGGCCAAAAATGCAGGGGATGCGGCCACTCTCGCTCCCCATAGAAAACAATCAAAGCCAAATTACATAGGCACAGCAACTGTTCTGACTGGAGGAGAGCCGGCGCATTTACAGTTGGACTAGAGAAAGGTAAGCTTTTACTGCCAATCTGGGAGTTTCATACAGCAGGACATCCCAGTTTGGGATGCACTGGGGGAAGGCCACTTACTTGCCTTAAAATCTTTGAGGTTTCAGGGCCGGATGCCCTGAGTTTTTTTTTTTTACTTTTAAGAAGTAGATTTATTATTATGCTAAAAAGGGGCTTTAACATAATGATAGCTCCTTAAAGTGGACCAACACCCAGGGGGGATCGGCCCGGGAATCTATAAGTGAAACCCCCCAGGAAGCCCACAATCCTACCTTTTCCACGTTCCAGCGGCGCATGCGCATCCGCAGCCGCCTCCCGCGCGTCCCTCTAGCAGGGCGCGCTCCCGCGCTTGCCGTTTGTGAATGGCCGGCGCGGGTGTGCTCCCTGTAAGAGGGACGCGCGGGAGGAAGCGGCGGACGCACTCTGCTTGTCTGGCGCTGCCTCTCGCTTGTCCGGCGGCGGGGATTGGCTGCAGCGGTCACGTGGGAGCGGGGTGAGGTGAGTTTTCGGGGCTTTCTGGGGGGTTTCACACAGCGGGGCACCCCCGATCGGGGTGCCCCACCAAAGTGGACCAAAACCCAGGATAGTCAAAATCCTGGGTGTTGGTCCACTTTAAAACCCTCCTGTTTCTTGTCTTTCTGTGTTCATGTCCCTCTATGACCAAATAATGCACATTTCTGTAAAATTAAAATTCAGAACAATTACAGTCAAATAACAGTCAAATAATTTCTTATCTTTAGCTTGACGGCCAGTATATACTGTATACATAACTTATGGCATCATAAGATGGCATCATAAAAATAATTACATTAATTTTAATTCAAAGTCTTGTGGATTTATATGCATGTGGATGGCTAGGTCCTCCTAAACTCTAAAACATGGAACACTCAGTTGTTACAAGCATAAGCCTTAAACTAGGGAAAAATATGCAGAAATTCTTGGGATCGCTGAAATGCTAGAGGCAGCTTTTTAATTAGGCTTACTCTAGGTATTTTGTGTGAAAAATATAAAGGCTTGAAGCAAGCAAGCGGATCACTGAATTTTAGCCAAGCCTTTCCTCATGTACATGCTAGACAAGCTATGCTGTGTTGTGTCTATTGAGGACCTTCTATTAGGAGGTATCAGGGAAGCTATTATTACAAATGACTGATATTTTATTAAAGTTATTAAAAGTCACTATTTTTATGCAAGTTTAGAAATGTATATTTTTCAACAGCTAGTTACATATTTTAAACATTTCCAAGAAAACAAAAGTAATGAACCATCACTGTACAGACTGGCATTATGTTCAGTTTAGGATAATTTAATTAAATAGCATCTATGGAACTCATATAATGATTCACTGGGGTAATAAAGGTGTCTTCAAGATTAACTGGAGCAATATGTTTTATAGTGCTCAGATCACTCAGGTTGGTTTCACACCAGTGCCGGTGCGCAGCACTCATGCTTTCAGGCGAGCGTCGCGCAGCCGCCTGTGAAAAGCTGACCATAGTAACCTATGGGTGCTTTTACATGTGAATTGGGCATTTGTGGAGCGTTCTGAACTCTCTGCAGAAGCCCTGCCAGCAGCATCCTCAGGGCACAGTGCTAGCGATCTCTCTCCATGTGAGTGGAGAGCGCTAGCACTGAACGTCCTCCACACGCTTACACCATCGATTGTGTGGCATAACATTAACAGTTACTATTAGCTGTTATCAGTAAAAAATAACTTTCCCCAACTCCGAACCCCTTGGTTGAACTTGATAGACATATGTTATTTTTTCAACCATATTAACTATGATACTATGACATACTATGATACAAACTGAACAAAGACCACTTGTGATCCACATGAGCTTTTTTCACCATCCCCTCAGTGTTTTCAGTCTAAGCGCTCATAGACAGTCTCTCCAAGTGCATCCTGTATTCAAAGCATTTTCTTTGAACCATGTAGCATGGCATATATAATAATTTCTGTACTGTATACCCCATATTTAAAGTGATAAAGTGATTCCAGTGTGAGAGGCACTTAACTCTATCCTGCTCTGCATTGCTCATAATTGTGTTAGTCTTTAGGAATTAAACCTGTACTGTACCGTAATCCTCTGTTACTTCTATGGTATGTATGTAATTGTTTGTAGCTCTCATGGTGTATCTCCTTGCCAAAAAGCATTCCTTGTATGTACCCTGTACTTACTTGGTGGTCAATAAAGTATTGAAGTATTGATGTATTGAAGTATCCTTTACCCAGGAAGGAAGTTTATGTTGTCACCTTCTATAACCAGCCCAGTGCCCCAAAACAGCCTGTATTTCTGTTTTTACTAAAGCCTTTGCCCAATATTCATAAAAAAAACACTACGGTAAGCAGTATGATGTGTGAATAACAGCCATATGCTAATTAGTTCAGTTAAAACTAAACTGTCACATAAATGCAGATTGTAACTGAATCTATCATTGCTGGAATGAGCCAGGTTGTGGGGCTGCTTGGCCAGGGAGTAATATGGCCGGCTGCATCCAGTTCATGTCTGTTCATGTAGTTCATGTTGTTATGAATATTGAGCTTTAGTAAAAAAAACTAAACACAGGCTGTTTTGGGGCACCGGGCTGGGGTTAGAAGGTCGCGGCATAAACATCCTTTCTGGGTATGTGGAAGAAAACAAATGGGTTGCCTTTTATCTTAGAAATTGATGTTCTTCTTAGTCCACTGTTCTTGGCTTTTTCAGGACACAGTCATGGTTCAATTTGCATAGGAGATAAAACTTGGTACCTCACACTAAACTAGTATAGAAAAGTTCACTCCTGATTCTGAATACTATGCTATAATATCAATTTTCTATCAAATGTCAAGACTGATGCTATGCAAATGTGCATATTCGGTCTCTCATCCTATTGCCCTGTGGAGAAATGAATATAGTTCCTGGGAAATTATGAGCAGAGAAACTTGTGATGATGGATTTCTATTTAAATGCATTCAGTTCTTCGGGGTATGTTTAATGAGATTTGATGATTCAGAGCGATGATTCAGTAAGTCGTATCCATTCCCTTCTAATTAGGCTTTGCTTTAATATTTAAGGATATGGACAATTCTGGTAGTTTAACCTTACTTTTCCTTTTAATTACATTTGCTTTAATAGATTATGCAAAATAGGGTAACCAGTAGGTATGGGCGAACCCGAACCGCAAAGTTCGGATTCGTACTGAACTGTGTGAGTTTGTGTCCCTTAACCTGAGCTCCGATTTCAAAATGGAATCCATGCGCAGTCGGCGCTCAGCCCGGCAGGCTGCTCTGCATTAGCCAGGGATAGGTGCTGCTGGCTGCTGCTGAGGGACAGTTAGGGCTTTATTTTTTTTTTTTACTAAAGCTGTCGTTGTAAGGACATTTGTGTAAGGAAAGCATCTGGAGTAAGGGCTAGATAGGTGTTTAAACACGTTATTGTCCTTTTAAGGACATTTAGTCAGAGGCAGCGGCTGTGCCTTTTAAGAGTGAGGGCTAGATAGGTTGCGTGTCAGTACTCTGTAATAGCACCTGGGTGTCAGTACTTTGTAATAACACCGGGATATCAGTACTTTTTAATAGCACCTGGTTGTGAGTACTCATGAATAGTACCTGTGTGTCAGAACTCTTTATTAGCATTTTGGTGTCAGTACTCTGTAATAGCACTTGAGTGACAATACTCTGTAATAGCACTTGCTCCAAGCACTTGGGTGCACTTGAATGTCAGTACTCTGTAATAGCACTTGCTTCAAGCACTTGGGTGCACTTGGGTGTCAGTACTCTGTAATAGCACTTGATTGTCAGTACTCTGTAATAGCATTAGGGTGGCAGTATTCTGTAATGAATGTCAGTACTCTGTAATAGCACTTGGGTGTCAGTACTCTGTAATAGCATTAGGGTGGCAGTATTCTGTAATGAATGTCAGTACTCTGTAATAGCACTTGGGTGTCAGTACTCTGTAATAGCGCTTTGGTGTCAGTACTCTGTAATAACGTTTTGTTGTCAGTACTCGGTAATAGCACTTGGGTGGCAGTACTCTGTAATAGCACTTGGGTGGCAATACTCTGTAATAACACCTGGGTGGAAGTACTCTGTAATAGCATTTGCTCCAAGCACTTGGGCGTCAGTACTCTGCACAAGCACTTGGGTGTCAGTACTCTTTAATACCAACCGTTAGTGCAGTATCCACTAGTACAGTGCACTTAAGAACCTCTTGAAAAAAAATGATTTGTGTAGTGTCCACTGGTTCAGGGAACTTGTGGGTTACTAATCTTTAATACCAATTGTTCAGTTGTTCAATTGTTGTCAGTGCTCTTTTGAAAGAATAGTTCGTGGGGTATCACTTAAGGTACATTTTCCTGAGAATTTAGTTTTTTTGTCCATTCCGGGAGTTGTAACTGCAGGTGTCTAACAATGCAGAAAGCAGCAAATAAGGGACAGGGACCTGGCCAAGGTGCTGCTGCTATTGCTGGTAGCGGAGCTGGTGCTGCAGGGAGAGGATGTGTTACATCCTTGCCTGCTACACCTTCCTCTGGTGCAAGCCAGCCCCAGGGTTCGAAGTGCATTTTTCTAGGCCCCAATACTGCTGGAAGAGCGGTGAGGCAAGAACACTTTGAGGCAGTCATAGATTAAATGGCACCATGGGATTGTCTTCCACCCATTCCACTTCTGCCTGGAGTGCTGAGCCCTGCACACCTCACCTCCTTAAAAACAGCAAGGCTATCCTAGCCACTATGATGACACTACTAGCTTGCATACCGTGGGCCATCCGCCTTCCCAGGCCAACAGTGCCTAAAATAAGGGAAAATTCTTAATAATCTCAGCACCACCTCCATGATCGGGCACCTACTATCCAAACACGATCTGCAGTGGCAGAAAAACCTAAAAAAACATGGAAACACCTGTGGCTATATCTGCTGTTTAGGTTGCCCACCAATTTGAGCCCTGCCATGGGGAAAAAGAAGCATGTGGTGCTAAAATTAATCTGTCTGGGCGAAAGACCCCACACCACCCAGGAGCTGAGGACCGGCATCCATGAGCAGACAGATGAGTGGCTGCTGCCATTGACCCTGAAGCCTGGAAAGGTGGTGTGCATCAATGGGCATAACCTTGTAGCAGCTTTGCATCAAGCCGGGTTGACGTACATGCCTTGCCTGGTGCATTTGCTCAACTTGGTGATGCATAGCATCAGAAATGAATATAGTTCCTGGGAAATTATGAGCAGAGAAACTTGTGATGATGAATTTCTATTTAAATGCATTCAGTTCTTCGGGGTATGTTTAATGAGATCTGATGATTCAGAGCGATGATTCAGTAAGTTGTATCCATTCCTTTCTAATTAGGCTTTGCTTTATTATTTAAGGATATGGACACTTCTGGTAGTTTAACCTTACTTTTCCTTTTAATTACATTTGCTTTAATAGAGTATGCAAAATAGGGTAACCAGTAGGTTTGGGCGAACCCGAACCACAAAGTTCGGATTCGTACTGAACTGTGTGAGTTTGTGTCCCTTAACCTGAGCTCCGATTTCAAAATGGAATCCATGCGCAGTCGGCGCTCAGCCTGGCAGGCCGCTCTGCATTAGCCAGGGATAGGTGCTGCTGGCTGCTGCTGAGGGACAGTTAGGGCTTTATTTTTTTTTTTTTACTAAAGCTGTCCTTGTAAGAACATTTGTATAAGGAAAGCATCTGGAGTAAGGGCTAGATAGGTGTTTAAACACGTTATTGTCCTTTTAAGGACATTTAGTCAGAGGCAGCGGCTGTGCCTTTTAAGAGTGAGGGCTAGATAGGTTGCGTGTCAGTACTCTGTAATAGCACCTGGGTGTCAGTACTATGTAATAACACCGGGATATCAGTACTTTTTAATAGCACCTGGTTGTGAGTACTCATGAATAGTACCTGTGTGTCAGAACTCTTTATTAGCATTTTGGTGTCAGTACTCTGTAATAGCACTTAAGTGTCAATACTCTGTAATAGCACTTGCTCCAAGCACTTGGGTGCACTTGGGTGTCAGTACTCTGTAATAGCACTTGATTGTCAGTACTCTGTAATAGCATTAGGGTGGCAGTACTCTGTAATGAATGTCAGTACTCTGTAATAGCACTTGGGTGTCAGTACTCTGTAATAGCGCTTTGGTGTCAGTACTCTGTAATAGCACTTGGGTGTCAGTACTCTGTAATAGCATTTGGGTGGCAGTACTCTGTAATAGCACTTGGGTGCCAATACTCTGTAATAACACCTGGGTGGAAGTACTCTGTAATAGCATTTGCTCCAAGCACTTGGGTGTCAGTACTCTGCACAAGCACTTGGGTGTCAGTACTCTTTAATACCAACCGTTATTGCAGTATCCACTAGTACAGTGCACTTAAAAACCTCTTGAAAAAAAAATGATTTGTGTAGTGTCCACTGGTTCAGGGAACTTGTGGGTTACTAATCTTTAATACCAATTGTTCAGTTGTTCAATTGTTGTCAGTGCTCTTTTGAAAGAATAGTTCGTGGGGTATCACTTAAGGTACATTTTCCTGAGAATTTAGTTTTTTTGTCCATTCCGGGAGTTGTAACTGCAGGTGTCTAACAATGCAGAAAGCAGCAAATAAGGGACAGGGACCTGGCCAAGGTGCTGCTGCTATTGCTGGTAGCGGAGCTGGTGCTGCAGGGAGAGGATGTGTTACATCCTTGCCTGCTACACCTTCCTCTGGTGCAAGCCAGCCCCAGGGTTCGAAGTGCATTTTTCTAGGCCCCAATACTGCTGGAAGAGCGGTGAGGCAAGAACACTTTGAGGCAGTCATAGATTAAATGGCACCATGGGATTGTCTTCCACCCATTCCACTTCTGCCTGGAGTGCTGAGCCCTGCACACCTCACCTCCTTAAAATCAGCAAGGCTATCCTAGCCACTATGATGACACTACTAGCTTGCATACTGTGGGCCATCCGCCTTCCCAGGCCAACAGTGCCTAAAGTAAGGGAAAATTCTTAATAATCTCAGCACCACCTCCATGATCGGGCACCTACTATCCAAACACGATCTGCAGTGGCAGAAAAACCTAAAAAACATGGAAACACCTGTGGCTATATCTGCTGTTTAGGTTGCCCACCAATTTGAGCCCTGCCATGGGGAAAAAGAAGCATGCGGTGCTAAAATTAATCTGTCTGGGCGAAAGACCCCACACCACCCAGGAGCTGAGGACCGGCATCTATGAGCAGACAGATGAGTGGCTGCTGCCATTGACCCTGAAGCCTGGAAAGGTGGTGTGCATCAATGGGCATAACCTTGTAGCAGCTTTGCATCAAGCCGGGTTGACGTACATGCCTTGCCTGGTGCATTTGCTCAACTTGGTGATGCATAGCATCAGAAATGAATATAGTTCCTGGGAAATTATGAGCAGAGAAACTTGTGATGATGGATTTCTATTTAAATGCATTCAGTTCTTCGGGGTATGTTTAATGAGATCTGATGATTCAGAGCGATGATTCAGTAAGTTGTATCCATTCCCTTCTAATTAGGCTTTGCTTTAATATTTAAGGATATGGACACTTCTGGTAGTTTAACCTTACTTTTCCTTTTAATTACATTTGCTTTAATAGAGTATGCAAAATAGGGTAACCAGTAGGTTTGGGCGAACCCGAACCGCAAAGTTCGGATTCGTACTGAACTGTGTGAGTTTGTGTCCCTTAACCTGAGCTCCGATTTCAAAATGGAATCCATGCGCAGTCGGCACTCAGCCCGGCAGGCCGCTCTGCATTAGCCAGGGATAGGTGCTGCTGGCTGCTGCTGAGGGACAGTTAGGGCTTTATTTTTTTTTTTTACTAAAGCTGTCCTTGTAAGGACATTTGTATAAGGAAAGCATCTGGAGTAAGGGCTAGATAGGTGTTTAAACACGTTATTGTCCTTTTAAGGACATTTAGTCAGAGGCAGCGGCTGTGCCTTTTAAGAGTGAGGGCTAGATAGGTTGCGTGTCAGTACTCTGTAATAGCACCTGGGTGTCAGTACTATGTAATAACACCGGGATATCAGTACTTTTTAATAGCACCTGGTCTTGAGTACTCATGAATAGTACCTGTGTGTCAGAACTCTTTATTAGCATTTTGGTGTCAGTACTCTGTAATAGCACTTAAGTGTCAATACTCTGTAATAGCACTTGCTCCAAGCACTTGGGTGCACTTGAATGTCAGTATTCTGTAATAGCACTTGCTCCAAGCACTTGGGGGCACTTGGGTGTCAGTACTCTATAATAGCACTTGATTGTCAGTACTCTGTAATAGCATTAGGGTGGCAGTACTCTGTAATGAATGTCAGTACTCTGTAATAGCACTTGGGTGTCAGTACTCTGTAATAGCGCTTTGGTGTCAGTACTCTGTAATAGCACTTGGGTGTCAGTACTCTGTAATAGCATTTGGGTGGCAGTACTATGTAATAGCACTTGGGTGGCAATACTCTGTAATAACACCTGGGTGGAAGTACTCTGTAATAGCATTTGCTCCAAGCACTTGGGTGTCAGTACTCTGCACAAGCACTTGGGTGTCAGTACTCTTTAATACCAACCGTTAGTGCAGTATCCACTAGTACAGTGCACTTAAAAACCTCTTGAAAAAAATGATTTGTGTAGTGTCCACTGGTTCAGGGAACTTGTGGGTTACTAATCTTTAATACCAATTGTTCAGTTGTTCAATTGTTGTCAGTGCTCTTTTGAAACCAATAGTTCGTGGGGTATCACTTAAGGTACATTTTCCTGAGAATTTAGTTTTTTTGTCCATTCAGGGAGTTGTAACTGCAGGTGTCTAACAATGCAGAAAGCAGCAAATAAGGGACAGGGACCTGGCCAAGGTGCTGCTGCTATTGCTGGTAGCGGAGCTGGTGCTGCAGGGAGAGGATGTGTTACATCCTTGCCTGCTACACCTTCCTCTGGTGCAAGCCAGCCCCAGGGTTCGAAGTGCATTTTTCTAGGCCCCAATACTGCTGGAAGAGCGGTGAGGCAAGAACACTTTGAGGCAGTCATAGATTAAATGGCACCATGGGATTGTCTTCCACCCATTCCACTTCTGCCTGGAGTGCTGAGCCCTGCACACCTCACCTCCTTAAAATCAGCAAGGCTATCCTAGCCACTATGATGACACTACTAGCTTGCATACCGTGGGCCATCCGCCTTCCCAGGCCAACAATGACTAAAGTAAGGGAAAATTCTTAATAATCTCAGCACCACCTCCATGATCGGGCACCTACTATCCAAACACGATATGCAGTGGCAGAAAAACCTAAAAAACATGGAAACACCTGTGGCTATATCTGCTGTTTAGGTTGACCACCAATTTGAGCCCTGCCATGGGGAAAAAGCAGCATGCGGTGCTAAAATTAATCTGTCTGGGCGAAAGACCCCACACCACCCAGGAGCTGAGGACCGGCATCCATGAGCAGACAGATGAGTGGCTGCTGCCATTGACCCTGAAGCCTGGAAAGGTGGTGTGCAACAATGGGCATAACCTTGTAGCAGCTTTGCATCAAGCCGGGTTGACGTACATGCCTTGCCTGGTGCATTTGCTCAACTTGGTGATGCATAGCATCTTGGCCCATTATCCAGACATGCCAAAGCTGCTGTATAAAGTGCGTAGTGTGTGCACACACTTTCAGCGTTCACACTCTGCTGTCGCTCACCTAACTGCACTGCAGAGGAACTTCATACTTCCCACCCACCGCCTCATGTGTGACTTGCCCACCAGATGGAATTCCACTTTGTATATGCTGGAAAGGGTATGTGAGCAGCAGCAGGCAATAGTGGAGTTTCAGCTCCAGAATGCGCAGGTGAGTAGAAGTACAGACCAACAGCACTTTACCACCAATGAGTGGGCCTCCATGAGGGACATCTGCATGGTGCTGCAGTGCCTCCAGTACACCACCAATATTATCAGTGATGAAGACACCATCATTAGCGCTGCCATCCCCATCCTTTGCCTGCTGGCAAAAACCCTTCAGGGCATAATGGATGATGTGATCTGTGGCACGTGGGTTGCTGGGCTGGCAGCAGCCAAGTATGCCACTGTCCAGCCAGAGGAATTTCTCTCACAGCAGGGGGGCACCCAGTGCAGCTATGGGCATCAATGGAGCATAGCTGGAGGAGGAGGAGATACCTGGCACTGAGCAAAGCTTCTCCTTGACTCAGGCTAGCCTGGTACACATGAGCCACTACAGGCTCCAGTGCCTGCACAACGACCGCAGAGTTGCCCACATAGTCACCAGTGCCAGTTTCTGAGTGGCCTGCTGGATCCCTGCTATAAGTTAAACATCACCTCCTTGATACCAGCACTGGAACGGGATTGCAAAATGCCGAGAAGGAGAGGGAGCAGTAAATGGCCATGCAGCAGGGGCCCCGGCACCACTTCACAGGGGAGGATGAGCATAGCCACAATGTGGAAACAACTTATTTCATTGTCCATCACATCCACCACCACTAGATATGGTCCGTAGTACCAGGAGGCAGACTTGACTAGCATGGTGGAGGACTACCTGTCCACGCGTCTCCTGGTACCGAGTGAAGAGTCCTCCTCATGTAATTTCTGGGTTATTAAATTGCACACATGGCCAGAGGTTCTGACTTGCCCTGCAGCAAGTGTCCTATCAGAATGTGTGTTCAGCACGGCAGGGGGTGTCATCACCAACAGGAGGATCCACCTATCCACAGTGTGCTGTGGACGTGCTTACATTCGTGAATCCCATGGGACTTGGCTTTGCCAGCACCTGAGTGAGTGCTACCTCCTCCGCCTTTCAGCTTACACCGCCACATCCACCTCTAAACCCCTCCACCCTACCTCTGACACCTGTAATGTATTTTAATTTATTTATGTACATACTTATTTATGGGTGTTAATAATTTTTTTTTTATTTATTTATATATTGATTGCTGAATGTATTTATTTATTATTTAGTTTTCTGTTATTATATTAAGTACTTTCCATAGCCCATTTTGTGCAGGGAGGGGCGTGTCTGGAGAGTGCTTTGTAAGTTAGGATTTTAAGCTGCATTCACTGTGAAACTGACAGCTAGTGGAGAGACTGACAGAGGGGAGCAGCACTAGAAAAGCAAGAGTAGAAATGGCTAGGGTGACAGCAGAGTTCAATAGATTAGAGGGGCGTCAGTCTTTTTTTTTTTTTTTTTGGTAACCCACAGAGAAGGGTGTTGCAGTAGTCTATTTGGGATATGACCAGGGCATGCACTAACTTTTTGGTGGTTTCAGGTGAGAGGAAAGGATTGGTAGAATGGGATGTTTTTAGGTAGATAGCAGGAGGTGGCTAGATAAATGACCCTAAGCAATATTCCACAAAGCAACAGTTTTCAGTACTATAGAGAGATTCAGTAGTGAGTAGAGGCAAGTCAATAATTCTTATAATTATTTGAAGCCTCTGAGTTAGTATACAGATCAGAGGCTTCACTGGCAACATGGTTCTTCCATGTCAGTGACTTACCGAGCATTACTGAAATGGCATTATGATGATAGCCAGGTATTTTGGGAGCACAGCTACAATGTCTTTTCTCTCCGGTTCTCTTTAAAATGGTCCCACACCTATTTCCTATGGTGTGAGGCTGCATAGTGACAGACTTGAGGGACATTCAGATTGCTAGAACTCCCCCCATGTAATACCCCTGCAACACCCCAAACTCCTTAGCTGTACCTTGATCCTCAGCCTCAATGTGCTCCTCCGATTGGCCGCCGGCAGTTATGTGGGCCGTCTTTCCAGCCGTTAACGCTGGTGGCCAATCGGAGGAGCACATCTGACCAAAGATCGAGGTACAGGATGAAGCTTGTCATTATGTGGCCCCGTACACTAGGAAACAGGTGTGAACTTTCCAAAAAGAACCAGATCCATAAATGCCATTTTACAGTTCTCAAATGTAATTATACTGTTGCTTGTGTTTAGCAAATATATTAGCTTACCTTTGGCATATCGTCATTATTCTAACATAAACAAAATCTAAGCAAACAATTTGTAAAAGAATTAAGGATCTTAATTTGTGAATATTGCATATTAGAAAAGAAAACATTATTTAGGTCCTTAATCTGTTTTTCATAGTAGCTCTGAAAACTACTTTTGCAGTGGTTCAATTGAATTATTTTTGGGCAATTTCATTTCATAAACTTGGTAAGCATCATAAACTTTAAAACTATACACAGATTTGTGCGGAAGATAAACTGTAATTACAAGGGCTACATTTTTGTCAGCTTTTCATTGGTCTTGCAATTACATATATAATCCTCGTCCTACCGAAACATGTGAAGCGAGAACATGTTTCACCACCCCTGCTATTTATCAAATCTGGCAGACTTATTATAGTTTGGGGAAAAAAAACTACTGTACATTCAAATGTCACACTCCCTGCATATTTTCATTATTTCCTCCCCGTCGCTCCTGAGCCAGTGAATGAAAAGAAAGTTCCTGACATGTAATAAGCAATGGTTGCTGTTCCCGAGACCTGATTAGCTTAGGTGAATTTAAACAGGTGAAGTAGGGGGGGCGTGGCCGGACATGAACGGCTGAGGACGTGTTCTGGGGGAGCTCCCTTCGGACGGCCGAAAAAATAGCATTTTCCCAGCCTTTACAGCCTGAACCAGAGTGACTATCTTGATGGCGAAGAAGAGGAAGGGGCAGAGGACATCGCCAGCAGCCCAATTTAAAAAAATAAGCTCCTACCTGACTGATTCCAGGAGAAAGGGGAGCGGGACCCTGAAGTCCAAGATGGCGGAGGCGGCGGCGTGCCAGGAGGAGATGGCCGGATGCAGCTTGGCGGAGGAGAGGAGAGGATCGGGCTCAGAGGAGGCGTCGGCTGCTGCCCGCACTGAAGCTCAGGCGGGCACGAATGGACGGCGGGTGATGTGTCCCATCGGCGGGATCCCGAGGAGCGGTGTGAGGCGGGACGATGCTCGGCAGGAGACGAGCTACGGCCCCGATGTCGTGGGCGGGACCGAGCCACCTGAACCGCCGGCCGCAGAAGCGGTGGCAGAGATCCGCGCCCAGGAGACCGAGGCACCGCACACTTCGGTGGGTGGCGGGCCTTGGAGGACGCCGCTCACACAGCAGCCGGGGGTGAGTCGAGAGGAGGACGGGGGCTGCGCGGTCCGCAGCGAGACTCTCCCGGCCGCGGGGACAGCTCTCTCCCCCGGATTCCCTCCTTCCTTCTATTCAGTATGAGCCCTGCGAGGTTGCAGGGCAGCAGGGGCAGCTTGGAATTTCCCAAGACCTGAAGGGGACATTAAATAACGGGCCTGATGTCTGGGGGCCCTCGGGGGGTCACTCCCCCTCCAGTCTCCAGCACATGCTCCACATATAAGCCTGCTGGGGATGACCGGCCAGATGAGGGAGGGAGCCCGGCCTGGAGCAACACCCCTTCACCCCCTTGCTCAGTCAACATGCAGGCCAGGGATGCTGTTAGCCCGCCACCAACAATGAATGGGGTCATGTCCTCGCCCCATCGCCGGGACTCACCTGCTTCAGCCCACCAAGCCCGGATCCTGGGGTCCTTTCTGGTGGTCCACCGTCGGAGGTTTGGTTCTCGCGGTGGGGGTCGCGCGGGGCCCACATACCCCCTCCTGGCACTCAAGTCTGGGCCCTGAAGACAGCCCACAGAGACCCTCACGGGAAAACGTGAGCAAAATTCCTTGTGAGACAAACTCCCATTCCTGTGGGATCCTTCCTAACACAAAAGTGGGAGCCATCGGGGACCATCTGAACGCTGTGCCGGGGCAATCCACCTCAAGACTCCGACGGGACAACCCATCCCCTCCTTTACATCGGTTTCCTCCTCCTTCCCAACCAGAATGTGACCACTCAGCATTGGCGGAGATCAAGTCTGAGCTTAAAGCTCTTCCTACCAAAGCAGACCTGGAGGCCTTCATATTGCGAGTAGAGAGCACCTTTAGGAAGGACATTCTAGACCTGCAAAACTCAGTGCACATCCCTGCAAAGAATAGAGGCACTGGAGAGGAAGATGTCACACCAGCAGACCCTCTCCCAAGCCACGATCTTGCATCTTGACGACCTGGAGAATCGGAGCCGTCGTAACAACATCTGGGTGAGAAGCCTGCCGGAGGCCACTGGGCAGGAGCAACTTCAGCTCACAGTCACTGGCATCTTCAATGAACCGCCCTCCAGAGTCAGAAATCGTGATGGATCGCATCCACAGGACCCTTGGTCCCAGACCTTCTGATCCAAGTCGACCTCGAGATGTGCTTTGCCGCCTACATTACTTCCAGTTGAAGGAGGAAATAATTAAGAGGGCCTGGGAGAAAGGCCAGATAAGCTTTGATGGGGCGCCGATCCAGATTTTCCCGGACGTCTCCAAGAGATCCCTACAGAAGCGCTGTCTGTTGAAACCCTTACTGGCAAAAATTCAAGAGTGTGGGGCCTCATATCTCTGGGGTTACCCATTCCACCTCTTAGTTCGGGAGAATCAGCGCGTGTGTGCCTTGCGCTCTCCGGAGGATCTTCCGGAACTGTTCACTTTCTTGGACACTCCTCTGTTGGATGTTCCCAGCTGGCTGGCCCCCGCCTGCTCCACGGGCCCTGAGCGGGTGGCAACCGCCCAGACCACGGCGGGAGAGGAGATCCGGCCCGGCGAATAGAAGACAAAGCAGTGAGAGGAGACCGCGGACCCGCCGTCCCTTGGACAATGAGCTATAGAGTATCTCTCTGAATGCCCCTGATATCCTTCTGCTTAACAATTTTTTTTTCCTCCCCTCAGGTTCTCATAGCCTCGCGATGGGTACGTGGATTGCCTCTCTGATGGCCCCTGATATCTATCTTATGTTTAACAATTTTTTTTCTGTTCCCTCTTAGGCTCTCAACGCCTAGTTAGGTTTTGTAGAATGTTCTACTGCTTGCCCCAGATGCCACCTACATATCTGTGCTTGCATCCCACAGGTTTACATAGTTGCAGGGTGGCTGGATGGAGGGGGCCTTGAGGGGCTCTGCGCATCTCGGCTGGGCGATTGCCGGATGGATTTTACAGCTGGATCCTCACTACTGCCCGGGCACCTACCAGCTAGCCTCCCTGGTCATCCAGGAGTGAGGGGGAAGTACCCGCAGTGACCCCTTCGGGGTCTACTCCGGGGCTTCCCGTTATTTATCTCAGGCCTTGTGGGCCTGCCTCTATCCCGTCCCATGCGCTTGGCCGGTGCGGGCGCCCCCCCCCCACCATGACCTCTGCCCATTTGATGGGGTTATGTTTGTGTTTTTTCTTCTTGTAATGGTTCTAATGGTTGTGACGACCCATTGTTGCCTCACACCGTCTTAGGCATCAAGGTGGTCCGAGTTGATCTTCATTTTGGCCGGCCGAGGGGACTCCCCCGTACCCTTCTGCTTCGCCGCGCTTCCACAGTAGGCCTTTGCCCCACCTCCCCGGCGCCGTTTGGTGAGGGGGGCACACGTTCGGAACAGTGTTTTGTTCCAATTTAGGTGGAGTGCCTCGAGCTTCCACTTGTAGTTAAGTCTTCATTTTCCCTTCTTTCCTCTCTTTCTTCTTCTTCCTTGTCTGTTACCCTTTTGTGCCCTCCACACCCCCTACTCCACTCCTCCCCCCCTCACCCACCCCCCGCCTTTGATACACAGACCGCTTGCCGGTCACTAAAAGCTAGCCCCGGGGTTTTCTTCAGCATACCAGTATGTCCAAGGTAAAATGCACCTCCCTTAACACCAAGGGTTTGAATTCCCCCTTCAAGAGATCCTCCATTCTCAGGTAACTGAAGCGCTTGCACACGCAGATTGCCTTCCTTCAAGAAACTCACCTCAAAGCAGATAAGTCCCATAATCTTACCGATCGTCACTTTAAGACTCAATATCTTTGCCCCTCTCCAGACTCAAAATCAAGGGGGTCGCCATTCTCCTGGCAGGGTCGCTACCCTGGACACTCCTTGAGATTTTAGAGGATCCTGAGGGAAGGTTTCTCTTTGTAAGGGGGACACTTTACTCCCTAAAAATTACCCTGGCAACCTGCTACTGTCCCAACTCTAATCAACACAAGTTTCTTCATTCTACTTTGGAGAAACTTACAGCCTTTGCGGAGGAGGTTTTACTGGTTGGGGGGGACTTTAATATAGTCTTGGATCCTGGATTGGATACCTCTAGGGGGGTCTCTCATATCCCCTTTTCTAAGCTTAAAAAAATTAAGGCCTTATTCCACAGGAACCAGTTGATAGATGCATGGCGGATACTCAATCACAGGGAGAGAGACTATACGTTCTTTTCTGCACCTCATAACTTTTACTCACGTATAGATTTCTTCCTGATCCCACACAGGCTCTTACACCTGGTAGTCAGCATGGACATTGGCCATATAACCATCTCACACCACGCACCTGTCTCGGTTACCCTCTCCATCCCGGACACCCCACCCCTCAGAGGCCAATGGAGGCTTAACAATTCGCTCTTGCAGGATCCTGAGGTCCGGGCTGATATCGATAAGGCTATCGCGGAATTCTTCTCCACAAACATCACGGAGGGGGTCTCACGGATGTCTGTCTGGGAGGCCCACAAGTGCGTGGTCAGGGGCTTATTAATCAAACATGGTTCGCGCCTTAAGAAACAAAGGAACAACCAGATGGCACAGCTGACCCAAGAGATACTGGATATTGAATCTAGGCACAAACAGACAGTAGATAGGGGCCTGAGGGCCCGCTTGGTGTGCCTCCAGGAGTTCCTTAGAGACCTCTGCCTCTCCGAAGCGAAAAAATGCGCGGCTAGAAGTCAGAGATTTTTTTACGAATACGCAAATAAATCGGGTAAAGCCCTAGCGAGGGCGCAGAGAGCTCAGCGTGGGAAGAACTATATCCCAACTATTCAAGATTCGAAGGGGGATAAGAAACACCTGACCGCGGACATAGCGCAGGCCTTTGGGGAGTTCTACGAGAGCCTATATAACCTGCCCCAGGAGCGTACAGCCACTCACTTGAACCGTATTGCTTCTTACATCCGGGAGTCCGGGCTCCCTAGGCTCAAAAAAGAGGTTGTTAGCGCCCTTGAGGGGGAGATCGAGATGGGTGAATTTCTCAGGGCCATTAAAGGCACTAAGCTGGGCAGGGTGCCGGGCCCAGATGGTTTTAACTTGGGATACTACAAGGAGTTTGCTGCGATGCTTGGCCCTCAGTTCATCGCTTCCTTCGGCTCCCTGAGGGACGGTTCCCCCCCGCCAAGACATACTCTCTGTGCGCATATCACGATCATCCCAAAGGAGGGCAAGGATCCAATGCAGTGTGGCAGCTATAGGCCCATTTCTTTATTGAACTGTGACCTAAAGCTATTCAACAAGATTATAGCAGACAGGCTCCTCTCGTCCATTGGGACCAGGTTGGCTTTGTACCCTCAAGAGAGGGTAGGGACAACACTACGAGGGTCATCAATTTGATTTATCAGGCGCGTATGGGGGGCCGACTACCTTGCTCCTCTCGGCCGACGCAGAGAAGGCGTTTGATAGGGTAAGCTGGGAATTTCTATTTTCTACCCTTAGCCATATCGGCCTTGGGGAGAACATGACCCACTGGATCAAAGCCTCATACTCGTGCCCCTCTGCGTCCGTCATAGTAAATGGGCTCCCTTCTAGGCCAATTAATCAATCAAACGGGACACGTCAGGGCTGCCCGCTTTCACCCTTGATTTTCATTTTACCACTAGAGCCATTTTTGCGCACTGTCAGGAAGAACCAGGACATCGCCGGG
Source organism: Gastrophryne carolinensis (assembly GCA_027917425.1). Lineage (NCBI taxonomy): Eukaryota > Metazoa > Chordata > Amphibia > Anura > Microhylidae > Gastrophryne > Gastrophryne carolinensis. Next base: position 237,002,032 of record CM051238.1, on the reverse strand, counting down.
ATACATGTTGGCCGTGTAGAACACAAAGTGGCAGCGTATGCCGACGACCTAATCTTTTTTGTCACTAAGCCAGAAACAACTCTCCCCGTTCTGCTGGCGGAGCTCCTGGTATTTCAGGCAGTGTCCAACTATAAAATTAATTATCAGAAATCCTCGGCCCTTAACGTTAATATTCCCCACAAAAGATTAGAGCAAATCTCGAAGACTTTCCGCTTCAAATGGGAGGGGGAAGCGGTGACATATTTAGGAACACAAATTCCGGCCCAGCCTCATAGGATCTATGGCCTTAATTTCCCCCCGTTGCTGAAAAAAGTGGAAGAGGACCTTCGGAAGTGGAACGGGGGTGCATTCACCTGGTTCGGCCGGGTGAATATTATTAAGATGAACATACTTCCTAGAGTGCTGTATCTTTTCCAGGCCCTTCCTATAGAGGTCCCCCAGGCGTTCTTTAAGCGTCTTACGGGTTTGTGTTCTAGGTTCGTTTGGGCAGGGAAATCACACCTCCTGGCAGCACATCTGTTGACCCTCCCCAAAGCTCGCGGGGGCCTGGGCCTCCCGGATTGGAAAATGTATCACGCAGCAGCGCACCTGGTCAGGGTGGTCGACTGGTGCAGGCATCCTAAACTGAAACAGTGGGCGCTCATTGAACAGGAGGCCTCGCATGCCTTTCTTCCGGGACTTCCATGGATACCGCAGAGCCAGCTTCAAGTACTCTGTAAGCACCCCACAATAGGCCCCACGAGGAAGGTAGTAGCAAGGGCCTTCTAGAGGCCAGACATCTCCCCCTCCCTGTCATCATTAACTCCGGTGATAGGGCACCCGGATTTCCCAGCGAGCCAATCTGACGGCGTATTCCGCTCTTGGGCACAACAAAATTGCTTTAGGTTGAGGTTTTGGCTGCTAAGCAATCGCTGCAGCCACTCAACTTCTGGCGGACCTTCCAGCTGTCACATTACCAGAGAACCGTTGGCCACCTGGGTGAGGCTGATAGACTATTGACACCATTCGAGCGAATCTGCTCCGGGGTGGGTCATTTTAGAGGGGCTCTGTCATATGTCTGTTCCCTGCTTATTAGTCCCCCCCGGATTCGTTTGTGCCCCCCTGCGTGGAGGGATGGTAGAGGGAACTAAACAGAAACTTCTCTGTGGAACAGAGGCAAGCTATGTTTCAGCTAGCTCACAAATCCTCTATCTCCAGCAGGTATCAAGAAACCTCATTTAAAATTTTGTGCCGCTGGTATTACGTGCCATCTAGGCTGGCAAAGATGTTTCCCTCTTCCAGCCCCCTATGCTGGAGATGCTCGAGTGAAAGGGGCACGATGATCCATATCTTCTGGGAATGCACCGGCCTCACCAAGTTCTGGGGTAACGTCCGAAAAATAGTATTACACTTGACTGGGATTGATTTGGGAGATGACCCAGCCACCTACCTCCTTAACTTGGGGGGCAGGTCCCTCCTAGCCCCACTGCTGAACGCCGCGAAGTTGCAAGTCGCCGTATCCTCCCTCAATGGCTATGTGGCTGTCTAGGGTGAGAGATATAAGTAGGATGGAGAAACTTACAGCTTCAATGAAGGGAACCTTTGACAAATACAGGGAGATTTGGTGTGCTTGGGATCAGTTTACCCTCTCGGCGGACTACCTGGGCTTTCTTCAGGAGTGATGCCAGGATAATCTAGTGCGGTTCTCCCCCCCCCCCGTATCCCGTTACCCAGCTCCCTCCCCCCGGATTCCTCCCCCTCCCCCCCCCCTGTCTTCTTCTTTTCTTCAGTCTCTCTACTTTTCTTCTCTTCTTTCTTCTTTGTTGTGTGCTACTTACTCTGTTGTTTTGCTCTTGCATAATAGAAATGCGGAGGCCTGGGTTGCGGACCAGAGCTTCCAAGCTTTAATTGGTGGTAGTCGGTGCGGGGAGCTTCATTGGCGGTTGTGTGGGGGGAGGGGCCGGCTGCATGGTTGGCCTCCCAGGGCGTTGGATGTTGTCTGATGGCCCCTCCGGTTGTGCGACCAGCCCTTCGACCTCCTCTAGCCTATCTTTCCCCTGAAAGCAGTTGCCTTACTCTGTTGTGTCAATATGATGTGTATTTGTGTGTGTATGTTTAATACTTTGCCATGTTTGTATTGATGAAGCTTGTATGCAATGCCTGTCTCCGCAATAAAAATTACAATTAAAAAAAAAAACACGTGAAGTAATGCTGATGTGTGGGTCATACCAAAACTGACAGGGACTTTAATATTAAAAAAGAAAATAGGCAGAATAACCATTTTTAATGGTTACATGAGGTTTTCTATGGGTTTATTCATTTTTACAAATAATGAAGAACACCGAGCTGCCACACAGAATGTGTTTTATCTTGAGTTAAAACAGGCTAACCAGTTTAAAGTGGACCAAAACCCACGGTGATCGGGCTTCCCAGGCCGATCAGTTTCCATCCCCCCGGGGCATACAAAATCGCTGTGTGAAACCCCCCAGGTCACCCATACACTTACCTTTTTCCCGGTCCAATGGCACATGCGCGAGCCACGGCAGCATCCCTGCTATCCCTCTAGCAGGGCGCATGCCCACGGCAGGCATTTGTGAATAGCCAGCACGAGCATGCTCCCTGTTAGAGGGTAGCAGGGGATGTGCCCGCCAGTGCACTCAGAGACGCTGGCCTTAGATGTAGGCTTAGACGACGTGACATCAGCGGATCCGAGCGTGCTGACTGGAAGAGCGGCCACGCATGCGCTCTAGGACCATGGAGAGATGAGTTGGTTTTGGAGATCTAGGGGGTCCACACAGCGGGGCACCCCTTGTCGGGGTGCCAGGACCGAAACCCGGGATAGTCAAGCCAGGATTAAAGGGAAAGTTCACTTTTGGTTACATTTTTTTAAAGTATATATTCGTGTGAGCCAAAAGGATGTCCTCAATGTGCTGAGCTTATCTAGTATTTATTTATATTTTTCTCATATTAGCAAATGTGTGTTTTATGGAAGCAGTTTCACTACCTGCAAACAAGTCTGTACACCAAGAAGCAAGAAGTGAGCCCTGTATACACAGAGAACACTGTTGCATTGGCTTTTACTGAGGTGGGGGAGCTCAGTCAACTGTATACATGCTCAAAAGCAGTGTTCTTTGTGTACAGAGGTGTACAGAGGTCACTTCTCGCTTCTTGTAGATCTTGGTGGTCTAAACCCAAAATCTTGCCCCCCCCTTCCTGCACACTTGATGGCATGTCTGCTCACTCCTGTTGCCCACAACCATAAGCAGCAATACAAGCCCTTTAAGGGTATGCTGGAAAGGTACTTCATAGGGTCCTTGAGTTGGGCCAGTAAGGTAAGTCCAGTACTGATCCATGCCGAAAATATTATAAAGAGGCTGACAATCCTGAGATAGAAGCTGCTGACATTTCATGGGCTGTGGTGGGCACAAGTTGATGCCGGGGCAGAAGTGCCCAAATGAAGCTGCAAGGAAGCAGCCAGGGACATGAAATGGAAGCCTTAGAGGCCTGTTCCATACTAGAGCCCAGTGTTTGCTCCATATGCAATGGAGCTGTTATCGACCAAATGAACTTAGCATTTCTTCAGCATACCATTTCATTAAAGTTTGGTGTGTGAGGAAATAAACTGTTAGCAATTATTATCCCTGTGTTGTGCCTATGATGCCCACAAGATCCTGCAGTCTTTAAGCCTATTATGGCTTCCATGAAAAGGACTTCCAGCAATTTAAGGCACACTCACCCCAGCACTAAGCCTGATATGGCCTCTAAGGACAAATTCTCACCCCATTGCACCAATTTCTCAAAGAACACAGCTGCCATGTCAGTTGCACAATCTCTGCATGCAAATTGAAAATGTTCAGGCTTTGCTTGCATCCTTAAAACATATACATCTTTGTTAATGCCAATAGCTAAAACTATTCATATATGACTAGGGGGCTTGTGGCCTGAATTGTGTCCTGGCCTGCTCTATCATTTGGTTTTAAAGTCCTTGTCCAGGCACAAACTAACTTACTCCCACCGTATCCCAATTGAGAACCATGTAAAATGAACCATTGCAAAGTATCTCAATCTCCAAATGTATGTAAATACCTTATGTTTTTAAAAGCAAAAGCAATTTCTTTGCTTCAATTTCTGGGTCGTGGCTAAGCTGGGAAGGGTGTGTCTTTGCGCAGCTTCATGAATTATGAGCATGCTCTAATGTGGTCTGAGACAGCTGTGGGACCACTATGGCTTGCCATGCTCTCTAATGCTTAGAGCACCAAGGGTTCTATATGTTTTACAGATGCAAGCTTTTGCACTAGCTTTTTCACACTAGCAATTTAGCATTATGGGCATTGCATATTAAATGGCCCTCTTCAAACAACCGTATGAAATGTACCATATTTTCAACTTTTGGCTTTTTTATCTAGGTATAAGCATGAGATTTTGATTAAAAAAATAACTGTTGTTAATGGAACCAACATTCAACAATCTAGTTTTACAACTCTGCCTTACATGGGACAGTTTATTTGGATTTTAATGACAGAAAAATAGCCCAATGGTCCTTTTAATAAGCCTAGGTACATTTACCCTTTGCTGCCAGGGGTAGTGCAAAGTGATGCTAATACATATACCGTAGTAGTGTGATACTGTGATTGAGTAATCCTATTCCCCCACCCTAGGCCTATTCTGACACAGGTAGTTAAAGGGACCATTAACCCAACAGTGGCAAGCAAGCTCAGCTGATGCCTGTGCCATGTACCTCTCCTCCATTTCCTGCAGTGCCAGGAAGAAGCTGTAGCAGGGCTCCAAGGTTTTCCCTGCTCTAAAATTAAATTTCATTCCTCTAGGACCATTTAGACAATAATTAAATAAATAGTGCATACTAATAACAATGATTTAAAGAACGCTCAGCTTCTTCAATTAATCAAATAAATATTATTTAGAAAAAAACACTGCAAACCAGCAGTGTGTCATCCAACAAGGCAATAACTGCATACAGATTATAATCTCACAGTTGTACATAATATAACTGTAAGAGTTTATATACAATAGACTAAGATGCCCTGTCACTTAGGGTAAACTTTAAGGTAGGTATTCATAGACAATGTGAGGAGTGGCTGTTCAATCTTCACAGCAACTTCCATTAAACCATTTTGTATTGGGATTACAATGCTCAAAAATATGCAGCAATAATAAATCCATGTGATAAAAAAGAGTCACATAAAATAAAAGGCATTACACTGCATCGTACCTAATGTGCAAGCCGCCCCATATCGGACATACATTTCGGGAACTGTACCCTTCCTCAGAGATCAGCATTTACAAAGTTACTGCAGTTTACTCTGTATCCTCTGTGTCCTCTATATCCTTTTTATGTTTCAAGCTGACATCTTTGTTTTTGTGTTTCAGGATTCTTTTCTCCGTGGAAAAGTTCGAAGAATGTAAGTTGTATCTTAAATTCCTATGAATCTTGTTTAGACCATTAACATCACATTTTTGCTTTTTTCGCAAATAGGAAAATTACTAGTTATTTTGTATAAAACTATAGATTTTTACTGTAGAAATAGTGGGAAGACTTTATATTACAGACAGTCATATGATTTCTTTAAAAAATAAAAATCCTCTGCACCAGAAATAGGGCAATTGTACAGATGAGGTCCAGATTATATTGAATGAGTTAGATATTTTTTTAGTTTGGAAATAACAGCAGCCTATGGGAATTCAAATACAATTTTCTTTGAATTTTTATAGGCTGCTGTTATTTTAGACTTTAGACTAAAATATCTACCGTATTAAAATGAATTAGCTTCTTGCCTGTGGAACTGACCCATGGCAGGTGCAGGGGATTTTGTTGCAACAGTTCAGGACCTTAATGTATTAAACACCTTTTTTCAACCTATTGCATTTGTATTTTTGTTGCAGATGATGGAACGTTGGGAGAATCAAGGAAGCCCCCAGACTAGTGGATCAGCACCATCATTACCACCTAATCTTCCATATCCACCAACGCTACATAGAGGTTCATTTCCCGATTCCACAGAGGCCTTTGATCCAAGAAAACCTGACCCCTATGAATTATATGAGAAGTCGAGAGCAATCTATGAAAGTAGGCGTAAGTGAATCAAATCTTCTTTGCTTAAATAATCTACAGGCCTTCAAAATGTCAGTAACAATTTACTATGTGCGCTTTTTCATCCATTTCTGACAGCATCACACAAGCTCTTGAGTGCTGCTTCATCGACTGCATCTGTTGTATAGTTAAACTTGAACACACAGCTGTCGAATGTTTGGGCATTCAATTTTTTATTTATAGTTCTGTATATATGCCATGTTATATTATTATAGTTATATACAGTCACATTAGCAATATCTAAACATTTGAGCCCTGCATTATTTACTGAAGGATGAAGCTTTCTTTTACATTTATAGAATATTTCCAAAATTGGTACTGCTAACAAGATTTATCCACTACATATGTTTGCAGCACAGACCTCAGACCCGATGTGCATGAGATTCCCCATTTACCTTCCACCCGCCACTGCCCATCTCTCACCTTCAGAACAAGTGTGAAAAGCTGGAGCAGCAGGTAGACATGGCCTCAGTATGGAGCACTACTTTTGTTTTGAATTAAGTCAGTGGGAGCACTCTGTACTAAGGCCATGTCCACTCGTCTCACCGGCTTCTTATACTGGCTTTGCTGGTCAGAGATGTGCGGTGGCAGGTAAGTAGGGGATCTAATGTTTGAGAGCACACTTGGTCTGAGCTCTGCCGGTAAAGTGAACAAAAATGGACCTTCCCTTTGAAGTGATTGATATAACCCCTAGGGCAGTAGTTCAAACCATGCACCCCCAAGGAGGGGATAACTTATAAATGTTAACAATATAAGTAGGTCACAGGTCTTGTAACACTTTTAAAGTAGTAGGGAATAATCAGGGCTGAATTATGAGGGGGCACAAGGGGCGTGCATCCTGGGGCCTCCCCTCGATCACTTGCCCTGCAAAGGGGGCTTCCACCAACCTTCGGGTTATGGTCTGGTCCAGGAGTCTTTTCAGACTTTGGTCTGACAGCCTCAGGACCAGCAACAAAGCTATTGGTAGCATTGCCCCCCCCCCCCCCTGCACCTGGGCAAGCCTTTTTTTATTTTTGCAAACCTGCAGCCAAAGCCACCACAGGGCAGGACAGAGAGTCTAGAGCATGCATGCAAAGCAAGGGGATGCTGTTGTGTGTACCTTTTCCGCATAGGCCTGGGTGGATCAGGTGCTGGTTTTAAGAGCGATTCTCACTGTTGGGCATCCCAATTAGAGATACCCCCTAGAAGTCATGAATACTCATTTAAGCTGTGATGGATACATTTTTAATGATAATCTTTTAGTTTAGCAGTCCATCGGCTTTCAGCCCAGATGTTTACAACATGCTGTCTGGCCAGTTCCTGAGGTGTATAAGTGACCCCTCCTACCACCATCCAGCATATTTATATGGATTTTTATAACTGGCCCATTTCTTTGCAATAGTCCTTGACTTTCCCGGGTTTTGTTCCATGCACCCAGGGCATCCCAAATTAAGCCCCCTGGTTGCCCATAAAAACTCACCTGTCCAGACCCCAATGGTGCCTGCGCGGGCTCTCATCCAATGAGTGCCACCTGCGGTGACTAAGTCATTTGGCAGGCGGCACTCATTAACTTCAATAGGGAACACGCACTGCCACATCCCCGGACATGCATGTGCTCCCACCCCAGCTTCTCTGAATGGTTGGGGCAGGAGCGTATGCACAACACCAGTGACGCAGGGGATGCAGCAGTGCAAAATCCCCATTGTAAACATTGCAAACCATCCGCCGAATGACATAGTCTCAGCAAAAGAGCCGGCTATGTGGAGATCCACAAAGCATGACTTGTCGGTGGCTCTCAAGGGGAATGTTGGGGGACACCAGCTTATTATGTACAGTTTAACCCTTTCAGTGCCAAGCACGTAGTTTCTACGTGCTTGCTTTCACTCCACTTAAGTGCCAAGCACGTAGAATCTACGTGCTTGACTTTTCCCCCTGCTACAGTAAAAGTAAAATAACAAAAACACTCACCTGACCCCTTGTTAGATCCGGCCGGGTCTCCTCTTCATCTGGGGGGCTTAGATCCCCCACCCAGGCCCCCCCTCGGGTGCAGGGGAGGGCTCGGAATAATAAAAAAAAATAAATGACATTTACTTACCTCAATGCTCGATCGCTCCCGCAGGGTCTCCTCTTCACCAGGGGGGCCTCCGATTGCCCCCCCCCTGGCTCTCCAGCTTCAGGAGAGGGCCTGAAAGGCCCTCTCCCTGTCCTCCTCGACGGGCGCCGCCATCTTGCCGTCGAGGAGGGCGGGGCTTATGACGCCACACCTCTGGTGTCGTCCTGACTCCGGCTGTCATTTCTGACACTTGTCATCGCTGGTCACAGGAGGAGGAAGGCAGGTGATGATCTGATCGCCTGCCTCCCTCCTCCACTGGCCAGCGATGGCAACAACTGTCATCAGAGCTGCGAGGGACACAGGAGCTGAGGATCAGAGGTAAGTAAAGTAAAAAAAAAGTTTTTATTTTTTAATAAAGTCACTTTTTATTCTGTGTCTTTTTTTTTTACTGTTAACTCCTTGTGAACTGGTAAGGGGTCCATGAGACCCCTTATACCAGTTCACAAGGCTCGGGGGTCTGGCAAGTCACCTGCAACTAACGGGTGACTTGCCATTAACCCCCGGTACCCCCATTACCTGCCTCCCCAAAGGCCAGGGGGAGCAGAAGAGCCCGGGCCCACGGGCTTGTAGCCTGCAGGGCCAGGGGCCACAAAAGCTGGCCCCTGTGCCCTGTTCCTACAAGCCCTGCATAGCTGGTCCTATGTCATTTATTTTTAATAAACCCCTTATGTCACCCAGCAGCTATAAAAGGCTTCCAGCAGGTGAGCAGAAGCCAGTGACTGCCGAGGGACACAGTGCAAGATGGATGGGAGGTAAGTATTAAAAAAAATAATAATAAAATATTTTTTTTCTGTGTGTGTGTGGTGTTTTTTTTTTACACTTAACCCCTTGTGAACTGGTAAGGGGTCCATGAGATCCCTATACCAGTTCACAAGGCTGGGGGCTGGCAAGTCACCTGTGGCTAGCGGGGGACCTGCCATTAACCCCCGGCACCCCCAGTTACCTGCCTCCCCTGAATCCGGGGGAAGGCAGAAGAGCCCGTGGCCATGGGCTATGCGGGCTTGTAGCCTGCAGGGCCAGGGGCCACTGTTCCTACAAGCCCTGCATAGCTGGTCCCGGGCTGGTTAGTTTGGGTAAGGGGGACCCCATGTCATTTTTTTTCGATTTTTAAGGCTTTTAACCCTTAAAAATCCCAAAAAAGTGGGGTCCCCCCCCCCGGGAGGGGGGACTCTATGTCATTTTTTTTCTCGATTTAACCCTTTGCAGTGTGGATGGTAGTTTATTTGTAAATGTTATAAAGTACTTGTTTCAGTTTGGGGGGTCTCCTGGGCAGGAACGGGGGGCTACTGATAAATATGTGGTACCGTTCTAATCGGTAGAAATGGGGCTTTCTCATGCAATATGGTTTTCTTTAATAAAACACATTTTTTATTTAAAATAAAGGAGGCAAGTTTCTAAAAAAAAGTATTTCTTTTTTTTTTTTTTACTTAATAATAATATTGCAAAAAACAGAATAAAATTTACAAACAAGACATTTCATGTTAAAGCCTAAACTCTGCTGCAAAAAAAAAATATATATAACTTTCCAGAAAATTCCAGCAAAAATGGCGCAAAACATGGCGCAAAATGGGGAAAAATGACCTGTCAACAGAGGGTGACAAAATCTCAAGTAGGCTGTCAATTAAAAGGGTTAAAAGTAGCTATGCATGTTGGGTATTGTTCTGTTCGGGGGACCTTGCGCTTTCAGACTTAGCTTGTTTTTTCTTGTTTGTATATTAATATTTTAGGAAAAGGTGTTTTTTATTCAGCTTTTTATACATTTTTTAGGGAAACCCTGCGCAACCAAAGAATTATTTGAGGGATTAATTCCAGAAAGATGAGCCCACTACAACAAGCTGGGTACGCTTAGAAAGCTTAACATGTGTACTTTCAAGGAATATATGGTTTATGGGGGATATTCCAAATGTAAAGGGTTGTTTTGGTTGAAAAATCGCAAGGTGAGCACTTTGTCTGCAGAGCTGAAATTTTCAAGTAAAATTACCGTTACGCACATGCTTTACTTTGGGGTGTTTGGCAACTCTTCCCTTGACAGTAGCTATGCATGTTGGGTGTTGGGTGTTGTTCTGTTCGGGGGATATTGCGTTTTCAGATTAAACTTGTTTTTTCTTGTTTGTATATAGTTTTTTTAGGAAAATGTGGCTTTTTTATCCTTTTTTTAGGGAAACTCTTTTCAACCAAAGAATCCATTGAGGGATTACTTCCAGAAAACTATGGCCACATCAACAAGCCTGGTACACCTAGAAAGCTTGAGGTGTGTACTTCGAGAGAATATATAGTTTGTTGGGGGTAATTCAAATGTAAAGGGTTGTTTTTCTGGAAAAACTGCAAGGTGCGCATATTGCATAGCATAGTTGTATTCTTTCTGAAAATCCCCTAAAGCGCTGTTTCAGTTTGGGGGAGTCTCCTGGGCAGGAATGGGTGTCTACCTATACATATGTGGTACCGCTGTAACCGAGAGAAATTGGGATTTCACACGCAATAAGATTTTATTGACAAACTTACATTTTTTATTACAAAAAAAAACTACAAATTGTAAAAAATATATATTTTTTTTTTGCACATATTTCACCCAAAAATATTGAGAATACACCTAAAAAATGACAAACAATACATTTCATGTTAAAGCCCAGACATAAGTCCTACCTAATAATGTATCTATACGCTGGCTTGTACAAGAAGGATAGGGAGGGGGAGGAGGGCAAAAAAGGGGGGGCAAGAGGAGGGGAACAAGCCAGCGTATAGATACATTATTAGGTAGGACTTATGTAAGCCATCAGACCCATTGCATAGTGAATACTTTAGGCATATGATGTTCATATATCAATTGAATTAGCATATTATGCTATTTTTATAATATTGGTTTGAGGCCATTTTTAAGTATATACATTCATGAATACTATTTTGTTATATTTAGACACTTATGATGGTATCGAGCACTATAGATCATAGTTAATGTTTTTTGGGTTTTGGTATCTGGATTGGTGGCCAAATGTACATAAATTAGAGTTTGCGCCCCTGCAGTTTGGGCGCCCTGTGCGCCCTCCCGCGCTCGCCCACATCTGGCTCGGGAGCTATTTTGCTCTTGGGGGCCACTGTGTGAGCGATCGCGGGATGTGTTGACACGGGGCACTCTTGTAAGGGGCAGCTCCGATATGATGGCTCCCGGTCGGACCCGGATGTGATGCTCAATTGCTGGTATAAAGCGTGGTATGATGCGGGTGATAGGTGGGTTGGGCCTGGTGACGTACACCGGCCTTGTATAACCCTGAATACAAAAGAACCCCCTTCCAGATTGACAGCTTCGTTTTACAGACGCCGGCCCTACATCACATCCGGGCACATATGATGTCATTTCCGCCGCGCGGGGCAGGTGCTGGAACGCAGATGCGTTTCACTAGCACCTGCCGGATGGCGCCAATTTGAGCCACACATACCAGGTACTTAAACAAACTGTTTCAGATGTATTTAACTCACCCAGCGAAGCGGCACGGGCGGCCGCGATCGAAGGTGTCCCCTCTGCCTTCCCTACTCCTCACCTTACGTGACTTTGCTACTGTCCGGCTAAGTATTTGCCTCACTGTTGGTTCTATTTGTGTTAGTCTATTTTGACATGTCTCGTTTTGGTTTTGGTATTTGGTGTTCATGACTAAGATTGACTTTAAATATATATATTTTTCTACACTTATTATACATTTTTATATGACTATTTGTATACATATATTAACTATTCACTTATTGTATATACTTCACATTCACTGCGAATTTTGGATTTGTTGTTGTTGATATGGATATGAATTGTGGTTGATATTTATGCACTGTCATTTTATTAATTTAGACTTAGCGGGGGGCCCCCCCTCTCCTCCTTTTTTTGGGGGAGGGGTTTTTTTCTGTGCCGGCACAATAATAGTGGTTGTGTTTAATGTTTCAATAGAATAGGAGTTTCCCAGATATATGTTGATGCTTTGGCTTCACTGGATGTATTTTGGGCTTAGGCAGTGTTTTTAACATGTTGTGTATTGTATTGTGTGTTATGTCTTTGTCTTTTTGATCTAATGAGATTTTGTACAATAAATAGTGATTTTATTATCATTGATTTCATTGGTGCTCCTGTTGTTTGGGTTTCGGGACCAGGGTCCATGAGCCCAATTTTTTGCATTGTTTTGTTATTTACTGTGTAGCACAACTTTATTGATTTTGGGCGGTGCACCACTGTGGTGGCAAATAGTAAAAAATAGATTTTTTTTTTTCACATATTTCACCCAAAAATATTGAGAATATACCTAAAAAATTACAAACAAGACATTTCATGTTAAAGCCCAGACTATGCTGAAAAAAACAATATATCACTTTCCTGGGAAATCCCTTCAAAAATCACATTTGAACATGGGGAGAGCAAAATAGTGCAAAATGGTCTGGCAACAAAGGGTGACAAAAACTCCAGGTAGGCTGGCAACGAAAGGGTTAAAGAGCTTTGTGTTTCAGTTTAATGTATTAATATTGTTTTCAGAAATACACCTTCATATTAATACAAATCAGAGGCTTAGCTTCAATACTTTTACCCAAACCCTGACCAGCATCTAATCTTCCCAATGAAGCATGCCCCATTTCAATATATAAATAAATATATATATATATATATATATATATATATATATATATATATATATATATATATATGATTTGTCTGATAGCTTCTGTTATATCATTAGTGTTTTTTGAACATTTTAAGTGTTAGGCAATAAATAACTGCAGGGTGTTACACTAGCATGTCATTAAGCAACATAGTCTCTAGGATAAGTTATAAATAATAAGTTATAAATAAGTTTAAATACGCGAATGCCCTACTGTCAGAATTATCCTTACTGAGACATCAATCATATACTCTTGGGTGATACTCTTGGGTACAGAACTGGGCTACCGAATTTTAAAATTAAAAAAACATTGATTTTTCTCCCGGTGCAATGACTTTTTGTTGCTTCTGTGATTAGGTTAGTAAAATCTCAAATAGAAGATCCTCACAGTTGACATCTAATGTCTGCTGATGAAATGATTAAAGTGAAATCTGTCAAATATGGCCACCAACTGGTCACATAATATTGCTATAAGAGCAGGTGGGCTATCTAATAGATGCATTTGCATTGCAAATTCAATAGTTATAGTGGTCATTTAAATGTGTCAATTGTGAATGTACTGTCAATTGCACTTATATTTGTACGAATTGTTTTCCCAAGCAGTTTTAATCCTTCATATAGTTTTGAGCTACTATATTTCATTTGGGGGAAATGTGTTTCTATTACTGGCTTATTACTGTGCTATTTTACAGAAAGGTGAAGAATATTGTTGCCAAGTTTGTGTGTTAATCTTTGAAATTAAACATATAAATTTTCTTGTGTTACATACAAGTTAGGATTTAGACCACTAATGTATGCATTGGGGACACTTTAAATAGTGCAAACAAGGGTTGATCTAAAGCAGAATCCCTGATATATTTACATTAAAGTGGACCAAAACCCACCCTGGAGTCTTAGGCTTCTGAGCAGACCTACTCTCTTCTGCGGGGTCATCCCAAACTGGGATGCCCTGCTCTGTGAGCCACCCTCCTTCAATATTCTTAGCTTTCCCTCTAGCCCACAGTGCATGTGCGACCAGCGCCGGCATCACACGCTCCCCTTCATAACTGTGCATGGCCCTGTCCGCCACATCTGAATAGCTGTGCGCGAAAGAGAGCCGAGTGATGCCACATGCCACTTGCTAGTGTGGCTAGGATTCCAGCAGGTCGCTCTAGATGCAGCATGGGCTTGAGGAGAGGTAAGTGACCCCAAAATCCTGGGGGGTTTCACACAGCCGGGCACCCCATACCCAGATGCTCTGGGGGACAGTTTACAAATTTTCAGTGTCATCAGCCTAAATATTATAACATTTATCGATGACTCATAATAAAGATTGCTATGTCCTAAAAACAGCAGTATACCATTTAAATATGTCAGATAAAAATAAACTTCAAACCAAATATCAATGGATGCTTTTCTCCATTCCTTGCTTGTAGGTGAAATGCCCTTAAAGCTCTATTGCTAAGCTGAGTGCTTGGTAATAACATTTTCTAGTGTTCTACAGACATTTGTTTGGTTGTCCTTGAGCCTGTAAGTGTAAGCACTCCAGAAGACTTTGCAAAAGTTTCTTATTTTTGTAACATATCAGAAAGAACCAAGATTTTGGGACTATGAAGGATCTAGAACAAACAATGTGCACATGCACAAACCATAAATGGGGTTTATGACTGGCCAACAACCAGTCAAACATGGTGGCAACAACAAAATCTTAAATAATATATTTCTTATGTCCCAGCATTAAATACATGAGCTATAGTGGGTATAGTGGTGTAGTCCTTTGACATTAAGGAGTCCTTGCTTGATCCCTTTTTCTTTTTTCAAAAATAATGTTGTCAAATCTGTGCATTCTCTGAGGTGGATTGTCTTTCTTTTGGAAATGTTTAATTTGCAAATTAAAATTCTAGACAGTCTGCAAAGTACTATATATACCTGCATGGTATATTTTTAGTGCTCATGCACAATGCAGTCTTTTAGCCAATTATTGAATTGCACCAATTGCATCTCCACAACACGAAAATAACTAAAATGATGTGAGGTTTAGCCCTAGACAATGCCAACAATGGACAACAATCTGGTTTGCCTTTAGTATAACTTTAAATTAAAATGGCTCACTGAGATACAGGTTGCAAGTCACACCTCAAAGCACACCCAAACTGGCTTTACCAAATAATTAGCAGGTTCCCCACTATTGTAGGGTCTGTAATTATCGTTTTGCTATCCAAATTTCTAATTTGAGAACGTAGGCAATAAAAGTGATTACATGGGGAGGAAATGGCTTGTAAGGGTATTGTTTCCCAAAATAGATCTATTAATGTATTACAATAAATGTAATTAAGTTAATTAGCTAAGGTACATTTTGACCAGTTTTTAAGTACTTGCTCTGACTTAGGTTTGGTACGAGTGTATATCTACATTGTGATGATAATCCAAAAGCTCTGCAGACTCTGAACTTAAATAGTCTAACATGTTCCATATCTGTGTTGGGGGTCCCAAATCTAATTAAATATTTCTACACATGAAGGCTTTGTCTAATAGTTTGCTATAATCTCCCACCAGGAAATAAAATGTTAGTGTAAGTGAAACACCTAAAATTATTTCCAGCATAGTATAATAACTTATTTTGATACTAAAGGTTTACTTTTATGCAGAATATGCACTTATGTCTTATCATTGTTGTTTTTAATGTCCTAATACCAGCAGGGCAAGCGATAAGCATTTAATCGAAATAGAATTCTTTGCTTACAATAAGTATTTTAACTTGAAATGTTGGTTTTAGGTAATGATTCTGAACTGTGCAAAGTCACTGTTTAAGCTAATATAGGTCAGTGCAGTTAAAAGCATTAAAATGTGTGTATTGGTAATATTTCTAAATACAACATGTCAAGCAAAAATACATTAGATAAGTAAATATAAGTGGTACCCATTGAACCTAGTACTGTATTTCACTCCTAGATCAAAAATTGAAAAACAAATGGCTTTTTTATAGAATATCCCCATGTTTTTATGAACCTCGAAGAAGCAGAAAATGTTTTAATGCTCAGAAGGCTAACTTTTTTATGTTAGAACTTAAAGAGCACTAAAATCAGCATTTAAAGAACTTTAGATCTGGCTGAAAATCCTACCCAAACACGATGCCCCCAAGGGTAAAACTTACCTACTGTAGTCCCAGGATACTACGGCAATAATATCAGCAAATTGGCTTTGAGACAGCATCCCCAATCTGCCAGTAGGTAGACATAAACCAATTCAAGAGGCCCCTAGGGAATGGATTTAGCTAGACTTAGAGTCTTCTGGACATAAAGGAGCATTATCTCGAAAAAATAGCCCAAGAATAGAAATCCATATAAATATGCTGGATGGAGGGAGGAGGGGGTCACTTATACACCCACATCAAGAAATATCCAGCCAGGCTTGTTTTTTCTATTTTAATGAAAGGAAGAGGACATCTCGGGTGACAGATTCTGTCACCCCTCATAGACTACACCTTTAACCCCAGGATTTTATTCCTACCAGGGGAAGAAAACTTCAAGCTTGGTGGGAGTTTTATTCAGTTCGGATATATAAGTGACCCCTCCTCTCATTAGCTAAAGAGTTCATATGGATTTTTAATATTACACAATTTTGCGATAGTGATTCTTTAAGGAATGGTTTTAGACGTATCGGGGAGGCCGATTCATTAATAGCGCCAGGTAGCGACAGATGAGCGACAGTAGCGGCATTTTCAGAGCGCCCGCTAGTAGTCGCTGTGCTTGGCCGTTGTTCTGTAGTTGATAGCGACTCAGTCGGTTTGCCGTAATGTTGAATATTGGGTGAGGAGTTGCTATTTGACAGGTTCCGTGCTGTATGGGAGCGCATGACAGCGAACGGCTCCCAGCATATTCATTAACAAATCACGCTCAAAAAATTCTCGCGCAGTGAAATGCTTGTTTAAACCCCAGAGCGCTGGCGGCGATGGGTTAAAAGTAGTTTTTTAACCCCCAAACAACCATATTTTTGGATTAAAAAAAAACAAGTTTTTCAAAACATTTTGTAATATGAATACATTAATATCAGACCTGTAATATCAATTCTGCACAATTTTTTTTTTTTTTACCTTAAATAAAATATCTAACATTGCAGAAGTGGTCACAGAATTTTTGACATTTAAAAAAAAAAAAAAAAAATTAATAGCAATTAATTAAGAATATTTAAAGATTGCTCCATTGAAATGCATTGGAGAGCGCCAGGTAGCGAGAGGTCATACCTGTCGCTGTTCAAGGTCGCTCGCTGGCGCTGTGGGGTGAGGCTGGAATAATGATGAATGATTCGCTATCTGGCGCTCTGTCAGTCGTTAAGCAGGATCGGCTTGATAAATGTGTGATTGCGGAGGGGAGCCGGCGTTCTCGTGGCGGTGACCGTCATTACCGTTCGCTCACCATTCGCTACCTGGCGCTATCCCTTGTTAAATAAGGGCCAAACTCTAAACCCACCACTGTGGTTTTAATTGTTTTGCATGATGGTAGGTACATTTGCTGGCGAGATTAAAAAAAAACAAATCCTGGATGCCCTGCTTGGTCTGGTACAGAAATGAACTTCTCATCTAGTCTTGCTATGCATCTTTGCTGTCCACCAGTCAAGTGGGAGCAGACTTCTTCATTGATTGACAGCAGACTTGTGCTTGTGAGAGTTCTGCACTGATTTGTATTTAGCACAGGCCGATTAGGTCCAGGTTGGGAGCACACTGTTGGCACTGTAGATCATTATTGATGTTTGGCACATAAACATTTATGTTCAAGAGTTTGTAGGTCATTTAACATTTTTAATCCGGACCCCCATGTTGCCTAATTTTTCCACAGCCCCACTTAAAGTGGTACATAGTGGTGTTACCTTCTTTATGCCACCAACAAGAGATCAGAACAATTTTTATACATTTGGAGGTCGAATATGATCCTGTTATAACCATAATGTTAATAAAATTTAATCTTGCAATACCTTGCAAATAAATCTTGCAATTTAATAAAATGTTAAAACACTTGTCTGTGACAACCGTGGAATGATACTTTCTAGCTTAAAAAAATGTGGGTACATCAGCAAATTGCAGATGTCTATATTCTTTTTATTTTATACATTTTTGTTGTACTTTACACTGAGCATATTAGCACATCAACATTGCTACATTATTACTACAGTATATGTTCTACCTATAACAATTATAGAACCCACATGAGGTTCTATGCTCAATTTTCCATTTACTTATGGCAAATTCCTCATCTTCCTATTCAGAGCAACCACCACCCAGAGCTGGTTACAGAACGGATCCTGCTGGCAAGTATTCTCTAGTAACCATTGTCCTGTGAAATATGTGTCCAGCATTCTGTGTTCTAACCCAAGTGTGTGTCCTGTCTTAATTTTGTTGAGCAGTTTTGATATTGTCTGACATTTCTTTTATTTTGAAAGGTGTTTGTCACACTAAACCATTGGTCCTAAGTTCCATTGCTCATCTGCAGAAAAACTCCAATGACATTGCCACTGTAGTCTCCCGATCAGTAGCAATATTGTCTTTCTGTTGATAACTTGCTCTACATTTACCAGAAAGTAAAACTGGCAGAGGCCTGAAAAATTGTCCCTCTTATTTCTGAGCGTGTTTGAAATGTTTCATTTAGAGAAATGTTGAACTAGTCTTAAATGGTAAAACCTCCGAGCAGAGATACTGTAAAGCACTCTTGATGCTACAAATTCATAACAAAGAACTCCTGTTAGAAAAAAACATACAGTATTAGGGTCATCCTTGGTCCTGCTCTTTGTTTCCTGGAGAAACCAAATATATTAAAGCAGAAGTTTAGTCAAAAAGCGACCCCCCCGCTCTGTCACCCTACCCTGGCACTGAGGCAGGACGGGGGGGTTATAAAGAAAAAGACCCCTTACCTTATCCAGGGGCCCACACCGCTCTCCTGGTGCTCTGGATTCTGGGCTTTGTGCTTTCTCTGCAGCGGTCGCACAGAGACCAGGGGACCGATGCTGGCTGGAGGAGAAGATAATGGGTCTTTTTCTTTCTAACCCTCCATCCTGCCTCAGCGCCAGGGTAGGGTGGCAGGGCAGGGGGTGACTTTTGACTAAACTTCCGCTTTAACCTAATGCTTTTCATTCTACAGATAATAGACAGTCTAGAGGTAGGTTCCCACTGAAAAGTAGCTGTTACAAAAATGGGAGCATAAACTTAAATATGCTTATCATCCCAATCTCGTAGAAGGACCAGCCTCAATACAGTAGTAGGATGTATAGACCAAAAATTGATAACATGCCCTATGATGCATTCTCATAATCTCATCAATAAGATAAAGATAAGTATGTCCCATTCAGCTGTAACTTTTGTCCTAAAACTTTACAGGTGAAACTGAACTAAGTTAATAATTAGTAATAATAAAATGAATAGTACTTTCTACCTCTTAATCATTTAGTCGGGTTCACATTTTTATGTTTCACTTTTTCAAAACCACTTTTATTCTGTAAAATAGCCTTTCATGCAGACTATTCAGATGTACAGCTGCTCTAATAAATTATTTGTTATATTTGTCAAACATTTCGATTTACAGTTGTCTGCTTATATCAAGGATACGTGCTTTTTTGAGACAATAGAAAGGAAATAACATTCCACCACCCAACCATGATATATGCAAGTCAGTGTGTAATGTATGTATCTGCATGTCATTCGCAGCAGCCGATCATTTGCTGGATAGGACATGTACCTATTAATATGACTTAGTGCAGAGATTAATCATATAAATGTGTATTCAAGGAAGGAATTTTGAGCTATGGTTGAGCCAGTTGTCCAAACTGTTTATACACTATGGGGGTTATCCAAAAGTTTTTAGAGCCTCTTAAATACTTTTTACACTAAACAATGTTAGTGGACAGTTCTACAGGTCAGGTATATATTTTTTAAAAGTGTGGTAAATATTTTATTTCTATTAAAGCTCTCAAAACGTAGATTATAAAATTGAATGAATCATTTCGATAATCATTTTAACAAATCCCCAATAATAGAATAGTCTGCATTTCATTAAAAAGAGTTGCTAGTACAATATAGTTTTAATTAAAAATGTAATTAAAGACTATTATTATTGCTGAAAACCTAGAACAATATAAGAAGTAGAGATATGTACTATAGTGTAAAGCACTCTTGATGCCATGTCTTAACAAAGAACTCCTGTTAAAAAAACGTAAAAAAAAGTAAAGTAATTAAACAGTATAAAATGTTTACACTCAAATATTTTTTTAACATGAGCCAATGTTGCATTGCAATAAAAATGAAAAAAATGATTATGTAAGTGCGGAATTTGCTGTCCTATATTTAAAGAAACATTTTTCAAGGTACAGTTAGATGTATAGATTGTATCATAATATAGGGTTATTTTTTTATCAGACTTCCTATGACGATAATCAAATTTCTATGTCTGAGGCATGGTCCTGAATCATAGGTGTTAATTAGAATATAGCATTATTTAAAAAATCATATTGATTGTGTACACAATGATTGATTAATATATGAGATCTTCTGATCACACCTAAATAACCTTTCTGCCTCTTTGTGTCACATAATTAACACATAAAATAACATTATAGCCATTTGTCTCTGGCACAGACCCATTTGTGTTTGTTTTTTATGTGTCATGTTGTAATGCATTGCAGATTAATAATATCCATGTCCAACCATTTGTCATTTTAATTACTATAGTGTGTCCAGTGCTTGAATAGATTATCTGAAGTAAGTGAAGAACTGATCTTGCTATATATTTCTTATGAAACACATGACGCTAATCATGCAATTGGCTTTCTCAATTCAAATGAATTGTATTCACATCTCCAGCATTAAATGATATTTGTCTCTCCAGCAATCATCCATTATCATAATCTCCATGATGTCAGGGACCTTTGACATGATTTGCTTGACTGTCAGTATGAGATGTCAAGGAATGAATATAAAAACATGACTGTATGTGTCAAACACTTATTGTTGCCTGCCCCCCCCCCCCCCCACCACCACAGTTTTTCAGACTTGGTTTCTCAATCCTAACAAATATTGCATCTCTATGCCTCTTTTGAACTAACCAGTCCTCTTCTATGTCCAAGATGAAAACATGTTCACAAGCAAGTAGTGTTTAGCTTTTAAATGTAGGTGTATAAGCTTACAGTGGAGCAACACCCACCCCTGATCGGCCCAGGAATCTATAAGATTCCCGGGCCGATCAGCTCCCTCCCCGCGGGGCATCCAAAATCAGGATGCCCCGCTTTGTGAAACTCCCCGGAAAGCCCCTAAAAACTTACCTTATCGGCGCCGGACAAGCGACGGATAAGCCGCCGCAGCTGCTGCCTCCAGTGCGTCCCTCTAGCAGGGCGCGCACCCACGCCGGCCGTTTGTCCCTGTAAGAGGGACGCGCGAGAGGCAGCGGCAGCGGCTTATCCGTCGCTGATAAGGTAAGATTTAGGGGCTTTCTGGGGGGTTTCACACAGCGGGCACCCCCGATCGGGGTGCCCCGCGGAAGTGGACCAACACCCAGGATAGTGAAAATCCTGGGTGTTGGTCCACTTTAACTGGAGAAACTGAGCTTTAAGTGGTGCATACATCAAGTGTGTGGCACATACATTATGGTTTTAATGACTATATCTTGGTGGTTTTATAAAGCCACTGATTATGCAAAATCAATCTACACTTTGCCTTTGAGATTTTTGGCTCCATGGATTATGCTCGTTGAAGCAACACTTAGCAATATTTAATGCTGGAAATATTTGTACAATAATTCTGAATTGGGACTGGAATGGTGAAAATGACTTCAGGAAACAACTACAGCAAGTCAGTTGCTTTGTCTTATTTCTACAGATATACCATGGCCTGGTGGAATGTGAATAAATACATTAGAAATCGTAAAGCTCATTTTTGTTTCACAGGCCCTGACTATAAAGAGTTAGATGTTCATCTTAGACGCCAAGAGTCTGGGTTTGGCTTTAGAATACTCGGAGGGGATGAACCTGGCCAGCCTGTAAGTATCATGTAATAATGAAACCCAATTTATTATTATTTATGTATTTATTTCTATAGCACCATCTCCTTAGCACTCTTTAATGTAGTAATTATAGACAGGGTAAAACATATAGTACATAAACAATTACAGACCAAATGTGACAAATTACAAAGCAGATGCTATGACTATAAAACACAGGAAGGGAAGCCCTGCTCTTTTGAGCTTACAGTCTAAAGGAAGGGGTAGAAAGACAGCAGTGGATGGGTCACAAGTAGTAGGTATTGTCTAAAATGGTGGGTTTTGAGGGAAGTTTTAAAAACTTTAAGTATTGGGGAGTGTTAGCTTGAATGACAGATGCTTGATTTGAAGTTCTAAAAAGAGGTCTGTCCTTGCTGGAATAGGCTTTGTCTCGAGGGTTATTGCTGCTTATAAAGATAATTGTGACCCTAATCCTTCTGGTAGAATGGGCCATGCAGGTCCAGGCTTCCCCTATTAAAATTGGTGATTGGTTGGGCTGCAATTGGAATGATTTGGATGGCTAAAAAAAGTTTCAACATAAATTTGAACACTAAGAGTGGGGTCTCATTTGAAAAAAAGGAACATTAACAAGGCATTATTAGATTGTGTAGGTTTAGCTTTGGTAGTCTAGAGTTAAGTAACAGGTGTGGATCAAACAAATGATGATTGATGTATAAGGTTGAAGACACAACCCCTACTGTGTTTCTCCCAAAATAAGACCAATGTCTTATATTCATTTTTGTTCGAAAAGATGTGCTAGCGTTTATTTTCAGGGTTCATCTTATGGCCTCTACTTGCAGCTCTGTGCATCAGCGCGGCTCCACAATTTGACCCATGCTGTCATGTTACGTCTGTGTCATATTGACATGGCAGGTCACTAGCGTGCAAGAATACCTTGAGAACTGGGCAAGAAATACCCCTGACTGTGATTAGGGCCTTCTGGTCCTGGTGCCTCAGGCCATTGCATTATCTGCCACTGTGGGGCTTATTTTGGGGTAGGGGTTATTTGTAAAATTCTGAAAAATCTTATTTTTGGGGAAACAGGGTATGCACAAGTGGCCTTTTAGACTAGGAAGAAAGCATTATAACAAATGTAATATTTTTTCCGATTCAGAGATTTATCTTGATCTCTGAAGTGAGGCTGCATCTCAGCAACAAGAAATGCCAATAGCAAAAATGAGTGCTAACAGTACTGAAGCAAGAAGTATTTCTGGATGTCTTATCTCAACCCGCTTAGCATTCTGGGCGAGATATACACTCCTTCCACTGTTTTGTCCACTGCATGTCTGCAATATATATACTACTGGACTCTTCACAGTTGTTAGAAGACTTTTTATAAACAAGATTTACTATATGGTGCATGTCTCAGTTGATAGAAAGTGAAAGATGATAAAATAAATCTGATTATGACTAAAATATAATTATTAAAATATATGGGAGAATCAGTGTGTCAAATGCAGTTATTATTTTAATTTTGTTTGTTTAATGCAACATGTTTCAAAAAATAGTTTTATAAAACTGATGCTTCCAAAAAAGAAGCTTTACTCACAGTAACTTGTTTTCTGCAAGACCATAGATAGCGGTTTGATTTCCATGGCGGTCATAAATGTATAAATGAAGTACAGTTGCATAAACATTTTCTGAATTGCCTTGAAGAGCCAATATAATTCAGAGTATCTGGATTTCTTATGCGGCTGATATAATATGCTCTTCGGTTTGCCTTGCCTTTGAAGACATAAGCCTAAAAAGGATTATTTTGGAGCTTTATCTCTGAAATAGAGGCACACAGAATGTAAGAGCTGCTCACAGCTCTCATGGTTGAATACGGCTTATTTGAAGATCTCTGCCCATTGTAAGAAAGGTGTCTTATATAGAATATGTAAATTATTAAATATATAGATACAAAAAAAAATTTAAACTTATAACTTTACTTACAGGTAATGAGTAGAGATTAAAATTAATTTAAATATTAATGTTATTCCAGCATTCATTTAATAATTTACGCACTTTTACTGATAACATTTAGGCTGGTAATCATACCTTTGAATATTTTATATTCATATATGTCTTGCCCTTATACTGTCTCTATTAATGTTAATAATAATAATAAGCAGGGGCATCAATTTGAAATAACCCCCTGTATCCAACCGTTTTGCTCATTAATTCCCATGGATGACCATGGGAAACTGAATAAGCCACAGCATACATTTTTTTTTGCAACAGGCCTCTGATGTATATTTGTAGTTGAAAGAGAAGGGACCGGTGCCGCATTCAGAAGCTTAGTTAGAGCTTCTGTTGCCTGAATTAACCCCTTAAAGTTGTTAAGTCTAGTCATTCTTAACCCCCCCCCCCCCTTGCCACTCTCCCCTGGTGCTGAGGCAGGGTGGCGGCTACAAAGAAAAAAACCCTTAGCTTGCTGGTTGCATTCCTCCCTATGTGCGCACTCTCACTTGCCTATTCAAATAAATGAGCGGGCAAGGCTGCTAACAGAACGAGGAATGCTGCAAAATGCCCAATGCCCAATGTCCAAAACGACGGCACCCAGGTACCAGATTGTCTGGAGAACAACACTGGGCTACGTGTGGCAGGGTAGTTAGGGTGGCAGGGTAATTAGGGAGTGACTGAAATTGCACTTTAGCCACTTCTGTTGTGCATCCCATTGTGCTTTATAACTCTTCTACTATAAAACATCCTTAGATAGAGGAGGATAAATATGAGCATAAGGTTCTAGATAGAAAGGTATAAAAAAGCAATATTGTGAAAGATGCATAGACTGGTGTAAAACAATTTTAGCATTCACCTGCCAAACCTAAAAAATATGCTGCTATAAGACTTTTAATGCCAAGCACGTAGAATCTACAGGCCTGCTTCTCTGCTCATTAAGTGCCAAGCCCATAGAATCTACATACTTGCCATTTTCTCCCCACTAAAGCAAAAAAATGCTCACCTCCGCCCAGAAAGGTTCATCAGCGAGGCAGAGAACACAGATTATTTGCCTCATGCGCCGTCTTCTGTCAACTCCCTCTCCAACACAAGGACAAGTCTTTGATCCCGGCAAGTGGCCTGTCGTGGGCAGCGGAAGCTAGTAGTGGGGCAGGTGACACTGATCCTATGCCCTGCTTCTGGCTTCCGTTGCACACTTCTAGCTGTCAAAAGGGGAAAAAATGACAAGCAAGACATTTCAGGCACAATCTCTACTGAAAGAGAAACAAAAATAATTTTCCTGGAAATCCATGCAAAAATCAGTTAAACATATACATATAACGCAAAATGATGAACATTTGTCTGACAACAGAGAGTGACAAAATCTCTAGGTAAGCTGGCACTGAAAAGGTTAAATAAAGTCACATTGACTTGGTGTGGGATTTTATAGATTCATATAGCCATGGGAAAAGTTAAACTTCACATGTGTGACTTGATACTCCTAGGAAGAATCATGGGGAAAATATTATCGATTTAATTTTAAACATGTTGTTTCTGGTTACACACATTGTTCTGTTGTTCTGTTGACAACAGTTTCCTGCTTTAAGCCACTGGGCCATTAAAATTAGAAGTCTAGACTAATTACTTAGCACTTACCACTAGTCCAACACTCCCCCAGTGATAAATCTGATTTAGGATCTTAAAATGTAAAAATAAAAAGAATCAGCTCCTCCGTGTCAGGCATCCCATTGCTGGGTGGAGGGTGGAACTGTGCAGCAGGGTATTTTCTTTTATTTTTATTTACCTACAAATTGGGCTTTTCACTGATGGGAGGGTTGTGAGGTTTGTACAGAAAGTCAATATGCCTGGACTGCCTCGTTAAGACACAAACTTAGTAATCAAAGCATCAAAAAGTGGCTGGCCTGTCCCCAAAATGTTCAAAATAACAATCGTTTTGGACTGCCGTGATTATTTACATATTGAGAAGGGAATTATCTATCCTTGGTAAATAATCCTGATAGAACAGATCATATTTAGTTAAATAGTGGCCAGAAAAGGCAAGCTTGAAATATGAATTTTTGAAAACGAAGATTTGAAAAGGGAAAATCTATTTTTTCATGCTGAATCACAGCACGTTTAGTGCTTTTAGGTTTTAAGAATGCTTCTAAAAATGTAACTCGTGCTTTGATGAGATTTCTTTACCTGTAAAGTTCCATTGTTGAAGATAAAAGAAAAAAACTCAGCTAGAACCATGTTTCAAAGAATGATTTTAGTATCCTGCACTGATCTAAAAGCCTAGAGCAATTTATATAAATGTCACAACTCAGCAGTCACTAAGAGCATGATGTGACCATGATGTGACCACACAAGCCAGAAATCCAAAGCTAGAAACCATGTGAATTTAAATTAGATTTTCTGTTTTTTTTAGTTGTTTAGTTTGAAGCCCCTTTCTCCAAACAGGGTTACCACCAGCTTGTGTTGCCTTTGCAAAAAATGTCTGCATTATGCATAAAAATATATATACAAATTGTCTTTAGCATACTTGATGTAAGGGTTAGTTGTTCAGCAGTCTTGCCCCTGTAACCATGGAATATGATATGCTCAAAAAGCTTTCATGCCTGGATCCTCTTCCTACCAATCAAAGACAACTTGACAGGATGTTTTTTTTCTTTAATGTTACGGAACCATCCTCTTGTCACCTTGAATGTTTTATGGGTTTTTTTTAGGTTCGATGATTTTTCGAAATAGACACATATTATCGAAAGCACATAATACAGATTACAAAGGACCACTCATAAGGACCATAAGGATCAATTGTAGATACACTGTTAGAAGAAACAGTGAGTAAGGGCTAAAAGAAAATAAATACCCAATGAACTAAGAGGCCGATTCATTAATAGCGCCAGGTAGCGACAGATGAGCGACTGTAGCGTGATTTTTTCAGCGCCAGCCAGTATTCGCTGTGCTTGGCCGGCATTAGCTTGATGACAGCGACTCAGTCGGTGTGCGGTAATGTTGAATACGGGCTGGGGGGTCGCTGTTTCACAGGTCCAGCGTTGTATGTGAGCGCCTGACAACGAATGGCCAGAGCGAACGGCTAGCTTCATATTCATCAACAAATCACGCTCCGAATGTGCTGTCGCTGTCCATTCCTTATTTAAACCCCAGAGCGCTGGCGGCGATGTGTATTAACTAGTGCCATAGCAAGGTGAGACCGATACATGCACCAGCCGGTAATGTGGAGCTCCTCCCACCAAAGATCGTCACACATCCAGCGGCTCTGCCCAACGTGCTTTGTCAGGATTTACTTCAGTTGGGGCTTACAGAGATCTGGACACGTGGCTCCTTATGTGTGTGTGACTTAACCCTTGGTGAAATTAACAGGATGGAGAATTTAAAATTATACTTCTTAAAAGGACAAAAAATTAATGAGTGCACTGTCCATGTTAAAAACAGCAGTACAATATAATTAAAACATTCTTAAATTTAATGATCTGTATATCTAATACATTATCTTCATCTTTTAAAGTCAAATGTAAAAAATGTAAAAAAAAATAAAAGAAACACTTTTAATATATAATATGTTAACAAAAAGCATCACCTTAATAAAGAAAACTAAACCGACCTTAATAAAATGTAAAAAATATGTAAAAATTTGTTATTGGGTACTGATAAAACAGTTTTTGTTCTTAAGTTCTTATTTTGAAAATTTTCCATACAAGAAACAATGTAACAAACCGGCACCGCAGGCACCAATCTAAACCTATGACATCCTAACCGACGATACAGACAACCATTCATACTCACACACATCCGCATACATTTCTATGAAGAAACTGGCGAATATGCTGAGAAAAGATATTGGGCTTGATTCATTAAAGGTCAAATTCAAATTTTCGCATGTTTTTTTGAGAAAAAGGGGCGATTTTGCTTGCGCAAATTCTACGCACGATTCAACAATCCTGAAAGCTGTTTTACTTTGGTTTTTGCTAATTTAATTCGAGTGAGAGAAAAAGCACTCGAAAATAATTTGATTTTCGAAAATAATTTGTGTGGAATTTTCGAGTGAAAAACAATTCTAGTGATTCAGGTGCCATGGATTGGCTCCTCACATGAGTTAAATTCAAGTGTTTCACATGAATTTTTTACAGCAGCTTTCAGGAGGAGAAATGTCTGTATTCTGACTTCCACCATGGATTCCTTCTATTCACTATACCTGCAAAAAAAGCCCATAGTGCACCATAAGGAGGCCTATAAACATGAAATTGTGTAAAATGTATTATTATATTTAATATAATAATATTATATTTATTAGATTTAATTAAAATATATTTAATATACACATATTAGCAAAAACATTTATATAAAATAAATCATGTGCAGTAACATGTGCAATGTTTTATTTACCACATTGCATGCCGCTGCACAACTTGATAAATGTAAGTGATGTAAACAATACCTAACGCCATGACAACATAAATATAGCAGACAGAAAAATGACCATCCCAAAATATAAAAAAAAACATTTAAGGGTTTAAATTGGGTCAAAATCCAGGTCAAAATCCTGGGTTTTGGTCCTTTACCCCAATCAGGGATGCCCCGCTGTGTGAAACGACCTGAACTCACTTCCTCCCGGTTCTACGGCCCATGCGCGGCCGCTCATCCAATCAGCGCGCTCGGAGCCGCTGACGTCATGTTGTCTAAGTCTTCGTCTAATGCCAGAGGCTCCAAGCGCGCTGGCGGCCGCATCCCCCCGTTTCCCTCTAACAAGGAGTGTACCTGGCCATTCACAAATGCCTGCCGCGGGCACGTGCCCTGCTTGAGGGATAGCGGGGATGCGGCTCATGCATGCGCTGTTGGACCGGGAAACAAGGTAAGTGTATGGGGAGAGCTGGGTGGTTTCACACATCGGGGCATCCCAATTTTGGATGCCCCAGGGGGAGAAAACCAATCGGGCCGGGTATTTTATTCCAATCGGCGTAGGTTTTGATCCACTTTAAGAAACGCTTACCTTCTTTCCCGGTTCAACGGCACATCCCTCCAGCAGGGCACGTGCCCACGCCAGGCATTTGTGAATGGCCGATGCGGACATGCTCCCTGCTAGAGGGAAGAGGGGATGCGGGTGTCAGCACGCTGATTGGACGAGAGGCTGCACATGCGTTGTAGGACCGGGAAGAGGTGAGTTGGTTTCGGCGAACTAGGGGGGGTCTAACACAGCAGGGCACCCCGAACTGGGGTGCCCCGAGGGCAAGGTCCAAGATCCAGGACAGTCAAAATCCTGGGTTTTGGTCCACTTTAATATGGGTGGTGAGTATACCGGTCACCATTCACAGAGCCGCACAAGTGACGTGACACAAGGGGCCCGCTGGGACTCTGTCGCCCAGGGGCCCACAAAACCCTGGAGCTGGCCCTGGATGCAACAGAAACCTTTAATGTGGTTTGGAAATGTAAATACTATTGGGGGTGACAAACTAGCAACGTTCCAGATATGTGCATGCTAATGATGACACTCAGGGCAACACTCACATTCATATATTAATGGATCCACAGAGAAAAATAAAAACTAAGAACTGTTAATCTACAAACCACCCAAATAAATGGGTACAAAAACAACAGATGTAAACCAATGCAAAGCAACACTGCCAAAAGGGCACCTAAACCACTATCACCAAAAAATGATGCACCGAACCAATGCAAAGTGCAAAATTAAACATAATTAAACATTAAAAATGACCTGAACTATTCCACATTAATTAGAAGGTCCAGAAACACAAAACAAAAAAATCTGAATAAAGGGCAACAAGGGATCATACTGCACTGCTGCAAATTAGGAAGCAGTAGAAAAAAAATTCTCACACACCATATTTGGGTATGGGAAATTCGTGCACTTTTCCACTCAGTTTTCTAGTTGTAAAGTGATTTTCAACTGCACACGAAAAAAATTCACCCGCAAATTCGCACATACGAATTTAATTCAACTGCCTTTGTGAATCGTTCCTAAGTTTGAAAAATTCTCACATGCGAATTTATTTTCCAAGTGCTAATTTTTTTTTTCTACCTTTAGTGAATCAAGGCCATTGAGAGCATCTTTTTCTAAACTATATTTGAAACCATGTTTATGGTATAAGGGCAGAAAAAGAAACAATTACTTCAGGAATAAAAAATGTAGATAAATGCAACTCAGATATAAAATGAGCATTGATATTTTTAATTTTGCCTTTTAATTTATAACCAAGCAAAGCATATTCAGTAGCCAAGGAGAAAAGATTGATATCTGTAGGAAGGATGATGAGAATCCGTTCTTTCAGGCGTCAATCATTTTCCCCTGGTTCCCAAATGCAAGCAGAAAATAACGTTAGTAGTCACAAATAGAGGTTCGAAATCCTAAAATACTTGCTCCCTCCCTAGCAAGTTTGTACCAATCAAGGGTGTAGTCCTCCCACTGCCCTATTGTCCCTATTGACCAAAGGTCTTTCTTTGACTGGGGGGGGGGGGCAAAAATTGCAGCACACAATGTGGTGACTGGCACCACCTCCATTAGTAGGTGCTGGCTTTTGCAGGTTTCAGTTCTCCAGTATAAATTTTGTCAGCTGGAGGGTTTGGGTGGTACGAGGCAGGTGGTCTGTCATTTTTAATTAGGAACTAACTTTCTATACATTCAAATCTGCTCCCTATTTAGATTTTAATAGGAGCAGTAATAGCTATGGGCTCAGCTGACAGAGATGGACGGCTACGACCTGGGGATGAACTGCTATATGTTGATGGAATTCCAGTTGCTGGTAAAACCCACCGATATGTGATTGATCTCATGCATAATGCTGCACGAAATGGACAAGTTAACCTTACTGTGAGAAGAAAGGTGCTATCTATAGGTAGGTTATGAAGAATACAATATGTTCCTAAAGTATGGTTAATAAATATCTTTTAATAATTTTCTGTTCTTTTTTATTATTTCTTAAAGGCGAAACTTGCCCTGAGAATGGCAGGAGCCCTGGCTCTGTGTCAACACATCATAGTTCCCCCAGAAGTGACTCTGCTTATCCAAACAGTAACCACACTACACAAAGCAACAGTTCCCCTCCCGAGGGCTTCACCACTCAGAACACGCAATCAAGTGATGTGGTTATCCACCGGAAAGAGAATGAAGGATTTGGATTTGTTATTATCAGCTCTTTAAACAGGCCGGAATCTGGAGCCACAATAGGTACCTTATAAATTATCATTTACTGTTGCCATTTGCCCTAGAATTCTGTTAACCATTCTAAAAAGTCATAAATACTCTGGCCACGTGGGCACTCTTGTGCTTGTCTCCCTCCATGGATTGAGAAAACAAGCCTATGTGTGTTCAAGCATACAGTGGTAATATATGCACATAACATAAAAATACTACCAATGAAAAGTAAAACGCAAGTACAGTAGGAGTATTACTGAATTTAAATCAGTCATCAGCAAAACATATTTTGAAATAAAATCCTGTTGTCCTGATTTATTCCTACAGATTACAATACAAGTTTTTATAGTGTTAAAAGTGATCCCACTGTACCAAAAGAGTGTTCCTCGGGCAATTTCCTACTTTAAAGCTTAACCTAATGTATGTAAATGGTATTGCCTATCTATGTAGAAATATGAAGTCCTGTTTTTGAAGAAATATTCATAAATATGGTAATGTGATTCTCCAAGTACAGTCATGTAGTGCAGAACTCTGCAAAAGGAGATAGCATGATAGGGAGACAGGCTGCCCAAGAGAGAAGTCCAAATTAGTGAGTAGGAAGTCAGATCACACACCACTTACATCCTCTGTGAATGAGACAAGGCAGGAATTCTATGGCTCCGAGATTTCTTAGCTCAAAGACCCAGGGTTCCACTGTAGCAACTGGTTATTCAAGTGACAGATATGCTGAATAAACATTAACCTGCTCACTGCCATACATCCATATTTCCCTATCCTGTGATGTTCCACATGAAGCAACAGAACTTGGTCAATAAAGTAGTTCCTGGTGGTAAAAAGTAGCACTGAATCACATCCTGATTTGCATTATGGTATCAGGATCTACATGGCCAGATTAAGAGCAGCTGATTTCAAAGCTCCCCGTGGTTCTTATTTTTTTGGTTATTAACAGTGGATTGAGAAAAGATTTTTATATGGCTTAGAACCGATGAAGTGCAACGACAGTGCTTAGTTTTTGAATGTTGAATCCCGTTTACGTTTTATAATCCCTTTTAAAGACTCAAATATATTGATGTACATCTTTAAGATACGCATTATTTCTGTTTTCCAGCTTTTCTACAGACCTATTTTGTGTGCACTTCAAATGTAAATTTTGATAGTCTAAAGCCCAACTACTCAATAAAAAGAACTTATGAATCTGCGGAAACAGCCTGTGAAAACAGTCAACTGAATTAATATGCTGTATCTTAAAACTCTGTAATAAGACAAGTGGGGATTTTAAGGGTCTGTTCATTTTAGGAACTGCATCAGAAATCTTAGCATATTTTATATTGTATATGATATATGCAATGGTTTTAAATAAATATAAATGTTATTATATGAACATTTGTTTAAAGCACAGCATAATAGGTGCATCAAAGGGTATACATTACGTTTACTACACTGATAAAATGAAGCCATAAACTATGAGTTTATTGCAATTCTCCTTTAAAGCTTGCATGTGTGAGTTTATCAGAAAACATGAATTCACATATCCTTTTTGGTAGCAACTTTTTTTTGCTAAAAGTAGAAACATTGGGCATGATTTATCAAGCACATCTGCCAGTTGGTGCAAATTAGAGTAGTCAAAAGTTTACCATCAAGGGGGCTACTCCACTTACCTGACAATAGGGGAGTTTATTTATATTTTTATTCAGTGGGAAAAGATTTACCTCTTTTTTTACTTCATGAGTAGCACTCATTACAATGCCTAACCAAGGAAAGGCTGCTAATGGAAGCTTCCACTCTGAGGCAAGGATAGTGCTAATTGGCTTTTTCTATAGAGACTGTAGCTCAACTGGGCGGTGGCAACAGTGAAGCCATTCTGGCATGCCTTGAGCTTCTTAAAGGGACACAGCAGGTCCTCACTTACCTATTGGAGGACTCTAATTTTTTAGAATGTTTCTTAAAATATGTTTTTTTTTATAATTCCTTTACTATCGTCATATATGCAATGTAGTTGTTTCTTCAATAATCCCACGATGCAATTGTATTCTAAATTAGTTCATGTGGCTTCAGGACCGTGGACCTTGTAGTCAGGCACCTCTTTCCAAAAAGAATTCTGGTAATCCTAGCAAGAAGCAGTGCAGATATTCATCATCATCTAACATTCAGATCTCTGTGGCCACAGATCTGGGCAAAAAAGATTTTTTTTGGTCACTGCAGATGAAAAGAGAAATGCCATTCTTTGGGCCAGAAAGGTCCTAAAATTTCCTGAGACTAAACAGACCCCTAAAGGTGAACCTGAGTTGTCCTGTAAGGTTCACCCTAAATTAGTGTTTCCTGATCATTCTTAATTGAAACATTTGGTCTAAGCCTGACAAGATGAGTAAGGCTCCTAAGCAATAGGATTCTTGGTGTCCCTTTCCTAATGATTTAATAAATAAAACTGGTGAGAAATCGCAATGATTGACCATCTTGTTACGGTTCTTTCAAAGGCTTCTTCCTTACACACAGGTGAACCTAGAGCTCTTAAAGAAGGGTAGAAGACATAGGCAAAGGGTTTTGGGCATGCCTGCCCAGCCTAGCTGCACTTCCACTTTAATAGCTAGAGCTGCAAAAGTGAGGTTGAAAGATTTTGAAGCCATGCCTTCCTTGTTAAAATAATTTTTAATATACAATACTTAAGATCAGGTGTGGACATTCTCTTTAAATCATCTAAGGACACCTAAGATGTCAGCTACAGCAATGTCATGCATCATACTCAAGGAGAGTTCTCTGGCTAAAATCTTACTCCGGCAACTTGAATGCCAAAAGAACAATGGTTTTTCTCCCATATGCAGGTGGTGTAGATGATTTTGAGGCAGTGACAGGAGAAAAGAGTACTTTTTTCCCTGAAAGAAGAAATTTGGTCACCCGTCCCTTTCAATTTTTCAACAGAGGAGGATATTGTCAATTTTCCTTCCACAGCAAAACTAAAAAACTTGGGTTGATCCCAAATCTTTGTCATTGTACCAGTCCCTGCATCAGAATATAGGACAGGATTCTATTCCAATTTCTCCATTCTTCCCAAAAAAGGAAGTGTCTATCTGGCCTGTTCTGGAGCCAGTGTTGGCTTCCCTGATAAATGGGGAATTCTTGGCCACTATGGACATCAGAGGGTTTTTTTACACATTGTCCTATTGGCCTGGTTCACCAGTGTTTTCTCAGATTTGCCACTCAAAATCATAATTTTCAATTTGTCGCAGGTTTGTTGCAAGGACATAAATTTAGCTGGCTGGTGAACCACAAAAATCTTTAGTTACATGCAATCACATCACTTTTCTGGAGATGGAAATGGACACATCGCTGTGAAGGAAATACTAAATGTAATTCTCTCTAGATGCTCACCTTCAAGAAATGCATGTGAGTCCTGGGACTCATGGTGGCTGTAATGGAGGCCATTTCTTTCCCTCAGTTTTGAACAGCTATAACTATTCATTCTGTAAAATGGGGAGATCTCAAGAATCGCTGGCAAAATCTTTTTCCCCTCCCAGACGTTCTGAAGTTCAAACAGGCATGGTGGCCCCAACCAACACATTAACCTGTGGGGACGTCTTTTCTTCCCATTCTATTATTATTTCCACAGATGCTATTCTGATTGGATGGGGAGGGAATTCTGGAGACTTGGTCGATTCAGGGATGGTGGTCGATCAAGGAATCACAAAATGTCTATTAACATTTTGGAACTGAAAGCAGTGGTCAAAGACCTTTTGGCCCACCAATCTTCATACAGTTGGACAACATCACGAGGGTGACTTACATAAACCATCACGGAGGCACATGGAGCTCAGCAGCAATGAACGTGGAGGGTCTGACTCACACTGACTCCACTATTCTCGCAGTTCACGTTCCCAACATAAAGGATTCCACCCCACAGATTATCTCAGCCAACAGGATGTGAGACTGGGGGAGTGGACGTTAGATTAGAAAATATTCAACTCCCTTTGCGATCACTGGGGCACTCCAGAAATAGATCTATTTGCATCAAGATTTAACAGAAAGGTCTAGAATTTTCTGGGAAGAGTAAGAACGCATCTAGACCTGGCAGTGGATGCCCTGGTGACCCCCTGATCTCAGTTCCATCTTGTTTAGGAATTCCCACCTTTGCCAATCATGTATTGTCTTATTTATTGGCTACTTCTGGAACAGTTTGCTCTAGATTGGCAGAGAAGAGTGAGGTACCTGCATCTGGTAAACCTTGCAGTGGACAATCCATTTTGCCTTCCTCGTCTGCCAGACCAGTCACAGGGACCGATTTTACACCCCAGCCTGAAGGCCCAATCTTCGACAGCATGGCTATTGAAAGGCCAGTCCAAGAGTGGAACGTTTTTTCATAGCCCGTTATGTCCACCTCACTGAGAGCACACATTTTTTTCTCCTGACAAGTCTATTAAATTATGAAAATTATTTATGAGATGTGTGCTATTCAAAATTGTCCGGCTACTGAATTTTCTATCCTCGATGTTCTCAGTTTCTTACACTCTGGATTGAAGAAGGCTTTCAGTCAGTACTCTTAAAGGGCAAGTCTCTGCATTTACCATTCTCTTTCAGAGCATGGTAATTACAGAAGACTGTTATGTTAAGACTTTTCTTCAGGGAACAATGCATGTATCTTCTCCCTTTTGTAAACCCAGCCTTAGAGTCCTGTCGGCCCTTCAACACACTCAATTTGAGCTTCTGGATTCAGTTTCACTTCTGACTTTGTCTTAAAGGGTGGCTTTCCTCATTATAGCTTCATTTAGAAGAATCTCCTAATTGGCAGCCCTCTCTGTCAGATCTTCTAACTTGATTTGCCATAAAGACAAAGTGATTTTTAGATTTCCTACTGTTTTGTTTCCTAAGGTAGTGTCTCAATTTCAACAGAATTTGTGTTACCTTTATTCATTCAGTACACGCATAGGACTAAGGACATTTGAAAACTGAACTCCATTTCTCTGTGAATCTTTCTGATCCCCCCAAAAAACATCAGTAAATGATTCATAATGGTCATCATTGAGTCATCTGTGGCCAAAGGCAAGCAACCTTCTTTGAATGTTACAGTCTATTACACTGGATCTTTGGCTCCTCTTGGGATTTTCAGCATCAAGCCTCTGTGGAGCAGTTCTGTAGAGCTACTACTTTGTCCTTGAGCCATACCTCAGACTAAACTGATTTTTTCCTGTTACTACATTTTACAAACTGGCTAGGGTTACTGGAGGAGGCTGTACCATCTATATTTGAATCAACCTTATTTCAAAAAGAGTCTGAAATCTCCTAAGTATACCCCATCAACCCATATGTACTGAATAAAGACAAAGTGTCCTCCACATGCCTAAAAGACCTTTACGATGAATACTAAAACTTTTTTTTTCTTCCCTGTTGTTTCAGCTTTCTATTTCAAGACTTTCTGGCTTTAAGCTTAGGAGCACCCATCATGGTGTCTTATATTTTCTTAGCCTATTGTGGATTCATTTATTATACAATATTCTAAAGTGGCAAAAACCCTAATTTTGTCCCCCCCCTATGCCTCCCGCCTGCTCTCCCAGATGAAGTACCTGTGGCGATGCAGCCAGCTCAGCGGAGGCCTGGTTTTAAAAAGCCACACCCACCTGGCCTTTTTGAGATCGCCAATTGACTGATCTCAAGAATGCATACACTAGCCCACTGACCATATACAGGCTTTCCTGTAGTCTGGGGAGCACTCCTGCCCCCAGCCTATTTGAATGGTTGGGTGTGAGAGCTCACCTTAGCTACAGGGAAGCTGGGGGTGCAGTCGCCGGCAAAAACAGAGCTGTGGGAGCAGCCAGTAAGTAAGTTGATCAGCCACCCTGGGGAATTTACACATCAGGGCATCCCGGTCTTGCATCAGCCAGGAGCTTTTAAGCTCCAGGACCCCTCTGTAAGCACAGACCACACCGAGTTACAGTGCATATGTATATAGATATTTATATATTCATATATTCTGGAGCCTTTTGTTTGAGGGCTTCCATGCTGTACCTTCAGAATGTGACATGCCATATTTATCATTTCGATCACTTTGTACTCCTACAGTTCTGAAAATTACAAAGGCAAATAAATGTTCCCACAAAGCTAGAAACATTATAGCTTTTTTTTTCATTCCATTATGTACATTTTAACGTTTGGCTCCAATCATGGATTTCTCAATATTCAGAGTTGACAATCATTACAGCCATGTTCAAGCTGTTTGATTAGGCCAGCTATAAAGTCTTAAAAAGTACTAATAACATCAGAAAACATATCAGCCTCTAAAGAATAACAATAATAATGTTATTACCTATTCAGTGACCAGGACTATACACAATATACATCTACCATTCTACTCAGTCTTGTCTTAAGGTGGATGTACACCTTTAATAAATGCCCGCGCATTCACACCACATGTCAAAATGGTATTGCAAAGTCCTTGCAGGCAGTACAACTTACTGTGCATTGAACTTACTGTAGTGGTGACAAAACCCAGCTTTTAGAGCCAGCTGAGTGGGGATGTCACCAACCAGCCTGACTAAAGAAGAGAGATCCTTCCCACCTGCACAAATAATTAAAGGGGTCATTTGGGGTATTTAATATATTGTTTCGGCACATAGCCGAGAAGAGAAACAGATTTCTAGGATTAGGTTCAGTTTAAGGTTTAGTTTAGTTTTTATTTTTGTTAACCTGTAAATTATTTTTTGGTAACCTATAAAATTGTCCACATGACCATCCTGTCCCCAATTCCCCTGGCACCCCAATTTAGATTGCTCATCAGTCACCTCAAAATGCCGGAAAGAGGCATTAGTCTTTGACCTCTTGCATTCCTGAAGCCTCAGTAACCACATACAGCGGACAATAGGGTTTGCGATTGTGGGCGTGCATGCCCATTGGCCACCAGGAATCAAACTGGGCATGAAAGCATGGAGGAGAGGAGTATTCATTTCATATTTAGAGCTATAGGGGAATGATAGGGTGCAGCCACCTCAAATCAGGATCCTTCAGGTGTGGGGATTGCAGCTGCCCCTAAGGGCATATGAGGTGTTTTTCATTGAAGGTCTGCTTTGTTATGGGCAGTCCTGTTTTTCATACTGTTGCTTTATTACTTTTCATACAGAGAAATACTTTTCATAAATTAGCCTCTAAAGTTCTGTCTCTCTTGAATGAAATTATTTATTTAAACTTGCTTATATTTGTGCCTTATGATGCTTATTGGTAAGAAATTTGTTGTAGGCTGATCTTAAGGAATCATCGTTGCATGCAATATAATGTATATTACTTTCTTACAGCTGTACCACATAAAATTGGTCGAATTATTGAGGGAAGCCCTGCAGATCGCTGTGGAAAGCTAAAAGTAGGAGACCGGATATTAGCTGTGAATAACCAGTCTATAGTCAACATGCCTCATGCAGATATTGTTAAACTGATTAAAGATGCTGGGTTAAGTGTAACGCTCAGCATCGTTCCTCAGGAGGGTGAGTATCAGTGCTTGCTGGTACAAAATGTACTAATTTACCTTCAAGTTTTTGCAAAAGAAGTGGAAGTGTCTGGAAAATAGAAATAACTTTTATGCAAGGAAACAAATCTGCAAAGAGTATGTAAAGTAATAATAAATGAAGCCCATCCACCACTGAGTTAAAGTGACTCTGTGGGGAATATGGATTCTTCTGGGATCCTACACCCTAAGGCACACTAATGTTGTGGGGGGTGTCTGTCAGGTGCTTCCTTTGTCTGCCTCAATACTACTGCTAAGTTAGGCTATGGGGCCAACACTGTCTGTAATTAATATGACTTCTGTTACCCCTCCTATATGCATGCATTACCCGGAAGCCATTGGGCTACTCCATTCGATCTAATTTCTGGGAGCCTCTTAGTTAACTGTCTTGATGCTGAAAAATAATTAACAATCTGCTGTGACACTCTTTACTTGCCACAACAAAAGCAAAATCACACTATAAATCAAAAGCAAGTGTGAATGAATTGTTTGCCTAATCTCTTAAATAAAAATATTAAATAGTGAAAATAGTTTTAGATTTTCTAGACACATAGATAAAACGTTTGCAGTCTGCCCAAAAAATGTGGCACTTGAGTGTATTACATATGAATTTTGTGTGTAAGACTATACTGAGGATCCTGGCTAACTGACTGGGTATATGCTCGTTATCAACAAAACTTGTCCAAACTGGAGGTCAAAGGACATATTGGAAAAGCAAATGGAATTCTATTATTAGAAAGAACATGAACATAAGGGTTAGGCCTATCAGATGGCAACAGATTGCCTTGTTCCTTTGCATTCTCTAATCCACCTAATGAATGACCTATTGTGCATCTTTAGTAATATGACTGGAAAATAGCTGCCATTGCCATGCATTAGTCTCTGCATTGACAGTTTGTTATGACAGCATGACATTAAAGGGCTGATTGGTTCACATCAATCTAATTCACATGAATCCCTAAGGCTAGGCATGTAAATGAAAATACATTAATGTGAAGAAAAGATGTAAAAAATGTGAACCTTTTGTTTCTATTTAGAACGAAAAAAATGGAGAAAGATTTTGCTCCCCGTATATCTAACAGAGAGATGCTTGAGATAACAGCTTGATTTTAGCTTTTTATGTCCAACACAGGAGAAACTGTGACTGGTTATGCCAAGCTGAGTTTATTTAATTTGATGAGAGGTTGAATCTTGATCATTTGGGTCATTTATGAGAATAAGTGGCATAAGATGTCTGAGCAATGTCCCTTTTGTATTACAACATCTGTGTTTGGGGGGTTAAACATTAAAAAGATAAAGCAAAATAAAAACCAGCATTAGCAAAATAAGGAATAGAGGGATGGCCTTCTAGTCCATTAGGGGGTAATCCTCAACGTTTCAGTTGGGGAGACCTTCATCAGAAGGGACCACTTCCCTCCTGACAAAGGTCTCCCCAACCAAAACATTCTTTCCTTTCCTCCAGGTATTCTCAATCCCTTATTGGCTTATAACTCACTGTTAGTTACAAACACACCAGTATTTGAAATACATCATAATTTAAGCTGGCCTAAATCTGAATTCCCACAGCCCTATAGCA
This sequence comes from Gastrophryne carolinensis, assembly GCA_027917425.1. Lineage (NCBI taxonomy): Eukaryota > Metazoa > Chordata > Amphibia > Anura > Microhylidae > Gastrophryne > Gastrophryne carolinensis. Next base: position 236,962,075 of record CM051238.1, on the reverse strand, counting down.
TCAAATAGTAAGTCCGACAATTAGGCAGAAATATTTAAATGGAAGCTTGAAGTTCAGTAAATGCGGCTGCTGTACCTCTTGGGATGCTGAATGGTTAGCCTTGGACTTGGAATCCCAAATTGGGAAACCTGGTGTAGGTGACTTGGCTTTTACATATTTCAATATAATATTATATTATATATTATATTATATTATAATATTATAATAGTAGTAGCTGTGTTTCTATACAGTTTTTTTCTGAAACAGTGAGATGTTTAATGGAGCTTTTCCTTTTCTAGAGTTAAATAGTCCAGCTTCGGCGCCAAGTTCGGAGAAGCAGAGTCCGATGGCCCAGCAGCATAGTCCCATGGCACAGCAGAGTCCGGTAGCCCAGCACAGTCCGGTAGCACAGCCTCCACCTCCGCAGCCTCTGCAATTACAAGGCCATGAAAACAGGTATTGTAACTTTAAATTGATTTGCATACATACCACTAATATATAGAGTATGCATGTATGAAGTTTAAAGAAAAAAAATGTATGTATGTGATGATCTTATTAGGCCAGAAGCACCCCATAAACAGTTGATAAGGTCTCTCCTAGGCCTGGTAATTTATAACAGGTTTGGTAGCAGCCAAGGCATCTAGCAAGTACATTTTAACTGATTGTCAAGATCCATTTTATGACCAGATTTAGATAATGGCAATAGTACCCATATATATTCAATTTCTCACTTTTGATGATGAGAATAAGAAACAAAAGCCAATCAGAACCAGGATCAGGACCAGCTGCATACACATCCTTGCAGTTTCTATTACAAAACATCCCCCTCATAAGACCATGGAGGATCACTTGTCCAACAGTAAGAGAGTACACCTGCTATCCAGCAGCACAAAAACCTTATCACAAATAGACTTCACTTTATTCACTGAAAACATGATGGAAAATGTAATAGAAACCAACATAAAGTCAACAACAATATCAGACCACGCACCCATCACACTGAATACACCCCAAATCACCTCAAAAATGTGAAAATGTCCTACATACCTGTATAGTTCACCATATTTTCAGGGGATACTTTACCTGTGTCTGGGCAGAATATATAGATGACAACTTACAGCTCCTGGGCAACACAACACTACAATGAGAGACAGGAAAAGTGGTTCTGAGAGGACACATCATTTCTTACATGGCAACAAAAAAGTGGCAGGCAAGAAACAACACACATTATCCAAAATTCTCACACAGGCTCATAGAAAGCATATGGAACGTAAACCACAGTTCACAAAATGGGTGTTGTTTAAGGGGCAGGGAGGCATCACAATTACAGATGTCCCCCTGTGCCTTTATGTAAATAAATAAGAAAAATCTTACCTTTCTCCTCAGTCCCTCAGAAGTCCAGCACTGTGATTAGCTTCGTAGTCATGTGGCTGCCAGCACTCGGCCGGTCACCCGAAATATGGGTGGTGTTCCAGTTTTATGGAAGCATCCCTGGTACTAGAGACCTGTTTAGAAGCAGAAGCCAAATGCAGAATGCAGCTACAGAAAGTTAAATATTTTAAATATGTCAACAAAGTGGGATAGTTACTGGTTAGTGTGATCAGAATTAAAGAAGTTAGATACAACATAGCAACTTTAAAAGACACGACTACCGGAGACAAAACATACAGACATCATGAGATTAAGGCTAGATTCACAGACAACTCTGTATACAACTTGACTACACCGCTTGACTATGCAGCAACGCAGGAGGCTAAACTCCCCAGAATCCTGATGGAACATATGAAATTAATGGAAGCAGATATTAGTCAAACTGAAATACCCTCAGCAATTAAGAGACTCAAAAACATCAAGACTCCAGGTCTGGGTGGATGCACAAAAATTTTGAATCCCGTGTTCCTGCCAATTCTTAAAAGATGTATAGAGTACAATTATATAATATAAGACACCTATGCCTTGATTCAGAGAATCTTACACTATCCTGTTTCCCGAATCCGACACAGACATTTATTTTTAAGCTTTCCATACATTAGAAAAAGGCTATTTGTAAATTTTGCAAATCATCAGTTGATAGCATTTTGGCTAACAGCAGCTTTAAGGGAAAAGCTCATTTTTATGTTAAATATAATATATATATATATATATACCGTATTTGCCGGCGTATAAGACAACTTTTTCCCCCTGTAAAACATGCCTACAAGTGGGGGGGTCGTCACTGCGGCCACATTCCTGCTCGCCTTTAGTTGGGGCCTGTGCTGGCTATTCAGAATGCGTCCAATCTAAAGGCATAGTAGGGATGTGGCTGCAGTGTAATGTGGTTTGGGCTCTGGGAAAAGGGCCAGTTGGGGGGTTTCACACAGTAGAGGAAACCCAATTTGGCATGCCCCTGGAGTAGGGAACAAACCCACTGGGGCATTCCAATTCAGGATGCCCCACTGTAAAACCCTCTCTATTGGCCCTATTCCCAGAGCCAACACCACATTACCCTGCAGCTGCATCCCTACTATGCCTTTAGCTGGGACGCATTCTGGTACAGGCACGTCCCCAACTAAAGGCGAGCAGGGATGCGGCTGCAGTGTAATCTGATGTGCGCTCTGGGAAAAAGGCCAGCCAGGGGTATTTCACACAGTGGGGCTTCCAAATTTGGGATGCCCCACTGGTTTATGTTCCCTACTCCAGGGGTATCCCAAATTGTGATCCTCCACTGTGTGAAACCCCCCATCTGGCCCTTTTCCCAGAGCCCAAACCACATTATACTGCAGCTGCATCCCTACTATGCCTTTAGCTGAGACGCATTCTGAATAGCCAGTGTGGGCACATCCCAAACTAAAGGTGAGCTGGGATGCGGCTGCAGTGTAATCTGATGTTCTTTTACATTTTATTCGGTGTGCGGAAGAGGGAGTAGTCTTATACAGCGAGTATATAACAAACTCTATATTTTGAGTGGAAATGTTGGTGGGTCGTCTTATACGCCCAGTCGTCTTATACGCCGGCAAATACGGTAAATAAATATACACACAGGCAACTCGAATAGGGATACCACCCTTATACCACCTACTGATACCACCAGGTATGGGGTAAGTAAAGTGCCAGAATCAAGCACTTTACTCACCCTACCTCCTGTATTTCAACTTCCAACAAAGAGCCCTGTTTGCCATCAATGGGGTTGTGTGACACTGTTCAGCATGCCAGCAAATTCATCAGTAATCATTCATCAGCAATTTATCAGCAGTGGATCACGTGAGCAGCAGAAACATTGAGAGTTTGATTAAACTGCCTGGTCTGAGTATTTTCCATTTCAGCTTTTGTGATGTCTAGGGTGGGGGATAAAGATTTGCTCCTCCTGAGGGTTTATGGGGTGTTTGTAGTTAGAGTAAGTTAAAATAGGCAGGTTAGCTGCCAATATAAAGGATAAATACAGGCTAAACTTTTCCTGCCCTCAGTTCACTTTCTAGTCATGTGATGCCTCTGTAGCCAACAGAGACCTGCATGGCCAGAATGTGGTGTAAAGGACCAACTCCAGCTACTCCAGCAGCAGGGCAGCAAAAAAATGATTGATAGGTATAGCTGAAGGCATCTAGTTTTATTTTTAATAAATATAAAAAATAAAATGGGAATTTGTCTTAATTGCCTGACTTTTATGCTGTTTCATTAAATAGTTAATCATCTCCTAAAGTATACCTAAGGCTGTACTCTAAACTGTGTCTGTGTGGCTCTATCACCTTACTCTGCAGCTACAGGTCTGAAGTAAAAGCTAGACAGGATGTAAAGCCAGATATTAGACAGCCGCCATATACAGACTATCGTCAGCCATCAACGGATTACAGGCAACCTCCAGTGGATTACCGCCACCCACCAGTGCTTGATTATCAGCAACCACCTCCTCTGGACTATAGGCAACCACCTCTAATAGATTACCGGCAGCATTCTCCTGATACTAGGCAATATCCACTCCCAGATTACCGACAGTTCCAGGTAAGCATTTTGAGATGGCCACAAGTCAAACAAATTCATGACATCAGGTCTTCTATCAGGTTTTCTGTCCTTTGTTAGATGAATTTCCTGTGTCTACAGCACAATTACTGCTACTACAAGCTGCTATTTAACTGTCAACCCTCCACCATGGTCAATTTACTACAGAGTGCACAGCATGACCACCATAATTCCTCAAACACTGTGATTTTGTAGCATTTGACCAAAACCTGTTACCACCATTGTGCAGCAATGTTTCCACATTCCTTGTTAGGTACAAATTGTCCATCAGCATAAACTGAAAATATTCTCATAGCTATGTGCAATGGAGTAAACGTGACATGCTGTATGTAAGGTTTCCAAGAAAGTGACTAAGGAACATTTATGGGCTACCATTAGTAAGTTACACACTTACTAATAGTTACACAATTGTTGAGGGACCAGTGCTGGATCTCCGATGGGGGTGATGGGTTTTTTTCTTTGTAACCCCCTCCCTGCCTTGCCCTGCACTCACCCTGCCTTGAAATGTGTGCTTCCAGACAATCTAATTATTTCGGGGGTTATTTGCAAATTCACTGTATTCACGACTATGCCATTCACCTAACCACCTTGAATACAGAGGGCAGGCTGTACATCATATTGTATTCTAGCGGGTAGAACCTAAAGTAATAAACTGAATCCATATTATGCTCTTGCCAATGTATTAAAACTGGTGTGTTGGTAAAACAGATTTTTCATATCTAGACATATGTAATGTGGCCCATATCACCTACAATACAATGTTTGAAGTGAAAGAAAACAATGCATCAATTCAAAACTGGTCAGTTCCCATATGTTTTCAGGGACATTTAGCAATCATTTATCTCGTATAGATTGCAAGATTGCTACCTATGCTTGTTGCAATTACAGGCATCAGACTTCAACTTTAGCAATAAAAGGACAAAATAATTCCTTATTTTCTTTTGTCCTCTGTTCTAATTGAAAGTTATACAAGCATTTCACTTTACTGCTTAAAGGAGCTGTATTGCAAAATTATTTAACACTAAAAATCCATAAATAAAAAATGCTGGATAGTGAGTGAAGGAGTTACTTTTACACCCTAAAAAAACAGCTTGTGGTTTCCTTATCCTGGAAGGAATAAAATCCAGTGGTGACAGGTTTTGATTATACTTCCCGAGCCAGCCTGCAGGGAGCAGCAGCATTAACCACTCTGCCCAAATCTGCCCATAGCATTGCATGATGGGTAAAAGCATCTGACCTATCAGAAGAGATTTGCAATAGCAATAAGCGGTTATTCCAGCACAGACTAGCACAGGGGAAAGGCCTTTGGAATTGAGAAGATCTCTTCTGTAAAAGCAGAATGGTATATTTAATGCCTGTCACCCCTGAGTCGTCTTCTTTACATATAAAGAAAGAAACAAGCTGGCTGGATTTTTTATACAGGATGTTTAAAGGAAAAGACCACTTCTGTGAACTTTTTCTAATACTCCTCACCATGCATTCCAAAAGGTGACTAGAGGATCTGCTTACATTACTGCCTCTCCCACACACTGATTGGTCTTCCACAGCCTAGATTTGTGAAGCCAGAAGCTGCTCTCCCATGTTTCGACTGGCAGGTGGGTGTGGTATGTGTATGCCAGGCATCTCCGTAGACCAGGAACTTTCATGTATGTATTTAATGCCTATAGTTTACAATGGGAGTTGGCTGTACACAGGCCATGACAAACCTGGCATCCGGAACACGGAGGAGCAGGTACCTTCTACACAAACCGGGGCTGCGGAACAGCAGTGTGGTAGTGGCAGTAAGGAAATCAGATCCTCGAGTCGCTCCTTGAATTGCCCAGTCCTGGAGTATTAAGACAAGTCTACATCTGTAACCCCTCCTCTTGCCATCCAGCATATTTTTGTGGATTTGTATTAATATTATTATTATGTTTTTCTCATGATAGTCCTCCTTTAATCTCTAAAACGACTTTCAAAGAGTTTTGAAAATCTAAAGCATGTGCAAAACAGTATTGCTTGTATTGATTTCATTCTCAGTAATTAGCTGCAAGCTCTAACTCATTCTCATCTTCATTTTACATAGCAGGATTATGACTATTTTACAGTAGAAATGGAGAAGGGAGCAAAAGGCTTTGGTTTCAGTATACGTGGAGGAAGAGAATACAAGATGGACTTGTATGTGCTTAGATTAGCTGAAGATGGCCCAGCTATACGAAATGGGAGGATGAGGGTGAGTTATAACCTTATTAAAGTTTATATAACTACAATATTTAAATGGATGCATTGCAAATGTTGAATAAGAGAGATACAATGGCATCATTAAATATTTGATTGTACATATTAGTTAATTTTAATTGCTGAAAGGAGTCTTATTGAAAAGTGATGGCCTTATGTGGGTACAGTGGGTTCTGCATGCAAACAGTATTGTAAGTTATCACACACTTAGCAACCTGGCATTTCAGTCCTTCATTTAGTACTTTGTGGTGGGCATTACAACATTGTGGGGTCACTAGGACCCCTTTATCAATTATAGAAGTATATAAACTATCTACTATTTCTATACCTTCTTAAGGGGCCCTAGTAGCCCAAAACATTGTCATTTTCACCAGAGAATACTACATGAAGACCTGAAGTTCCTGAATGCCAATGGACTCCCATTATACAAACTCCATAGAAGTCATTTGTGGAACAAAACATGGCATTGTAGTAATGCGTGCTTTGCTCAGTAGTAAATTGGTAGGAATGCGTGTGCATGTGCCACACTTTGCTAAAACTATAAATATTGTAAAGGGGTGTGGTGAGCGGGAGGTGCAGGAGTGGATGACAGAATCGAGCCGCGCGAGTCGCAGTTCAATGAGGTAAGAAGCTGTTGTGACTCACGTCAACGCCCAGTAGTCAGCAGCTTGCTGTTCATTCATGTGGTGAAGGATTCCTCTGCTCTATGAACCTGGAAGTGGCTTGCAGAAGCAGCTGCACAGCCGACATCAGTGGCTACAGGGACATCCGGACCTGTGCCAGAAAAGTAAGTCCTCAGTCCTCTGTAAGCTTGAGGAATGAGTGGCAGTTGAAGCACTGTTGAGTAAAAAGCTATAATAATCAAGCAGGAAATATTTCTTTTTCACAGCAATGTTCCGAGGCCTAATTTCTACTTCAATGTGGTCATAAGTAAAAAAGATATTATGTTTTTGGTGGCATTGGTTTATTTTCATTTTGAGGCTTAATTCAGATTTCATTTCTAAATTGCTCTGTGGTATGAAATTATGATTATTGTAGTAGGGTTTTCAAGTCTCAGAGGGTGACAGTTCAGTTGAAATAACATATTTTTGATTATTTTTAGGGATTGTGCAAGTAATTATTTGACGTGAATGCTGGAAATGCACAATAAGAGCCTGTTATCTTGGCCTAATAGAATATGTTTACAGGGACCTATGAGGACAGATTGTCCCCTTTATTTTTATATATTTTTTTAACCCTTTCGCTGCCAGCCTACCTGGAGTTTTTGTCACCCTTTGTTGCCAGACCATTTTGCACTATTTTGCGCTCCCCATGTTCAAATGTGATTTTTTAAGGGATTTCCCAGGAAAATGATATATTGTTTTTTTCAGCAGAGTCTGAGCTTTAACATGAAATGTCTTGTTTGTAATTTTTAGGTGTATTCTCAATATTTTTTGGCGAAATATTTGCAAAAAAATAAAAAAAAATCTATTTTTTACAACTTGTAGTGTTTTTTTGTAATAAAAAATGTAAGTTTGTATAGGTAATATGTATAGGTAGACACCCTTTTCTGCCCAGGAGACTCCCCCAAACTGAAACAGAGCTTTAGGGGATTTTCAGAAAAAAATACAACTGTGATATGCGCTATGCGCACCTTGCAGTTTTTCCAAAAATACAACCGTTTACATTTGAAATACCCCCCACAAACTATTTATTCTCTGGAAGTACACACCTCAGGCTTTCAATTTGTACCAGGCTTGTTGATGTGGCCACAGTTTTCTAGAAGTAATCCCTCAATGTATTCTTTGGTTGCAAAGAGTTTCCCTAAAAAAAGGATAAAAAACAGAATCAAAGCCACATTTTCCTAAAAAAACTATATACAAACAAGAAAAAACAAGTATAATCTGAAAAAGCAACATCCCCCGAACAGAACGATACCCAACATGCATAGTTACTGTCAAGGGAAGAGTTGCCAAACACCCCAAAGTAAAGCATGAGCATAACGGTAATTTTTCTTGAAAATTTCAGCTCTGCAGACAAAGTGCGCACCTTGCAATTTTTCAACCAAAACAACCCTTTACATTTGGAATATCCCCCATAAACCATATATTCCCTGAAAGTACACATGTTAAGCTTTCTAAGCGTACCCAGCTTGTTGTAGTGGGCTCATCTTTCTGGAATTGATCCCTTCAAGAATTCTTTGGTTGCGCAGGGTTTCCCTAAAAAATGTATAAAAAAGCTGAATAAAAAACACCTTTTCCTAAAATATAAATATGCAAACAAGAAAAAACAAGCTAAGAAGAAGAAAGCGCAAGGTCCCCCGAACAGAACAATACCCAACATGCAGAGGTACTATTAACCCTTTTAATTGCCAGCCTACTTGAGATTTTGTCACCCTCTGTTGACAGGCCATTTTTCCCCATTTTGCGCCATGTTTTGCGACATTTTTGCTGGAATTTTCAGGAAAATTATATATATATATTTTGCAGCAGAGTTTAGGCTTTAACATGAAATGTCTTGTTTGTAAATTTTATTTATTATTAATTGTATTTATTATTAAGTAAAAAAAAAATAAATAACATTTTTTTTTAGAAAATTGCCTCCTTTATTTTAAATAAAAAATGTATTTTATTAGGGAAAACCATATTGCTTGTGAAAACCCCATTTCTACCGATTAGAACGGTACCACATATTTATCGGTAGCCCCCTGTTCCTACCCAGGAGACCCCCCTAACTGAAACAAGTAATTTTTAACATTTACAAATAAAATACAACTACCATCCACACTACAAAGGGTTAAATCGAGAAAATAAAATGACACAGGGTCCCCCCTCCCAAGGGGGGGGGGGCATTTTTTGGGGGGGATTTTTAAGGGTTAAAACCCTTAAAAATCCCCAAAAAAATGACATGGGGCCCCCCTTACCCAAAGTAACCAGCCCGGGACCAGCTATGCAGGGCTTGTAGGAACAGGGCGCAGGGGCCAGCTTTTGTGGCCCCTGGCCTTGCAGGCTACAAGCCCGCATAGCCCATGGCCACGGGCTCTTCTGCCCCCCCCCTGGCCTTTGGGGAGGCAGGTAATGGGGGTGCTGGGGGTTAATGGCAAGTCACCGGCTAGCGCAGGGGTTTCATTTGGTTGTGTATAAATAGCGTGTTGGGCAATTAAAGTGTAACATTTTTGGCTCAAATCATTGTGGGACCTCTCCTGGCCTGCAAACAAACATATATATATATATATATATATATTTTTTTTTTTTTTATGCAGAATTGTATGCACAGGTCAGGCACTAAAGTGCCATTGTCACAGTGTTTAAACAATGTCATTGCGAATGCCACACTGAGCTGGTGCTACCTATCGCTCGCTGCAGCGTTGTCCTCTTGTTATATGACCTTGGAACATCACCTAGAGTTCGCGATTGGCTCTGCAGTGAATCAGGGAGAGTGCTTCTACAGCACCCACCAGGCATCACATTCATCAATGCTGGACAGGATAGTACAGTGCCACTTGTCCGTCTGCTAAGCTAGGTTATAGCACCTGACACCTGCCTATAGCGTATACTAGCGGTTGCTCCAAGCGCTGCTATACAGGCGCTCACATGGGGATATGTGGCACTAGTATTAAATCAGCCTCAAAGTCAGTTTTTGCACTATAGCCAAGATCCATAAGTTCTACAAATGAAGTAATGACCAAATATTAAATATTAAAATCTATAACAACTAACCAACTCAATCATCTTTTTACTAAATATTTAATAACAAAATAAAAATTAAGCTAACAATTATAGATGAATAAATTAGAGATGATTAAATATATTTGACTTCACTACAAATTGATTATATTTATATTTTGTTCAATAATATAAATAATAATATACTATTTCATTTTTTATATTGTAAACCATTATAATAAACATTAAATTATAAATTAAATAGGTGAAAATAGTTTAGAAGCAGTAGATTTGCCAATTACCTAACTAGTTTTCAAGCTGCCTGTTATCCAGGTCATGGCATATCAGTAGAAATAAGTCAAAGCAACCATACAGCATTAACTCTATGTATTGTAAGATACATATTGAAAAAAAAAATAAGCGGCTTATTTATTTGTTTAGAATAAGGCTCTAATTTGTGATGCGTGCCTGTTAGTGGCTATAGCACCAGCTTCTGGCGCTGTGCTGTGTACTACATTGGCACCAGCAGTCGCTGCGCAGAACGCAACTAATTAGCTGATTGTTGCACTGAGGTATTGGCTGGCCTATGTCAGCACCTGTGGGACCCGCTTGCGGATTATCCCAGCGCCAGTGAGCACCCCTTAATCCGGCTTTTTTTCTGCCACTCCCCAGTGTATTTATGAATTTTTCCTCCTTTGGCGCTGTATTTTTCTGGTGCAGGTCAGCATTTCATCGTTACAGTTATAAGAAAGCACTGCTGGGGATGAAGGGGACAAACTTTACAGTGTGTTTCAGCTGCGTTTTAGTTGTTGGTTTCCAAATGACACATTGTAAAGCAAAAGAATCCATTATAATCAATTTTAATAAGCCAAATAAAAAACATTTTGTGATATCTATGTCCTGTGTTTCAATTATTGACAAGTCCCAATGCAAGTTCTGTACAAATAAAAGAGCTGCAACTCTGTTCTGGATACGGGCCCTGCCATTTTGCCTCAGTAGCATCACATAGTGAAGAGAGGGGGAAAACTGCAGGGGGCAGGTTATAGCTGCACTTTGCTCAGACAGAGCAGAGCTGAGGTCAGGAAAAGGACAGCAATCCCAAAATGCAGAGCGGCACAGTCAGAAAACACTTCCTGTCTGCAGGCAGCCTAAGACTCCATGGGCAGCCATCTTGGATGTTTAAAGGGTCAGAAAATTCAGTAGATGCAGGTAGGATGATTTTTAATGTGGGCAATCTCTATGTAAGGGTAAGGGAAACATATAAGATACACTTTTATTCAGGGTGAAGGTCTGTTTTAAATAAGGCTCTAAGTAAAGATCTACATTCGTACTGTCTCTTAGCAGCCATCTGCAGATTATTTCTGATTACAAGTTTTGATGTGTCCTAGAAAGATATTGTGCTTTATTATAATAAAATCCAGTTATTTATTTCTATAGGTAAAAGCATTGTCTTGAGATTTTGTGCTTTAGTGTAGAGTATTTCTAAATTTAGCAAAACTAAGTGGAGATGGCCCTAAGATTCTCCACAACCACACCATAAGTAAATATCCGCAGCACCATAGTATTTACAAAAACCATATAAATCTTTTATTTATATTAGGCAAAAAAACAAAGCACAATTAAAACATCATTAAAAAACACTTATGCCGTCACTACATATTGTATAGGGCTCTGCACCATTACAACTTATCCAAATACAAAAAAGTCCCCCCCAATAATTATGCAATACCATGCACCTATTTACAAAAAGTGCCAAGTGCCAGTGCAAGTTATATAATGAGATAGATCACTATATCATATACAATAATGCATATCAATAAATAAATAATATTAACCAAATAACCACAATCCATAAATTTCTAATACCCCACATAAATAATCAAATACTAAAGTACCTGTGCTAGTGCTTTAAATGACACTATCCCTTTAAAATTTCCCTTTATGCAGCATAGAACCCAGAGGGGTGCCCAGCCATACAAACAACAATTAATGATATGCGTACATTACCAGTGCAAAGTAATGAGAATGCAGCGCCCCGCCTCCCACGCGTTCCGTGTCGGATGGCCCCATCAGGGCAAGTGTGGTTGTGGGAAATCTTAGGGCCATCCCCACTTACTTTTGCTATAGTTGACATAGCCTAACCATTGGTCCGCACGCCACTTCTGCTGATATTTCCACCAAGGCTCTGACATGTTGTTCCTTAGTAGCTTCAGGGAAAAGTGAACATTTTCAACAGCCGTGTTACTACTGAACTGGTTTCAAGGTTGCCTAATAAATTCTAGGAGAAATCATTGTGCCTTATCTAAAGAATAGATTAAAACCACAGCTCCCCTGAATATTGTGTTATCGCTTGTTGACTTACTGCTTAGTTTGAAGTGAAATTGTGAAATAGTCCTGCTTTCTTAGCTGCAGTTTGCAAGACAAAAACAGCAGAATCAGAAACACAAAATAATATAATGCATCAAATACAGAAAGCTACAACAAACCATTTAATTTCAAGATTTTTTGTAACTTTTTAAAAATTCCATTTATACACTTTTTTGTGTAAAGCAGACCTCCAAGAAAATAAAGGTTGGTAATTTGCTCCTCTAAAGCCTCCCTTTGACGAGCAGTGGCATATGCTTTTTGAGATGGCTTAACCCTTACAAATGTTGTGGAACAGCTGTGCTCCTAGAATTACATAGGCGCGACCATCATGGATCAACACCTGGGAACCCTGCCTCCACATAAGCAAGAGTGGGGGGATGTTCAAGTGCTAGTACACAGACACACTGCAGTTGCGCTAAGAACTTCCTTATGACGTTTCCACACAGAATGTTAGAGAAGATAAAATCCTTCTCTAGCTGGCTGTGTTGATGTAAAGATCAGCATGGCTGCAGTGTCCCTTTATGATATTGTTTCTTTGCACAAGGCAGGCTTGGGATTTTTTCACATACTGAATCAACAGCTGCTGCAGGGGGATGAATGTAACTATGTATCAATGTAAGTCGATTACCTCGCCTGCTACAGAGCAATCCAACAGTTGTTTACAATGTTGATACAATGTTTTAAGAGCTGTCTGACAGGGATGAATCATGAGTCATGGCTTTTCATTTCTGACTAGCGCCTAAGCATCCCAGGGCACCATTGCTAGGGCAGCCCACTGCTATGTATACAAATACTGCTTGTGTTTGTCTCACTGCACAGATGAGTTAAAGAGGACCAAAACCCACCCTGGAATCTATAAGCAGCGGCCGCATCCCCGCTATCCCTTTAACATTGCATTTGCTTGTTCAAAGAACCAACCAGCTCACCCTTAGACCTCCAGAGCACGGACCTCGAGAAACTCCTGATGCATCCTCCAATAGTACTAGTTGTATTGTCCAGCTTGTGAAGAGTTAAAACATAACCTTTACTACATTGTTTAAAAGGTATCAATCCATAAGTTTCAGCAACATCACCAATGACCCCCTTCCCACAGCAAGACCTGGGTTACGCATTTCGAGCTGATCACAGCTCTTAATCATTTGCAAGCATTTGCTTGTGCCAGGCATTTGTGAATGGCCGGCATGGGCATGCTCCCTGTTGAAGGGTAGCGGTGTTGCGTCTGCCAGTGCGCTTGGACCTGCTCGCTTTAGATGCGCTCCTGGATGAAGGGGCTCGAGTGGATCCAAGAGCACTGATTGGACCAGCTGCTGCGCATGCACCGTAGGACCGGGGAAAGATGAGTTTGTTCAGGTGACCTGGGGGTTTCACACCATTGGGATGCCCCGGGGCAAGGACCAAATCCCAGGATAGTCAAAATCCGGGGTTTTGGTCCACTTTAAATGCAGAGGAACAATGCCTATGTCTGTGCCAGCATACAATGACCATCTATGTTCAAAAAGGTAAAAAAAATAATAGAATCGAATCTGCTGTTCCTCTAGATCTGCGTGGAGTTAAACACTCTCAAATAGCTTACATCACTGAATAGGGAAGCAGTTTATTAAGCTTTTATAAAACAAAGATTTTTTGACTGGAGGTCCACTTTAAATAATTAAAATCTTAATAAATGACTAGTGCATGGAAATTAAACTATAATTCTAAAGGTTCCGTCCATGCCCCTGGGGCATCTTGATTTGTGATACCCTGCTGTGTGAAACACAACCGGTCAGCTGCGAGATGCCACCAGCGGGTGCACAGCACAGTGGGTTTGCTGGCGAGGTCAGAATATTGAGCCACTGACATAGTTTCACACAGTGAGGTATCCCAAATCATGATGCCCCCGGGGTAGATATCTAACCAGACCTAGCGTCTTATAGATGTTAGGTCTGTATTTGGTCCACTTTTTTCAACTTTAATCCTTCATAGCCAGATTACAATTCTGGTTCTTAAATGCAGAAGAACCTTTTGTTTTTGTTGTTAAAGAAAAAAAACATGCAAAGGCACCATATAAATGGTGTTAATCCTGAAATGGCAATTTTGACCAGCTCCTTATTTTAAAACAATATGCAGTGAATAAAATATAGCACATAAAATGTAAAAATTCACACTGCTTCCCCTTGTTAAAGGGATAACGGGGATGGGGCCACTATTCAAGCATTTGCCGTTGGACCAGGGAATAAGTTGAGTTTCTGGACGACCTGGGGGGTTTCACACAGCAGGTCATCCAGAATTGGGATGCCCTGCTGTGTGAACCCCCCCCCCAGGTCGTCCAGAATTTACATCAGGAAATGTAGTGGCCCTGGAATCTTATATATTCCAAGGCCCTTGGTGTGTGGATTTTGGTCCATTAAAGATGTAGATGCACATTAACACCATGTTTTATTTCTAAAAAGTAACATTTTTCCCAAAGCATCCAAGACCTAATAATGTTTTTCTTATTCAGAAATGATCTGACTGGCACAGCTGTCTAGTTTATTCCGAGGCTGATTGGTCAACAAAAGGGTTCATGCACTCCTGCATATGGCATACTAGGTAGATTGTGTATTAAAAATTGACTAAATAGGTTCAGAGTATAATAAAAAGCTTTAAGAGAATCTAGCAAACAGAAGCGGGGTAAATAAGAGATAATATATCTAGAGACAGACATGTCACATCATTAACTTCCCATCATGCTAGAAATTGTATTTATGCCACTTTTGTATATAATGGCATCAATATTTTTGTTTGCGGATAGAACTGAAACAAATGAAATATGAATATCTGTCATAGTTCAGTTGTAAGAAAGAAACGAGAAATAATCATATTATACTGTTTCAATAAACTTACATCAAAATGTCAGTTTTCTTTATTTCATACAGCTTTCATATACAATAGGAAATGTGCTTTTGAGAATCGGCAGTGATTTATTGCACATACAAACTGCCTCTAATTGTAAAACCTATCCAAAATCTAATCATCATAAGCTTCATTAAAAGGACCAAAACTGTGGATTTTCACTATCTCGGATTTTGGTTCAAACCCCTAGGGCATTCCAATTTGGGATGGCCCACTGTCTGAAACCCTTCCAGTGGACCATTATACATACCCCACCAATAATCCCAGATCACAGACGTGGGTCTCCTCCAATCATCTTTTTTGGCTACACATATTAGATAGCGGCTAAGGAAGCTGAATGTGAGCATAGCCAATTTTTACAATGTATCCCTTGCATCCCTATACGGCTGTGCACTGCCACACCAGCCATACACTTGCAGCTGACGCAGTTGCGCACGGATGTAGAGTGGTGCAGAAGAGGCCAGACATGTGCCGTGGGGTCACTGGGAAGGTGTGTAAAATGGACAGCCCACTGCATTTTTCTAGATAAGACATCCCAGCCCATGTTATGACCCTGCAATGCTATAGCCTCAACATCCTGGCATACCCACACCTGCCACAGTACCATAGCTTCAAGAGTGACCATATCCACCCCTTCTCCAACCTGCCCCTACATTGTTATAGCCTCAGTCTTGGAGTGACTGGAAGCATTGGGGGCGCAGCAGCTATGTCACAGGCTGGCCAAAGAATGGTAGAATCCTGGGTTAATCTGAAGTTGTACTCTCTGGCAGCTCAAAGTCTAAAGGTTGACAGTAAATGACAACTAGTTTTGTGGTGCTGGCTCTCCACTGATTGGATGGGGGTATGCACACAACCTCCCACAATAACTGCTTTTAGCTCAATGTGGTCATCAGAACTGGGTTGGGGGGGGGAGTTGTGCTAGATCAAGTGGAAATGTTTTCTATTGTCTTTTTTAAACACTTGCAAATGCCCAAAAAAGGCACTTTTTCAAAAGACTGAATATTCCCAGCATTACCAGATGTCTCATGGGTGAAAACACTTAGGCCCTTATTTAACAAGGGATAGCGACAGGTAGCGCCTGGTGAGCGACCGGTAATGACGGGCACCGCCACGCGAACGCCGGCTCCCCACCACAATCACACATTTATCAAGCCAATCCTGCTTAGCGACTGAGATAGCGCCAGATAGCCACTCATTCATCATTATTCCAGCCTCAGCCCACAGCGCCAGCGTCCGACCTTGAACAGCGACAGGTATGACCTCTCGCTACCTGGCGCTCTCCAATGCATTTCAATGGAACAATCTTTAAATATTCATAATTAATTCATATTAATGTTTTTTTTTTTTTTTTTAAATGTGAAAAATTCTGTGACCACTTCTGCCATGTTAAATATTTTTTTTAAGGTAAAAAAAAAAAAAAAAAACTTTGTGCAGAATTGATATTACAGGTCTGATATTAATGTATTCATATTACAAAATGTAATTAAAAACTTGTTTTTTTTGGTTTCCAAAAATATGGTTGTTTGGGGGTTAAAAAACTACTTTTAACCCATCGCCGCCAGCGCTCTGGGGTTTAAACATGCATTTCACAGCGCGAGAATTTTTTGAGCGTGATTTGTTAATGAATATGGTGGGAGCCGGTCGCTATGGCCAGTCGCTATCATGTGCTCCTATACAGCGCGGAACCTGTCAAATAGCGACTCCTCACCCAATATTCAACATTACTGCACACCGACTGAGTCGCTGTCAACAACCGAACAGCGGCCAAGCACAGGGACTACTAGCGGGCGCTGTGAAAATACTGCTACAGTCGCTCAACTGTCGCTACCTGCCGCTATTAATGAATCGGCCTCCCCCACAGGATAGTTTTTAACCCTCTTCAGTTAGTCATACATGACCTCAAAGAGCCTACCTAACATTGCAACTGTTGAGGAATCCACCTTGGCTACACAGTATAGTGTATGATCCAACATACACAGCCTTAACAATGACAACTTGCACTACATAGCATCAGGAAACCTTGGAAACAGTATTCATTGCAGTGATCAATTCTAAACAGCAATTAGCTTATCCAGTGGTGCCCAACAAAAGCACTCAAACTCCAAAGTTACTAGATTGGAAGGCTTAATAAGCACTCAAAGCACCTTTATAAAAACATCCATTTATTGAAGATTTTTTACATTTTCAGTAAATATTATAACAATTTCTGACCACTGGTGTTTTTGTTCAGTTTTTTGATTCACAGAATTTTACCATATTATGACATGGTAAACTCTTATGCAGTTGCTTCAGAACTAAAATCTTAATGCTCTCATTATATTGTGGCAGATAATCAGGGGAGACACATGTCATCCTGAACTTAGGAAAGGTGGAGATGGATGATGCAGTACCCAATCTTATCAGCACAAATGTCAGGCATGTGACCTTGTTTTGCTGGCATTCCATGGATGGGCCTACCTGTACCTATTGACAGGCCTATAATCCTGCTATTAATTATTTTGTAAAATTGTTTCTTAATATTAAAGTTCCTGTCTAGGCAATAAAAAACTAACTTACTTGCCACCATTGAAGGCGAGCCAACAGTCTTGAGTTAACACCCTTCACGTTCAATGATTGGCAGAAAAGGTCCATCACATAAGCTATCATGAGCATCCACCACTAATATGTGTTATCAGCAATGAACACTCATATGTGCACCGAGGCAGTTGGGAGTTTAGAGTGCTGCAACCAGGCTCAGCACACAGGACTATGAAGGATCAAGCATGTGGGCTGGTAGGGAACTGAGGTTTGTTTTGTTTTTCATTGTTTGTTTGCCTGGACAGTCACTTTAATATAATGATCCAGCTTAGCGCATAGCAGCATAGCAGAGAAAAGGGAAGAAACCATTTTTGATTGATAGTTGAAGGGTACTGGTGATGTTTCTAGAGTTCATATTAATTATGCAGAATCTCTAGATCACCTAAGCCACACCATGTGGTTAAGCTGTCATTTTTGTTACATATTAAATCAATACATTTATTAAACTCATTGCTTTGTCTAATCATCTTCATTTTACCTCACAGGTTGGTGATCAAATCATTGAGATTAATGGAGAAAGCACAAGAGACATGACACATGCTAGAGCCATAGAACTTATTAAATCTGGAGGAAGACGAGTAAAACTGTTGCTAAAGCGTGGAACAGGGCAGGTCCCGGAATATGGTGGGTTTTCATTATCCTAATGCATTCTCTGTAAATCTTCTTAATGATTTTTAATACTTATGATTAAAATGTAATTTAGCTTAAGTATAAGTATATCCACCATCCAGGTGAAAGCCTTGTAATATCTTAGGCCCTTATTCATCAAGCGATAGCGCCAGGTAGTGTCTGACGAGCGCCAGGTAGCGGCAGCTAACGGCGACTACCGACTCAAGTACGCCCGGCGGCGGTCACAATGACGCATTTATCAAGCAAAATGAGGCTAGCGCCGGCGAGAGCGACGGCTAGCGCGGCATTCATCATGAAGCCGCCTGGACCGAACAGCGCCGCTGCAAATTCCCTCACAGCGCCAGGTATGAGCTGTCGCTCCCTGGCGATGTCCAATGCATTTCAATGGAGCAATCTATAATAATTCATGATTAATTGGTAATAATTTTTTTTTTAATTTTTTTAATGTCAAAAAATCGGAGAACACTTCTGCAATGTTAGGATTTATTTTTAAGTAAAAAAAAAAAATATGTGCAGAATTGATCTAACAGGTCTGAGATTAATGTATTCATAGAACAAAATGATTCTAAAAACATGTATAATGTTACATTCAAAAAATATGGTTGTTTAGGGGTTAAAAACTAGTTAATACAGATCGCCGCCAGCGCTCTGGGGTTTAAACAAGGAATGGACAGCGACAGCACATTCGGAGCGTGATTTTTTGATGAATATGAAGCTAGCCGTTCGCTCTGGCCATTCGTTGTCAGGCGCTCACATACAACGCTGGACCTGTGAAACAGCGACCCCCCAGCCCGTATTCAACATTACCGCACACCGACTGAGTCGCTGTCATCAAGCTAATGCCGGCCAAGCACAGCGAATACTGGCTTGCGCTGAAAAAATCACGCTACAGTCGCTCATCTGTCGCTACCTGGCGCTATTGATGAATCGGCCTCTTAGTGTTCATGGAATACATGCACTTCACAGTGGCATCTGAGTGTAGCAAGAGTTTTAGTACTCTGCAATTGTACCAATATAGAGGAGTTATTGTTACAGCAGTCTGGAAATTCTTAACAATTTCAGTAGAAAAACTGTAGAGGCAAAAATGAAGGCAAAAACACGAATAAATCAATCAAATCAATAGTTTAGAGAGTTTTTTTTAATTTCAGGGTTTTTTTTCAATTAATTCTGGCTCAGATATACCAAAAGCTTAATAGGTGCTACTTAAGATATGATATTAAGTGCAACCCCTCAGCTAGATTTTTAGCACCTAGCCCAGACATCTACTAGTTTACACATTTCCACATGTTTCAGTTCTTTATTTTTACAGAGTATGTAGGTAACTTAATTGACTTTCTGTCTATCAGACTTCAGTAGATCAGGTCAGTTATGCCACATTACTGCACTTACGGGAGCTAATTATGGTGAATCTTTGACTGTGTTGGGAATTTATTAGGACAGCCTGTAAGTGTATGTGGCCTCAAATTAATTAAAGGAAAAGTTCAGACAAATTAAAACACAAACTACATTTTCCTTTCAGCCCTCAAATTTGAGCCAAATTAGGTTCTGCAGGCTGCTGGCTGAACAGTGTTCTCCCAGCCAGCCTCCATGCATGCCCCTACTGCTAGGGGGATGCATTACATGAGCAAACACCATATGCACACCAGGAGCAAGCAGGATAACAACTAAAATAGGTTGGGGCAGTCTGCAGGCCTTGATGGATTGAGCGGGTTTGTTAGTGTAGTGCGGTACGTGCAAGTGGAGTGTGCTCACTATAAAATCTCCGTGATGATGTCATGATTATCATTTAGGGGAACAACACTCACTCTACAAGAAAAATACAATACATGAATACAATCACAATCACATTCCTCTTTAGGGAGATGGAGGGTGTCTTCTATAGATATGGGTCCGTTTGTTATTGCTGTGCCATATAAAATATACCACGGCTTCCAAGTCCTATGAAACCATGGTATAGTGTCAGCTAGCTATCTTTTCGTTAATCACAGTTTGTTAAGGTCCATCCTTTACCTCCTTAAAAGGCAATGGTGAGGATTTCCAGGCCTTAGCAATAACTTGTTTAGTAGAACCATTACTTTTTGAATGCTCTATATCTACACAACTAGGGTATTTTGTACTTCCTTTCTATATGTATATATATTAGATGTAAAACTTTTAATTAGATTATAAAATGAAGATGTGTTTTTCTTTTGCATCTGTTGATATAATTGGGACGCTATGCTCTTACTATTGTGTCATGGGAAAAATGTTCCCGTCTGCAAACGAAATACAGTGCTTCAGTTAACATTTATAGACTGTTTACTTCCATTTCAGTAGGTGATATGTGTTCATACTGGAACTATGAATATCAATTTCTGCAGCCAGAATGACCTCTGTGGTGAACATCCTCTGACTTTTGTAGTTTAAAAAAAAAGTCACACAGTGTTTTGAATATGTTGATCTAGATGTATTCTAACTCATACCCTTATTAGGCTGACCTGTGTTCACCTTGACCCAGTTGAGACACTTTGTTTTTGATCAAATATTGATTCTAATGGATAACCTGACCATAAGCAAAACAATTAGGTCTTTGCACCTAAAAAGTAGCAGAGCCTTTATAAGACTAATACTGGTCCTATAAACCATTTACTGTATTCTCTTCTGCCACAACGCTAGATGTAAAACTTTATGCTGGCTACCAGCACATGCTTCATTTTCTGTAGATATTCTCAGTATATATTTTGTAGAAACCTGGGGGTTAATGCTAAAGATTTGGTAAATCATGTTATCATTTGGTGGTAAAATATAACTTAAATCTAAGTGAGCTTTTTTAACTTGTACACACAAAACAATGTGATGGGGTATTTCTACATGTGACATAAGGATATACGTTTGGAAACAACTACACCCTATGGGGTATGATAAAGACATTTTCTGTATAGTCCATAGGCTGCTGTTGTTTCAAAACACCTCACCTGTAAAAATGCCCCAATCCGAGGCATATGTGATTTTTTTGGGATAGCTTAGAACCACATTTTTTAAATAGATTTTTTAGTGTGTTCAAGTTAGAAAGCTCACTCAGATGTAAGTTGCAATTCACACTCAAAAGCACAAAATTCAACTTGCTTCACCATATAATCTGTGTCCAAAATACTCCATGTATATATATATATATGTATATAAGATTTTTTTCTTCTCAATATCATCTCATCTCATCTGGCACCCTACATTTTACAAAAAAATGGGTGCTGATCCACTCTGGGGGGTATCGCAAATGATGGGGGCTCCCCTCGATTAACTCCCTGCAAACTTCATAAACCTCACCTGTCACCTCACTCCATCAGCAACATGCAGCCGCGTGACTGGCTGGTGACAGTCAGGTGTTCTCATCCGGCCGCCAGGAAAACGGAAGAACCAGAACAGGACTGTGACTGCAGCTATCCAATCACGCAGCTGCATATCGCAGAGGCATATTGGTCGAGGGGGGAGGACCCAGCATTCAGGATGCCCCCCTGGAGTGGACCAATACCTATTTATTGTAATATGAGTGTTGGTCTGGATTAAGTTAGTATGTTTTCCCGTTATACAAAGCAGTGTTTTTTCTTAGAATAGTAGGGTCCTAAATGAACAAAGTAGACCACCCTCTAGCTTAGTACACATGCATAGTACCTAACAATTTGTTGTTACCAGATGCCATGTGATGTGAATTAGTAACATAAATGTAGAGCTTTCACTAATATTTGTTTCATGCATGCCTTATACAAACTTTATTTCTTGTTAGAAACTTTTCTGTAACTTTGCTAATCGTACTAAGAATTCTTTGCTAACAACAGTTCTATATCTTTGTGTCACTGTTCTGTTAATTCTAATGATTGGTCCTAGGCTGTTCCTCCCCTTCCTTTAGGAATGGTACCTTCTTCCAGTCTCTCCATGTGCATGAAAAGTGACAAGCATGGGTCCCCATATTTCTACCTTTTGGGCCACCCTAAAGACACGGTTTGTAAACTCTGCATGCATTTTTTCTAATCTGCTCGTCTCTTGTGCTTACTTTGTTGTGTTAATAATGTATGTCTTTGTAAATATGTGTTCCCATTGATTTTAATTATAATACTGTAGATCAGTACACATCATCCTTTTGTTTTAATAACCCTCATTTTGAATATGCCCTTGTTGCACAACGTTTCCTTAAAATATACAGCAGGCTATATAATAGTCAGGGTATTATCCAGTGAATTGACTCACTGAATGTTGTTGTTTCTCAATGCACTGAAAGGTGCTTATGATAAGACCCCTTCAATAGTTTATAAAAGTGTGTACAAAGGTCCACCTATAACTATCATGGAAAACCATAGTAGAATGACAGTAAAGTGCTTTAAAGGCATTTAATTGAATCTTTATTGCCATAGTTTGGTGATAGTCCTATGAAGGCTGGTGTTCCCCTACTCTGGCATCTTGTGCTATATACTGTTCCTACTAAACTCCTTACACTCCTGCTTCTCCTGAACTGAACTGGACTGGACTATTAACCATGCTGGGTGCTGGTAGGTATATAGCGAGTAGCAATTTCAATTAGATTTTATTCTTATTTAATTGAGAAAACTATCTTGCTGATCCTTGTATTTAAAAGATGTCACTTTGTGCACAGCACCTCATTGCATGCATTTATTATATATTAGATAAAAATAGTTACTGTTAGGAAACATGTATACGTTTTATTGTGCAGTATAATGACGAAATTACTATATAATTACACAGTTTTTTCTACATTTTTGTAATTATTTACTCATTCATTTATTTGAATGACCCCTATATACTTAAGTGTAAGTATCATGACAGTTATGGAAGTATCTAATATTCCAATATGTAAGGGCTTAAATACCTAGCTGTCAATTATACTTCATGGTCAAGCCAGTAAAGGACCTGTGAGAAAAAAGTTTATGTCTATGGTAGATCATGGCTTGTTTTGAATGTGGTTGTTAGGCTGGCTTTACCAGACGAAGTCTATGTATGTGGCATGTGTCTGATATGCCAAACACTGAGGATATTGGCCTAAATGTTTGTGCATCAATGTAAAGCATCAGCCATTTGATTAAAGAAGATTTAGGTTATGATATTAACAAAACTGTAAAACTACATTAAATATAATTATATGCAACAGCCAATTTGTCTATAACACTGTAAAATACAAATACATTAAATGTTGTTTGTCATAGACCTCCAACTATATTTTATAGTAAAGATGAGGTAGAACGCTGTGGCATTTTACTCTTTCAAGATTTCTTCACTCAACTGAAAATGTATTAACCACAGTCTCTCCCTAAAACCCCTAGAGCTCTGCTTCAACAATAATCTTGTTTTTATTTTTGACTTCCACATCTCTTAATAGAAAGTACAATTATGGGCCTGATTTATCAAGCACTTTTGCCAGACAATGCCACTTCAGTGTAAATTGTGATTTATACATTTGTTAGTATGTTGCTGCACTGCTAATGTTTTAGTAAATGTGCTTCTTGTAGCACAGCAAAATGCAACTGTGAAAAAAAAGATTGTATTTTTTCTACTCTAATTTGCACTGTCTGGCAGAAGTGCTTGACCAATCAGGGCCTAAATCTTCACAGTGGACACACAAGTAAAAAAAACCTGCTCTAAAATACAAAAAACATTTTGCCACAGTTATAAATTAAATGCTAAAATCACCTAAAAAGGATGTTTTTGCTTTGGGTACACCCTGTCTATTGTAAAGTACCTGTCAAATTTCCTGCCGTCTTTTAGCTTCTCAGTAATTGCTTCATTTTTGAAACGTGTATAAATAAGATGGGGATCATAAAAGGTCTTGGCTACCAAACCAACCCATAATATCTTAAATGCAAAAAAAAGTGATAGCACAATTATGTGTTTTGCAGTGAAATAGTTTTCTTTGTTTTTATTATTTAATTGGATCTTTGATATATAGAGTATTTATCTATATACAGGGTTTTTTGTGCAAAGTAGATGGTAACAAAGAATGATGTAGGTTTTGTATTTCGGGTGAGTAGCATATATAAATATATAAAATGGTGGAAAGCTGTACAGGAAGGCTATTCCCAATGAATATAAAACTTAAATAGACCTTGGTGTATTCTCAATCTTGGCTAGATAGCCAGTAAAATGAAGTAAAACTAAATAAATATGAGAGTTAAACTGGAACAAAACCCAACATGACTGGCCCTGGAAACTAAACAATTCCAGAGCCTAATTTGTAATGGTACAAATAATTTATTTAGAGGATGTCTGTACTATAACATTTTCCTGCTAAGTAATATACTGCTGCACAAGAAATATTTAGGATAACGTGCATTTGCCATACTTTTAAGGGTTTTTTTTAACCTTTTCGAGAGGAGCAATACCTTTGGTGCAGTTTACGTTCTTCACATTTTCACATATTAGCCTACTAAGTGTAGAATCCTTTTCTTTTTGGATGTGCCAGAAAATGTGGTATTGATAACATTTTAACATAATTGAACTATGCAAGAAGGTGGGGGGGGGGGGTATTGGCGCTTTTCTTTTTTAGATTTGCCAGGAGTTCTGTGTTCTAGGCTATATAAAGTACAATGCATATCCTTTTGTAATAACCTATTAGGATCCTTGTAGCTTCATTACTTTCTTCATTGCCTGCAATTTTTGAGGAACATTATTAAAAGGTTTAGGCTAGAAAGCATCTGATTGCGAGATGGGGCAATTACAGAAAACCTTATTCTGATATGAACTTGGGCATGAACAAAGAAAATTACAGCTTTTGTGTATGTGTGTGTTACTGAATACTATTAATCTTTTTAGTATTGTGTTTTAGCCTGGCTAAGAGAGCTGCTGAATGTGTTTGAGCAATATAGTGTTGAATTCTCTTAACTCAGGTTAACTGGTGAAGCAAAACTAAATCCTCTTTTACACTGCTTGATAATGTGTGATTCCCAACTATAGGAACTGTTATTGTCCATGCTAACCTTTAACTTACAGTAATTAGGCAGAAGTCTCTAATTTACTGTAGACACAGGCATGGCATGTCCGCATGGGGAGCTGTTGGCCTTTGAACTGTTGTACCATGCTGGAAAAAAAGTGTGTAAGTCGTACCATATATTTATAAAGCAAAATAAGGGGTCTTCTGGACTAGCGGCCAACCTTCTAGCAAGCAAGAGGTAATATGAAAGTCATGTAAGTGGGGTATAAAGTATATAAATTGGATTAAGAAGGGGAGTTATTCAAGAATTTTGTGTAGAGATGTAATTCTCAAATAGCTCCTCTTCATCCATTCCTTATCTCCTCAACAATATTAGGAAGTCATTTTACTAATGCATGCTTGCTTTGCAGTTCTAATATTAGTCACACATGTTAACAAGTTTAATTTTGTTTTCTCATGAACACATATATTTTCATGGATGGGCCACTTTTTCCACTTGTGAGAAGGAACATTTCAGTGTATGCACAGATTTAGAGGTTTGGTAAAGTGCAGTGGTAGCCTATATAGCAATTAGACATGCAAATATGTGTAAGTAAAATAAATAATATGAACTAATATTGACTGCAAGGTGACATATTATACTTATTATACTGTATACAAATATACTAGGTATCCTAAAACTAATCTAGAGAATAACAAGACAAAACTGAGAGTCCCACACTCTCTAATCCATCCCCTGAGTGAATGGCACCACTCAGATTATAGTTGCAAATTATTGCTTCTTTATTCAAAACATTTTTTACTATGTACACACATATTAAAAAGTTAATTAAAATACATATATATATACAATACCCCGAAGGAAGGGGGGGGGAAGGGGGAGAAAAAATGGATGGAGGGGGGCAGGACAACACTATACAGAGTGTCCAGATGTAAATGCTTAGAGGCTGTAATAATCAATCAAATATACCTATAAATCTGCTACTTCTCTAACTCCCTACACTGCCTATCTAAACGTGACTAAATCATGAAATCCAAATATTATTAATATAAAAAAACGTGCAAAAAATATTTTATATACATAAAGTGCTATGTGCCGTGTGTTAAACCAACCTACACACATCTATCATAAGGACAGCCATGGGGAGGCCAGCACACCCCCTCCTCTCCCAGCCGACGCGTTGCGTGACGTCCCGCATCACTTCTCCAGGGCAAGGCAAAGATTCTCTAGAGAATCTAGATAATCTAGAGAATATGGTGCAATATGATCTTCACATTAGACACCCATTGTTCATAAAATGGATGTTGGATCAGCTCAAGTCAAGGGATCTGGTGGCAAATCATTATTCATTCTTCACATATATTCTTGTCTAGGATAAACATCTTCTACCTACGCTGCACATCTACATCCAGTATTGATGACTCTACCACAAATAACTTTATCATCTAACAGCAGAGAAAGCATATATATTAGCATCTTGGAAACAGACTGTGTTCTAGGAACAGTATAATGCCATGAGATAAAACTAGAAACTAGAAGGAGTGCTAATGCAAACATGGTCTAATTTTGAAACGCAAAATAAACATGCACATATACCTGGCATGAAAAAACCCACCAAGTTATATTTATTGTTAAAGACGTTACTTTCAACTTTTACAGGATACCTGAACTCCTAGTGCCCATCCCATGAGCAAGCATGTGCTGGTTAAAATGCTGATCTGTGTGGATATTTTACCCATAATACACTGCTTTGTACAAGCTAGCTCAGGAGAGGGGAGCAGGGATTACTTTTCACCCTTTACATTAATCTTTAAATTGAATGGAAAACATTGGTAGTATTTTACACAGGGTTTTTTTTATCCCCCTATTCAAACATCTAGCTTGCGTGTTGCATGTAGCCCGTTTCTGCAATATTCTTTCTTTAAAGAATCACTTTTAAGTATTTAAGTAGCATTTGGAGCTCACTATATGTGTAGTTATATCTAGGTTGAGACTGATATTCTTAGATTTCTAAATATCTGCCCAAAGCTTATGGATATTATTATTCTGCTACAGTTGTGATTGTAGGGGACTGTTCCTTTTTGTCTGAAGGCCCTGCACCTGGTTTAAGTGGCTAAATGGCTTTTAGAACCAAAATCACTATGTTTTACATAGTATTTAACCTCTTCTACCGATAAAAGGATCAGGGACGTATTCAGGTAGACTCACATAGAGTTTCCAAATAAAGATCAAAGAAGAATACATTTAAACCGGATCAAGACCCATTTGACATAAAATGGATGTTGGTCTGCTCCAGGGGAGAGGGCATCCCAGTTACCAGGTTCCCCCATCAATTACCCTCTTGCAAGCCGTGTAAATTTTACCACGTTCGACCAGCCTCCGGGAATGCAGATTAGAGTACGATTTTCAAGGTTTACAAGTGTAAATCCAGAGACGGACCCAGAAACCGTCACCCCCCCCCCCCCCCCCCCCCGAAGTGGAGCAATGCCTATTTTATGTAAAATGTATATTAGTCTAGTTTAATAACTGGTGGTAGGTATGGATATTATTCTTTCGGTATTCAGGCTGAGACTGATATCCATTCATAAACTCCTAAATATCTGTGCTGGCCCAAAGGCACAGGCACAATAATGTTTTGCTGTTATATGGAACATGGCGATTATTGTGTGGTTTGGGGGTTCTACGCAATGATTGACATTATTAATATTTATCTTCATGTTTTAACCAGAAATATTATAGGTGTATCAATTGTTTTGACTGATCAACATATAATACAACCAATACTACAACGCTCTGTTTAAATTTTCCTCCTTCCCTAGTCGCTATGACAAGATGGGGGGGTTAAAAAAAATGAAATGCCTTACCTAGACCAGTGCAGTTCCCCCAGGAATTTCAGCACTGGGTGAGGTAATCCTGGATAGGCTGTACAGAGTGGGATTACATTCTTTGCACATACCTGCCCACTTGAACAGGTAGACTTGCATGCGCAGCATGGGGGATGCCTTTCTATGCAATCTCTGTACAGCTGTCCTCTATAGAGCCTGTGACAGTACTCACTTTCCTAGACAGGTAGGTGTTTCATTCTTTAATCCCTCCCAACCCATAAAACTGTAATTGTAAAGAGAACTCGAAGCTTGCTATAGACATGATATGTCCGTCACACACTGGTTTTGCCAACATTGCTCTTTTAACTTTTAAGCCCATACTATCTGAATATACAGTGTATTGAAAAAGTATTCATAACCCCTTTAACATTTCCGAATGTTTAAATGCTACATCCACAAACTATAATGATATTTAAGTGATAGAAAATGTGTGTAAAGAATTTTTCGATTTTTAAAAACATAAACAATTAAAAGTGTGGCGTGCATATGTAATATTTGCATATGTATATATAGGGAACATTAGTGTATAAACAACATAATGAAAACCAAGAAATATGCCAGGCAGGTCAGGGATAAAGTTGTGATGAAGTGTATGGCAGGTTTCAGTTATAGAAATATAGCCCAAGCTCTGAACATCTAAAGAAACATTCTTCAATCACTCCTCCATAAATAGGAGTATGGCACAACTGCAAACCTACCAAAACATGTCTGCCTACCTAATCCTCAGCCCAGGCGGGAAGAACACTAATTAAAGAAAAAGCCAATCGGTCCAGGGTCCACCTGGAAGAGCTGTAGAAAACCACCTTTCAGGTGGCAGAACCTGACCCCATAACAACTATTGCTCATGCATTGATTGGAAGATGGATGGAGCTAAATACAGGACAATCTTGGATCTTGGTTCACCTTGTATCTGGTCAACAACCCTAAAATTGCAACCAAATCTACAATGAAGTGGTTTAAATTAAAAATATTAATGTGTTTGAATAGGCCAGTCAAAGTCCAGCCCTAAATCCTATTGAGAATATGTGTCATGACTTGAAAATGTTCGAGTTCCAGTTGCAGCATTCCAGTTGCCGCTGTAATGGTAGCTATGGGTGGTCCTACAAATTATTTACTCAGGGGACTGAATACATATGCACACCACACTTT
Source organism: Gastrophryne carolinensis (assembly GCA_027917425.1). Classification (NCBI taxonomy): domain Eukaryota; kingdom Metazoa; phylum Chordata; class Amphibia; order Anura; family Microhylidae; genus Gastrophryne; species Gastrophryne carolinensis. Next base: position 236,932,849 of record CM051238.1, on the reverse strand, counting down.
TATTTAGTTATTTTAATTTGGAAAAGCAAGTATAATTTTATTTACACTTCACAAATTCTTTCCACTTTTCTTTGCTCTATCACATAAAAACTCAATAAAATAAATGTAAGATTGTGGCTGTATTATTCAAAGATTTGGAAAAGTTCAAGGGATAAGAATATTTTTTCAAGGCACTGTACATTGCCATCTACATAGGTTAACAGGCAAACATCCGTGCCATTGGCCTAGTGTTGGAGCAAACTTGAAAATCAGAATTTAATCTTTTTACATGTGACTATAATATATTTTGGAAAGATGAAAACCAAGTTCAAAATAATTGACAATTTAGTTTACATTTGATTGAGGCCATCCATGAAAACTGTATGAAATGACACCAATGGGAAAGACACAGTAGACAATGGTGCCTACAACATAAGTATTATAGTTCTGCTAAATGCATCACTAAATGAAGTGCATGTCAATCTTTCAGTTTGGTTCTTTAGAATCATACATGTATATATGTAAAGTAAAACAGTGTATAGCGCACTGTTTTCACAAGCTTCTAGCATGCTGTCTATGGAGCACACTGCACTTTGCATGATGACATAGCACAGCAAGTTTCACGTGCCCTGTAGCAACTGATCATGCCACACTGCTTATGGATAATGCTCAAACATGCAACTGGTAGTTTGAATTCCCTCTTTGTGTTAGTTGGGAAATCATTTTTTTCAATTTATGGTTGGAATAGCTTTTATAGCAGTGGTATGTAAATATTTTACATTTTAGTTGGTAAGGAAGCTTTCTGTCATGTAATGCAATTGTACAAATCTTAAAAGTATACAAAATTTAAAATAGGTCATCAAAATGGATGATTTGCTAAAGAGAAAGTGATTATTGATGCCGGTGCTCAGATGGGAAGGAGTATATTCGAGTTTTCTTTATTCCAATAGTTACATTCATAATGCAGGTGTACTGCAAAAAATATGCATGCTTTTATGCCTTGCCATCTTTTTTCTGTACACCAAACCCATCTTTTTATGCATATTTATAAAAATATAGCTGGAAAAGTGATACACAATGGTGGTGAGAATTTGAAAACATGGGAGACATACAGCATTTATTCTATTGACTTTTACTGAGCTTACTGTCTAGCAAAACGTGATGGGAAAACAGGTGTCCAGACTACAAAACTGACAAATTGAAGCTTAGAATTATAAAGTGTCACAGAAACAAAGCATACAAAAAGATAACAACCATCCTCATAAATAGGAAGAAAAACAAAATAAAAGTGACATAAAGAAGCAGCAATGATTGTTGCTCATTTATTTGCATATCCCATTAGTGGGGACAAATAACAGTTCAACCTGAAACAGGAAGCATAAAGCAGCAATAGAAAGTATGTGGTATAAAGTATATGCACATGCAAAGGCTCAAACCTTGGGCCTGATTTATCAAGCACTTCTTCCAGACAATGCCATATCAGTGCAAATTTATACTTTTTTTAGCATGTTGCTACACCTCTAATGATTAAGTAGAGCATAAATTAGATTTTGCACTACTCTAATTTGATGTGGCAATGTCTGGCAGAAGTGCTTGATAAATTAGGCCCTTTGACACAGACTCAACAAAAAAAAAGCCTTAGCCTGCTATTTCTGTTTAGAAGACTAATGGCAGAAGGATCTGCTCTAAGTAAATAGTTTTGTATGTTTTTTGTACGTTTCAAAGCATTGTCTTTTCACTTGTTTTTCAGTAAAGGCTAAAGTTAAACGGCAAATTTTGCAATGCAGACAAAACCGGTTTCGTTTAGTTTGAGGAAATGACAAGGGGATAAAAAATAAATGGAGTTACTCTAATGACGTGTCCAGCATTGTGTGAGTTAAAGTTAAACGTTGGATATAATAAACAGCTTACTTGTACATTTTTTCAAAATACAGGTTAATTATATAAATTATTACCAAAGGCTAGGCTGTTAGGCTTCCAATCATTAAAATGTAATTCTGCAAGGCTCTACAGCTTGCTGCAAGAATCAAGTTTTTTAACACTGTGTGACCATAATGGGGGGTAACGCTAACTATTTAGTGAAGCAAGTGACCAGGCCCGCTCTCTATTATAATGAATGGCCAGCGGACAGAGACAAGCGCAACCAGCGAAAGCTGCAGGACTCAGCGAGCAAGGTCGCTATTGGTTGTGGAGGACAGAGTGCCCCCCGCCATCCCCAGCCCTCGTTCTCAGAAACCAGAAGGTTTCCAAACAGCAGACAGGGCTTCAGCCACTGTGCAGAATAGAAGGTGAGTGGCTGTGTTTTTGGAGGGTGGTTTATTAACCCTTTAACTTTAAAGTCCCTGTCCAGGCACGCACTAACCACGCACTAAACAGTGTTAAATGAGCCATTTCAAACCAGTAACCTCAAAATCAAATTTGATATAAAAAAGGCTTCACCATATAAAGGCTTCGGTAATACCGAAAAGGGCGGGTGTGAAGCGGGGTGTGTGGCACACCAACAATATCCATTTTTCAGGTGAGTACTCACAAAATGGTATTATTCTTGGTGTGCCACACACCCCGCTTCACTTCTTAAATATTCATTACTTCATGGGACATCCAAAAGCAGTGTCCACAAGGGCTGGGCAACTCAAGGCCAGGTGAAGCATAACTTAAACGACTGCAGTCTGCAGAACTTTGCGGCCGAAAACAGCATCCGCTGAGGCCCGCACATCAACTTTGTAAAACTTAGAAAAAGTGTGAACAGAAGACCAAGTGGCGGCCTTACAAACCTGTTCAACAGAAGCTTGGTGCTGAAATGCCCAAGACGCCCCAATGGCGCGAGTAGAATGAGCAGTGATACGAAAAGGGGGAACTTTCCCCTTCGCAGAATAGGCCGCAGTAACGGCCTGACGTATCCACTTGTTAATGGCAGATTTGGCTGGTGCCAAACCCTTCTTAGGCTCATGGGGCACAACAAAAAAGGAATCCGTCCTACGAAAAGGAGACGTGATAATCAAGTAGTACTTAACACAACGTACTACATCCAAACAATGCAAAACCCTCTATTTGTCATTCTTAGGATTAGGACACAAGGAGGGAAGAACAATATCTTGGTTCAAATGAAAAGCAGAAACAACCTTAGGAAGAAGCCTGGCTTGAACCGAAGGACCACTTTATCCTGATGCCTCTCAAAGTAAGGCGCCTGGATAGACAAGGCCGCCAACTCTGACACGCCGGACCAAAGTGATCGCTACCAAGAAGACAATCTTCTGAGTCAGGGTAGACAAAGCAATATCTCGCAAAGGCCCAAAAGGAGGCGCCTGAAGAGCAGAAAGAACCAAATTCAAATCCCAAACAGGGAGTAATGGTTTCCTGGGAGGCCGCACATGCGTAGCCCCCCTGGAAAAAAATTTTTAACTAAAGGTTCAAGCGCAACACTCTTCTGAAAAAAGATAGATAAGGCAGAGACCTGCCCTTTCAACTTACTTTAATTTAATTTAGTTAAAATACAAACACAAAAGTTTGTTATAGAAGAATATCCTTGGTGCTTGCCATGCTACCAATCCAATTCCCCATTGAATTCCACAATGCAAATGTAATCATCATTGTACTACAAAAATTTTTTTTTTTTTTTTTTTTTCACAGTTGTCAACTGTCTTACTTGCCAATGCGCAGGTTATTACTAACACAATAGAACATATTGTACATTATAGACAATTAAACTTGCTCAATGATTCACTTGCCCAAATCATAGCGGTGAGTAATATCATGTAATAAGCGGTAAACTAGTTTCACCCCCACTAGGGGGCTTCTTCAGTACCAAACCGCACTTAAGGGCACTTGATCAGCCCATCCAGGCCCGTTAGATTATTCCAAAAGCCTCATGTCCAGGTGCACAATCCCAAAATTGATGCTGGATGGACAGGTTTAGATATCCCAAGTTAGTTAGTGCTCCGTTCGCCAATTATGAAGGAACGGCGTCTGCCCTATGTTGAGAGGTTCCCTATTCCTCAATGATAAGGGAAGCAGAAATACAGGCTTGGGGTCCGCTCTCTCAGCTAAGATGTAATCCGCTGGTCTGCCTGGTAACCATCCAGGGCAGGTCTAAAGGAGCCCGCCCAGCAATACACGTCCGTGCATGTTGTGCTGTATGCTTGACCCGGATACTTAGCTGGAGACCAGAGTCCAGCCCTGATTGTAAAACCTGGAGAGCGAAACGACCCTACAAGGAAAAATCTTATCTCACACCAAGCAATATAGGCTTTCCAAGTCCTATAGTAGGTGATGGAAGAAGACCTCTTCCGGGCATTGATCAGAGTCTTAAATGACTGAATCAGAAAGACCCTCCTCCTTCAGGATGGAGGTTTCAGCAGCCAGGTCATCAAACCCAGCGCTGGTAAATTGGGGTAACACAATTGACCCTGAGTGAGCGGATCGGGCCGAATAGGTAGAACGAACTGGTCCACTGCCAGCCGAACGATATCTGTGAACCTCACTCGTCTTGGCCACCTTGGGGCCACGAGAACAGCGTACACCCTTTCCAGAGCCAACTTCTGAAGAACCCTGCCCAGCATGGGTATCGGAGAAAACAGGTATAGAAATCCCAGAACTCCCCAGCTCAGGGACATGGCGTCCACTGCCAGAGCCAGAGGATCCTGGGAGAGCGACACGAAGTTCGGGAACCTGTGATAGTGATGAGGGGCCAACAGGTCCACCTCCGGGGTCTCCCATTGGAGACACAGTAAGCGAACCACCCGAGGATGGAGAGCCTATTCTTCCAGATGGGGAGAGCTCTTGCTCAACCGGCCCACTACCTGTCTCATCACCACTGGAATGTGAACCGCCAAGAGACAGGGAACATGGAACACTGCCCATGTCCGGACCAGGGACACCACTCTGAGAGTACTCAGACTGCGCGTCCTTCCCTGAAGACCAACGTAAGCAACCGCTGATCGATTGTCTGAACACATCTGGACCAAAAGGCCCAGAACGTACTGAGTCAGGAGAGCAAACACCTGACGGATGGTTCTCAGATTCAGAATATTGATGGGACAGTGGGGCCTTTAAGCTCTCCACTGCCCCTGGGACCGCGGTTCCTTCCAGAATCTGCCCCATCCCGACAGACTGGCGTCCGTGGTGACAATTTTCCAAAAGGGGGGTCAGGAAAAGCCTGCCCTACACAAGATTGGTCGAGACCAAACACCACAGGAGGGACTGCCGTACACGGGAGGACAACTGGAAGGACTGATCCAGCGACTGAGGTTGCTGGTCTTAACACGCTAACAGAAATAGCTGAAGCGTTCTCGTGTGAATTTGGCAAAAGAAAGACACACTCTGTCTTGATGAGAGTTCAGGCCAGGATGAACCGACCCATGAACGGACCGTGAAGAAGGGTGAGACTCGAATTCCAGGTCGTAACCGGGCGACACTACCTCCTGGATCCATCTGCCTGGAACCACTTGGTTCCAATGGTAGAGGTGTCGCAATAGTCCCCCCACCCGCACGGGTGAGGGCAGCCCCTCAATGCTGAGTGAGCTTATCAGCAGGTTTTTGGGCTTGGTGCCCCAGGACTGAGTGGGCCGGCCACGGCCCCTCCCCCGAGTCCAACCTGCGCCACAGGTAGCGGGAAAGGACGCACCCCTGCCCGCTCTGAATCCTCGAAAGGAAGGCCTACCGGAACTTGTCCCCCTGAAGGGACCACAGGGCCTCTTGCATTGAGGCATCTTACCACCCTTTGCGACAGAATCAATTTTCTCCTCAAACAGACGCAACCCCAAAAAGGGGAGAGCTGTGAGCACCCTTTTTGGAAGCCGTGTCCGCTGACCACTGACGCAGCCATACTGACCCGCGAATAGCCACCAGCATAGCTGCCGCCCTGCTACTCATAATCAGCGCCTGGTCCTGAGCAGCCAGGACATAAGCCACAAAAGATTCACACTGCTTAAGCGCAGTGAACTGTTTGCAAGCGGGATTAAGATCCTCATATAGCCCTTGAATTAAGGATTTAATTGCCAATAGCAGAAGGGCTGAAGCACATACCGGGCGCAACGCTGACCTGGAATAGATTAAAACCAAGTCGAGCGTATTTGGTCAATTCGACGATCTTCCCCATCTTTGGGGACAGTGGTCTCAGCAGATTGTACCATAGCCGAGCTGGAGAGCCCTAGTACAGGGGTAGCCCCAGGCGGTCTCCCATCCAAGTACTGACCAGGCCCGTCACTGCTTAGCTTCCAAGATCAGACGAGACTGAGCGCATTCAGGGCGGTGTGGCCGTAGGCCTCAAAAAAATGTAATTAGCATATGCCCCCTTGTGCTCTTATAGTCAACAAAACATAAGCACAATGGCCAACTGGAAGGAATTCCAGATAACCGCGTGGGATGTTCCCATTCCTTAAGAACCACCCTCTCAAAGAGGTGTTGTCTGGGGAAAAACCAAACGCGGCTGAGGCTCTTTAAACAACCAACCCCTGGCGGGGCGGGCGCCTCAGGCATATCTAAACTCAAAATTTTAAACATTTGAGCCAGAATAGAGGGGGTGTCCAAAACAACCCCCTCTGACCAATCGCCAATCTCATCAGCCACAAGCTGACCTGTCGGCTCATCTGACTCAGACGGGAATTCATCCTCGTCCGGGCATCCATCGGACCATTCCACAGGTACACAAAACTGGTCCTGTGGAGCCGAAGGTACCGGAGTCAGGTGCCTTCGTTTTGCAGCGACCTTTAACGCTGCTTTAACGGGCATTACTTTCCGGGGGCTGGGCTGTGCTGCCACCTCGGAATGCGAATCCCCACTTTGACAGTGTCATGCGGGGTCCGGAAATAGGGAGGGAGAGGTAGGAGAAGATGAAGGATGCGATGGCCCCGCAGCCGAAGCAACGGACTGGCGCGCAATAGTCTGTTTTGCACAAGGGATGCAAATAAAGACATCATCAGCTGGGAGTGGAACCCTATAACCTACGCACCCCCCAAACGGCTCACAGAACCGTTTCCGGAAATTACGGAAGCCTCAATATGGTGATTTATGGTATTCGCAATACTGGGACTTTTAAGGCATAAGCCAACCCGGGATGCCCCTTTATTAGTAATGTCCCGGAAGGGAGGATTTTTTTTTCTTTTTTTTTTTAATTTTTTTTTTTTTTTTTTTTTTTTCTAAGTTAAGTTAAGGTCCCCTTTAAAGAACTATATATATATATATATATTTATATATAGTCTATGTATATATACATTCACAAAGATATCCCAATAATTAGCCAGGCACATAGAGCCAGAGGGCCACCATAAGCAGGGATCCCAGGATCTGCAAGGAAAAACCATCAGATCCTCACATGTGTATAAACAAACATAAGCATGGCACCAAAGTGCCCTTAAATCACGCCCCCTTAATACAGAGTGACTCCCCACTGTATTACTGCAAGGAATGCATTCCCCATTTAATGGCCCCAACGGGAGGGGCCGCTTACCTGGACAGCAAAGGCAGCAGCCGGAACAAGACTGCAGCCAGCAGCCAGCACGGAAGACAAAGTGCGGCCGTGCGCCCATGCGATTTCCTGCATTGAAGGAAGCAAAACGCTGGGCCCGCCGCAGACGCCGCAGACGTCGGCGCCGCGCGTCAGCGGGCCCGCCCCCCCCCCCTACGCCGATCAGCTGGAATCACTTACAGCTGGGCCACAACACGTGCGCTCAGGCGGCGGAGGGGGGAGGGTAAAAACCGCATGGTGGTGTACAATGCAAACATGAATGCCAGGCGAGGAGAGGGGAGAGGGAGGGAGGGGAGAGGGGGCCACAAAGCAACAAACTGCAAGAGAAGTGGCCAGCCTTTACCCAGCGCAGCCTGCCCTTAAAGCAGACCCAAAAAAAAAAAAAAAATACACATGCTACAGTGAATGCATAAACATGACACATATGTTAACATGCAGTGATACAAGTGAAACACACATACTAAAGCACACCCTCATACACCCCCCCCCCCCCAGTGAAGGGAGAAAGGACCGGAACGGGGGAGTAAGGGGCTACGGGGACCCTCGGGACAGGGGCATCCCATTTCCGGATCACCATGCCGGATTGCCGCATTGCCCCCAAAGGAGGGGGACGAGCGGAGGAGATAAGCTCCTAGGCACCAATAGTGCCGTCTACCAATTACCCGGTGAGCAGCCTAGGCTGGGAGGCTTCCTATCCACCATAGAGGTATACAACTCAAACCGGGCAGAAATAGACCAAAAGGGGGGTGGCGGGGTAAGCCCCGACCTACCTGTAAGCAGGAAACTTCCAACCTCTGTTTGTCAAGCAGAGAGAAAAATACTGGTGATTGAAGGGAGGTACCAGGTATATATAGGCCGGAAGGGGGCTCGTTACAAGACTTCCTCTCTGCACTACGTCACCTGCGGTGGATTAACCCATGAAGTAATGAATATTTAAGAAGTGAAGCGGGGTGTGTGGCACACCAAGAATAGCTCATATTATATGTAAATAGCTTATTTAGTCTAAGCAAAGTTGTTTTCTTTTCTTTAATTTTGGGGTCATGGCTGTGTTAAGAAAGACATGTCAAGATGCAGCTTTATTGATCATGAGTATGCTTGTTCTGAGAGGAGCAAGGAATAGAGTGGCTGTTAGATAACTTTTTGTCTGAGGAATGAAATTAAAAGAAGGACAAATTTTGGAGCCCTGCTACGACTTCTACCTGGTGCTGCAGAAAATGGAGCACATAGGACAGGCAACAAAAAAAAAATGCAATAAAAAAGATGCATCATTTTTCCAATAGTAAGGATAATTTAGTAAGGAGTTTGTAAATCAAAGCATGTTATTGGTTGGACAAAACTCCTAATTCTAAAAAATTATGTATTTCACCTGTAAAAATACACTATCATGGGGGGTAATTTTTGGGTAACTTGGGTAACTAAAAAAACTGGTGCACCCAGAGTTATACCGAGTAGCCCGTGTTTTAACTTAAAAAAAATAGTGCCTCCATATTCCAGGAACTTCCATGTACAGAGGTAACCATTATTTTCAATGTCAGTCAGCCATACATAGGCCACACCCATGCATGAGCTTCACAACGCATGGCTGTGGATCGCCTAGTTATCCCTTGAACTGCCCGGCATTGGAATATTAGGAAAAATCCACAGAAGTCTTTTCCTTTAAACTTACTTCACTATATTAGCATGACCCACACTGCTAATTCTTCCCTATGCATTTTAAACTTTCCATACAGCCAAGCGTGAAGGAGTCACATTGTTGCACTGGCAAAATGTAACATTTAGCTATGTTACACCAGTAAAGAATTTATGTGGATTTTATTTTTTTGTTTTTTTATTTTGATCTATTCCTTTTATCATCTTATTTGTCAAACTAAAAGGGAATAAATGATGTAGTGAATGTTGATGACTCTGCGTCAAAAGGACCCCTGTGATAATCAGGTGGGAAGTTATAATGTATCCTGATGGTTTTGTACCCAATGGGCTTTGGGTTCAGGTCCCCTGAACATTGTCAGAATTCCTGTTGTTACAGTGTAAAAATCCAGTCAACTGTGTAGCATTCTAAGCAGTCAGACACATGACTCCTTTTACAATATAACAATTGGCGCTCCCTGGTGTGCTGCATTGTATAGCAGTCAGCTGTCCTTCTAATAGCTTACTGCCGTGTGGGAGTAATCTCTCCATTGCGCTGCTGTGATGGAGAGATCAATCTTAAAAATGCTGTATCTGTAGGTTTTGGATTGTTTGCTATGGGACAGAAAACACTGAACTTAAAATGTAATGAATGGATTTGTGGTTTGATGTTAATAGGTAGTTGCATTTGTTTTACATCTTAGCAGTGAGAGGACACATATAGATCTAGATGATAAGGCTCCAAAGCATCTGAGCACTGGCATCTTATTGTACAGTAAATTACTCCAGTCCTGGGTAGAAATTTGTATTGTTTCTTAGTATTGGCACTGCTGATACTGGAGGACATTTAGCCCATTTCTGCAGTGTATTTATGATGACTCAGAGGTAATTCAGACAAAGACTTTTGACCATAAGCTTAAGTCTTGTCTCCATTATATCACCCAAAAACAATTAAGTGGCTTCTTCTATTGATTGTCCTCTTTGCCGTATGCAGGCTTCCAAGCTTTTTATATTGGTCTCAGCTTTCAGAAGATTTGTTCAGTTGGTAAGTTCTACATACCTAATTTTGCTACAACCTGGAGATACTTACTGAAAATCAAACCTGTTTCCTAAATGTATCTATAAACCAAGTAAAGGGTGTAAGAGGACAACATGTATGTGTGTGGTTTAAATTTAGAAAATATATAATGAATGGTAAAATAAATACCATTGTTACATATTAAACTGTTCAAACCCGACATAATTAAAGTGAGATTTCCACCTATTTAACACTAATTCAAATCACATTTGCAGGGACTCGTTATTCACTCACATTCACTCTTGGAGAACTGCCTTATCCCAACTGCCGGTCAATTCTCACGGCAACCATCTGAAACTAGGGGGGCTCTTTAACCTATTTTGAGTTTTCAGAGACTTTTCCACTAAATATTGCTATTGTACAGTTCTACAGGTGAGATACATAATACAGGCAGCAAGTAGCCGTGATCCTATCCTACTTAAGTGAATAAAAATGGCCAAAGTTGGGTGCTGTGTATATATATATATATATATATATATATATATATAGAGAGAGAGAGAGAGAGAGAGAGAGAGAGAGATATTTTATATTATAATTATATATTTTTTTAATCAAATGAGGTATATGCTAAATGCATATCAATACTAGGGGAAATTAAGCCTTGTCATACCCATAAGTAGTGGCAGTAGCAGAAATTAGGTGATTGAGTGATGGAGGAATCACCTATTATCCCTTGCAACACTGAACCTGCCTTGGGAGGGTCATGCTAAGTGTTTGGCGAAGCCAGTGTGACTTGCAGTGTGCTTTGTCGTGTGGATTTCAACCTGCTTCTCGGTGAGCTTTTTATCATTTAGACCCAAAAAATACAAAAAAGTCTGTTCTACCTTTTTCCCTCAAAAATCTCCTGTAACTGTGATGAGACATTTGTACAGATGATTATCATTTTCCCAAACAGGCAAGGATGTTTTTTTTTAAGTTTGGAAATAGCACCCCATGGGCTATGCAGAAAAATGCGGCAAATTATTTAGCATAGCTCAAACTTAAAAAAAAAATGCCCTTACCTTATTGTGTTAATGCTTAAAAGCTCACCGGGATGCAGGTTGCAATCCACACCACAATGCACAATGGCTGCACCAAATAATTAGCATGACCCTCTTGGTCACACATAGATGATTCTGCTTCTGATGGGAGAAAGCACCCCTTGCATGGAGCAGGTAAGTATTTCATTAAATATGAGTACTCATGGACATAAACAGAAGGAAAACTGTAGATCTGTAGACCTTGTAAAAAATTTTGCTGATCATTCATGTCAATGGTTTATTATGACCAAAACACATGGATTTAAAAAATTTATATTTAAAAATATGTATAACATTTCTGCTGTGTTCAGCCAAAAACAACTTGAATTGCTGACAATTAGTATTTTGGAATGGAGAATGCTGTTGGAATGAATATTAAGACAAATTGTGGCAATAATATGCCGCTTGAATAGGTGGTGAAACATCTTAGAAAAACACAACATATCAAGCTGTTGACTTTGCTAGAGATAACCTGGATTAATGTGAACCTTCACATGCATAATGATGAGCAAAACAAATCAATTGAAAAACGAACTTAAGACAATCTTGCCTGTACTTGGCATGCATCAACCTGTATTTATTTTTTATTGAGGCTGCCAGTCAACAGACTGCAATCGCGGTATCATAATGTGGCACCAAAGCTATATTTGAATAAAATTGTTGTCTGTGTCCCATATTTTTCAATAGCTAATAAAATTATTGTCCTGTAGTAGTCATGTTCTTGTAGAAGCAAAGCAGCATATCTAGCCAATGGCTAGTAAAAACCCTCATGTTCAGCAATTACATTTTTGCTCTGCTGCTAATTACAAGATTAAATAATGTCTGTGTATAAATACCTCTGTTATTTTGGCAGCAGCCGGTGTCCATGAATGTTTCCAGCTAGGCTATAATTCTTTGTAATACCAACTTGATATCTAAAATTTCTGTTCTGGAAAACTGCCTAATATAATGAATACAATTATATTGCTTTATAAAATGGGACAGGTTGAGTCTGAGATCCCAAATACCCTGGTCATAGCTATGGGTAAAAACTATTCAAGGACAAAATTAAGGATTAAAATGTGTGCAACAAACACGTCTGTTCTGCATAATAAATCTGCAAAAACTGGAACAGAGCAAAGATAGAGAATGCAGAAGCTGACAGTGAGGCTGCAATGTTTAAGGCAGGGTGACCTTTCATTGTATTCAGTATTCATATCAAGGCACTTAATTTATTATGATTAGAGATGGATGAACCCGAGCAGCCCGTTGACCCGCTTCACCTAAGGGTGCAGCAGCAGGAAGCTACTGTAACTCACCTCTGCCTGATACTCTTCTGTTAGTGGTGGCAGCAGTGGCGTTGTTTGAAGCTAGCCCCAGTCAGGGCTACAAAAAGATGGCCATAGGTTCCCATTTGGGGAGCTCACTTATCCCTAATTATGATAACAAGGTTATAGTTTTACTATATAGATTATACAAAAATGCACTAAAGTCATTTAGATTATTCAATATTGAGGAGCATAATATCTAAGAATCCCTGGAAGATATATGCCCTAGTTAGTAGGCATTGAAAATGTCCTTATGGTCATCTTCCTCTAGGTCTGCAAAATGAGTATGGTCCTGCAGTAGTGAGTATAAATATACCACTGGGCATGATCACAGCAAAGCTCACCATAGCTTCCAATTGGGGCTGGTTGCAGACAGCCATAAAGTCTGATTTATTTCCAAGAATGACACAGTTGGAATAATTTCACAGCCTTTATTTTAACCGTATTCTGTCTGCTTTCTGGTGAAATTACCTTTAGGTCACTCTTTTGAATGCACAATGGCTGCACCAAATAATTAGCATGACCCTCTTGGTCACACATAGATGATTCTGCTTCTGATGGGAGAAAGCACCCCTTGCATGGAGCAGGTAAGTATTTCATTAAATATGAGTACTCATGGACATAAACAGAAGGAAAACTGTAGATCTGTAGACCTTGTAAAAAATTTTGCTGATCATTCATGTCAATGGTTTATTATGACCCAAACACATGGATTTAAAAAATTTATATTTAAAAATATGTATAACATTTCTGCTGTGTTCAGCCAAAAACAACTTGAATTGCTGACAATTAGTATTTTGGAATGGAGAATGCTGTTGGAATGAATATTACTGACCTTTGGTCAACCCCTGCAATTCAATGTAGTAAAATGAATTTCCTTATTTCCTAATCTTTAACTGAACAGTTGAATTCATTCTGATTCTGACAGATTTCCTACTCTGTGTATACTGTGCACTACAGTGTTTTTTCCCCTTAAAGTAGACCAAATCTCCCCAGAAAAACTCATCTTTCCCCAGTCCTATGGCGCATAGACACATGGCCAATCAGTGTGCTTGGCTCCAACCGCCCCTTTCAGCTAAGAATCGGCAAATGGCCGAATGGAGTCGAATGAGGCCAATCGCTCCAACAGCCGCATCCCCACTAGCCTCTAGCAGGGGGCATGCCTGCGCCGGTCATTCTCAAAAATTGATATAAAGGTATAGCATAGTGCAGCTGTGGCCTACGCATGCGCCATTGGATCAGGAATGGGGTAAGTTTTACTAGGGAATCAGGGTTTCACACAGCAGGGCATCCCAAGTCAGTCCTTGTGCATGAACCTTTCTTACACTGATGATCCAGATGTAAAAAGGTTGAGCTCAGGTCTGGAACATGAACATCCTCTAACACTGCATTTTGTTCCTATCCTCTCCCCCTTGCATAGCTAGTGAGGATATTTCTGTCAGCAGTTCTGAAGAGCAAATGTTCTCTTCAAGTAAAAATTAGGATATTGATGTTGATGTGAGTGAACGTTTTGCGAAATATGATGCTATTTCCATCATTCATTTACTGAGATGGAAAACCACTGTATCACATATTTTAAGCATTTATTCTTACACAGAATCGATAGTCTAATAGTCTATTGCATATACTAAAGCTTCCACAAATTCCTGGAGTAAGAAATGGCAACCTAAGCATGTTTTTTAGCCATTTGAACAATTCTACAGTTGTTCAGAAACCGTCACAGGACTTGCATTGTAATGTTTAACACATGTAGACAAAGGAAAGCTCCAGTGTCTCCCAGAGACGGGGGAGCAGGCCAGGGTACATTTCACTCAACTGGCCTCTCTTTCTTCTGTGCCGAACCATGTCACATGGAAAATATGGTGGAAGAACAAGTTGAGGACTGGAGTGCCCCTGGAGTTGGCTGGGTGAGAGACCACATACACCTCCACATAACAAACTCCGCACTAATCCCCTCAGTTCCATAATGAGATTGTGGGGCGGTGGGTCTGCATTTTAGTTGTGGGCAGGCACCCCCATATTGGGGGCATAGGGGTCCGCTTGCCACTCTGATTATTAACTATTGGGGGACACCTTAGCCACTCAGCGTATTCATTATTGGGGGTGCCTGGGAGCCCGCTTGCTTCTCTGCATATTCTTTATTGTGGGGACACTTGCCACTCTTTTTAGCAATTATTGATGGGGTGGGGACCACATTCAGTTTGTTGACTGCTTAGGCACGTTACATATTAATTATTTGAAGGGACATGCTAGCCGCTCTACATATTAATTACTGGGGGGTTTTACCACTCTACATATTTATTACTAATGGGCTGGTTGCCCGCTTGACGCTCTGCATATTATTTTGGGGGGGTGCAAGCTTGAACAGGGTAGGTGCCTGGTTTATTTGCTCCATGCATGACGTGAGGTGTTTAACCTAATCAACATAGCTACCCATACATACTTGATTTTAAAAATTGCGTCAGCTGTGTAAAAATGAAAAAACCTTCCATGAAGACCCATTTTTACTTTAATGTCTATCTTTTGTAGGCCATATAAATTCAACCTTAACATGTTTCCACACCAAAATGGGGACTAGTGAAACTTCAACCCCTCACATGAAATACAAGGCCTCAACCAGTTTCACTGCATGAAACAGCTGGAACAAAATAGAGGGGAAAATTGTACTGATCCTTAAACTAAAGTAATATAAGGCAGAGGAGTAGTCTACCATGCCCACACTTACCAGTTCCTGTGACATTCAAGCTGCGTCTTTTGTCACTGGGCAGCCTCTGAGATGCACACCTCCCGCCATCAGTCACATTGACACAGTAAAAGAGTGGCCATGCTAGGTATACTTTACATGATGGCAGGGGGTGGGCAGGCATCTCTGTGGCTGCCTATTGATAGGAGATGCAGCTTGGGTGGTGCAGGGTTACACATTGAAAGATAAATGATGGCCTGGACCAAAAACCAGAAGTACTAGATGAAATCAATGTTAGCTGATATTTAATTAGTGAACAGAAAGAAATACCCAAAATATTAATCTGATATTGGGGAACAAATAGTACCAGTATAAGCTAATGTATAATTAATGTACCTGGTGTATATTTAATGTATGCAAAGAATTACTCCAAATATTAAACTCATATTGGGGAACACAGAGTAAAAAATGATACGCCGTTTCAGCTGTAAATCCAAATATACAAGGGTGTCCAGAGGAGATCTTGGTTGGTTCAATTGCGGATATCAGCTTTTTCCTACAAGGTTCACCCCATTCCTGGGCTTCAATGGGATAGTTTAAACTAGGTAGTGGATTAATTGTGAAAATATGTCAAATGTATGGTAAGTATGGTAAAAGTACATAGACACATAGTGGCAGTGAACATGCAGGGGTACCTGGTTACTTCCATATAAGTAGCAGTATCCATTTAGCAGCTGACACTGAGATAGGTTTATATGAAGGTATTGATATATGTTGTAGGGCTATTAAATGGTGAGTCTAGTAAGGCTTGGTAGGGCTAGGAAAGTAAGGGTAGTAAGAAGGGGTGTTACATTACCTTGTTCCCCACAGACGTGTTGCTCATTTGTCTCAAATGCCTTAGATATTAAAGCTGGGGTTACTATAGTAAGCAAGCAGCCAAAGTAGGGCTGTAAAGAAAGGGAAAGGTTGTTTATTATGTGTAGCTGGGACATTTAATATAAGGCTACTAAGCCGTCTAATAGGAGTAAAACTACCAAAAAATGTAGTGGGTGGTCAGACAGATCGGGTGTGGGTGCCTCCAAAGGATCCGTGAGGTAAGATGCCGGGAGCAGCTGGTTACACTATATAGTGGTGTACTTGTATTTCCGGAAAAGGTGGGTGGGCTGTGGCCAGCGTTGAAAGGAGCCTATGGTAGCGTGTAACAGATAGAAGCTGAATGCGTGATGGGGGGTGGTCTTGTCTTTCAAGGTCTTTTTGTTCAGACAATATTAGTTGCCTGGCTATAGAAAAAAGTGGTTTACATTTCCATATGTTTTATATGCAATAACATTTTTAGTATTGCTTCGACTAAGTGCTGAACATATTGCCAAACTATTGTTGTGCGATATCTAAATAGTATAAGATTCTGTTTAGTTTTAGAGCATCCACCTTGGACCAGTGCTACTTTGCGGGTGACCTGCGACCAAGTATTTGGGTTTAGGACAGTTTTTGATTTTGTGTTTTTAAAGTGGATGTCTAAATGTACATCCACTTTAAAATCAGTTGCTAAACCCCTACTAGTTTGGGCTACAGGAGTTCTTTTTGACATTTTATAAATATAAATATATATATATATATATATTTCTGCATTTAGAAGAAAAGCTCTGACTGCCCCTCCAAAATCAGCTTCTCCCAAAAATTCCAAAAGCATAAAGTTAACCCCCAAAGAGGAGAAGATGTGGTGCTTAGCACGTCTTCAGTAGCCAAGAAAAACCTCTTACAGCTTACAAAACTAGATCAGTCCTCTACCGCCTTCAGTAGTGGCATTTATGGAGGAGTATAGGTTTCTCTTTTAATTGGAGTATCTGAAAACTGTGCTGCAAAAAAGAAATAACACATTGGGTAGGGTTGGGGATTGACCCAGATAGAGGAAACATGAGCTCTAAATGTTTGTATTTACATTATTTACTTGTAACAACGTAATATAACAATGGGTCCTCACTTTAATCACCATTCATTTAGTTTCTTGACAATTATTTATAGCCCTTGAGCTTTTCCATGTTTTTAAACATTATATTACAATGAATTGTAACCTGTTACAGGATGCAAAATACTTGAGCCTGGGCCATAGGTTCACCTTCCAGCAGGACAATGACCCAAAGTATTCAGCCAAAGCTACAACAGAATGGTTTAAGTCTAGACATAAATCCCATTGAGAATCTGTGGTATGACTTGAAAATTGCTCTTCACAAACACTTCCCATCCAATCTGAGTGAGCTAGAGACATTTTATAAAGAAGAACTTGTAGAGACATACCCCAACAGACTTGCAGCTATAATTTCAGCTAAAGTTGGTTCAAAGCATTGACTCGGGGCTGAATACATATTCATGCCACACTTTTCAGTTTTTTTTTAACATTTGGAAAAGCATCTTTCATTTTTTTTACACTTCACAGATTCCTGCTAATTAACATACCACCATTTAAAAAGGTATAGCATCGCAATATATGCCTAGTCATTATAATGTAAATAAAATACTGTTTAACCCTTCTGCCCCAGTATGTGCACATCATACTTTCCTATGCTTGCATAGCAATCCTTTATCCTGGCCAGGACTGTTTCTAGGGTGAGCAGGGCAGCCGCCCTGGGCGCCGAGCCTATTGGTTCCAAATCCTAGCCATCTTGTTTTCTGCAGATGAGTCAGGGCCATTGTTAGTCCCCCCATATTGGGTTCAGTCATGGGGAGAGGGCACTTCCTGCTGCAACCATAAAGGCACAGCATGACATACAACTTTATAGGTCAGCAGCAGCACTGTAGGATGGTTGAAGAGGAACAGAATTATTTTCCTGCTGCACTGCGCAATATTTTGTTTAGAAACTGCCACAATCCAGACTCCTAAACATGATATGGAGCAACCATCTCCAGTATTTAAAGGGATACAGCAAGCAAAGGCAATTGTTAGGGTCAGACTACGCTTGTCGCTGTCCTAAACTCTTTTCTGTTTTTAAATTGAAGAAGAAAAGGCTGAGATATCAAGGTTTACAGTTTCACCTTATGGTTTATATTTTGAAATATTTGGACGTGGGACAGGGTGAGTCTAGGCAAAAAAGGAAAAAACACCAAATGCAACTGTAGATATTCAGTAATAGAAAAACATTTAACATAATCTGAGAGGGGCTAATCCTCTCAGGTTTAACTTTAATGGGTAGGTTTGTCTATTTTTTTAATATTTACATCTCCCAAAAACATTATGTTGTTTTAAGCCTCTTAAAAAACCTTCAATAATTTGTTAACTAAATACCCTTATACATTATGCCATGTATTGTTTTTGAAGCTAAACTCCAGTCCAAATCGTTTTTCATTTGAGCTTTATTCAATTGATCCTGGTCTGTGGCCCTATTGAAGAGAGCGAGCCTCACTTCCGGTTTGAAAATACCACTTTCTAAAATTGAATACTAAATTGTTCTTAACCTTCTGCACTTTGTCCTCAATTGAGATGGAACCAGTTTAAACATAGAGGAGTAAGGATTTTTTTTATTTAGCTCTATTCTGGTAATAGACATCTTAAAAGGTCAGACTTTAAACAGAAAGCCTCTGCTCTCAGATCACTTACCTCAGCAGCTCATAGCTGGCAGGGGGCTCCATAGATGTCTATATAGATGTCAGCTAAACTGGATATCATGTTTTAATGTCTACATGGCCCCTGTGCTAAAATAAAATTGGTGCACCATCTTAGGTTGCTTTAAGATAAAATCTAAGTATTATAACTTTTTGTGCCATTCGCTACCTTCTAGAGGTTCTAGCAACAGATATATCATGTATTGTGGTTGAGTGTGTCGAGAGCCAGTTGGTGCCCAGGGACAGTTACCACCTCTCTGCTGCCTTTAGCTAGGCCTTAGTATCTCATTTATACTTGCTTAGGTCATTTCAAACACTCAGCTGAATGACTCCATAAAGAGAGCCCAAGAGACTGAAACAATGCTCCGCAGCAGCTGGATTTCTGTTTCTATGTTTGCTAAAGGCAATCATGCTACAGACAAGTAAAACACATCAATACGCACCACAAGTATAAATATTTTCTGCTTGCCTGAGATGGCAGTGACTTTATTGTGCACAGTTCTTATCACATAAGGTTTTTTCGCTGTATGTAAAATAAAGGATAAAGCTTAAAATAGAAAAAAAAACAAGTGGTATTTGTAGATCATATTATCATAGAGCAGATGAAAAAATGGTTGAATTGTGTACTGTAGCTTAGCTGCTATTACCTTTGCCAAGTAAGCCGCAGCAGATTTATTTGATGTCTGCCATTTAGAGCAATGAGTCGAGAGCTCTGTGTCAGGACACTGCAGATAAACCGAGTGAGCCAAAATTTCATTTTGCTCAGTACTTGAGCACATTATTACAATGACATGATGTGTATAACTTTTGTTATGTTATGTATTTATTGGATACACTGCCCAATGTCCATTATACTTTTTGAAACGTTTTGAAATATTTTCATGTGTTTACAATTATTTTAGACTTTTGTAACAAAGCTTCTGTTTTTTATTCTTTTTTTTTCTGGTTGTAGTGCTGGTAAAAGAGAACCCGACACAGCCCTATATATATATCAATTTTAGGGTTTATTATTTATGCTGCAAACAGCATGCTATGAAATCACTTGACCACCATTTAAAGGCAAATTAACAGCAGGTGGAAGGGGCAATGTTGCTACTCATGGCAGGAGGCAAATAAGTGTTCACCCACAGAAGCCTTTAAAGAGGGACTACACCTGGTATTCTCCTGGTTGTAGTTCCTTTCTGGTAGGGCATTCGGATTTTCCATGCACAACTGTGTGGATGACCTACAATTGTCATTAAAAGCTTACCTTTCGACAGTCCCAACTGCTCATCACTTGCTAATCAGTGTTTGCGCTCCATTCATACTGTCCTTAGTCGACCTGACAACAGATCTGACGTCAGGCCAGCTAAGATTTGTAAATGGAGCATGTGCTGCCCATCCCTCACATACCCAAGCTAGCCATTCACAAATGTCTGGCACAGGTATACATCTCATCTAAAAGGGACAGTAGGGATGCAGCCCCTGGAGGTGCCATGGGATTGCAGGGTAAGTAAATATAGCATGTGATACTGGGGGTTTCCCATAATGGGCAATCTCAAAAAAGGATGCCCCAGGGATGAGGTCCTCAGACTCCATGAAGTCTTTCTTACTCTTTAAAAAAATAGGACATATATTTTCCAAAGGGTTACCATGATGCAACCACTAGGATCTCAAATGTAAATAAAATGTAATAAACAAATACACCTTACTCCTTACCTTATTTTTCTTATTTACAAATTAAATAAAACCCATGCCGTAAAGTGGCTTTAGCTGTAAAGTGGCTTTAGCTGTAATAATTCCACTTAAAGTCCCTATCCAGGTAAAAGCTGACTGTCTACCCCCTTATCCCTCGTGGGAACATAGTAAAATGGGTTTACTTCCTGGCTATTTGGACAGTGATTTACGATAATCATAGAGCTTATCATGTCATGTTTTTATGCATTCTTACTATTTTTTTTTTTTTTTTTTTGCTTTCGTGATGAAACAAGTATTCATTATGACATGTAGAGTATCTGTGGATGGTCTTCATAATGCATGCAATCTAAGTTTACCAGAGCAGTTTTTGTAGGTTTTAGAATATAGGTCTATCTATATGTAAAAAGACATAGCTACAAGCATTTGTGCAAAACTGATTTTTTATTTATTCCTAACAGACGAACCAAACACCTGGAGTTCATCCTCTGCCACCTCCCCAGGGCCGGAAGTAGGGGTTTCTCTTGAAGACATGATTGCACCATTATCTTCATCACATTCAGCCTTGCCCTTTGACCCTACACACCAGATACACCCAGAGCCAGCATGGGATATCTACAGGGAACAAGACATGGGAAAACCAAAGGAGCTTACTGCGAATGGTCATAAAAAGAAACGACTCGGAGAGTCTAGAGAGAGATCAGCAAGCCCAAAGAAAGTAGATAGGTCAAGACGCGAGGAGAGCTTCAAAAAAGAATTTCAAGATGGAAAACAGAAAAAATCTGAAAGCAGCAAGACCACATCTGCTGGGAATGGCATTGTGAAAAATCTTGATGCAGGAGAGTGCGGGTACCCTGCAGTCAATGATAGTGGAAGTCGGATCTCCAGGTCCCATGAAGCAAACCAAGAAATCCTGTGTACAAAAGACACATATAAAGATGTAAAGAAATCAGTGATCACTCTTGAGCAGAGTCGGTCAGATTCAAGTGGGGTTTCAAAGGTGTACAGTAGCAATATATCCAACCCTCGAGCAAATGCAATGGATCAGGCTGAGAGAGAAGCTGAAGCTAAATCCAGTGAGATTCAAAAGGAAGGTCATCGGCATCCCAGTAATGCACGCAGCTCCAACACTGCGTCTCGGAAAGCAACTGTCTCACCAGGACCTTGGAAAATTCCTGGCTCTGATAAGCTACCTAGCGGCCTAAAATCTGGCTCTTCAGCCATGAGCAGATAACTGAATATGTGACTGTTCCCTTTACTTGTTTCACGTAGACTTGGGACATATTTTTTTCTTAGCTTCTGTCTCAAATAATTTAATTTTCTTTTATTTATTTTAATTTTCACATGTATTTACCTATACAAACCCATCTGGGACCAGAAGCATATTTTTTGAATTTCTGTAAGGCTGTGCACATTGTCATTGTAAGGACATGAGTACAGTTATTGCAAAGCTGTGCAGCAGCACCCAGAGCTCACAGGTCCTTATCTCTGGGGTCTAGTAGCTAGGGAAGTACCAAAACATCCGGCAGTGCACTAGAGTCAGACAGTGCAGTGTATGTGAAGTATATATTTTTTCACTGTATGAAGGATTTGGGATACACTCCAGTCTCGTCTGTAGCAAACAAAAGGACATACAAAGAGCAATTAAAAACTGGAACATCGCCTTAAATTAAACTGCACTGAGTAAGATGGAGTAAATGAATTATGCCTTGTATTTCGACGATGGTATTGTAAATACTTTGCTATCAACATATCTTGACAGGGGTTGAGATGTTTATATGAAGCTTTGAGTCTGCACACCATAATATGTTCAGTAAAAACCTTTCTTCATTAACCTGCGTGCTTCAAACAGCATTTGTAGGTAGGTGTGTTCTGCCCATTAACTTGAAAAGTTAGTGTGCTGACTGTTGTGGCTCGGTTTTTATTGCCATTTTATGTGAATAACGCATATCTATGTACATTTCCAAGAAGGTCCATCTGTACATTTGCACATGTTGAGTTATATGTGTATTATACAGTACATGCTAGTTCTCACAATGGATGAAAAATAAGATCCCAAATGATAACTTAATATGCAAAGACAATTCCATTGTGAACAAGATTTCATAAGAGCCTAGGAAAAAAAAAAGATTGTGTTCCTCACCAAATCATTCAACATTTATATGTATGATACATTTTAAATTGAAGCGATATAGTGCAAGTCCTACCTAATTCTCTAGTATGCAAACGTCAGATAATAATATTTCCTTATGATGTGGCCTACAGCACCTTGTATTAACCATACAATTCTCATAAGTCACTCTGAAAGGGATCCCTGGAAATTATGTAACCATACTCTTTCTTGAGAGTGCCAACCCTTACACCTACAGCTGGGTGATATAAAATGTTATTGTTTTACTTTATTGCCTTATTCTCCACTATGAAATTATCTGAATTCAATTTAAAAAAAGTAGAGGAGATACATATATAAAATCACAACTGCACTTTTAAAATGGATTGCTATATTTCTAATGCAACCAAGAACAGTTTATTGAGAAGCATATTTTCCTGAAAGTATTGTACACAAATATCTAAGATAATAAAATTATATATTGCCGGGATGTGTGAGGCAGGCTGAGGGTACATTTCATTCATTACCCTTCTAACCATTATTTCATTCTGTGTGCAATTTTCACAAGTTGTCGCTGCCCTTGGAGATCCTCCAATTAGTTCAGTTTTAATGAGCAGTACAAAAATTGTTTTATCTGTGTCCATCTTGGAGAAGAAAAAATCTGAATGCTAGTCAAAAATGAAGTCTTTAGCTTTAAGGATAAATCACCATCCACAATATGAAAGCACAAATACAGAGCATTTTACCAATGTTCATATCATTCCGTGCCTGTTACTCTCCTACTAGGCCAATGTCATTACCTTGCTAAAGCCAGTTCTGGAAAATGCTTCTGTAGTTGAGTGCATGTCCTGGTATTCTTATTATTCTAAGTGTGCCATACACTCCACTTCGATCTTCATGACATGTGGGTAATCTCCAGTAGAGGGCGAACTTCTGCAGAGATGAATATGCAAAAAAAAAAAGCCCCTCCCGGTCCATATATACCTGGGATCTCCCACCAATTTCCCAGTTCCTTCTCTGCAGGGAAAGCGACAAGACAGAAGATGAAGACTGCTTTACTTACAGGTAAGCCGGGCCCGCGCCCGGCCGTCTATTGTCCCCAATTACTGCCAGGACCCTTTCTAAATTGCCCCTGTTTGAGCCTCCCAGCTTAGGCTGCGGGTCCTGGTAAAGGTAGGCAGCACCATATGGGTGCGGAAGGAGCACTGCTCTACCGTGAGACCTCACTATGGGGTAGGCGGTTATCCAGGTTTTTTGGTGAACCTGGTGTGGGATGCCCGTCCCTCTATGCTTATGGCCGGATTCTGCCAAAGTTCCCCCCTTCTGGGTCCCTTATTCCCCTCCAGGGGGGGGTGCCTGGCCTGGACGTTATTCGTTTTGCGTTCTCCCACATATGCCCCTGTGTGTGTGTGGTGTGTGATTCACTGTGCATGTGTGTGTGTGGGACTGTGAGTGTTTTCACTTTTGGGCCATGGCAGGTGCTGTTACTAGCCTGGGGGAGCTTCTCCCTCTCAGGCTGTGGTCGGGGAGGGGGCGGGACCAGGATCTCGGCACGGCCACGGTAGCCCCGCCCCCTTCTTTGGCGCGATTCTGTGGCTCATTTCTAGGGGATCCGCGTTGCTGGCAGGGGGGGCGTGGCCTGGCGAGCGCGTGTTCTGCGCTGGCCCGCCTTCCCCCTTCTCTCCCTCTTCCTGCCTGAGGCACTTCTCGGGGGCCATTTTGACCTGCGCTCCGAGTGGTAAGGGCCGGATGGCCACTTCCTTAGGTTGTATGGAAGCCCCTCTCTAGCGGGGGGCCCCCACTGATTGCGGGAATGTGTGTGTGGGTGTGTTTTTTGTGGTAGGTTACGCATGTCTGGCTGGAATACAGATATATATATATATAGATATATACATATTTATAGACATATACAATTAAGTATGTGTTATTGCCTTATATATGTAGGATTGCACTGATGTTGCCTGTTTTGTGTGTTACAGATTGCATTGTATATGTACATATTAAGGGGTTCCTCCTGGTCCTGGGGTCCCTAGTGTAAAATTGTTCACCTCAAATCCTCCCACCGGGACTTTTAAGGGGCATCCCGGGTTGCTTAGGCGTAAATTCCTGCGGTCTTGCGACTGACCACAAAAATTCACCATATGGAGGCTCCGCAGGATAATGGGCTCGGGCTCCCTCTGGGACAATCCGGGCCATGTGTGGGGTGTGGGGTATCTCTTACGGGGGAGAATGTGCTGATCTGTATACCATGCGCACAAACGGCCATACGCGGCAGTCTGGTACCCAGCCTTCTGGGTCGGCTCCTCCCGCTTCATCGCCTTCCCCTCCCCGCCTTATCCGTACCACAAGTGACATTGGTGCCAGCGGGAAGACGCTCTCTGATGTTTGGGCTAGGTTGGCCAGCATCGAGAAAGTGATTGCTAGCACGGTGGGCAAGAAGGCCCAGGCTTGTCGTCGGCCCAGCCCTTGTGGGATGTTGACGACGATTCCGCTGATTTGTCAGTTTATTCCCCATTAGAGGAAACAGAGGCTGACCATGTTCAGTCTGGGAATGCCGATGTCGGGCAGGCGCTGGGGGATGCCGTAGATACGGCCACTGTTTTGTCACATTTATTAGAGGTGTTGGATATTGAACTGCCTGAGGCGCCCCCTCTCAAGAAGGGGGAATTTTTGGGGGCCTGCAAGCCCCGTCTGGAATTCCCTACGCAGCTGATGCGCTGATCCTTAGAGAATGGGAGAGGCCCAGTCGGCTTCCTGGTGTTCCTCAGGGATGGGATAAGAAGTATCCTTTTCCGGTGGAGGTGGTTAAGCGCTGGTCTTCTCCTCCCGAGGTCAATGCGCCAGTTTTAGGTTTGACTAACTCTTCTGTGCTGAACACCCCTGACGCCACTTCCCTTAAGGATGGCGAGGATAAGCGCCTTGATCAGATGGCGTGCCACGCATTTGCCAACATGGGCTTGGCCCTGCAGCCTGTTAGTGCATCTGCCCTGGTGTTGCTTGCTACCAGGTGTCTTATCAGGGACTGGCTGAATAACGCTCAGTTTGATCCAGCTGGTGCTGAGTTCGCTATCCTTAAGAGATGTGAATTGTTCTGGATTTTGTCATGGCTGCGATGGAGGATTCTATTGTCGTGTGTAGTAGGACTTCAGCCTTACTGGTGGCTATGCGCAGATTGGTCTGGCTCCACCAGTGGACAGCGGACGTTGGGGCCAAGAAGTCGCTCACAGCCCTTCCCTTCCTGGGATCGCGGCTGTTTGGAGATGAATTGGATGCTGTTGCTAAAGGAGGTAAGTTACCACAGCGGAGGAAACAGCGCCGCCCCTTTCGGGGGGCTGGCTCATTCACTCCTTCCTTTCGAGGGGCCAGAGCGACTAGGGATTTGGCCTTCTTGGGTGTCAGGGGCTCGTCCTGGAACAGGGGCAGAGGTCGGGCACGTCCCGCGGCTGCCTGGGGTCCCAAGCCTGCCGTTAAACCGGCTCAGCAATGAAGAGGTGCCCTCACCCGCAAGGGTGGGGGGACGGCTGCGGCTCTTCTTCCAGGTCTGGGCCCGGGAGGTCACAGACAATTGGATCTTGGAAGTGGTCTCCTCCGGGTACAAACTGGAGTTCGAGTACTGGCCGCCCCCAAGATTCTTAAGGTCTCGGGTGCCCTCGGACCCTCAGGCTGCACAGGGGCTCCTGTTAGCAGTAAAAAACCTTCTGGACATGGGGGTTATATGCCCGGTACCTCTGTCGGAGAGAGGCAGGGGTTACTACTCCAACTTTTTCACGGTTCCCAAAAAGGAGGGTTCGGTGAGACCCATTCTAGATCTCAAGGTTCTCAACAGGTTTATCAGAGCCAAAAAGTTCCGCATGGAGACTCTGCGCTCGACTATCAATTCCTTCGCCAAGGGGATTTTATGACATACATAGACATCAAGGATGCGTATCTGCATGTTCCGATTTTTCAGGCACATCAGAGATTCCTACGATTTGCGGTGGAGGATCAACATTATCAGTTTGTACCTCTTTCCTTCGGTCTGACCTCGGCGCCGAGGGTCTTCACCAAGGTCTTGGCGGGAATAATGGCTCTGCTCAGAGCGCAGGGCATTTGCATTGTGCCTTATCTGGACGACCTGTTGATCTCAGCTTCTTCCCTCTGTCAGGCGGAGCTGGACACCCTCCAGGTGGTGTCGACCCTGGAGAGGTTCGGGTGGGTGAACAACCGCTCCAAGTCTTCTCGCTCCCCGTCTCGTGTGATTTCATTTCTGGGCATGAATCTGGATACCATTCGGGCCAGAGTGTTTCTGCCCCAGATCAAGGTGCAGGGGATTCAGGGTCTGATCCACCTTCTTCTGGCCAATCCTTGTCCCTCTATCCGACAGGGGATGAAACTGGTGGGCTTGATGGTATCTTCCTTCGAGGCGGTACCATTTGCACAGTTTCCGCAGTCATTGGATCAACCTTTCAGGATGTCTCCCAGGGTTCGGCAGTCCCTTCGGTGATGGCTGGAATCGAGCAATCTGCTGGAAGGGCAGATCCTTTCTGATCCCTTGTTGGGAGACGGTTACCACGGATGCCAGCCTGTCGGGCTGGGGAAGTTATTGGAAAAGTCATCAGTTCAGCGGGGTGTGGGGTCCTCAGGAGGCTCACACCCCCAATCAATGTATTGGAGCTCAGAGCCATCCGGCTGGTTCTGGCTCGGCTGACCTCACATTTACGGGGTCTGGTTCAGGTTCGTTCGGACAACCGAACGGCGGTAGCTTACATCAATCACCAGGGAGGGACTTGCAGCAGGAGTGCCCTCAGGGAAGTCTCTCTGATCCTGCTCTGGGCGGAGAGTAATGTTCCTTGCATTTCGGCAGTTTACATTCCGGGAGTGGAGAACACGAAGCGGATTCCCTGAGCAGGGGATCCTCTCGCCAAGGAGAGTGGTCTCTCAACCCCGAGGTTTTTTGGGATCTTTCCCGCAAGTAGGGGGACTCTGGAGGTGGATCTCGTTGCCTCGAGGCACAATCACAAACTTATGGCCTTTGTGTCTCTTTCTCAGGATCCTCTGTCTCTGGCAGTGGATGCCTTGTCACTGGCTTGGAAGGATTTGGGTTTTCTGTACCTGTTTCCACCCGTCTCCATGCTGGGCAAGGTAGTTCGCAAACTGGTTCTAGAAGGGGCACCAGCGATTCTGGTGGCTCCAAGGTGGCCAAGAAGGGTTTGGTACGCAGACGTCGTAAGGATGGCCGTAGACCAGTACCGGCTTCCCTTGTTGCCGGATCTGCTATCTCAGGGTCATCTACTTTACCCCAATTTACAAACGCTGGCTTTGACGGCTTGGCTGCTGAAACCTTCATCTTGAAAGAGGAAGGTTTGTCTGAGGCTGTTGTTCAGACCTTAATTAGGGCTAGGAAGCGGTCCTCTTCTGGCATTTACTATAGGACTTGAAGGTCCTATATTGATTGATGTGAGGCTAGGGCCTTGCCTTGCAGGGTGTTTTCGATACCCAGGATTTTGGAGTTTCTTCAGCATAATCTGGATCTTGGGTTCCAGCTTAGTACCTTGAAAGGACAGGGTTCTGCTCTGTCGGTTTTCTTCCAGAGGTCTTTTGCCGTACACCCGCTGGTTAAGACCTTTTTCCAAGGGGTAGCGCATGTGCGGCCCCCTCGGAAGGCTGTAGTTCCAGTTTGGGATTTGAAAGTTCTGCAAGCTGCAGTGGTTTGAGTTGGTACATTCTTTACTGTTTCTGGTTCTCACCCATGACGGACACTGCTATTGGATGTCCCACATGTCATGAAGATCGAAGTGGAGTGTATGGCACACTTAGAATAATACCGTTTTGTGAGTACTCACCTTTAAAACGGGTATTATGAGTGTGCCATACACTCCACTTCGCCCCACCCCTTTTTTCAGGTATTCTGGGGCTTTCATATGGTGAACCATTGGTTTTGATTGTTAAGGTTATTATTGGTTCTTCCTGGTCCCCTTACTGCTTTTTTACACTGGGAAATTGGTGGGAGGTCCCAGGTATATATGGACCGGGAGGGGCTTTCTTTTTTGCATATTCATCTCTGCAGAAGTTCGCCCTCTACTGGAGATTACCCACATGTCATGAAGATCGAAGTGGAGTGTATGGCACACTCATAATACCCGTTTTAAAGGTGATCACTCACAAAACGGTATTTTTTGTTTTCCACATGTGACCGATAACTTAAAGAAACAGAGCAATGGGATCTGTAACATTCTACTTGCATTAACTCTATTTTGGCAGAGTGTTTTGCAATCAAACCATTAGCAGTAACTATTTTATGCAGCTAGAATTGATGAGTTCTGAAGACGGCGCGCCATCTGAACCCCATTCCAGACAATAATTCTGTGTAGTGTTAGCTGTGAATTTACCTTGTACAGCTGTATCTCTATAAATATAATTCCATGTATTAATAGTCACAGAGAAGGCTGTAAGTGAGCAACTATTTTTATGAAATGCACCACTATGGTTAAATTAACTTTTACATAAATCTTGTTTACTGTATGATATTCTAAAACACTGTCAAATAAAATATATATCCAAAAATCTTGGAATATTTTCTGACTTGGTTCTGTTCTGGACACACAATAAGATGGTGATGCTCCAGAATAAAGTCATCTTTTATAATGATTTAGAACTACAGCAATCTTAGTGTGGGGTAAGCTGGAAATGTGTTTTCTGTTTGATTTGCAGAGATCAGTTCAAGATTAGGTTTATTTTGCCAAAGTACATTTAAGCATACATTCAAGGAATTGTTTCTGCCATGAATGTTAAACCGGACCTTCACCATGATTTATTGAAAAGCCCAAACCCTTAAAAATGATTCCCCAGCATATAAAATTAAAATATTTTAAGTTTTTAGTCACTTACTCATTATTCTTTCCCCCACTGGGCTGCAACTCTTTTCAGGACCTCCCTAGGATACAGGTGCCGCCATCTTGACTCAGAAGCATCACACTTACTGAGGAGAGTGGGATAAAGTACAGGGGGCAGGTTATAGCTGTGCTTTGCTCAGACAGAGCAGAGCTGGGGTCAAGAAAAGGTCAGCAATCCCAGAATGCAGAGCAGCACAGGCAGAAGGCACTCCCTGTTTGCAGGCAGCCTGATGCTCCATGGGCCGCCATCTTGGATGTTTAAAGGCTCATAACATGCAGTAGATGCAGGTAGGATGGTTTTAAATGTGGGCAATCTGTATGTACAGGGTGGGGGAAACATATAAGATAGACTCTTATTCAGAGTGAAGGACCGCTTTAAGTAAGAAGTATGCAAAGTAATAATACTTTAGCAAAAGAACTGAATGCAAGTATTTACAGTCACCTAAGCTACTTTGTCAGGGCACAATTCTAGTTACAGAATGATCTGGGTATTCACCCTTGATATTTCAGCTGTTCAAATTAAGTTTTTAATTGCCCAAAGTGATTCCATAACTGTCAACTAAAGCCACAGAAGGTCCTCCCATTATTGTTGATCACTTGGCAACATTTAGACAAAGGAATCAGCATTCACTTATTTCAGTCTTTATTGTCTATATGCATCTAAATAAGTTAAAAGATAGAACAATGTCTTGAAAGGGCCCCATTTAATGTTCGAACCAGGGTCCTAGAACAATGTCTTGAAAGGGCCCCATTTAATGTTCGAACCAGGGTCCTAAAACATTAAGTTATGCCACTGACCCAAAATCTGTCTCTCTTAAAAAACGAATATATATAGTTTTCCAGATACACTGTTAATAATTTTGTTTTTAAGCCCCACAGTATATTCACATAAATCTCCTAAATCTTCCTGTAAAATGCCATACCAGCCTATTGATTTCAGTAGGGGCCTACCTGCTGCATGCAGAAGTCTCTTAACTGTCATGATGAGATTTCCCAGTGACTAACTGGGCATCTGGGGGAGCTTTTTCAGGTGCAATTAACAATGTTTTTCCCAAATAAGTTACCTGCACCTGCGATGGGGCATTTTTACAAATAAGGATCATCATTTTTCAAATTGGATATATATATTTTGGAATAAGGATAAGGGTTGGGAAACAGCACCCCATGGGCTGTTCAGAAAAATGTGATTTGTTTCTGCATACCACATAGGACACAGTTATTTCTTAACCCTTTAAGTGCCAGCCTGCCTGGAGTTTTTGTCACACTCTGTTGCCAGACCATTTTGCACTATTTTGCGCTCCCCATGTTCAAATGTGATTTTTGAAGGGATTTCCCAGGAAAATGATATATTGTTTTTTTCAGCAGAGTCTGAGCTTTAACATGAAATGTCTTGTTTGTCATTTTTAGGTGTATTCTCAATATTTTTTGGCGAAATATGTGCAAATTTTTTTACAATTTGTAGTGTTTTTTTGTAATAAAAAATGTAAATCTTATTGTGTGTGAAATCCCAATTTCTCCCGGTTACAGCGATACCACATACGTATAGGTAGACACCCTTTCCTGCCCAGGAGACTCCCCCAAACTGAAACGTATTTTATCTGAAAATCCCCTAAAGCTATAACTGTGATATGCGCTATGCCCACCTTGCAGTTTTTCCAGAAAAACAACCCTTTACATTTGAAATACCCCCCACAAACTATATATTCTCTGGAAGTACACACCTCAGGCTTTCTATTTGTACCAGGCTTGTTGATGTAGCCACAGGTTTCTGGAAGTAATCCCTCAATGTATTCTTTGGTTGCAAAGAGTTTCCCTAAAAAAAAGGATAAAAAAGCAGAATCAAAGCCACATTTTCCTAAAAAACTATATACAAACAAGAAAAACCAAGTATAATCTGAAAAAACATCCCCCGAACAGAACGATACCCAACATGCATAGGTTCTGTCAAGGGAAGAGTTGCCAAACACCCCAAAGTAAAGCATGTGCGTAACAGTAATTTCTCTTGAAAATTTCAGCTCTGCAGACAAAGTGCGCACCTTGCAATTTTTCAACCAAAACAACCCTTTACATTTGGAATATCGCCCATAAACCATATATTCCCTGAAAGTACACGTGTTAAGCTTTCTAAGAGTACCCAGCTTGTTGTAATGGGCTCATCTTTATGGAATTGATCCCTCAAAGAATTCTTTGGTTGCGCAGGGTTTCCCTAAAAAATGTAAAAAAAAGCTGAATAAAAAACACCTTTTCCTAAAATATAAATATGCAAACCAGAAAAAACAAGCTAAGTCTGAAAGTGCAACAAAATAGCCATGGCTTCAAAGATCAATTAGCAGTGTTCTTTATTAGAATGCTGTATATTAATAGGATAGGTGCCAACTATGGTGAGGAGGATGGGGGAGGAAGGGAAGTGAGGAAAAAAGAAAATAGCAAGGCTCTTGAAAAGCCAAAATGTTTGGCCTATTATAACCAGTAAACATAAGATCAGGGCATAACAATACGGGGAGATGGTATATTCCTCTATCAATGTTGGAAAGAGCAGAGGTAACACAACAGGGACTACTTTATATGTTATGTATCTGTTTAAGTAGGATATTGCCCCAGGATTTAATTAGGATTCAAAGCATCGTTTAGAATGACGAAGTTAATTAGCAGCTGGCGTTACTATTTCTGGAAATAAATGTGCTCAGTATGCCCTCAATAATACTTGACTGATGTAAAAAGTAGAAAAAAAAGCTGCAGGCTCTTTACATACTCACATACAAAGTACATTAACTACAAATTTAATACCATCAAACAAGAAAATAAATGACAAAGATTTTTAAGAAATATTTAAATGTTCACTGCATAGATAAACTGTGAGTGGAAAAATAGATAGATGTTAGAGGCTTGCTTTAATCAAGGTAGGCAACCAGCAGCTTGCAGGCCTTATTCAGCAGAACTGATTTTTAGTCCATATATATATAACCAACAGATAGCAGAAGTTACTCTGATAGATGATTTCAGAGTCTTTCCATCCCACAGCGCGATGAACATATCACATTGCACTTTAATCTAAACTCTAATAGTAGGCTCATGACTGTTTTAGAAAGTATAACAGCTAATCACAATAGAAACAATCAAGAATTGCTGCTTGGCTGTTATAATGTACCACAATGAACCCCCTTGGATACATAAATTGGATACGGTTCACCCGAGGGGTTGAACACCTCCTTTGGCTTTACGTGCTTCCTATCTGAACGTTAAAAGTTGTCCCTCTTTTGAATGTTCCTACCTGTTGTCAAATGCTATCCCTCTTTTTGAATTATTTCCATACCATGTCCAGGGAACGGCACTACCATCCGCTGGATATCCTCCATCTGTCCCTGTTTCCC
The DNA here is from genome assembly GCA_027917425.1 of Gastrophryne carolinensis. Lineage (NCBI taxonomy): Eukaryota > Metazoa > Chordata > Amphibia > Anura > Microhylidae > Gastrophryne > Gastrophryne carolinensis. Next base: position 236,900,068 of record CM051238.1, on the reverse strand, counting down.
TGCACCACCTAGATCCCCCCTTCCCCCTCCTCTTTTGCTTTGTCCCCCCTTTTCTTCCCCCTTTCCTTTCCTCTTTCCCACTCTGCTCCGTTCTCCCTTTCCCCCCCTCCGGTTACTCTCCTTCTCTCTTCTTCTGTGCTCTCCTTCTCTCCTCTCCTGTGCTTACCTGCCATCTGAACACCATTTCCCCTGGACTCCTCTCCTGTGATCCCTCTCTTCCTTCCCTCGGGATCTTTGGTCCCCCCTTGCCCCCTAATGTCTTCCCTGCATCCCCCTGTCCTAAATGGCGGTCCCCCTGTTATTTCTGCCTGGCACCCCCCTCATCTCCCCACCTAGTTTCCCTCCTGGTATACACTGTTCGCCTTCTACTTTTTAAATGTATTGCTTATGTATATGCGCCCATGAGCTTTTGCTCCCACTGCCTCCGGGGACAACATTTGGGGCACAGTCCGGAGTACCCGCAGGCCCAGTACTGGAGCCTGTGACCGCCGTGATCAGTGCCGCCTGTCACAATGTACCCTGTGAATGCGGCCGCCGCTGCCCAATGGGAGCACCGCGGCCGTTACGTCACGGGTTGCCGGGCAGACTTTGCCGCCCGCCTGCTCTCTCTCCCTTGCCCGTTGACAGGCAGGGACATTGCCGCTCGCTCATGCAGCGAGCGGTGGTTGGCAGTGGAGGGGTTCCCGCTGTTCAGGGACCCTTACGGGTGCAGGCAAGGTGTTACTTCTTCAGCATTGTTATTTTGATCATGATGCTCATTTATTATTTATTACATTTTTTTTTTTCTAATGAGCTTTATTAACTCCCGCTGACGTCACTATGATGTCAGGCAGGACTTCCTGATTACAATGTTTATAAGGACCTCCCTCTTGGCACATGTCTGTTTGTCTGTCCCTGATGAAGGGGGCTGCTCCCCCGAAACGTTGGAATTCAGGACACTGCTTACCATTTGACCTAATATGGACTTTGGACACTTTGTGATGGATGATTCATACCACATTTGTCTTTCTATGATACACTTGGTGGAATTATATAACGGAGTGCTGGTCATTTGTACAGATTGGATTCACAGCGGAGCCACCGCTGACCTGGCACCCATGCAAAACTAGTAAGTGTGCACCAGCAACTTGGTTTATTCCATCCCAATATGTAGCTCTCTGAGATCTGTCACCTCTGTATTCAACCAGCAGATTGCAAGTGTCCTCTTTGTGGATTCCCATGCGATCAAGACCCTGAGAGAGCCAATGCCCTGAAAAGGTAGGGACAGGTATATTAAAATGTATATATATCAAAAAGTTGGTCAAGATAAGTCATCCTCCCCAGTGTCAGATAGAGTCTAGATGGGACCTGGGACTTTCTTACCTAACAGCCTACAACGAGGGACCTGGAGGAGATATCGCAGAACAGCCAGAGCTGGTGCGCAGCAGCTATAGAAAAACTGCAAGAGGACTTTAAAGGCACGGACACAAGGCTATCACAATTGGGGTCTGCTCACACGGATTTAGCCAAGGAAGTTTCCACCTTAAAGAAGAAGATGGAATCTCAGGCAACAGCCAATCTGTTCACATAGCTCATTTTGAAGATCTCAAAAACCTCAATCAGCGGAATAACCTGAGGTTGCGCAGCCTGCCCCAGGCTACCCATTACCCATATTTCTATGTTGCTTGCGGGGAACCCAGAATTTCAGATAGATACAGACCAGACACACAAGACACTGGGTCCCAGACAAGAGACCTAGAGACAGTATGCCACATACAATATTACTAAGAGAAAGAGGCTATCCTAAAGGCAGACAGACTGAAATGCCCTTTTACCTTTGATGGCACAACACTGGAGATTTATTAAGATCTCTCCAGAAGTACCCTGGCAAGGCGCTGCCTGGTCAAACCCCTGCTTGGGGCTCTAAAGCAAAAAGACATAGAATACAGATGGGGATATCCGTTTTCTTTTACGGCAACGAAAAACGAGAAATCCTTCACAGTAAAGTCACCCAGCAACATTCAACATCTTTTGTCTTTCTTTGGGATCCTCCACATGGAGACACCGGACTGGTTCATTAGCCCAGAGAGAGGCCCTGGCCCAAAGGGGGCCATCAGAAGGAATGTCACTTCCCTGTGCCCCAGATGAATCCCCTGGTGGAGGCAAAAGTGCTACAACTGTTTGCCAGACAGAGCCTGACACTAGTGAAGGGAAGTATTGCTTTGTTTGAGATTGTTTTAAGATTGCTTAAAGCGAGTTCAGGAGCTTTTGCGAGTTCCGGTTGTATTTTCAAGTGAGGTTGTATTGTGAGGGGACTTTTCATTAAGGGAAGGAAAAGGAAGAGGGAAAAAAAATTGTGCTATTTTTTTTTTTCCTTCTCCTTTCTTGTATTGCAGGGTTTAGCCTTGCATTTGATTACATTGGTTGCTCCCATCTGATAGAAAGCAGTACCTGGGTGGGGGTGGTCCTGCCTAATTAGCAGCCTATTTATTTCACCTGAGGCCAGCCTTCTGACTGTTTGCCAGACAGAGCCTGACACTGGTGAAGGGAAGTATTGCTTTGTTATAATTAAGATTGCTTAAAGCGAGTTCAGGAGCTTTTGCGAGTTCCGGTTGTATTTTCAAGTAAGGTTGTATTGTAAGTGAGGGGACTTTTCATTAAGGGAAGGAAAAGGAAGAGGGAAAAAAAAATGTGCTATTTTTTTTTCTTTCTCCTTTCTTGTATTGCAGGGTTTTAGCCTTGCATTTGATTACATTGGTTGCTCTCATCTGATAGAAAGCAGTACCTGGGTGGGGGTGGTCCTGCCTAATTAGCAGCCTATTTATTTCACCTGAGGCCAGTCTTCTGACTGTTTGCCAGACAGAGCCTGACACTGGTGAAAGGGAAGTATTGCTTTGTTATAATTAAGATTGCTTAAAGCGAGTTCAGGAGCTTTTGCGAGTTCTGGTTGTATTTTCAAGTGAGGTTGTATTGTAAGTGAGGGGACTTTTCATTAAGGGACTTGAGATTGGGGGATTTTAAGTGTTCTTATTGCCTATGTGCTAAAATAAGAAGGTAAAAGCCAAAGTTGCTGCAACTGTGAGCACTAAAATTGTTTTTATTGCTGTATTGTAACTAGGATAATGGCTAGCAATATTGGAGGTCTACTTCAGTGCACAGTTTGTCATATGTATACACTTCAGGAGCAGCAGTTCCCGGGTGAATACCGCTGTGGTAAATGTGAGCAAATTGCAAACCTGGAAGCTCAGGTTAGAGATCTGGAGGAGCAAAATGCAAGACTGAGGAGGATTGACAATATGGAAAAGAGTTTTCTGCTCACTGAGCAGGTAGTAAATGGGGTAGATACAGAGGGTGGAGAAATGGGTCAGGAGGAGCAGATAAGTAGCTGGGTAAATGTAGATAGAGGGAGTAGAAAGGGTGCACAGAAAAGGAAGGCCATTCCTGTGTCTGCACACCCTAGCAAAATTGCCAAGTTCGATAATGATGCAAGAGTGTCAGTCTCAGAAATGGCAGCCCTAGTGGATACTGTTCTCCCTAACAGCCGGGAGAACAGCCCAGCTAGTGAGCGGGTGGTTGGGACTGCAGGTAGGACTAGACAGTTAGTGGTCATAGGGGATTCTATTATCAGGCGGACTGATAGAATAATTTGTCACCAAGACCTCCTCAACCGAATGGTTTGCTGTCTCCCTGGTGCCAGGGTTCGGCATGTGGTGGAAAGGGTGGACAAATTACTGGGAGGGACTGGGGATGACCCAGCTGTCGTGGTCCATGTGGGGACCAATGACAAAATTAATGGAGGATCCTTAAGAATACATTTAAGGAATTAGGCACCAAGTAGAAGGGAAGGACCTCCAAGGTTGTATTCTCTGGAATACTGCCAGTGCCATGCGCTACACATGAAAGACAGCGGGAGCTTAGAGAGTTAAACGCATGGCTAGGATTTGGGTTCCTAGAGCACTGGGCTGACTTTTCATTGGGGTACAAACTGTATTCCACAGATAATTTGCACCTGAATGGAAGGGGGGCTGCTGTACTGGGTAAGAGGATACTAGAGGGGGTGGAGAGTTATTTAAACTAGAGATGAGGGGGGAGGGCAAGAGTGAAAACAAAAGTGAAGACAGGTTATTTAGGGGACAGTACATAATGGTGGGTGGAGAATTAGAAGGGGGGAGGACTGCTTTGATGGATAAGGAGATCCATGTGTTGCAAACCAGCAGTAAAAAATTAGACGGATGCATTACTGCAGGAACTAATACTATACCCCAATGTGTGAAACTAGATAGGAACATAAAGTGTATGTTCACAAATGCCAGAAGTCTGGCAAGTAAAGTGGGGGAGCTTGAGGCTCTGGTGCTGGCAGAGAATATTGATGTTGTTGGTGTGACTGAGACATGGCTGGATTGCACACATGACTGGACTGTCAATCTACAAGGTTTTGCTCTTTTTCGGAAAGACAGAGCAAAAAGGAAAGGGGACGGCGTGTGTCTTTATGTAAAGCAAGAACTCAAAGCATATATTGAGGGGATACTAGCAGAAGATTGTGAGGATGTAGAATCCTTGCGGGTAGAAGTAGGGGGCGATGTAAACAATGCTAAAATACAGTTTGGTGTAATCTATAGGCCCCCAAATATAACTGAGGAAATAGAGGGTCAACTGCATAAACAGATAGAGCGGGCGTCACAGGCTGGTACAGTGGTGGTGATGGGGGACTTCAACTATCCAGGAATTGACTGGAGACACGGTTCGGCTTCCACTACAAGGGGGTGAGCATTCCTCAGCTTGCTACAAGATAATTATATGAATCAGTTCGTGGAGGCACCTACTAGGGGTGATGCTATTCTAGATCTTGTAATATCAGATAATGATGACCTGATGGGGGCAGTAACAGTCCGTGAAAATCTTGGTAACAGTGACCACAATATAATTGTATTTAACATAAACTGTAAGAAAGATTTTCTGCCTGGGAAGGCAAAAACATTAAATTTTAGAAAGGCCAACTTCCCCAGGCTCAGAGCTGCACTCAAGGACATTGACTGGGAGCATCTGTTTAGGAATAAGGATACAGATGCCAAATGGGAATGCTTTAAATCAATTGTGAGTAGCAACATTGCAAAATGTATTCCTACAGGTAACAAATATAAGCGGATAAAATTAAACCCCTCATGGCTGACACCTGCGGTTAAAAGAGCAATAAAGAACAAAAAAAGGGCATTTAAACATTACAAGGCTGAACTCTCAGCTGTAACACTTGAGAAGTATAAACTAGTAAATAAAATGTGTAAGAAAGAAATAAGGTTGGCAAAAGCACAAAATGAAAGAAATGTGGCCAAAGAAAGCAAAACAAACCCTAAAAGATTTTTTAAATATATTAATTCGAAGAAAACTAAATCAGAACAGGTAGGTGCCCTAATTAATGATAACGGGGAAATGGTCACTGGGGATGAAGATAAGGCGGAGCTGTTAAATGGATTCTTTAGCTCTGTGTACACAAGAGAAGAGCAAGGAGCCAACACAGGAGATGCCACTGATTGAGCTAAATGTGGATATCATCCAAGAAAAACTAAATAATTTAAATGTGAATAAGACTGGAGGACCAGATGGACTTCACCCAAGAGTTCTCAAAGAACTCAGTTCCGTTATCTCGTCACCTCTGTTGTTGATCTTTAAAGACTCACTAGCAACTGGTATAGTGCCAAGGGACTGGCGCAAGGCAAATGTGGTGTCCATTTTTAAAAAGGGCTCTAGGTCTTCTCCGGGCAATTATAGACCTGTTAGCTTAACATCCATTGTGGGGAAATTGCTTGAGGGACTATTAAGGGACAATATACACGAATATGTAACTATCCATAATATTATAAGTGACAACCAACACGGTTTTACTAAGGACAGAAGCTGCCAGACTAACCTGATTGGCTTCTATGAGGAGGTGAGTAGAAGCCTGGACAGAGGGGCGGGTGTGGATATAGTTTTTCTGGATTTTGCAAAAGCATTTGACACTGTCCCCCATAGACGCTTATTGGGGAAATTGAGGTCTTCAGGATTAGAAAATGCAGTTTGTAACTGGATTGAAAACTGGCTGAAGGATCGTGTGCAGAGAGTTGTGGTTAATGATACCTACTCTAAATGGTTACCTGTTGTAAGTGGCGTACCCCAGGGTTCAGTGCTGGGCCCACTATTATTTAACTTGTTTATAAACGACATAGAAGATGGAATTAAAAGCACTGTCTCTATTTTTGCAGATGACACAAAGATATGTAGCACAGTTCAGTCTATTGAAGATGCTCACAAGCTTCAGGCTGACTTGGACACATTGAGTGTCTGGGCATCCACTTGGCAAATGAAGTTCGATGTGGAAAAATGCAAAGTCATGCACTTGGGGTCTAATTACCTGAAGGCCACATATGTCCTCGGGGGAGTAAAACTGGGAGAGTCACTTGTTGAGAAGGATCTGGGGGTACTGGTAGATCACAGGCTAAATAACAGCATGCAATGCCAAGCAGCTGCTTCCAAGGCCAACAAGATGATAATATGCATTAAAAGAGGCATGGAATCACGGGATAGAGATGTAATTTTGCCTCTTTACAAGGCACTGGTGTGCCCTCACCTGGAATATGCCGTCCAGTTCTGGGCGCCCATTCATAGAAAGGACGCTCTGACTCTGGAAAGGGTGCAGAGGAGAGCCACCAAACTAATAAAGGGAATGAAAGATCTTAGTTATGAGGAAAGATTACGAGAATTAAATCTGTTTAGTCTTGAGAGGAGGCGATTGAGGGGGGGACATGATTAACTTGTATAAATATATAAATGGACCATACAAAAAATATGGGGGAACACTGTTTCATGTAAAATCCTCTCTAAGGACAAGGGGGCACTGCCTTCGATTGGAAAAAAAGAAATTTAGTCTCCGGAGGCGACAATCGTTTTTTACCATAAGAACTATAAATCTATGGAATAGCCTCCCACAGAAGCTTGTTACAGCATCAACCGCTGACAGCTTCAAAAAAGGATTAGATGCTTATTTAGAAGAAAATAACATTAACAGTTACTATTAGCAGTTATCAGTAAAAAAATAAAAACAAAAAATAAAATAACTTCCCCGACCCCAACACCCTTGGTTGAACTTGATGGACATATGTATTTTTTCAACCGTTGTAACTATGTAACAATTCTATATTTGGATATAATGTACTGTTTCCAACCCAGCCCTCTGTTCCACTGCATGGTCTGTCACTATTCCTCATTAGCAACACTGCAGCTCGGATTGTCTTCAACGCTCCAGAGGCACAGCTGACTTATCCATGACCACGTACCTTCCCATATTTTGTATTGAAGGAGACTGATCGGCTGAAGGAGAACTTCAGTGGTGCAGCTTCAGCAGCCTAGCCTTCCCCTCTAGCCCCCTTTACCATCCCCTGCCCCCCTGCCAGAAATGCACCATTGCCATATCTTGAACAAATGCATGGCGGTATTGCAGTATTCTAGGTTAAGTTTGAAGTTTACATATACTATAACTTTTTTTGTTACCTCAGATGGCCCGCAGTGTCCTCAGTTGCGACCCCTAGCACCCCACCTCTATATTTCATAGTATTTGTAAAGCTGAGATTTCCTTGCCTGCAGTCCACACGGATGGCCACTAAACAGCTAATTCGTGAAACAGGGCTGACCTCAGCTTTTCCTCTGCTCCCCTCACCTCTACTTCTACTTACCTCTTCCAGCATTACCTCTGCCCACCTCACCTCTGCTAAGCTTTTCACATCTCACATCACCTCTGTCACACCTCTGACCACATCACATCGGCTTGTGTCATCTCTTCTAACCTCTTCCTGCTTCACTTACACTTATTTCTACCTAATTCTTCCAGCCTCATTTATGCTCACTTCCCCCAACCTCTGCTTACATCCTCCCACCGCATCTTTGCCCATATTACATCTGCCTACCTCTACCCATCTCTGCTCACCTCTTAACCACTTTTGCTCACCTCACCTTTTCCTACTTTACACCTTGCCCACTTCTTCATCCCACCTTCTACCTCTGCATATACATAAATTAGATATAATGCTTTAAGCTTACAGCTTTCCTGCAGTAAACTGTGTTTTCTCTGCTTCCGTTATATTTTGGCCCCTTGAAGTGAAATATTAAGAAGATGCGAACCCTTGACCAAAAAAGGTTGTGCACCCCTGCTATAGGTTAAGTATTGTACTTCTGCTGCCACCTAGAGGCACTTTATTTGTTGGCAGTATGGGGAACGGATATAGTTTGTTATAATCATAGTTTCTGAATGCACAGGGGACTGCACCCCATTAACTATTACAGGAGATAGTGGCAATGCCATTGGGATCCCTCTGAAGTAGCAGGGCCATGGCATGAGAACAAATGCAGCCTGATGCTTGCCAAAGCCTTTAAGAAGCAGCAGACGCTGAACTATGTAGAGGCGGTTATAGATGGCAAAGGGGATAAGCATTAAATATCAAGCAGTATAGCTCAGATGTTTAAAACCTAATATGAACAGCTTTATAACATTGATTTTGCTAAAGAAAAGGTCCCAAGTATTATTGTGGATTTATATTACAAACTCTGTTCTCCCTCAGCTATCACAAGCAGCTCAAGAAGAATTAGAGGCACCCCTCTCAGTGCATTAACTGCGCCAGGCAATTGAGCAGGCCCCAAGGGGGAAGGTCCCAGGCCCGGGTGGACTGACTCTAGATTACTATAAGTAGTCCACATTTTGGGGCAATGAATAACTCACTGAGTGCCGAAACAGTTTGGACTTTGTCATTCACAAACCAGACAAGGATCTCCTAAGGTTTCAGAGTTATAGACCTATATTTCTACTCAACATAGACCTAGCAAAACGACTGGCCCCCTCATCTGCCTAGCTTGGTTCATAATGGCAAAACAGGATTTGTTTATTATTGAGACAATACAATACCTTCGAGATAATGGTGCAATACAGAACGGATCCTCAACTTTATACATGAGGCTAAGAAAAAAAGGGAGGAACGCTCCTTCTGTCAATAGATGCTGAGAAGGAGTTCAACAGAATTTGGTGGGAGCTGGTAGAAGAGACATTTAGATACATAGGTTTGGGTGAGAATCCTTTCAGGACAAGCTGGAGCACAAGGTAGCGACCTTTGCAGACTACCTGCTTTTCTACCCCTCAAACCATGTGATCTCTTTACTCATATTAATGTAAGAATTTGAGCAGTATGGAATGTTGTTGAACTTGAAAATCATCTTTGACAAGTCAGAGGTTTTAAGTGTCATTCTACCGGAAGACACAAAAAGGATTATACCTGCCCATTTAGAATGACCCCAACGGACTTCCCCCTCTCCCACCACAAATATTTATGTACCCATGAAACCCTCCCCACCCATACCAGACTGTCTGCACTATGCTACTTCTTCTCTAGGTTTCTCCCCTTTTCTACACTTTTCTTCTCTCTGCTTCTCTTTCTCTTCTCTGATAATACTATGGCTGACAGTCCTTGATAGGGATGGGCTCCTGTGATGTGGGCAGCAAATATCTGCATAGGATATAACAGTGGGCTGTACTGGTTTATACATGTAATATGAAGCCCCACACCACCACAAAAGCAACAGCCGCGAGTAGTCATAAAATGGGCATTTATTCAACTCTGTACAGTTTACCATAGGTGTTAAAGTAACAACACAAATATATTTTCTTGCTACGTTGAAGTGCAGTGCTAATCCAGGGGCGATGCCCAGCAATTGTGGGAGATTTGATGCTGAATTAAACAGTTTTGAATTGTATTGTACGCTATTTCCTGACCCGTGTAAAACTATTCTAAAAAAATGTATTTTCAGTATGTGACAATGGAACATGTAAATAAATGACTCTGAACATTTTTTAATTCTGTTGTTTGTACTATTCCTCTGTCTCTCTGAATTCTGCAAGTTTAGCAAAGCAGAGGAAATCGTCTAACTACATCTGTTGAACCCTGTGTGATTGCCCAGTTGCAGCATCAGACCTCTTTGTGTCCCTTGGCCCGACACCACTGTACACAGTTTCCCATTCAAAACTGAAAATTACATCACTGGCATGGAACATTCTACATGTTTTCCTACCCCCAACATTGCCTGAGTTATGCCAGTGTCCTTCTTAATTGTACATGTATAATGTCCCCTAATGACTTACTATTACCTGTTATCAACATTTACAAAATTAAGGAGGTTGTGCAGATAATCTTATTACAGTTTGGTAACTGACCGCAAAGATTTAGCCTCAGTTGCTAAACCAGAAGTATATTTGATTAAAAAAAGCAATGGGTGTCACTGGGATAAGGGTCAATGTCAAAATAACAATGTACATTTAAGTGGATGAAAACCCAGGATGTTGACTATCCTGGGTTTTGATCCTTGCCCCCAGGGCATCCCAGTTGGGGGTGCCCCGCTGTGTAACAGCCCCCAGATAGGACTTCCCATTCATACGACGCATACGTATGCGCTCGTCCAATCAGCGTGCTCAGATCCGCTTGAGTCCCTGCGTTCAGGAGCTCATCTAATAGAGGATCCAAGCACGCTGACGGCCGCATGCCCCACTACCCTCTAACAGGGAGTGTGCCCGCGCCGGCCACTCACAAATGCCTGCCGCAGGCATGAGCCCTGCTAGAGGGATGACGGGGATGCGGCCGCTGCTCGCGCATGTGCTGTTGGACCGGGAAAGAAGGCAACCTGGGGGCTTTCACACAGCGGGGCATCCCAATTCTGGATGTCCCGCGGGAAGGCAATCAATCGGCCCAGGAATCTAATAGATTCCAGAGCCAATCTCTGTGGGTTTTGGTCCACTTTAAGCTCAACAGAGACAGAAGGAACATTCAAGTGTTATTCTTCCTCCTTTTCAAAAACAAACAAAACATTGCCTTAAAGGGTTTTTTCAGTCAAACAGTAAAAGCAGTGGAGAGGGGGCCTTACCTTATGTTAGTGTCTCGATCATCTTGCAGTTCCATGCGTTCCACGCAGAAGTGATTCTGCTAAGCTAAACCTTGGCCACCTCCCTTTACGCTCGTCAAGCAATTAGGATTCTTGATTTCAGGACGGGTATTCTCCCACTAGTCATACAGTTTTTGTTTCCTATGCCTGCCTCCCCTTCCTATTTGTAAGCCTGCCCCTCTTTGTAAGTCCACCTCTTCACGGATAATGTTTTTCTCTCCTCTCATATTGCAACCTTTCGCAACAGTAGATGAGCGGTTCACAGGCTGCACACATCACTCTGCCCCAAATAGGGATGATTTACAACACCCCCCATCTCTCATCATCTTGCAAAAAAAGCTAAACTATTGTTGCAGGCGTTCTAGATCACCTAGCAAGTGATGTGTGCTTGGGCTACACATGCTGCCCAGCACTAGCGCAATCATGATATATGTCCTGTGTATTAGGATATGGGTGGTGTTACTGACCGCGTCTAATTATGCATATTCAAGCACGCCCACTTTTTAGGAAACAGTTATACTGAAATTAAAAGTACGTTTCAAATTACTAAGAAGCCTTGTTTAATAAAGAAAATAGGAGCATTAGCCCCCTATCTACTCTAATGCAGGTAAATGTTGCCTGTTTGAGGTCTTTAAGCTGGGCTTTAAATGTACCTGTTACACATGCTTTCACGTTTACACCATAATGGAGACAGTTTAAATGAAAGAATGAGATCAGAGGTGGCGGGAAAGTAAAAGAGAGACTGAGAAAATGTGAAATAGGTACAGAGGTGAAGGGTGCATTGGAAAAATAGAGCAAGGCAAAGAAAGTATGGAAATTCAATTGATGAGGAGAGGCCACTGAAAAGGAAAAGAAGATACAGGAAATGTAAGCAATACAAAAATATAAGTTAAAAAAACTAAAAATGGAGGTCATAGAGGAAGGGGTGAGGAATAAGGAAATAAAAAGAAGGATGGATGATATGTGGAAAAAAGATGGGGGAAGTGGAAAGAGGAGATGGAGGAATGTGGAAAAGACAAATGGAAGATGAAATGAGGATAAAAGAGGAAAATGGAAAAGAGAGAAAAATGGAAGCAAAGGGATGAAAATGAGTTCTTATGTTCTCCAGCAGTGCCACAGGTAAAGAGATACTAACCAGCTGATAGCAGTCTCCTAAAGAGTTCCTAGACCCAGAGAGGGCTAGAGATGGTGCCATGTGCAGTCGGACAGGTTGCACACACCAATGGCCGACCAAGATCCTAGATCAAAACATTCAGGTTAGTTACAGACTTGACTCTTAATTAGTGACCTGGGGCATAAAAGGGGCCCCTTGTCAGTAAGGATGTCTGAGTAGGCCTACACGTGAGAACATGAGATTTAGTTCTTTCGCAATTAGCTTAGAAGTGCTTCTCAAAGGGATGGGTGCCATAGTCTGCCAGCACCAGGATATATTTGTGTCCCCAGACTACCAGACTCACCATCCATTGCCACCTGCTCAAATGCTATAATGCTATAATGGTCAACAGTACCAAAGAATTTCTCAAATGTGGCACAGATCCTGTTAACTAACATGGTCATGACTTACAGCACTCAATCTCAGTGACAAAACTGCTACAAAATGCACACTTTAGTCTTTTCACACCGTAGGTGTCATTGTCTACTGGGTAATAATAGTCTGGGTGTAAATTTTCAGCTGGCTCTGAATCAGTCCCAAGGTAGACAATAAAAGTGAATGGAAATTTTCTCTTTTAAAAAAGAAGAAAAAGAGTTTTCTACCAGGCTCTGAATCGACTCCCTATGTGGAGTTTGTTTTCTCTCTATAGCAGTGGTCAGCTAGAGATAGATATGAGCAAACCGGAATTGATGGGACTTTGGGGAAACTTGGGTTTTGGCACGATCTCCAGTTTTAATTGACTGTTTTAAGTGTATTTGAGTGCCCGGAAGTGGCAAAGCAGAGCAAAGTAAACAGGGGACATACACGAGCTAGCAAATGTCATACATGATACGTTGCAGCCAGCCAATCCACTGCTAGCCACCCCCCTGTGACGTTACACATTCACATTGCTGATGCTTACTGTTTCCTGATCAAAGCATTAAGCAGAGCTCAGGCTGCCAGTAGCTTAGCTTTAATTGAAATAGATAGCGGACAGAGATAGAACTTCTGGTAGATAGTACTTCTGGTTCTATTTTTGGGAGGGGTGTCACCTGTTTCTTATTGCTTGTCATGTCCCACGACGTGTGTTTTATATTACCCAGGATAACTGTTTACTTCCATAGGCTAGCAGTGTGCCTTTAATTCCCTTTGTCCCTTCCTGGTTCTCTTGCTGTGATACAAGTAGCTCCACCCTTCTTCCCCCCTCCCTCAGTCATTTTTAGTTTGGCATCTAAGCAGTGCACACCTGCTGCTCCTTTCTGCAGCTACATTCTTTCTACCTACTGCTGTTGTATGGGTTACATCACAAGCTTTTTACTGCATTAAACGTGCATGTGAAGATTTCTGCTGTAAGAAGATTGCTGCAAAATTCTGTACAGAAATAAAGCTTTTGAAATGTATCCACATGATCCAGGAGCAGTTGAGTAAGCTATCTGCCAAGCCTTATGAAGTAAAGAAAACATTCCCCACACACAAGTAACGTGGAGCTGTCTACGGGATTCACATTACTGCCATCTGGTGAGTTAGTATAGTAAAAAAAACTGTATTTAAACTGTATTTCACCTGCTAAGATTGTCCAGCAGCCCTCATGCGCAGCTTAGCTATAGAGCTATACAGAGCACCGACGTATGTGTCCGTGTAGAGGTCTTCCTCTACATCTAGCCTATTTGTGTTATCACAGCTTGATAAGCCTCAGAACAGCTAAACATCTCATAGGAGCTCATATCTAAGTAACCTATATTCATCTGTGTGCCTGTGGCATTATTGAAGTACATTTATTAGGGGTATCAGAAAAAAATAGATTCTGTCGAGTATCGCAATATTTCATTCGACAATACTAGAAGTGATTCTTTCTTTCTAGTATCAATTCTGACTTCAGTAGAAGAAAAGTAAAAACAACACTCACCTGACCCCTCGTTCGATCCGGACGGCTCTCCTCTTCTCCCCTAGGGCTCTTCAGATTTCAGGAGTGCGACAGGCACTCTCCCCGTTTTCCCGATGAGCACCGCCATCTTTCTGAGAGCCCCACCCGCCATCTTTATGACTAGCCCCACCCATTGCCACTTTAGCAATTGGCAGTGTCTTTACTCAATCCCTGTAGGTTTCAATACTCGTATAATCTGGTAGCATATCTTACCATCATTATGTATTCATTGTAATTTTGCCATATTACCTGGACAGGACATGGCTCACCATGTTATTAATTGTTGAGTGTTTTTTTGATGTTCTGGACTTCTGTGTAATGAACACATTTTCCTCATTTTATGCGTTTGTGCTTTTGTATTTATGAGGGCAGTAGCCTGCTCTCTTGTGTGCACATGCATACAATATATGCTAAAACCGATGAGCCTCTATATGTTGAAAAGCTGCACAGCCATAGCTTAAGCTTAATACTTTTAGCGGAGCTTCTCCATCTTAGATGTTAAATAACACATGTAGCAGTATTTCGTCAGTTTGTTTGGTGTACCTTTTTAATACCCCCCACATGCCATTATTGACCCCCCTGTTCCACATAGACAACTTTTTCTAACAGAGCTGAACAGAGCTGCTGCAGACACATTCAACAGCTGCGCCTAATTAAACCGTATCCCTTGTGCACGCTCCCGCCCAACCCCAATCTGAATGACTGGGGTAGAAGCATGTTCATGACGCTGGAGATGCAAGGGATGCGGCAGTGCGCGCTCCTCATTTAAAACAATTTGAGCCGCCTGCTGAATTACGTAAGCACCGTGGGCAGTCTCATTGGATGAGAAGCTGTGCATGCGCCATTGGACAGAGGAAAGGTAAGTGATTATGGACACCCTGGGGGGTTTCACACAGAAAGCCAGCAGCCGGCCCTGGAATCTTTCCAGGCTGGCTGCTGCTGGGTTTTGTTTCGCTTTAAAATATGCTGGCTTTTCTATGTACTATTAAACAATGGAATTACCATATTTTTCAAATGATAATATGCACCTGATTATAAAACGCAGCTAGGGTTTAGGGGAGAACTATAGGAAAAAAATATTCTGAACCAAATGGTTGGCTAAAATACCCCCCCCCATTCTATAACAGTGCTGAATCCTCCCCAACCATCCCATAACAGATAGTGTGCAAAATTCCCCCTTTACAGGCAATGTGCAGTCCCCCCTATTACGGACAGCATGCATAATCTACCCATTACAGGCCCTCCATTACAGGCAGCATGCAGAATCCTCGCATTACAGGCAATGTGCAGAAACCCCTATTACAGGCAGAGTACAGTCTATAACCCACCTAGCATAGGTCCCTGCCTGCCCACCACAGCAGCACACACACACTTAAAATCTTAAGTGGTGGGAGGAACAGCAGGAGCAGCACAGGGGAGGCGCCAGTAAGATTTTAAGTGTGTGTGAGCGGTGGCAGCAGCATCGGCAGGCAGACAGGGATCAGTTACCTTGCACGACTGCTTCACCATTGTCTGGCATTCCTGTGTGTGCGCATCTTTGGGGGGGAAGTGAGTCTTATGGGGCATAAAATATGTTAGTTATTTTTTTAAAACAGACTAAAAGACATCTGTTGGTATAAAAATATCTATCCGCAGCTGATCAGTTGAGGTAAGTGGTGTTAAAACTTACTGGTTTAATAAATATCTTCTTTGTCTTTAGGCACTCTACTACTGACTCTTCCGGTCCAGCCAATGGGCCTTGTTCAGATCAGCCTCTCCTCCCTGCTGTTGTCACAGTGTGAAAGCTCAACAGTGGGGAGGAGCTAAGCTGGAATATCCTGAAATGGTATAACCCAAACCAGTCAGCTGCAGACGCGTAATGGCAAGGATGCTTTTTTTATTTGTATGTCTAAAATTTTACAGTCTCTGGAACTAATGATAGATATTTGTTGTGCTGTTGCTTCCAAGCACTCAGTTATACTCATTTTCTGTTGAGTGAATTCTGCTTTATTTGTTAGCTCATTTATCTGAAAATGCTGTTTCCTAATTACTATTCGAGGAACATCAGGCCGTTTTATAGTGGGTTTCATGCCTAGGTTGGCTATTCTGTTGTTTGCCAAAAGGGATAATGTGAGAATATTTGCATGCTGGGAAGAGGCTCCATGAGCGGCTCCAAGCACTATTATTGCTCTATTGTACTGTTATGGTTACTTTTCCAGAAGTCCCATTGCAATATTGCAGTTTTAAGAATGCCTTTTCGTTGTTGGTGTGAAATGAATATTTCTATATTTAGCATAAATACATTTTTAGATTATATATACATTTATGCTATTATGTAAAAAAAATCTCTACACAGCAGTATAGCAATTTTCTCAGCAGTAATTCACCATTACTCCTAAAATCATGGAATGTTTAAATGTGCTGTAAAGCAATAGGCATCCCTAATTAGAAAGTGTTGCCTGACGCTGACTACCTTGCTTTCAGAGCTATTAGATGTAGATTCACGGCTTTGGATTCTACATCCAAGACTTTTAGCTACAAGCCGCAAATATTTGCAGTAACCAGTGTTTAAACCAATCGGCTTTTCCTTATTTCATTTGAAGCTTGCATTTTTGGATATTTACATACCCTGACCTTTTCTTAAAATAGTCCGAGCAGACCATTTTCGCTTTAAGGGGAAACGCTAAGGCCACGTAGTACCAGGTAGTGCCAGATGAATGTCAGGTGAATGTCAGGTCCCAGTGAAAACAGTGGTGTATTTATCAAGCCATAAATCCAGAGCATCTCTGATGAGTTCCCTACAGTGCCAGATAAAACTAGATGCAGCTCATGCTGCACTTTGCGGCCTAATCCCATACAATTCAATATGCTTGAGTGTTTATAATTATTTACATTTTTTGGGCTGGTGCATGTGCCATGGGATCCCTGAGCTCGGCCGCCAATTCCGAGACACGCCGGACCGAAGTGATCGCTACCAAGAAGACAATCTTCTGAGTCAGGGTAGACAAAGCAATATCTTGCAAAGGCTCAAAAGGAGGAGCCTGAAGAGCTGAAAGAACCAAATTCAAATCCCAAACCGGGAGTAATGGTTTCCTGGGAGGCCGCACATGCGTAACCCCCTGGAAAAAAGTTTTAACTAAAGGCTGAAGCGCAACACGCTTCTGGAAAAAGATAGATAAGGCAGAAACTTGCCCTTTCAACGTACTTAGCTGAAGACCAGAGTCCAGCCCAGATTGTAAAAACTCCAGAATCCTGGAGACCGAAAAGACCCTACAAGGAAAAGATCTCATCTCACACCAAGTGATGTAGGCTTTCCAAGTCCTATAGTAGATGATCGAAGAAGACCTCTTCCGGGCACTGATCAGAGTCTTGACAACTGAGTCAGAAAGCCCCTCCTCCTTCAAGATGGAGGTTTCAGCAGCCAGGCCGTCAAACCCAGCGCTGGTAAATTGGGGTAACACAACCGACCCTGAGTGAGCAGATCGGGCCGAAGAGGCAGGACGAAGAGGCAGAACAATGTCTGCGAACCACACTCGCCTTGGCCACCTTGGGGCCACGAGAACGGCGGACACCTTTTCCAGAGCCAACTTCCGAAGAACCCTGCCCAGCATGTGTATCGGAGGAAACAGGTATAGAAATCCCAGATCCCCCCAGCTCAGGGACATGGCGTCCACTGCCAGAGCCAGAGGATCCTGGGAGAGCGACATGAAGTTCGGGAGCCTGTGATTGTGACGAGAGGCAAACAGGTCCACCCCTGGTGTCCCCCATCGGAGACACAGTGAGCGAAACACCCGAGGATGGAGAGCCCATTCTCCCAGACGGGGAGAGCCCCTGCTCAACCGGTCCGCTTCCTGGTTCTCCACTCCTGGAACGTATACCGCCGAGAGACAAGGAACATGGGCCTCTGCCCAGGTCAGGATCAGGGACACCTCTCTGAGAGCACTCAGACTGCGAGTCCCTCCCTGATGATTGATGTAAGCAACCACTGTTCGATTGTCTGAACGCACCTGGACCGGAAGGCCCAGAACGTGCTGAGCCAGGAGAGCAAGCACCCGACGGATGGCTCTCAGTTCCAGAATATTGATGGGTAAGTGGGCCTCTTGAGGTCCCCACTGCCCCTGAAACTGCAGCTCCTTCCAGAATCCGCCCCAACCTGACAGACTGGCGTCCGTGGTGACAATTTCCCAAAGAGGGGTCAGGAAAGACCTGCCCTTCACAAGATTGGTCGAGACCAACCACCACTGGAGGGACTGCCGGACCTGGGAGGACAACTGGAAGGGCTGATCCAGCGACCGAGGCTGCCGGTCCCAGGACGCCAACAGATAAAGCTGAAGTGTCCTCGTGTGAAATTGAGCAAAAGGAACTGCCTCGAAAGACGGATGGACGGCCGAGGATTGGAAAGTAGGACCCGAGCCAACTCCTGGATCAGATGAATTTTGGACTGGGGGAGAAACATTCTGTGTTGAAGAGAGTCCAACTGCATCCCCAGAAAGGACACCACCCTGGCCGGAGCGAGGGAGGACTTGGAGAAGTTGATCACCCAACCAAAGCTTTGCAGCGTGGAGACCACCAACCTGGTGTCTGTCTCCGATTGACTGAGCGACTGAGCCATGATGAGAAGGTCGTCCAAATAAGGTACGACACGAATGCCCCGAGATCTGAAAATGCCCATGACCCCTGCCAGCACCTTGGTGAACACTCTTGGAGCTGAGGTAAGGCCAAACGGAAGTGCCACGAATTGATAATGCTGATTTTCCAGCACGAATCGAAAAAAACGTTGATGAGCGTGGCAGATGGAAACATGAAGATAAGCATCCTTGATGTCTATGGACGTCATGAAGTCCCCTTGCCGAAGGGAACCGACGGCCGTACGCAAGGTTTCCATGCGAAACTTCCGAACACGGATGAACCTGTTGAGTAATTTCAGGTCCAGGACGGGACGGACTGACCCGTCTTTCTTGGGGACTGCGAAAAGATTGGAATAAAACCCGAGGCCCATCTCTAAGCGCGGTACCGGCCGGATGACCGCCATCTCTAACAGATTCTTTACCGACGCCAGGAGCCCCTGTGCGGCCAAAGGATCGATGGGCACCCGAGACCGAAAGAACCGTGAAGGAGGGCGAGAGTCGAATTCCAGTTTGTAACCGGACGACACTACCTCCCGGATCCATCTGTCCGGAATCTCCTGGTCCCAAACCTGGGAGAAGTGTCGTAATCGTCCCCCCACCCGCACGGGTGAGGGCAGCCCCTCATTGCTGAGCGGGTTTACCAGCAGGCTTGGGCTTGGTGCCCCAGGACTGAGCGGGACGGCCACGGCCCCTCCCCCGAGTCCAACCTGCACCTCTGGTAGCGGGAAAGGAAGCCCCCCTACCCGCTCTGAATCCCCGAAATGAAGGCCTACCAGAACTTGCCCCCTTAAAGGGACGACGAGGCCTCTTGCGTTGTGGCATCTTACCACCCTTTGTGACTGAATCAATTTTCTCACCAAACAGACGCAAG
The DNA here is from genome assembly GCA_027917425.1 of Gastrophryne carolinensis. Taxonomy (NCBI): domain Eukaryota; kingdom Metazoa; phylum Chordata; class Amphibia; order Anura; family Microhylidae; genus Gastrophryne; species Gastrophryne carolinensis. The sequence continues at coordinate 236,880,605 of CM051238.1, read as the reverse complement.
GCCAAAAAGGGGAGAGCTGTGAGCACCTTTTTAGAAGCTGAGTCCGCTGACCACTGACGCAGCCATACTGACCGACGAATAGCCACCAGCATTGCAGCTGTCTTGCTACTCATAGCCAGTGCATCGTCCTGAGCGGATAGAACATAGGAAACAAAAGAGTCACACTGCTTAAGCGCAGTAAACTCTTTACAAGTGGGATCGAGATCCCCATACAGCTCCTGAATTACAGACCTAACCGCCAATAGGAGAAGGGCCGAAGCACACACCGGGCGCATCGTTGACCCAGCATAAATAAAACCATGGCGAGCGTACTGGTCAATCCGACGATCCTCCCCATCTTTAGGGACAGTGGTCTCAGCAGACTGTACCATAGCCGTGCTGGAGAGCCCTAGCACAGGGGTATCGACGTCAGGAGGGACGGGTCAAAGCTTCACCAATTCTGGCGGAAAAGGATAACGCTTTTCCCAACTGGAAGGGATTCCAGATAACCGCGTGGGATGTTCCCATTCCTTAAGGACCACCCTCTCAAAGTGGTGTCTGGGAAAAACCCAACGAGGCTCTTTAAACAACTGGCCCCTTGGCAGGGTGACAGCCTCAGGCGGATCTAAATTCAGAATTTCAAACATCTGAGCCAGAATGGAGGGGGTGTCAAGGGAAACACCCGCCGACCAATCGCCAATAGCATCAGCCTCTGATCTGCAGGCTCATCTGACTCCAACAGGAATTCTCCCTCGTCCGGGGAGCCATCGGATCATTCCACAGGCTCACATACCTGTGAAGCCGAAGGTATCGGAGTCAGGTGCTTCCGTTTTGCAGTGGCTTTAGACCCTGCTTTAACGGGCACTATTTTCCGGAGGCTGGCCAATCGCGCCGCCACCTTGGATTGCGAATCCCCACTCTTGACAGTGTCATGCGGGGTCCGGAACAGGGAGGGAGAGGTAGGAGATGATGGAAGATGCGACGGGCCAGCAGCCGAAGCAACGGACTGACGCGCAATACTCTGCCTTGCACAAGGAATGCATACAAAGACATCATCATCTGGGAGCGGAGTCCCACATCTTGCGCACCCCCTAGATGGCCCAGAAGAACCATTTCCGGTAATAACGGAAGCCTCCATATGGTGATTTATGGTATTCGCAATTCTTTTGGGATTTAAGGCATAAGCCGACCCGGGATGCCCCCTTATTGTAAATGTCCCGGAATTTTTTTATTTATTTTTTTTTTTGGGAGGATTTAATTCAAAAAGAAGATCCCCTTAATAATCTATATATAAATATAGATTGTATATATATATATATATTTTTTTTTTATGTCAATATATATATACACATATATATATATAATGTCCCAATTTTCCTTTCCTTTAAAAAAGAAAGACTAGCCAAGTAATATAGAGCCGGGAGGCCGCTTTAATCAGGGGTTCCCGGGATCTGTAGGGGAAGAAAAAACCAACAGTCAGATCCCTAAACATGTGGCAACATGCAAACATACTAATGCATGGCACCAAGGTGCCTTTAAATAAACAAAGGAAAAACCCTTGCCCTCAATCATGATGAATCCCCTTATAGATCTCTCCCCCCCATGTCTAAAAACACTATAAACAATATAGTTTTTAAAAAGACACTCAACGGCCCCACACAAGGTGGGGCCGCTTACCTGCAAGGAACCGAGGGCGGCCACAGCAATAGTATGGACGACGCAGCAGCCAGCAGCAGCAGCAAGAAGTAAACCAAACCATGTGTGGCAGCGAGCCCCCCCCCCCCCACACGTGACTTCCTTTAAGCCAGGAAGGAAGGAAGTGAGGCTGGGGCCGGTCAACACAAAGGCAGGAGGAGGGGGGAGGAGGAGGGAGGGAAGGAAAGACCAACGGGGGAGGGGGGAGGGAGGCTGATATAGCAAAGGCTCAGGCAGCAAGCCAGCCTGCAATCAGCGCGGCCAAGCCCCAGCTGCCCCCTAAAGCAGACCTAAACGCTGGCCAAGCCGGCCAGTACTTATCTGCAAGACCAAGGAAAGTCCCTTTAAGAGGAAAAATAAGAGGAACAATCAGACCAAGTGCACACATGCGGTGCAGTCTGCTAAGTGCATGAAAGTAAAACACACGTTACAAAAAGTCATACAGTGAAATACACACACACACACACACACACACACACAATACACAACCCTCTAACCCCCCCCCCCCCCCATAGTGAAGGGAGAAGGGACCGTAACGGGAGAGTAAGGGGCTAAGGGGACCCTCGGGACAGGGGCATCCCATTTCCGGATCACCATGCCGGATAGCCGCATTGCCCCCAAAAGAGGGGGTCGAGCGGAGGAGATAAGCTCCTAGGCACCTATAGTGCCGTCTACCAATTGCCCAGTGAGCAGCCTAGGCTGGGAGGCTTCCAATCCACCATAAAGGTATAAACAATCAAAACCGGGCAGAAATAGACCAAAAGGGGGTGCCGGGGTAAGACCCCGGCTACCTGTAAGCAGGAGACTTCAATCTTCTGTCTTGTCGTCAAGCAGAGAGAAAAATACTGGTGATAAATGGGAGGTACCAGGTATATATAGGCCGGAAGGGGGCTCGTTACAAGACTTCCTCTCTGCACAGCGTCACCTGGCGGTGAGTTAACCCAATATGTGAAGAATATTAAAGGTGAAGCGGGGTGTGTGGCACACCAAGAATAACATTGCAATGAACTCTGTATCTTTCACTCTGGAGCCTCTTGGACGCAAGGTAACTCTAAAGACACAACATATATTTGATTACTTTTTTGCCTGTGTCCTTGTACATTATTCCCATTCATTAGTCTGTAAGAGCCCACAAAATATAAAATACATCCTCATCATGCACCTACACCAGGGATGGCAAAGAAGATGCAAGTAGCAAGCAAGAAGAAGATTTCCAGATGTCCCAAAGATACCAATGAACAATGAATACATTTCAAGTACTTCCCCTGGAGATCTTCAATCTAGCTGTAGGGACCAAGAGGAGAACACCAATGACAAGTGAGTTAAACTTTTATTGTAATGTTTTTTTTTTTTTTTAGATACCTTTTACCGGATTACCCACACCCGACAGGGCACAGCGGTGCAAAACAGGTTAATGCTCACTGCACAGTGTTCTTGGCACCCCTGGAAGAGAACTGGACCTGTGCTGAAGGGGCATAGGGACTGGTACGAACCCCGGGTCACCAGTCCCTATGCCTGACAGACTAGGGTAGTAGCCTAAGAGGTAGGAGACAATTTAACCTGGATCTTGCCTCTATCCAAGTCTAGAGCCCATCACTACCAGTAGCAAACCAATCATTAAAAAAACTTAGCTGCAACTTATTGGGCCTACAAGCCATTCATTATGGAGAAACAGAAATCTTTCTACCCAGAGAGGGAATCACCCAGCCCTGGAGCCTCATAGACTCCAGGGTTAGCTTTGGTCCACTTTAAGGTTCCAGGTCATTCCTGGAAACTCAGGCAGTGATCCAGATTATAAAGACTTCATAGAGAAGGATGAGTAATAAAAGTTCAAGCCAAGGTCTTGGTCAGAAAGCAAAAGAGATCCAAAAGACGAGACAAAGGTTGTGAGCAACAGGGGCCATTTATGGGTGTTTACTTTTTGTTTTGTTTTCTTTTCACACTGCCTATGGGGAATGGGATGGGGGGAATGCCACACTGCCTATGGGGAATAGGCAGAGGGAATGCCACACTGCCTATGGGGAATGGGAGGGGGGAATGCCACACTGCCTATGGGGAATGGGAGGGGTGAATGTCACACTGCCTATGGGGAATTGGAGGGCGGAATGCCACATTGCCTATGGGGAATGGGAGGTGGGATGCCACACTGCCTATGGGGAATGGGAGTAGTGAATGTCACACTGCCTATGGGGAATGGGAGTAGTGAATGTCACACTGCCTATGGGGAATGGGAGGGGGGAATGCCACACTGCCTATGGGGAATAGGCAGAGGGAATGCCACACTGCCTATGGGGAATGGGAGGGGGGAATGCCACACTGCCTATGGGGAATGGGAGGGGTGAATGTCACACTGCCTATGGGGAATTGGAGGGCGGAATGCCACATTGCCTATGGGGAATGGGATGGGGGGGGGAATGCCACACTGCCTATGGGGAATGGGAGTAGTGAATGTCACACTGCCTATGGGGAATGGGAGGGGGGAATGCCACACTGCCTATGGGGAATAGGAGGGGTGAATGTCACACTGCCTATAGGGAATGGGAGGGGGGAATGCCACACTGCCTATGGGGAATGGGATGGGCGGAATGCCACACTGCCTATGGGGAATGGGAGGGGGGATGCCACACTACCTATGGGGAATGGGATGGGGGGGGGAATGCCACACTGCCTATGGGGAATGAGAGGGGGAGAATGCCACACTGCCTATGGGGAATGAGAGGGGGAGAATGCCACACTGCCTATGGGGAATGGGAAGGGGGGAATGCCGCACTGCCTATGGGGAATGGGAGAGGGAAATGCCAAACTGCCTATAGGGAATGGGAAGGGGGGCTCCAGACTTCCTATGGGCAATGGGAAGGGGGGAATGCGACACTGCCTGTGGGATGGGGGGAATGCCACACTGCCCATGGGGAATTGGAGGGGGAAGGCAACACTACCCATGGGGAATGGGATGGGGGATACCACACTTCCTATGAATGCCACAATGCCCATGGGAAATGGGAGGGGGAATTCTGCACCTTGCCTATTATTTGGTTCTTGGAGAGTGGGGTTTTAGCACATTTAGCTCAGGATTTTTCTTTCCAAATATCCTCCTCTAAATCCAAAAATAATTTGCATGTGTGTACTGTAAACTGCTACTTAAGTGCATGCATAAAACATGCATCAGTTCACACCCGGGCATCCATAAATCACCCACTGTTAAGTCTGTAGCTTAGTGTTTAGCTAATAATCCAAATGACCTTCATACATTATATTTATTCTGCATTAAACCTTTGAACCCGTACAAATGAGTTCCTACCCTTAAACTAAGAGCAAGGACAGACTGGATAAAATAAACAATGAAATGTTTTTTTGCATCCATTTCAATTCTAGTGGAAAACAAAGTGATCCATGTCATGAAATTACTTTAGGGGGATTTTTCTGCTCAGTACTTTTGTCTATTGAGCTAACCTTAATTTAGCAGCTTCACTTGTTCCAGATCTGCAGACGGCCATCTTCCATTACAAGTGATTTATCCCTGAATGATCATGCATAACTGGATGTCTAATCAGGCAGAATATTTTGGCAATTGGCAGTTTATTAGCTTGATTTCCTGCTGTATTTTTAAACTTTTTTTTAGATGCGCTACCTTTGTGAATGTCATGTCTGACATCCTGATGACAGACGATGAGAGAAGCCTGGTGACCAGAAATGCAGCGGCTGGTGAGCCCTGCAGATGGCTAAGGCTGCAGCTTAGATAAATGACATTACGTGCTTGACTAACAATTGTCTTTGCAGTTTTGTCTTGTTTGTTCTGTTTGATGTTCCCCAGTGGTGCCTCTATCTGGAAGCCAGCATCTCATCAGAGCAGCTGGTAACCTGCGCTGTTCTTCAATTATTAGTGTGAGGCAGCAGAGAAGACGCTGGGAGGGGAAACCTACGTGACATGTTTTCGAAAATTGCACCTTGGCAAGGATCACAATTTGTGCATAAGGGAAACAAAACGGAATTTACATTTCAACTCTTATTGCCAACGAATAATCCACTCAGTCATAACTCCTTTACTTTTAGCACATTCTTGAACTGAAAACTGCTAGAAGAATAAATATCATGCACGCCTTATGTAGAATATGTCAGTATTAACACTATGTTTCGACTAAAAATGTTGCCCGTTTTATAATTTTAGGACTATGCCTGCAGCCATTTCCATCCTATCCTAGCAGAGTCTTTACTACCTGCATGTAGGTGACACCCCATTCACAGTGGGGGTGCATGTAAGACATTCTTAACAATACACTCTAGGGGTGATTGGTAAATCATAAAAAGCATACACCAGCCATTCGCCGTTTTACAGCATATACTATCCTAAAGATGAACGAATCGCCATGTAAAGGCTGTGTTTGTCATGTCTCTTTGTCATTGCCAGGCGAATGATGGAGGACAGCTTTTCAGTGCGCCAGCTTTTAGCAGCGAACCCCAAAGAAATCAATGTTATTTTGGCGAGAATGGCCGTTTATGTAATTTTTACATCAGTCACTAATACATCAAGTATGAAGGCCAGATATATAACTAGTATTGGTGAAACAACTAATAAAATGGGTTTCACCATGATTTTATATTTTTCTTTTAAACTATTTTTGGATGCTTCCAAACACCCCAGACTCTCTAGAGACACCACACATAAACCTTGAGACAATTTTCATGCTCCCATAATCTGTTAAGTGGGCTTCCAGCATGATTTGTAACAGCAAACTGTGCCACCGCACTTTGCCCTCTGTCAAGAGTACCCTGTTCATTAGTAAATAACACACAAAGTACAGCAAAATGCCAAAATAGCTTAGATTGCCATGATATTCCACACATGGCACACCCGGCCAGCCCTAAAACTGGCAAACAGGCACAAATGTAGTAAATCAAGTTTAAACCTTAACTGTTGGCAATGGGCTGTACACAACACTCTTCCAGCATGCAGGAACAACGGCTGTTTATTCCGCAACAATCAAGAACATTAACGTGAGCAGGATACATTAGCTACACATCTCAACATGGAGCAAAGGATACAGCTCTTTTCTGCTGGCAGATTAAACACCCTATGTATACAGTCACATGGTCTCCCTAAGACTTCCCCTTTTTTAAAAGTAACTTTATCAATAGCATAACAAGCAGACAGTTATATACAGGATGTAGTTGTTGCATTAAAGCTATTCCTACACCCCCACTCAACAAATGCGCATCCTGTTCCGTTGTGGTTCTGAACTAATAAAATTTGGCTCTTGATAGTGGCTTTGTCACGCCATTGGCTATCATTCTTTCAGACTAAGACTGAAAGAAATGACTGCACCAGCCTACAATGAAAAAGGTGTGCCTTACTGGCTTATACGAAGTGAATTGAAAAGAATAGAGGGCCCCACAGCCCCCCCCCCCCCCAAAGAACCCAGAATAAATATGGCACCGCCAAAACCGGATTCTAATCAAGCAATCACTAATTTATTCTTACAAAATACATATAGACACATTAAAATACCCTTAAAAAACACATAGCATAAATGACCACCGGGGGGCACTGTGAGCTGACTGATCCTCCTATATACATATATACATTTACTGTAACCCAATATATACTGTGTGTCAGGAATCGCTTACCTGGCCCCCGTTCCGGCGCCGTCTCCAGGCGTCCGGCCGCGGCTGTCAGTGTGCGGCGGCGGCTCCAGCAGCGTCGGCTCGAGCGGCGCTCAGCTCGGCCACGCCCCCCGCTTCCTCCTCCTCTGGGCGCTGTGCCGGAGGATCAGTTAAAGGGCCAATGAGCCCTAGGAGAATTGAGGGATTGGCCTTTTTCAGCCCTGCAGACCAATCCTGGATTGAATCCCAAGTGCACCAATCACCTACACTCTCCCTCCCCATCTGTCCTTATAAAGGGTTCCTTTCTCAGTCACCAACTGCCTGTGATAGCGCTCAGAACCTTGTGTACTCTATTCCTGTGTAGTTTAGCCTGTTGCCGATTTTATTGTATTGACGCCTCTTGATCCTGAACCATTGTTGCCGACCTCTGCCTGTATTGATGCCTCTTGATCCTGAACCCCTGTTGCCGACCTCAGCCTGTACCCCGACTACGTCTTGCCTGATCCTTGGTGCCGCTACGATCTCTGCCTTCCTGTTATCGACCTATTGCCTGTTTCTGGACTTCCGTCACTCATGCTCCAGTTATTGGTTCTCCAGATCTCTCCATATAAGCTTGTATTGTTTGAGCCAATAAGTCCTGGGGGCAACCGATCCCGGGTAGGCGTACTTGCGTCCCGGCAAGCGGGGGCTCCTATAGGTGAAGCTGGCTGTGGAGATTGGGGGTTGCGAGCTCATCAAGAGGTCTGGAGTTACCCCCTAGCGTGACACTGTGATTTCAATCATAATAATGAACATGTATCAATAAGTAAAGTGCAAAGTTAATCAAATGACACACTCCCGGTCGGGGGTGCGTCTGGAGGCGCCGCAGTGTGCGATCTGCCATTGGCGCGGGAGTGTGGCAGGTCAGTATTTAAGGGGTGGGGTCATACTGACTACTACTTTTTGGCCCAGATGAAGTAACTGGGCGTCGGCTGGGGCAGGGAGAGGCGCTGAGGTGACTGTTCCCCTTTGGGTAATATACATGGCACATGTGTTTATGATTCTGATTCTCATTTTCTCCACTTGGCTGTCCTCATAGGCATTATAGTGAAGGAAGCATGTTAGAGCACTTTATTGCATAGATTTTGCACATTGATTACATTTGCACTTTATTTATATGTTATCCATGAGGATTAACTTTGCACTTTACTTATTTATTGATACATGTTCATTATTATGATTGAAATGACAGTATATATTGGCTTACAGTAAATGTATATTTGCATATAGGAGGATCAGTCAGCTCACAGTGCCCCCCGGTGGTCATTAATTTTATTTGTGTTTTTTAAGGGTATTTTAAGGTGTCTATATGTATTTTGTAAGAATAAATTAGGGATTGCTTGATTAGAATCCGGTTTTGGTGGTGCCATATTTATTCTGGTTCTTTTGGGGGGCTGTGGGGCCCTCTATTCTTTTCAATTCTTTCAGACTAACATTAAACAAACTCAAGTATCCCACATATCACTAAAGCATGCAGGTGGTGATGTTTCACATCAATGTGCTTAGTCCTTGCACTGATCTTCTCCCCCTGCTGGCAAGTTTAATACATCCTTAGTTGTCCTCATAGATAATGGTTGGCTGGGTTAGTGGTTTAATGAAATCTGCCACAAGTTGTTTTAACCAGACTACTTCTTGACTTGCATGAGCAACAGACATGTAGCCTGCTAATGTTGAAGATAACGCAAATGACACACCTTTTCTGCTGGACCAAGAAACTGAATTTAAGCACTAGTTTATTTTCCGATCACTTGAATCTTCAGCCTAATCTGCGTCATAACCTCTAGAGTCAAATCTCCTGATGCAGATATCTTAAGATTTAGCCTTTAAGTTTCTTTTAGATATTGTAGCAGTCTCTAAATTGTATTCCAGTCTCTTTGGCGTAGTTTGCTTTCATGTCTACAAAGAATTCCAACTGAGGCGGAGATATATGGGCGAGTAGTAGCTGCTATGTACAGAAGGCCCCCACTGCTAACTCTCGTTGTTGGGTTCTTCTTCTCCTTCTAACTTCAAATAGTGTAAACAATTTAATAACTAAAAGTCATAACCAATACCTCCTGTCTCTGGCTCATCCAAATATGTAAACAATTATATCTCCTGGAACCAATATGGCCAACTTTGTAAACAGTTATTATTATAAGAAATCAAAAAAAAAAATCAATGATTAATACAATAATAACATATTCAACCCACATGCAACACCTCATATAATAGCAACCAAAAGTGAATTTAAATCATGAAAACCATTCTGAGAGCAAACACCATATATAGGTTAAAGCCATGCAGACAGGAAAAGACAAGAACCCCTCAACAATTATAGCGACACAAAACCCTGCTAAATGAACGGTTATTGATTACAACACAGTATTATCCCCTGGCAAGACCCTCTAATGTGGTTAGCTATTGCAAGACATCTCTAGCCTGTACCCACAGTTTCTCCCAGCTCTCCAGCTGCTGGTCTCTCCTTGGGTCTATAGCATGGCCGTCCTGGTGGACTATCAGTTCTACTCTTGCTTTCCTGGCAACCGAGTCTCTTCCCCCCCACTGGCCTATCACTGGTCAGTTATACTGCGATATTCCTTTGATGTCCAGACCTGTCCTCCCAGTTTTGCTAGCCTGAAACTTGTGAAAGCCCGTTTTGCAGAAAAATCCTGGGATTTCCCAGACACCGAAACTTGTCTTCCCTAAAAACTGTGCTGACTGTACTCCAGGATATTCCACAGAATCTGCTCCCAAACCTGCATTGCTTGTTTGATTGATTTTATTTTTTAGTTTCAGAATTCTGACACTAGCTAATTCAAATACAGTTTTTGCCCAGGTAGTCCAGGACTGCTAATATTCTAAGCAGCTTCCCACTGGTGTCATGCCATGATAGATTTTGCTGTATATTCACATATTTAATAAATGAGCAAAACCAATTATTTTCCAACCCCTACACTACTGTATATTTACAGTAGGATGAATCCATTGGTGTTGACACACCTTTGGCTTCTAACAGTCCAAACTGGTTTAGGACTGAGGAGATTTAAGAACTTTGGTGAGAAGAAAATTGCTATCTTCCTCTCTCTGGATTTGGATTCCCCAAAAATGTCACATTTCCAAGGTCTTTAGTTTCAAAGTACTGGCTGAGAACTGCACCTAGTTCTGCAATTTCTGTTCCTTCTTGGTGGCTGATGATTACATCATCTACATATAGAAAAACATAAGTCAATTTCTCTACTACACATTTTGTGCATAAACATGGATCAGCTTGAGATCTTTGAAATCCTTCAGTAATTAAGACTTTGCTCATTTTGGAGTTCCATGCTCTTTTCGACTGTTTAAGACCATAGAGAGGTTTTTGCATTTTACAAACAAGATCTTCTTCTCTCTTTTTCATATAACCTTCAGGTTGGGCCATGTACAACTCTTCTTCAATGTCGCCATTTAGAAAGGCAGTTTGGATGTCAAAAGTCCTGAATGTGGTTTGCTTAGCAACTGGAGAATCATAATCATCACCATAATTTTGCAAGTATCCCTTGACGACTAATCTTGCCTTAAACCGGTACATTTCACCTTGAGAGTCATATGGTCTTGAAGACCCATATACATCTGATTGCTTTCTTGCCTTGTGGTAGCGCAATATGCTCCCAAGCCTGAAGTTGGTGAACAGACTCCATCTCTTAATCTGCGGCTTTAATCCACTTGGATCCACTTGTCCACTCTCGTGTACAGGCAGTTGTTGGATCTGCTGCCGAGACTGTGGCTCTAGTTCTGGAAGTGTTCTGACCAGATAAGAAAGTGGCTGAGCTGGGACTCCTTTGTTTGGCCTCTCTAATCTCCTGACTCAAGGTTCTTCTGTACTTTCCTTGGTGGGTTCAGAGCTTATCCACACTTCAGTGCTCTTCTTTTCAGTACCCAGGGCTTGTAACTGAGATTGTTGTTCTTTCTGCTTAGGTTGAATTACTGGCAAAACTTTATGAAACTTGAGTGATACACAGTTCTTATCAATCACTACATCTCTGCTGATTGTTACTGTGTTGGTCTCTCAGTTGCAGGATCATGTATACTTTTTGAGTTTCGCTATAGCCAACCAGGACTCCTTCTTTTGCATGAGATTCCCACTTGGAATGTTTTCTTTGGGGACATGCACAAATGTTTTGCTTCCAAATATCCTGAGGCGATACAGGTGAGGCTTCTTGCAGTTCCATAGCTCATATGGAATTTTGTTTGTACCTCTACCTGGCAGTCTGTTTAGAAGATAGCAAGCCGTCATGGTGGCTTCTCCCCAAATTGCTATAGGTAGGGTTGCATCAAACAGCATACTTCTTGCACTTTCTCAGAGTGAACGGAATTTAGTTTGTACTTCTACCTGGCAGTCTGTTTAGAAGAAAGCATGCTGTCATGGTGGCTACTCCCCAAATTGCTATAGGTAGGGTTGCATCAAACAGCATACTTCTTGCACTTTCTCAGAGTGAACGGTTCTTTCTCTCTGCAACACCGTTTTGTTCTGGGTTGTATTCTTTTTTTTTTAGAATGGTTTGTACCCTGTCAATTGTATATTCAGTCCCATTATCTGCATGCAGAGCTTTGGCATTCTTCCAAATTTGTTAATCACTACAGCAAGATAATCTTCACGTTTCTGTGACACTTCATCCTTGCTGTGCAGCAGGTAGACAATTGTGTATCTGGACAAATCAGCAATGAATGTGAGGAAATATAACTTCTTTACGGGGGTTTGAACACTCATTGGACTACATACATCTGTGTGATTCAAATTCAGTAGCTGTGTAGATCTGGTGTTGCTAAAGGATTTTCTGAACATTTTCCCTTTAAGACAACTGGTGCATTTCTTCACTTGACTGCATTGTTCTGTTGCAATTCCATCTGTAAACTGTTGTTGAGCTAGATTCCTTACTGGTTCTGGGTGTCTATGACCAAGACATCTGTGCCATACATGGATACAGTATTTATGCAGATTCTTTCTAGCACTGTACACATTTACTTTGCAGTTTAGCTGAGAAAGTTCACCTGTAATTATCCCTTCTGTTAGAGTGTGTCCCTCCATTGAAATGATGCAGCTGTCATCTTTAAAAATAACTACATTCCCCTGTTTAAACTTTTTTACTGACAAAAGATTGCTTTCAGGCATGGAAACATAACACACAACATATAAAACACTGAGATCTGGTTTTTGAAGTGGGACCATAACCATTCCCCACACCTTCTGAAGTCATATAGTGACCATTAGCCAAGATAACTCTTTCTGACTTGCTTTTATCGAGGTTAGAGAAAGAAATTTTGTTGTTTGTCATATGGCTGGTTGCACCCGAGTCTATACACCATGCATTCCTTGCAGCTGCACCTGTGTTTACATTAAACACTTCAATACATTCATCAGCCTTGATACATTCAGGAGAATCAGTTTTCTACACAGCAGACTTACTCCTTTGCTGAACATTCTGCTTCTAAAGATGAAGTTCTAGCTTTCCAAACTCAAGGCAACCCAAGGCATTTTACACACAAAACATTCACAAATTTCCTTTAAATAGCTCTTATTTTTAGGGAAATCCTGTGTCTGTAAAACTCATTAGTTTTGCTTAGAGACTCTGCTTTTCTCTTCTACTCATCAAAAGTTTTGCTTTTAACATACTCTAGTGTGAGCTCATCATCTGGCCGGGCATCTTGTGCAGTGACAAGTGTGTCATAACTTTCTGGAAGACCACTTAGTAGAAGTGCAGCAACATGAAAATCTTTAATTTCTTCCCCAATGCCTTTGAGGCGCTCCACAATCTCTAGGGCATCTTTTACATAGTCCTGCGTATTCTTTATATCACATAGCTTAGATGGATACAGTTTTCACATAAGGGTAAAGCTTATTGCTGAGGTTTGATCTTTCATGTACTTTCTGTAACTCATCCTACATCTCCTTTGCAGTTGCACACTTGCAGACATGCACAATTTGATTATCATCTATGCTGAGGGAAATAGTGATCTGTGCTTTCTGATTCTTTTCTAGCCAATCATCTGGTAATGGATTAAGCATAGGTTCCTGAGTAAATGTCCACGTACATATAGGATTTCTGTTAGTAGGCATTTTTTCTGTTTTTCATGCTTCTCCGATTCACTGTTCTGGGAAAATCCTCCTCTGGGCTATTCCAGCTCTGGGCCTATAACCTGTTGGCAGTGGATTACACACAACACTCTTCCAGCATGCAGGAACATCATCTGTTTATTCATAGTACATGGTCTGCCTAAGACTTCTGGGTTGTGTTTTTAAACTAACTTTATAAATAGATACAAAGGAAAGCAACTGGGTATAGGTCAACCCCAGATTTATAAGACCTCCAAGTGTGACCACGCCATTAACAGAAAACAGGTTAAACCAGGAAATATAAAAAATATATGCAAAATTATATTGTTACTTATTCACATTCAAAGAAGGAAAAGGAGGCAGCTAAACTATTCCTCCCCCTTCTGGTGAAAATCAAATAACACTGATAATTTCATACCATATGTTATGGAAATAGATACAATGTATGTACAACATGAATCAAACCCTTACAGCATATGGGCTTGATCAATAGAGTAAAACAAGGGACGAGTTCCTTAGTGCAATACAAACATAATAGTACCATTAGACATATGACAATTTGGTGAATGATCTTGTTTGGTGGTGGAGGTGGACTAGTTTCGCCCTATTTGGGGCTTCCTCTGCACCTCTATTCATTTTTTTTAAAAATCCATCCCACCTTAACAATAGTACCTATGCAGTTCCACCTGGAAGTCCCAAGTGGTCACTATAAACTGACTGTGTGTCAACAGCCTAGGGAACGGATGTAAAATCCTGATTGCATCTTCACCATTATTAGTTCAGTGGCTGTGTTACATAAGGGGACACAGTCGGTACCTCCAGATGTCAGCGAGTGGTGTGGCTGTAAGGGGGCTGGCATGGCGCCGTCCGGGTCACATCTCCGACCTGTGCCCCACACAGCCCGGACTTTATAAATAGCATAACAAGCACAAATCACAAGATGTAGTAGTTGCATTTAAGTTATTTCAACACTTACAGAATTGATCCTTTGAGCCTACCCTGGCGCGCTCAGACCCTGAGTTTGATGGGCAGTGTCAGCAATGGGCTGACTGCTGGTACCCTTCTCCACCACCTCTTACTCCAGACTCTGATGGCCTTCAGTCCACATTGGGTCCAGTACTTAGTTATCACCCCTGGCATCCGCTTCCACTCACTCCTCCCTGCTATCCTCCCTCTCAGCATCAACATTGCAGGAAGCTTTAGCAGTCAGCACTAGGGTTTCATCATCAAGAGTGTCCTGTGATGGTCTGCTGGCCACATCCTCATCCTCCAACATAAGTTGTTGGGCATCTGGGAACCCTAGGTCTGCAAGTGGGGCAAGGACAGGTGGATGGTCCACGGTATGCCAGCTAGTGTCATCATAGTGCATTACTGACTCTGTGACTTGTGGCTGGGACAGCCTTGCTGATTTTAATGGGGTGAGGTAGAGGGCTCAGCACTCTCGGCAGAAGTGAAGAGAGGGCTCAGCACTCTCGGCAGAAGTGAAGTGGGTGGATGACAATCCCATGGAACTGGTACCACTGCGTCCCATATAATCTATGACTGCCTCGACTTGTTCTGGCCTCACCACTTTGGCAGCAGTATTGGGGATTAGAAAAACACGCTCCAAACCCTGGCATCTGCTTGCACCAGAGAAAGGTGTAGCAGGCAAGGGGGAAACACATCCTTTTCCAGCAGCAGCAGACCTATTGCCAGCAGCATCACAGCCACGTTCGCCCACACTGCCCACACCTTTCAACAATATTTAGTTAAGACCTATTTTTCTGGAATTTAGGTTTAGTTTCAAAACCTGCATGTGCGGGCTTTTTATCCAATCAAAACCGTTTCATGTGCATTTTTAGCGGTTTACGTCAATTACTCCTGTGTCCAGCCTTTCTGAATAGCTGGGTGTGGAAGTGCTCCATGGCCCAAAGATGCTGGGGACATGGGCACCTATATTTACATCAGAAAGGAGCCAGGAAGAAAGTAGGTTTTGCAGTTCCCATCACAAATTGGGATGCCCCAATAAAAGCCAGCGGCTGGCCCTGGTATCTTTTAGATTCCTTACTTTAAACAAAAAGTCTGGACTTTTTTCATTTTGTGCTTTCCTACCACTGCCCCTGTGCCATCTACTGGTCTCTGGTAACTGGTGAGGCGCTCTCCAGGCCATCTCCTGGACATGGGCCTTAGACCTCACCTGAAATTTGTGTTTGAGTATAAGGCTATACCAAGGAACCTACTGAGAAAAATAGGCAGGTAAGTGCAACCTGGGGTGACACATTTTTCTGTCCTTCAGAAGAACTTGTTTTCTCTTTACATTTTGACTAATTTGTTGTACTTAAAATCTTGTTTCAATAGTAAACACTTTTCCATATTTATTTAAAAATTTAATTTAAAAGATTCCTGTTTTCTTAATATGACTACATTGTAGCTCAAAAGGTAGCAATGTTGTTGTAACAAGTGAACAGTTTTGTACAGGCATAGTTAAGATACAGCTGGCAGTATATCAGAAGGGGGAGGGGGTCAGAGTTCTTGTCAAGTACCACCTGATAGTATCTCAATTACCACCAGTGACACTAGTACCACTGGTTGGGAACCCCTGCCCCTAACTAATAACCAAGAATAGCAGAGCTTCTATTCGAGTGGTCAGTTTAAGGCATTGGCCTTGATTCAGTAAGAGTTGAAAACAAATCTTATGGTAGTAAAAAATTCCCTTTATGAGAAAAAAGTATGAGAAATAGTCTACTAGTTAGTAAGACAACGAAAGGCAATGGCACCGTTTACTACTGTTTAAAAAGGAGTCAAGAGTTTGCTACTTTCTACTTTTGCTACTTTAGGCGTAAAAAGTGCCATTTACTTTTATTGTTTTCTAAGGATAGTGATTCAACAACAGTGAAATTGCCATTTTTTTCTTCTAAAGTAGTTATTTTACTACCATGAGATTTTTTTAAAACTCTTATTGAATTGAGGCAATTAGGTCTTTCAAATGCCATTTTCAACAATATGTCAACCCAAAACACCTTATACCTAACAGCACCATGAATATCCAGTTTTTGTCTTTGGGGCAGATAATGGTTTCTGTCAGTTGGAGTGTCCCCTACCACCAATTCCTGCCTATCCCTTTCGGTACTGGTATTCAAAATTTGTTACTGAGATAGTTGACATATCCCTATTTGTGGAGACACGGATAGCCCTGGAACTAATTAAATTAAGGAAGTAACGAAAATATACCCCAAATGTGGAATCAAACAGTGATAACAACAACTTTCCAAAAAAGTTGGACTAGCAGCCATAGCTGGTAATTTTATTACATGCAAGGAAGGCACCCAGACCACTTTTGTACACTTAGTATATTATTCAGGACTACCTCCATAGTCAGAGAGTTCCATGGTCTCACTGTTTTTCCAGAGCAGAATATTCTGCCTTTTCATCTCGAAAAAAAAGTCAGCTATAGACCTTGAATAAAAAAATAATTAAAGTGTACCAAAAACCTCTTGGGTCAGACCTGTAGTCTAAAAGACTATAGGGACAGCCAGTTCTTTGTCCTGGGGGAAATCCTGATTAAGAGGAAAGCCCATTTGTCATGCATCATGGGAGCGGGGCATCCATAATCTGGATTCCCTAAAGACAAAGACCAAAACCAAGGATGTGCAAAACCCCTGGTTTTGGTCTACTTCAAGTGTAGAATATTAATGTTAGATTTAAGAAATAAGTAAAAAAAAATGTACCGGGTTATCTAGACCTTATCAGGCCAGATGCAGTTCACTTTTTAACCAATATATGATACCAACAAAAATGTACAGTCCTTGCTGGAAGATATATTCAACCCCCCAATTACCGCATAACAGGCAGTGTGCAGAATCCCCCGCAAACCCGTATAACAGGCTATGTGCAGAATCCCACTTCCAATCTAGTATAACAGGCAGTGTAGCAGAATTCCCCCCCATCATATCTATAGGCAGGGTGGCAGCATCCCCCCCAATCCCATATATAGGCAGTGTGAAAGAGTCCCCCCCCCCCCCCAAACCACATATACATGCAGTGTCCCCCCTTCCCAGTGTTTGACAGGAGGGAGCACTGGGTATTCGAGGACCAGCAGGACGAAAGGAAGCAGTTACACTTGCTCCAGACTTACCCGCCTGTTCTCCAATGTACGCCATTTCCCTCACACACATACACTAACACACCCATGAATGGACACCAGCCATAGGTAGGCCACGGCCACCTGCCAGAGCTAGGGCAGTGACAGCATGAACAGCAGCGTGGGGGCGGTGTAAGGTATGGACTAATTTTACCAAACCCCATACACATATATGCCGTCTACTTGCTCAGCCCAGAGAGGAAAAGGGGGATATAATTTTGTGTGTCTCTGAGAGTGTATTTCCATACCCTCAATTACTACATTACCAGGGGGGTAACCACAGACCGTGCAGGGGTAGTTACCAAACTTGGGCCTATAAGGTCATGGGCCCCGTCATTGTGGCTTTTTATCAAATATGTGCTAAGATGGCCTGATGTATAGGAAAAAGAGCCAAAATGTCTGAGCTGTTTCAGTCTTTAGTTGTCTAGTTGTAGCCAAAGGAGTCAAAACTACATGAAAAAGGTTACTCTATGAGCCATGAAGGAGTCCCATTTAATGTTCACACCAGGGCCCCCTCAGATTTACTGTACACATACACTATACAAATAGCCCTGTGTGACATTTTGGGGTCGATTTAGAGCCTGCTGAGAAAACTTCCATTCACTTTCATTGTCTACCATGGGACTGATTCAGGATCATGTGAGCTTTTACACCCAGTTGCTGAATCATTCCCAAGGTAGACAAGTGAATGACAGTTGTCTCTCCAAAAATGTAGAAGAGTATTTTGTCTCCATTATGGGCTTTCCGTGAATTATATTGTCATTAAAAAATCTACAGCAATGCTGCTCTTCATTTAAAGAGGAACCTCCAGGGTTTTTACTCTACCGAGTGTTGTTCCTCTCCAGCTGGGCATCCCGATTGGGGAAATCGCGCTGATCGGCTTAAAAAAAAATCACCTTCCTGGAATCCCAGCCTGCTCTCCCTCTATCAATACCATCCATAGCCAACCTCACGCTAGATCTGATGAATGGCGCATGCACCACTGTCTGCACCCCTGCCAGTCATTCAGAAATGCGTGTGGTGGGTACGCGCCACAGATAAGTGTAAAGAGGGATGTGGGCCTAACAAAGTGTGGAAGTCCAGGGTGGGAGTTGTTCCTCTTTAAACCTAACAACCATTGCATACATGAGCTCAGTGTTCCTTTTGTTTTACAGGTAGACCTTTGACTTCAAAGATAACAATGTTCTCCTTGGGGAATATTCTTGTTAATATTGTTAAGTCAGATAACTTGAACCGTATGTCAATTGCGATATAAGAGCACTTATACGGTAGTTGAAGTGTAATTGACTATTACAGCCCAACACTGACTTGATAGCCTTTTCAAGCTCTTGACAACATGTTCAGGGACAGCCTTTCGGATGTGCAAAGTTAACATTTTTTTGCTTACTCATTGGTGGTGCAATGGATTGGGTCCCAAATGTAGGCCATCTGCTTATGATATAATAATAGGTGGCCAGTAGCCCCACCCTCTCAGCAGTCATCAAGCCGGACCAACGGCTGGAGGTACACCAGCTGCTCCAGTCTCTCATTCACCCCCCCCCCCCCCCCCCAATCCCTGCCACAATGGGTCGACCTGATGGTGGAAAGCTCCACTTTTTGGGAGATGATGAAAGACCAGGATGACAAGTAACTCGAACACCAGCTACTGTGCCGCCATGCCATCCAGGGCACGAATCACAATTTCTAGATCTCTCCTAAACTCATTAGTAGCATTTCTCCCTTTAATTTAAAATAAGTAAACAAATCTGTCAACTGATGCATTGATTCTGCATGGTAAACCTCCCGATCAAGTACCACTACACAACTTCCCTTATCCGCTGCGCGTATTACAATAGAACCATTGCTTATCAGAGAGCTAATCGCTTTACATTCAGCAGCTCATAGGTTACAGGTGCACTGAGTACTGGATAGCTTGACAGAGAGAGACACCATATATCCAGTACAGGAGGGCGCAAGTGCACCAGTTAAAAATCTTTATCAACCCATTTGGTGGCAGTTGGGGAATTATTCTTTTCAATATCAATGCGCGTCCTCCAAATCATATATTTTTCACATTGATCCTTAAAGGACCCCAAAGTCCTGATTGAGACTCCAACTGGGGTTTCATTGGTGTTCGGTACAAAATATATATGTCTGTCTGGCATGACACTGGGGCTTATATCTGATAATGAACAGTCCAGGAGGGCAGGTGCACACTTACCTTGAGTAGGTCGGGTGCCAAGGCCGCGGTGGCGCCGCTTTACAACAAGTTAGATAAAGGGCCAGCACACCAATAGTTAAATCAAATAGACTTGTATTAAATGATATCCAGCAAGATGAGGTACATACAGACCATTCAGCTGCATCAAAGTCCATAAGATAGGGTAGGTGATAGCAGAACAGTGTCCATAAGCCGACGTTTCGGGGGTATAAAAAACCCCCTTCCTCAGGGCAGACAAACAACAGTGGCAAGACCGCAGCTTGCCTTTTAAAGGTCAGAGGTGCTGTGATTACCACCTGACGTGATATGACGTCAGAGGGTCAAACTGTAGCACACTAAATGGACAAAAAACACAAATTGTTAATCAAAAGAATGAAAAATACTCACCAAGCCGTCGGAGCGTGCCACTGGGGCACAACTCCGTCACCGCCAGAGACCGATCACATAGTGACCGGCAACGTTCCTGTCTGCCCAGGAAGGGGAGATGACGCTGGGCTCCAAATCTGCCCAGTAACTGGTGACAGGGCAGCAGGGGCGACCGGATAGGCCGCGCCTGCTGTCCGTCATCAAGCTCGCAGGGGCAGACGTCACCCTTGCAAGGCGTCCGCTGGCATGGAAACCATGTCAGCGGCGCCCTCTCCAGTGACCCTGCGCCGTCAGCTCACCTTACCAGCGGTGAGAGCTATAAGCTCCCGGCCTGGTGGTTACAAATAAAGCATTTACGTTGTGGCAATCATATTTTAGGAAGAAGAAGAGAAAGAGTAAAGGAAAGGGGGAGAAAGAACGTGAGAGAAAAAGGAAAAGGGGGAGCGCGTGAGAGAAAGAAAGAGAGAGAAAGAGAGAAAAGAAACAAAGGGGATGCACGCAGCAGAAATGAGCTGTGAGCAAAAAGGGGGGGGGGGGGGGAAACAGGTAGAGAACCAAAGGAAGGGACGCAGAAGAAAAGAGAAAAGGAAGAGCTTGTGACTAGAGGGGAACGGAGACATAAGAAAAGGAGCTGAAGAGATAAATAGGAATGGAAGGGAACGGTCAAAGGTAAAACAATAGAAAGACACAAGGTGTAAACATACCAAGGGAAAACCACAGAAGGGGAAGTGAAGCAAAACAGAACACAAAACACACAGAAGAAACAAAAAACAAAACAAGAAACAAAAAACAAAAACCTAAAACAGTAAACAAAGAACAAAAAACAAAAAAACAACTGACTAAAAAGCCAAAAGGACAGAAACAGGAGGGAACCAGAGAGAAGGGGAAGAACAGGAAAGGAATGGGAAGAGCCACCATGTAGAGAGGACAAGGGTGGAAAAGGAGGAGGACTAGAGAAGGGAAAAAGGAGAGAGGAGAAAATGCAAATGGGAAAGGAAAAAAGGGAAAACTAGAAAAAGGGAAAAGACAAAACCAATAAGACAAAGAAAAAGAGAAAGAGAAAAGAAAAAAGAGAGAAAGGGACAAAGACATGATACTGAGACAGAAGGTGAAGCCAGAAAGGGTAGCAAAAAGAAGGAACGGAGCCCAAAGAAAAAAGAAGAAAGAACAATGAAAAAAGGAAAAAGAAAAAAGAAAGAAAAAGGAAAAAAGAAAAAAGAAAAAGAAAAAAGAAAAAGGAAAAAAAGAAGAAAAAGAAAGAAAAAAGAAAAAGAAAAAAGAAGAAAAGAAAAAAGGTAAAAGAAGTGAGCAGCAGTGGTACAGGTACTAATTCAATTATCAACGTTGTGTGAGAAAACAAGAGAAGCCAAAAGAGGTATTTAGACCTCTTGGTTGGACGGTGTCCAATTCATGAATCCAGTAAGTCTCGCGTTGCAATAACCGAAGATGGCGGTCACCGCCGCGATGTGGTCGTTCCACTTGTTCTATGACCATGCCACGGAGCTCTGATGTCTGATGTTTATGGCGTACAAAGTGGATAGCTACAGGTTTGTCATAGTCAAGAGTCTCACCATCCTGGTGTTTCTTGATGCTAATCCTCACATCACTTCGGTGTTGTTGAAATCGTTTCTTGAATGGCCCTATGGTTTTTCCAATGTAAAGTAGGCCACAAGGGCACTTGAGAAGATAAACACAGTAGTCTGTGAGACAAGAATAAGTTCCTCGGATCTTATAACGTCTCCCAGTGTGCGGGTGGGAGAATTCTGAACCCAAAATGAGCGAGAAACCGCCCGTCAAGATATCCTCCCGGACGGGTTGTTTCAGATGCAACTCATGCAATGTGTGCAACTCGCTCATTTTGGGTTCAGAATTCTCCCACCCGCACACTGGGAGACGTTATAAGATCCGAGGAACTTATTCTTGTCTCACAGACTACTGTGTTTATCTTCTCAAGTGCCCTTGTGGCCTACTTTACATTGGAAAAACCATAGGGCCATTCAAGAAACGATTTCAACAACACCGAAGTGATGTGAGGATTAGCATCAAGAAACACCAGGATGGTGAGACTCTTGACTATGACAAACCTGTAGCTATCCACTTTGTACGCCATAAACATCAGACATCAGAGCTCCGTGGCATGGTCATAGAACAAGTGGAACGACCACATCGCGGCGGTGACCGCCATCTTCGGTTATTGCAACGCGAGACTTACTGGATTCATGAATTGGACACCGTCCAACCAAGAGGTCTAAATACCTCTTTTGGCTTCTCTTGTTTTCTCACACAACGTTGATAATTGAATTAGTACCTGTACCACTGCTGCTCACTTCTTTTACCTTTTTTCTTTTCTTCTTTTTTCTTTTTCTTTTTCCTTTCTTTTTCTTCTTTTTTCCTTTTTCTTTCTTTTTTCTTTTTCCTTTTTTCATTGTTCTTTCTTCTTTTTTCTTTGGGCTCCGTTCCTTCTTTTTGCTCCCCTTTCTGGCTTCACCTTCTGTCTCAGTATCATGTCTTTGTCCCTTTCTCTCTTTTTTCTTTTCTCTTTCTCTTTTTCTTTGTCTTATTGGTTTTGTCTTTTCCCTTTTTCTAGTTTTCCCTTTTTTCCTTTCCCATTTGCATTTTCTCCTCTCTCCTTTTTCCCTTCTCTAGTCCTCCTCCTTTTCCACCCTTGTCCTCTCTACATGGTGGCTCTTCCCATTCCTTTCCTGTTCTTCCCCTTCTCTCTGGTTCCCTCCTGTTTCTGTCCTTTTGGCTTTTTAGTCGGTTGTTTTTTTGTTTTTTGTTCTTTGTTTACTGTTTTAGGTTTTTGTTTTGTGTTTTTTGTTTCTTGTTTTGTTTTTTGTTTCTTCTGTGTGTTTTGTGTTCTGTTTTGCTTCACTTCCCCTTCTGTGGTTTTCCCTTGGTATGTTTACACCTTGTGTCTTTCTATTGTTTTACCTTTGACCGTTCCCTTCCATTCCTATTTATCTCTTCAGCTCCTTTTCTTATGTCTCCGTTCCCCTCTAGTCACAAGCTCTTCCTTTTCTCTTTTCTTCTGCGTCCCTTCCTTTGGTTCTCTACCTGTTTCCCCCCCCCCCCTTTTTGCTCACAGCTCATTTCTGCTGCGTGCATCCCCTTTGTTTCTTTTCTCTCTTTCTCTCTCTTTCTTTCTCTCACGCGCTCCCCCTTTTCCTTTTTCTCTCACGTTCTTTCTCCCCCTTTCCTTTACTCTTTCTCTTCTTCTTCCTAAAATATGATTGCCACAACGTAAATGCTTTATTTGTAACGACCAGGCCGGGAGCTTATAGCTCTCACCGCTGGTAAGGTGAGCTGACGGCGCAGGGTCACTGGAGAGGGCGCCGCTGACATGGTTTCCATGCCAGCGGACGCCTTGCAAGGGTGACGTCTGCCCCTGCGAGCTTGATGACGGACAGCAGGCGCGGCCTATCCGGTCGCCCCTGCTGCCCTGTCACCAGTTACTGGGCAGATTTGGAGCCCAGCGTCATCTCCCCTTCCTGGGCAGACAGGAACGTTGCCGGTCACTATGTGATCGGTCTCTGGCGGTGACGGAGTTGTGCCCCAGTGGCACGCTCCGACGGCTTGGTGAGTATTTTTCATTCTTTTGATTAACAATTTGTGTTTTTTGTCCATTTAGTGTGCTACAGTTTGACCCTCTGACGTCATATCACGTCAGGTGGTAATCACAGCACCTCTGACCTTTAAAAGGCAAGCTGCGGTCTTGCCACTGTTTGTCTGCCCTGAGGAAGGGGGTTTTTTACACCCCCGAAACGTCGGCTTATGGACACTGTTCTGCTATCACCTACCCTATCTTATGGACTTTGATGCAGCTGAATGGTCTGTATGTACCTCATCTTGCTGGATATCATTTAATACAAGTCTATTTGATTTAACTATTGGTGTGCTGGCCCTTTATCTAACTTATATCTGATAATGCAGTCATATTTGGCATCTCAGTATCTGGCCCCTTCTTGAAATGTTTCTGAAGTGTGAGGCTCCTGCCAAATCTATTGCCATCCAAGATTGTGTTAAACAAATTGAAATCAATAGTGGGTGCAAATGCCAGCCTTTTTTATTTTTATTTTTTTTAAACAAAGAGCAATCATCTGAAGTTAACACGTAGCCAGACAGATTTATCACTGAGGTCATGTCCTCTGATGATTCCACTTCCTTAAACCCTAACTTCAGTTAAAATGGACTTCCTTAGAAGCCAGGGTAGGATGGCAGAACGGGAGGGTTACCCCTTACCTTAGATAGGCACCCGCGCTGTCCACCAGGTCTCTCATGGCCACCGCAGGAAAAGAAGCAATGGCGCATCCAACGCTCCACACGAGCTCCCTTCGCCCTTTTTCTTGAATAGGTGGAAGTGTACATGGAGCCGTTCTTCGTCTTCCGTACAAGATGGCGGGTGCCCAGGATAAAAAGAGAATTCTGTGAGTACGCACCTGTAGGATGAATTTCTCTTCCATTATTACTTCAGGACATCAGAGTAATTCAGAGACGTTTGGGTTAACCTCTCGACCGAAGGGCAAGGACTGCAAGACAAAGGAGTGGCTCCTCCTCCTGTGCCTATATCCTCCTGGCTGACTTCCTCCACTCCAGTTTAATTAAAAAGCAGCAGAACCAGCCGCCCGGGAGGCATACCTATATCTTCTGTTGGAAACAAAAGGCTGGAGACAAAATACAAAGACTCCTCCTCTCCGTTTAAATTTCTTTTTTTTTCTGATGCTGATCATTATTTACAGCAATTATTTACATTTTTACCACTCCACTAAGACTAGGCATCCAAGACATGGGCATAGTAACCTAGCAGATAGGGAGGGTCTGATGTCCTGAAGTAATAATGGAAGAGAAATTAATTCTACAGGTGAGTACTCACAGAATTCTCTTTTCTCTTCCATTTTACTTCAGGTCATCAGAGTAATTCAGAGACTATTGGGACCTACAAAAACAGTAGCCTTTATTTAGGGTCGGATCCCCAAAATCCCTTATTCCTTTTAGGAATAAGACATTCTAAAACCATCTAATTAATACTGTATGTGATGCCTTCCTACCAAGTCTCTACCTTATAGAATTTGGTAAATGTATGAACTTAAAACCAAGTAGTGGCTTTGCATACTTGTTCTATTGAAGCTTGATGCTGAAAGGCCCAAGATGCTCCAATAGCTTGTCGAATGAGCAGTTATCCTAAAGGGAGGATCCTTCCCTTATGGATATAGGCTCTTACCACTGCCTGTCTAATCCATCGGCTGATGGTAGACTTAGACGGTGGAAGACCTTTGCGTGGACCCTCAGGTATGACAAATAAGGAGTTCGACCTATGGAAAGACTGTGTAGCAGTAAGATAGTATCTTAGTGCTTTCACTACATACAGTGAATGCACAATCCTTTCTTTATCGGACACTGGAGTAGGACATAAGGAAGGCAAATTCACCTCTTCATTACAATGAAAACCAGTTTAGGAAGAACATGCTGTTTATAGCAGAAGATAGCCTTGTCCTTATGTATCACTAAATAAGGAGACTTAACTGATAAAGCTGCTAATTCAGAAACCCTTCTTACTGAGGTTATTGCCACATAAAAGATAACCTTATGAGTCAAACTTAATGACGCTTCTGCCAATGGTTCAAAAGAAAGACCCTGAGGCCACACATGAGCGACTCCCTATACAAAAGGTTTGATAAATTTATTCTCAGCAATGGGTTTCTGAAAAAGGATAGATAAAGCAAATATGTGTCCCTTTAAACCGGACCTTCACCATGATTTATTGAAAAGCCCAAACCCTTAAAAAAAGATTCCCCAGCATCTAAAGTTAATATATTTTAAGTTTTCAGTTACTTAATTATTATTCTTTCCCCCACTTGGCTGCAACTCTGTTCAGGACTTTAGGATACGGGCGCCGCCATCTTGACTCAGATGCATCACACTTACTGAGGAGAGGAGAGCGGGATAAAGTGCAGGGAGGCGGGTTATAGCTGTGCTTTGCACAGACAGATCAGAGCTGGGGTCAGGAAAAGGTCAGCAAACCCAGAATGCAGAGCAGCATAGTCAGATGGCACTTCCTGTTTGCAGGCTGCCTGATGCCTTCTGCAAAAAAACCAATATTCTGGGAACAGAAAAAGTTCTACCAGCGAACCCTTTGGATTTGCACCAAGCGATAAATGCTCGCCAGACTCTATAGTAGATCATTGATGAAGACTTATTCCTGGCCTGAATCATAGTCTAGATGACTCTGGCAGAAAACCCCCTTTCTGAAAAAATGAAGGATTGAATAGTCAAGCCGTCCAAGCCAGAACTTGTGAATTGGGATGCTTTAGAGGCCTCTGTGTGAGAAGATCTGGCTCGTCGGGTAACCTCCACGGGTCGCCCTCTGACATCCTATGT
The DNA here is from genome assembly GCA_027917425.1 of Gastrophryne carolinensis. Taxonomy (NCBI): domain Eukaryota; kingdom Metazoa; phylum Chordata; class Amphibia; order Anura; family Microhylidae; genus Gastrophryne; species Gastrophryne carolinensis. The sequence continues at coordinate 236,854,160 of CM051238.1, read as the reverse complement.
CTGAGAACTCGCTTCTCCTTGGCCACTGAGGAGCCACCAGAATGGTTGGGACTCCCTTGAACTAACTTTTTTAGCACTCGACCCAGAAGTGGAATCAGAGGGAATGCATAAAGAGGCTTAAATGCTGACCACTAAAGAATCAGGACATCTGTTGATATTGCTAGAGGATCCCTGGACCGGGACACAAACTTTGGAACCTTCCGATTGTGCCATGTGGATTGAAAAATACAATTCTGTGATTATTCACCTTGTAGAATTGGTATTATAGGTATGCAGCACGTCCTGCTCCAGATAATGATTCATAACAGATGGGATTACCTCCGCTAGAGGGCGCTTGACTGCAGAGATGGCAAAAAGAGGCCCCTCCCGGTCCATATATACCTGGGACCTCCCACAAATTCCCCAGTATAAAAAAGCAGTAAGGAGAACCAGGAGAAGCCAATGAAAATTAACAATGTTAACAAGGATAACAATCACCATACAGAGGATCCAAGATAATGCAAACAAGGTGGGGTGGAGCAGGACGTGCTCCATACTTATAATACCAGCTCTACAAGGTGAGTAATCACAGAATTGTATTATTCTAAGTATGCAGTACGTCCTTCTCCAGATAATGATTCATAACAGATGGGACATCCAATAGCAGTGTCTGTAAACAGGGTGGGATCCCAAAAGCAACAAAGCGCAGTTCACACCACTGCCGCCTGCAGAACCTTGCGGACAAAAACGGCATCCGCTGAAGCCCGAACATCAACCTTGTAAAACGTGGAAAATGTATGAACAGACGACCAAGTAGCAGCCTTACAAACTTGTTCAACAGAAGCCTGGTGCTGGAAGGCCCAGGAGGCCCCAACAGCACGTGTAGAATGAGCAGTAACACGGAAAGGGGATCCTTTCCCCTAGCAGAATAGGCCCTAAAAATAGCCTGACAAATCCATTTGCTAATAGTAGACAGGTGCCAGGCCCTTCCTGGGACGCGAAGGAACCACAAACAAGGCATCGGTTTTTCTAAAAGAAGCAGTAGCCACCAAGTAGAACTTCAAATTCCTGACCACATCCAGGGAATGTAAGGCCCTCTCCTTGGAATTACCAGGATTAGGGCACAAGGAAGGAAGCACAATGTCCTGATTGAGATGGAAGGCAGAGACAACCTTAGGCAAGAAATCAGGTTTAAATCTGAAAACCACCTTGTCCTGGTGTCTCTCAAAGTAGGGGGCCTGAATAGAAAGGGCCGCCAACTCCGAAACACACCTGACCGAGGTGATAGCCACCAAAAAGGCAACTTTAAGAGTAAGAATAGACAGAGCAGCCCCATGCACAGGCTCAAAAGGAGGGTCCTGAAGGGCAGACAAAACCAAATTCAAGTCCAAAACTGGCAACAGAGTTTTGCGAGGGGGATGCACATGAGCAACCCCCTGGAAGAAAGTCTTGACCAGAGGATGTTGAGCGAAAGATCTCTGGAACAAAACAGCCAAGGCAGAAACGTGACCCTTGAGCGTGCTGAGCTGAAGTCCCATATCCAAACCATGCTGAAGGAACTCCAGAATCCTAGGAATGGAAAACACCCGACATGGAAGGGCCCTAGACTCACACCAGTCAATGTAGGCCCGCCATATCCTATAGTAGAGATGGTAGAAGAGGATTTCTTCCTAGCCCTGATTAGAGTGTTAACCACAGACTCAGAAAGCCCGTCATCCCTTAAGATGGAGGTTTCAGCAGCCAGGCCGTCAAAGCCAGCATTTGTAAATTGGGATGGCATAGCCGCCCCTGAGTGAGAAGGTCCGGGACCAGTGGCAGAGCGTACTAATCTACCGCCAGCTGAACGATATCTGCGAACCACACCTGTCTTGGCCACCGAGGCCACCAGGATTGCTGGTACCCTTTCCTGAGCCAGCTTGCGCAGAACCCTGCCCAGCAGGGGGAAAGGAGGAAAAAGATACAGGAGACAGAACCCCTGCCAGGATAGGGTCAGAGCATCCACCGCAAGGGCCAGGGGATCCTGGGACAGAGAGACAAAGACTGGGAGCTTGTGATTGTGGCAGGACGCAAACAGATCCACTTCCGGCACTCCCCAACGGTGACATAAGGACACGAAGACCTCGCTGCTGAGAGACCATTCCCCCAGGCGAGAGGTCCCCCTGTTCAGAGAGTCCGCCTCCAGATTCTCCACCCCCAGAATGTACACTGCTGAGATGCAAGGAACATTGTCCTCCTTCCAGGACAGAATCATGGACACCTCCTTGAGGGCACTCTTGCTCCGAGTCCCTCCCTGATGACTGATGTAGGCAACCGCCGTCTGGTTGTCTGAGCGAACTTGGACCGGCCGGCCCTGAAGGTGAGGAGTCAACTGGGCCAGTACCAACCGAACCGCCCTCAGTTCCAGGACGTTGATGGGGGCATGGGCCTCCTGAGGGCCCCACAGCACCTGGAATTGAAGGGTCCTCCAGAAGTCCCCCCAACCCGACAGACTGGCATCCGTGGTGACCGTCTCCCATCAGGGGGCCAGAAAGGATCTGCCCCCCAACAGGTTTCTCGGGTCCAGCCACCACAAGAGGGACCGCCAGGCCAGAGGAGACAGAACAAAGGCCTGATCCAGAGACATGGGACTCTTGTCCCAGACTGATAGGAGATGGAGCTGAAGAGGTCTCATGTGGAACTGAGCATAAGGAACTGCCTCGAAGCAGGACACCATTTGTCCCACAAGCTGCATCCCTTGCTGGATGGACGGGCGAGGGCAGGACAGAAGGAAATGAACCAGAGCTTGAAGAGAATCCACCTTCTGCTGAGGAAGAAAAATCCTGGCCTGAACAGTATCCAGATTCATGCCCAGGAAGGAGGTCATCAGAGACGGAGACAGGGAGGATTTGGGGTGATTGATCACCCATCCGAATGTTTCCAGAGCAGTCGCCACCTGCTGGGTATCCAATTCTGCCTGCTGGAAAGAATAAGAAGTGATGAGGAGGTCGTCCAGATAAGGAAGAATGCGAATGCCCCGAGCTCTGAGGAGAGCCATAACACCTGCCAGCACCTTGGTGAAAACTCTGGGGGCCGAGGTGAGACTGAAGGGCAGTGCCACAAATTGGTAGTGCTGGTCCTCCAGTGCGAACCTGAGGAATCTCTGATGCCCTGGGAAGACCGGTACATGAAGGTAAGCATCCTTGATGTCTATGGAGGTCATGAAGTCCCCCGGGCGCAAAGAGCTGATCGCGGAGCGCAGGGTCTCCATGCGAAAGTGTCTGGTCCTGATGAACTTGTTGAGAAGCTTTAAGTCCAGGATGGGTCTGATGGAAGCATCCCTTTTGAGTACTGTGAAGAGATTGGAATAAAAACCCTAACCTCTCTCCCCAGGAGGGACCTGACAGATGACCCCCATGTCCAATAGGTTTTGTACAGCCAAAAACAGACCCCGAGCTGCCAGGGGTTCCAGAGGAATCCGAGACCTGAGGAATCTTGGAGGCGGCCAGGTGGCGAACTCTAGCTTGTAGCCGGAGGACACAACCTCCAGAATCCACCTGTCTGAGACCTGCTGTCCCCAGACATGAGCGAAGAGCCGCAGCTGTCCCCCCACCCATATGGGTGAGGGCGCCCCCTCATGACAGAGGAGGCTTGGCGACAGATTTGGGCTTGGACCCCCAGGAAGATCCAGAGCTGGCATGACCTCTGCCCCTGCCCCAGAAGTCTCCCCTAGGACCTGCAAAGGAAACCCCTCTTCCAGACCTGGATCCACGGTAGGAGGGGGCAAAGGCACCCGAACCCCGAAAGGGCCGCAGCTGCTTCTTACGTTGAGGCAACTTACCCCCCTTGGCAAACAGCTCCAAGCGATCACCAAATAGACGCAGCCCCTTAAACAGGAGCCCCATGAGGGCCTTCTTAGCAGCGTTATCAGCTGCCCACTGACGCAGCCAAACAGAGCGGCGTATAGCAACCACCAAGGCAGAGGTTCTACTACACATCCTAATGGTGTCATCTAAGGCAGAAAGGACATATGCAATGAACATTTCACACGGTGACAAGGCCCGGAACTCGGCACTAGAAGTCTCATCAGGGGCGCCTTCCAACAGACCCTTGAGGAGAGTCCTAACAGCAACAGCAGTAATAGCAGAAGCACAGACAGGGCGCAAGGCAGACCCCACACAGGCAAAGGCATGGGAGGCCAGCTGGTCAATGTGCCGGTCCTCACTATGCTTGAGGGTAGTGGAATCAGGGGAATGGACCACAGAAGTGTTGGACAACCTCAAAACTGGTGCATCCACTTCTGGGGGGGTAGACCAACATTTAACCACATCAGTGGGAAAAGGGTACCTTTTATCCCAGCCCTTAGGGATTCCGGGAAGCCGGCCGGGACGCTCCCATTCTTTGAGAACAAGATTATTGAAATGGGCCTGTTCTGGAAATTCCAGATGTGGTTTAGCAGTACTGAAAAGTTCCCCCTGTCGCTTGGGAGCCGCAGCAGGAAGGGAGATAGAAAGCACATCAAAAATCTGAGTTAACAGTCTATTGGTGTCATCAGCATCCCAGTGATCAGAGCCATAGTCAGCACCACTGAAATGCTGATCATCAGATAACTCTGAATCCGAGAATAATCCCCCCTCCTCAAGTGGGGTACAATCAGACAAATCTAGGAAATTCTCAGTCTCCACAGGAAAGGCAGACACACCCGGCGCCACATGCCTCCTTTTAGCCGGGGCCTTACGGGCTGCAGAGCTAGCAATCAGCCTCTCAATGTTAGCCAACCTGGAAGACAAGTCAGGCTGAGACTCCTCACTAGTATTTAGTTCACTGGGAGTCATAATCAAGCAAGGGGGAGTGGGTGAGGACATAGTGGGCACAGGCCCAGTCACAGATAGCCCAGAATGCAGCGCAAGAGCCTGCTGGGCGCAGGGTACACAAACCCGCACATCATCGCTCACAGGGGATGCCCCACACATTACACACAGCCGGGCTTGTCCCGAGGGGACCCCAAGCACAATATCCTGTGAAGCCTCCATATGGTGATTAAGGTGGCACAACTGGCCAATAGGAATTGCGCCGTATAAGCAACCTGGGATGCCCCAAATGTCCGCCAGGGAAGTGGGAGCATTAAACAGTGTAAGTCTCTAATAAAAGTTATTAAAACTAATAGAGGGGACAGGACCGGGAGAAACCTCTTAAATACAGTTATCCCGCCTGAAAGACATAATAGAGACACCCCATAAGCACACAGAAAAACAAATCAATAAAAGTCAAGCCCGCAGGGGCACTCACGGACCGCGGTGGGAAGCCAGCAATCACACCAGGAGAGGACCAAAATGGCGCTGGGGAACCTCAAGGGGCGGCCCGCAGGAGGGTCCGACGCGGAATGCGCCAACAGAGTAAGCCACACCCCCTCCGAGAAGCGCAGAGACAGGCCAGCGCTGCAGCCAATGGGTGCGCAGGATTCTTGATGATGATGCCGCCGCTGACCGCGGACGCCAGAAGGCGCGCGTGTCAGTGGCGGCAAATTCAAAAATTAAAAAGTAAAAGACAGAGCGCGGAGCCCTGAATGAAGAGCAAGCACCCACACACAAAAGACAATAAGTGCACATACACCCCCCCCCCCCAAACGGGATAACGAGAGAGGGGGGAGAGTGGAAGTCAGTAAAAGACCCACCAATGACCAGGGCAGGGAAGGGCAAGAGCGGACGGGGCATCCCAAATCAGGTTCACCATAACCTGCACCGCCTACCCTTTGGTGGGGGATTGCGGTCAGAGCCAGGCTCCGCAAGGAGTAGCACCTGTGATAGGTGCTGCCTACCATCACCCGACCAGCGCAGCCAAAGCTGGGAAGCATAATTAAGAAGTGGAACGGGTGGGAATAGTTCTACAGGACTGCGGGCTGTTAAGCCTCGCTCACCTGCGAGAAGAGAAACCATCTTCTGACCTTCGCAGTCGACTGCAGAGAAGAAACTGGGGAATTTGTGGGAGGTCCCGGGTATATATGGACCGGGAGGGGCCTCTTTTTGCCATCTCTGCAGTCAAGCGCCCTCTAGCGGAGGTAATCCCATCTGTTATGAATCATTATCTGGAGCAGGACGTGCTGCATACTTAGAATAACCCTCTGACCGAGAGACCATTCCCTCTGATGCAGGACTGTTCTGCTGAGATGATCGGCCTGCAAGTAGTCCACTCCAGGTATGTGTACAGCCGAGATACATGGGACTTGTTTCTCAGCCCAAAGTAAAATCCAGCTCTCTTCCATGAGGGCTTTATTGCTTCTGGTGCCCCATGGTGGTTGATATATTCCACCGCTGTCCGATTTTCTTTCTGAATCCAGACGGGATGCCCCCTCAGATGGCATGTCCAATGTCTGAGACACAATAGAATCGCTCTCAATTTAAAGATATTTATGGGGAGTCTTGCTTTCCTTCGGACTCCACTGGATCATGGCTCATTTGTGACTCCATGACACCCCCCAACCAGATAGATTGGCATCTGTGGTGATTATCTCCCACTGTACTGAAAAGATTTTCCGATATGAAGAAGCTGAGGACTCAGCCCCCAGGCTAGAGACTGCTTTGTTGACGGCGTCATGCAAAAAGAGTGATTCAGAGTCTGTGTCTTGATCCCAGATCGTGAGCAATTCCATCTGCAGGGGTCTTGTGTGAAACTGTGCAAAAGGTACTGACTCGAAGCAAGATACCATCAGGCCCAACAGACACATTCCTTGATGAATCGTCGGATGAGCACAAGACAAGAGACCCTGTACCCTGGCCTGGAGTAAATGTTTCCTCTGTTCTGGAAGATACACTTGCCTGAGAAGTGTCTAATGACATTCCCAGAAAAGAAGAACTCTTATAGGTATGTTATTCGACTTAAGAAGAATTTGACTGGATAGTCAGATATCCAATGTCAATGTCTGTGTAGCCTTCTGAGCCCCCTGACATGATGGGGCCATATCAACAGATCGTCTAAATAAGGGATTATATGTATACCCTGACTTCTTAGAGAAAACATGAGACCTGCCAACACCTTGGTGAACACCCTTGGTGCTGATGATAGACCGAAAGGTAGCGCCACAAACTGAAGATGAAGGCCACCTACTGCAATGTAGGTATGCATCCTTATATATACATTGCGGTTATAAAATCTCCAGGGACCTCCCACAAAATCCCCAGTATTGACAAGCAGTTAGCAAGAGGCCGGGAGAATAATAACCATAATCAAACAAATTTAATCATGATAACAACCACCATACAGAGGCACTAAGAATAATGATAACAAGGGCGGGGTGGAGCAGGACGTGCTGTATACATATGCCAATTCTACAGGTGAGTAATCACAGAATTGTATTATTCTAAGTATACAGCACGTTCTGCTCCAGAGAATAATTCCTTACGTTTGGGACATCCAATAGCAGTGTCCGTAAGGTAGGGTGGGATCCCCAAAAGCAACAACATGCAGATCAAACCACTGCCGCCTGCAACCTGCCAACACCTTGGTGAACACCCTTGGTGCTGATGACAGACCGAAAGGTAGCGCCACAAACTGAAGATGAAGGCCACCTACTGCAATGTAGGTATGCATCCTTATATATACATTGCGGTTATAAAATCTCCCGGCTGGAGTAACATCACTGTGGATCAAACAACTCCAATATCTAAAAAGAGAGATACGGCGGATCTCAATGCTCCTGCTTTCTGTGGAATCTGTTACATGAAGTCTCCAAATATGAGCAAAATGCAGAAGCTGTCCCCCCACACCTGCAAGGTTGGGGGCGCCCCTTCATGCCTGAGCGGACTTTGAAGGCGGTTTGGCTTTATTCCGCCAGACATCGGTTGCCTTAATTTGGGACTTTGTCTTATTCCAAAAATCTCCTTGAATCCTGAAGAGGCCGAACCGCTAGCCGGAACCCCTGAAGGATTAGAGGCCCTGCAGAAAACAGTATATTTATCGCCAGTAGCTTGCTTTACCATGTCAACCAAGCACTCCCCAGACAGATGCCCTGCCTTAAAGGGGAGTCCCGTCAGATTCTTTTTAGAGGCTGTTAGTTGGCCATTGCATAAGCCATAAAGCATGCCTTAATGTGCGTTTTATGTTTTTGTGCTATTGGTGTCACTCTCAGAGTGAGATTTGTCACTTTCAAATGAAGTATCAGAAGTTAAAAAGGTCAAGGGAAAATCTTTCAAAATGGACCGCAGATGTCGATCAGATGCAGGGTAGGCCAGGTATAAACTTGATTGGTACTGTGATCTCTAGTATCTCTTTCAAATTTAGTTTTTTTTTCAATTTTAAGATTTGAGACTCAAGTTTTTTAAGTGAATTTTAAATCCATCCATGTTGGCATTAAAGTGGACCAAAACCCAGGATTTTGACTATCCTGGGTTTTGGCCCTTCCCTCTGGGGCACCCCGCTATGTGAAACCCCCCAGATTTCCCACATCAACTCACCTCACCCTGGTCCTACGGCGCATGCGCGGCTGCTCTTCCAAACAGCGCGCTGGTGGCCACATCAAGTAAGGTAAGTGTAGCGGGCGACCTGGGGGGTTTCACACAGAGGGGCATCCAAAAATACAATTCTGTGATTACTCCTGGCTCCTCCGGGCTCCTCCCGGCCCCTTATATTCCAGGGACCTCCCACAAAATCCCCAGTATTGACAAGCAGTTAGCAAGAGGCCGGGAGAATAATAACCATAATCAAACAAATTTAATCATGATAACAACCACCATACAGAGGCACTAAGAATAATGATAACAAGGGCGGGGTGGAGCAGGACGTGCTGTATACATATGCCAATTCTACAGGTGAGTAATCACAGAATTGTATTATTCTAAGTATACAGCACGTTCTGCTCCAGAGAATAATTCCTTACGTTTGGGACATCCAATAGCAGTGTCCGTAAGGTAGGGTGGGATCCCCAAAATCAACAACATGCAGATCAAACCACTGCCGCCTGCAGAACTTTGCGGCCAAAGCAGCATCAGCTGAGGCCCTAACATCAACCTTGTATGAACAGAAGACCAAGTAGCAGCCTTGCAAACTTGTTCAACAGAAGCCTGGTGCTAAAAAGCCCAAGAGGCACCAATAGCACAGGTGGAGTGAGCAGTAAGGCGGAAGGGAGGATCCTTCCCTTTAGCAGAATAGGCCTGAATCACAGCCTGACGGATCCACTTGCTGATGGAAGACTTAGCTGGAGCCAGACCCTTCTTAGGACCAGAAGGGACCACAAAAACAGCATCAGTCTTCCTGAAGGGTGTAGTAGCCACCAAATAGAACTTCAGGTTCCTGACCACATCCAAAGAATGTAGAGCCCTCTCCTTAGGGTTACTAGGATTATGGCACAGAGAAGGAAGAACAATGTCCTGATTGAGATGAAAAGCAGACACAACCTTAGGCAGAAAATCTGGTTTAAAGCGAAACACCACCTTGTCCTGGTGTCTCTCAAAGTAAGGGGGCTTGATGGAAAGCGGCGCCAACCCAGAAACACGCCTAACCGAACTGATAGCCACCAAAAAGACTACCTTAAGTGTAAGAATGGACAAAGCAGCCTCATGCACAGGCTCAAAAGAAGACCCCTGCAAGGCACATAGGACCAAGTTCAAGTCCCAGACTGGTAACATAGGCTTACGTGGGGGGCGCACATGAGTAACCCCCTGGAAAAAGGTCCTGACCAAATGATGCTGAGATCTCTGAAAGAAAACAGCCAAGGCAGACACGTGACCCTTCAGAGTGCTGAGTTGAAGCCCCAGATCCAAACCATGTTGGAGGAATTCCAGAATCCTAGGAATAGAAAACACACGACAGGGAAGAGATTTAGCCTCACACCAGTCAATGTAGGTACGCCAGACCCTATAGTAGATGGAAGAAATACCATTTTGTGATTACTCACCTGTAAAATGGGTATTATAAGTATGTCTCACACCCTTTTTCGGAATGATTAATAACACGTGGGTTATAGTCCAGTAGAGGGCGAACTTCTGCAGAGATGACTAGAAAAAAAAGAAGCCCCTCCCAGTCCATAAATACCTGGGACCTCCCACACATTCCCCAGTATAAGAAAGCAGTAAGGAGCCAATAAAATCTATGAGAAAAAATTTTCACCAAAAAGAGGATCCAAGATACAACTCAGGGTGGGACAAAGCAGGGTGTGAGACATACTTACATACCCATTTTACAGGTGAGTAATCACAAATTGGTATTATTCCAAGTATGTCTCACACCCTGCTTCGGAATGATTAATAACACGTGGGACATCCAATAGCAGTGTCCAAAAAGGGTGGGGATCCCAACAGGCAATAATGCACAAATTAAACCACTGCAGCGTGCAGAACTTTGCTGCCAAAAACAGCATCCACTGAGGCCCGCACAACAACCTTATAAAACTTGGAAAAAGTATGAACAGAAGACCAAGTAGCAGCCTTACAACTTGTTCAACAGGGGCTTGGTGCTGAAACGCCCAGGAAGCCCCAACAGCATGAGTAGAATGAGCAGTGATCTGGAAAGGGGGATCCCTCCCCTTAGCAGAATAGACCCTAATAACGGCCTGACGAATCCATTTACTAATGGTAGACTTGACGGGCGCCAAACCCTTCTTGGGCCCAGAGGGCACCACAAAAAAAGGCGTCCGTCTTCCAGGATGGTGAAGTAACCACCAGATAGTACTTTACACATCTAACGACGTCCAGAGAGTGCAAAGCCCTCTCCTTGTCATTGCTAGGTTTAGGACACAATGAAGGAAGCACAATGTCCTGATTGAGGTGAAAGGAAGAGACAACCTTTGGCAAGAAGTCTGGTTTAAACGGAAAACCACCTTGTCCTGATGTTTCTCAAAGTAGGGGGCCTGAATGGACAGAGCCGCCAACTCCAAAACACGTCGAACAGAGGTGATAGCCGCCAAAAAGGCAACTTTTAAAAAGGTGAAAATGGATAGAGCAGAATCCTGCACTGGTTCAAAAGGAGGACCCTGAAGGGCAGACAACACCAAATTCAAATCCCAAACAGGTAACATGGGTTTGCGAGGAGGGTGAACATGAGTGACCCCCTGAAAAAAAGGTTTTAACCAAAGGATGAAGAGTGAAAGATCTCTAAAAGAAAACCTCCAGAGCGGACACATGCCCCTTAAGAGTGCTAAGCTGAAAACCCATGTCCAGACCATGCTAAGGAAACTCCAAAATCCGAGGAATGGAAAACACCCGACAAGGAAAAGACCTATCCTCACACCAATGAATGTAGATCCGCCAGGTCCTGTAGTAGATATTAGAGGAAGGTTTCTTCCTAGCCCTGACAAGAGTCTGGACAACGGCTTTAGACAAACCCTTTTCCTTTAAGATGAAAGTTACAGCAGCCACGCCGTCAAAGCCAGCGTTTGTAAATTGGGGTAACAAAGCTGACCTTGTGTGATCAGATACGGAACCAGAGGCAGCCTGAATTGATCGACCGCCAGCCGGACGTCTGCGAACCACACCTGTCTTGGCCACCTTGGGGCCACCTGGATTTCTGGCACACCCTCTTGAGCCAGCTTGCATACCACCTTGCCCACCATGGGAAAGGGAGGAAACAGATACAGGAGACCGAGCTCCCACCAGGACAGAGACATGGCATCCACTGCCAGAACCAGAGGGTCCTGGGACAGAGACACAAATGCCGGAAGCTTGTGATTGTGACGAGAGGCAAACAGATCCACCTCCGGACTCCCCCACCTGCGACAGAGGGATAGAAATATCTTGTTGCTGAGGGACCATTCCCCCCGGCTAGAGGTCCCTCTGCTCAGAGAGTCCACTTCCAGGTTCTCCACCCCTGGAATGTAGACTGCCGAGATGCACGGAACATTGCTCTTGGCCCAAGCAAGAATCATAGACACCTCCCGGAGGGCACTACGGCGGCGAGTCCCTTCTTGGTGATTGATGTAAGCAACCGCTGTCCGAATGTCAGAGCGAACCTGAACTGGTAAGCCCTGAAGGTGATGTGTCAAGTGTGACGTTCCCTCCAGAAGTCTCCCCAGCCTGACAGACTGGCATCCGTGGTGACCGTCTCCCAACAGGGCGCAAGAAAGGACCTGCCCCCCAGGAGATTTCTCTGGTCCATCCGCCACTGGAAGGACCGCCGGACAAGAGGGGACAGAACACAAGTCTGATCCAGATCCAGAGGACATTTGTCCCAAACCGATAGAAGATGGAGCTGAAGGTGTGAAACTGAGCAAATGGCACTGCCTCGAAGCAAGCCACCATCAAACCTACCAGCCTCATGCAGTGCCTGATGGACGGACGAGGGCTGGACAGAAGAAAATGAATAAGAGCCTGAAGAACATCCACCTTCGGCTGGGGTAGGAACACCCTGGTCTGAATGGTATCCAGAGTCATGCCCAGGAACGAAGCCACCCTTGACGGGGACAGAGAGGACTTGGGGTAATTGATTACCCACCCGGACCTTTCCAGCGTCATCACCACCGCTCTGGTGTCCAGCTCCGCCTGGTGGAGAGAGGATGACGTAATGAGAAGGACATCCAGGTAAGGCAAGATACGAATGCCCCGGCTCTGAGAAGGGCCATCACGAACCTGAGGAACCTTTGGTGTCCCGGGAAAACCTGCACATGAAGGTAAGCGTCCTTGATGTCTATTGAGGTCATAAAGTCCCCCGGACGAAGGGAGTAGACCGCAGAGCGCAGAGTCTCCATGCGAAATTTCTTGGTTCTGAGGAACCGGTTGAGAAACTTTAAGTCCAAAATGTGCCTTATGGATCCATCCTTTTTGGGCACCGTAAAGAGGTTGGAGTAGTAACCCTGCCCTCTCGCTATGGGGGGAACCGTAGAAACGACCCCCATATCCCGAAGATTTTGCACCACCAGGAAAACTCCCTGTGCGGCCTGAGGGTCCGCAGGAACCCGAGACCTGAGGAATCTGGGAGGAGGCCAGTATGCGAACTCCAGCTTGTACCCAGAGGAGACCACCTCCGGGATCCAGTTGTCTGTGACCTCCAGAGTCCAGGCCTGGGCAAAGAGCCGCAGTGGTCCCCCCACCCGTGAGGGTGAGGGCGCCCCCTCAATGCTGACTGTGCTTGGCAGCGGCTTTAGGTTTAGCACCCCAGGAAGTCCCGGGTCGGGCGCGTCCTCTGCCCCTAACCCAGGAATCTCCTCTGAACGCAGGGAAGGAAATTCCCCTGCTCATCCGAGAACCACGAAAGGAGGGATTGAATGAGCCTGAACCCCGAAAGGGCCGGCGCTGCTTTTTGCGCTGAGTTAACTCACCTCCTTCCACCACCGAGTCTAATTTATCATCAAACAGGCGCAGACCCACGAAGGGTAGCCCTGTGAGCACCTCCTTTGCAGCGATATCGGCCGCCCATTGGCGCAACCAGACTGATCGGCGTATAGCAACAAGCAATGCCGAGGTCCTGCTACACATACGGATAGTATCATCCAAGACTGTTAAGACAATGCAATGAACATCTCACAATGCGTCAATGCTGTAAATTCCTCACTGGAAGGATTCAGTTGGGAACCATCCAACAGGCCCCTGATTAACACTCTAGTAGCCACGGCCGTGAGAGCAGAGGTACAAACCGGGCGCAATGCCGAACCCACACCGGCAAAGGCATGCAAAGCCATTTGGTCGAGCCGTCGGTCCTCACTGTCCTTCAAGGTAGTGGAATCCGGGAAATGCACAAACAACGTACTGGACAATCTCAGTACTGAAACGGCGACCTCTGGGGGAGTTGACCAACGCTTAACAACATCAACAGGGAAGGGGTACTTCCTATCCCACCCCTTGAGGGATACCAGGGAGCCGACTAGGCTTATCCCATTCTTCAAGGATCAGATTGTTAACGTGTTTCTGATCTGGGAACTCCAAACGAGGTTTGGCAGTCCCAAAAAATTCCCCCCGTTGCGGAGGGGCCCCCGCATCCAGGTACTGCTGATCGTCAGAGCCTTCAGATTCTGAAAACAATTCCCCTGCCTCAAGCGGGGAATAATAAGACCAAACAAAAGAGTCATAATCGTCATAATCAAAGGCAGGCGCAGCGGGCGCCAAATGCCGTCTTTTAGCTGGGGCCTTCCTGGCCGCAGAGTTAGTAATCATCTTCTCAATGTTGGCCAGTCTAGCACATCGGATTGCGACTCCCCGCTAATGACAACGTCATTTGGGGTCAAAGCCAGGCGTGGGGGTGTAGGTGATGAGGCCAGCGGAGCCGACCCGGCCGCACGGGGTCCGGATTCCCGCGCAATGGCCTGCTGTGCACATGGTGCACAAATTTGCACATTGTCTCCCACAAGGGATACCCCACAGACCACACACTGCCGGGGCTGCCCCGAAGGGATCCCGAGCCCGGTATCCTGGGAAGCCTCCATATGGTGATTTTTTAGGGTAGTCGCAATGACCAATGGGAAATACGCTAAAAGCTACCCGGGATGCCCCTTAGCGTCCGTTAGTGGGAGGATTTGGCAATGACAAAGGGAACCCCAATTTGAAACAAGGGACCTAAAGGACCGGGAGAACCCCCTTTTTTATTAAGGTACGGTAGTCCCACCTGGAAGACACAATTAAGGAACCCTTAAGTAAAGGCATTCATTCTTAATAAAAAGCCATAAACACAGTATAATACAAAATACAAACCCGGAACTAAGAAAACCCAAGGGTTAAAAAGTATCCCCCAGCGCTAGTGGTCATTAATCAAGGCATGAATAACAAGATCAAATAAAACCAAAGCCCCGCAGGGCACTCACAGCGACCGTATGTATAATGACGTCTCACAGGGCCAGTCTTAGGAGGATGGGCGGGCCAGTGCGGATTAAGGATCGACCCGGGAAGAGAAGGCGTCTCCCTGCCAAAGGCAGAGGCCGCAGCAGAGCGCCAGAGGAGGGCCGCAACAAGCGCGCCGAGCGCCCGGCCCAGCCCCCTCCCCTGACTGGAAAATGATGAGGCCGCGCTCCCAGCCATGCTGAGGAGCCGGCAAAGGAGACCCACCCGCCGCCGCTGTAAACAGCGGGCATGAGGGCCAGCATACCAGAGCACCAGTGCCCCAAAACACACACACAAACTGCCACTCACAACACACCCACGCTGGCAGAGCCAGCAAGTGAAGCACACACAGCACACAAGAAAAAACCAACAACAAAGGTCAAAATGGAGGGTAAAGCCCCCCCCCCACTAACCGGGAATGGGGAGAAATGGAAGGGATCTCCAAGCTACCCAAGTTATATAGCAATGGTAATAAACGGACAGGGCATCCCACACCAGGATCACCAACCTGGCAGCTGCCTACCCCTTGGAGGGGGTCTCACGGAGGAGCATGGCTCCTATGCAGTACACCTCTAAGGTGTACCCTACCCTCGCCCGGACCCACAGCCAAGGCTGGGAGGCATAGGGACTTAAAAACAACAAGGTCCGGGCGGAAATAGGAATAAATTGGCCGGGTGTGCACCCGGCTTACCTGCAAAGGAAAGAGACAGCCATCTTCTTGACTTGCTTCGCCGTCTGCAGAGACTTATCTGGGGAATGTGTGGGAGGTCCCAGGTATTTATGGACTGGGAGGGGTTTCTTTTTTTTCTAGTCATCTCTGCAGAAGTTCGCCCTCTACTGGACTATAACCCACGTGTTATTAATCATTTCGAAGCAGGGGGTGAGACATACTTGGAATAGAGGACTTTTTCCTAGCCCTGATCATGGTGTTAACAACAGAGCCGGCAGCCCCTTTTCCATTAAGATGGAGGTTTCAGCAGCCAGACCGTTAAAGCTAGCGTTTGTAAATTGGGGTAGTGTAGCCGCCCCTGAGTGAACAGGTCTGGATCCTTGGGCAGGGCGTACTGATCTACCGCCAGCTGCACGATGTCTGCGAACAACACTCTTCTTGGCCAACAGGGGGCCACCAGGATTGCTGGCACCCCTTCCTGAGCTATCTTTCACAGAACCCTGCCCAACAGGGGAAATGGGGGAAAGACATACAGTAGCTGAAAGCCCTGCCAGGGCATTGTCAGAGCATCCACGGCAAAGGCCAGAGGGTCCTGGGACAGAGACACAAAGACTGGAAGCTTGTGATTGTGACGGGATGCAAACAGATTCACATCTGGCTGACCCCAACGGTGACACAGAGAGCGAAAATACCATTTTGTGAGTACTCACCTGTAAAATGGTTATTACGAGTATGTCACACCCCACTTCCAAAGATCCATGACACTTGGGAAACCGGCCTGTAGAGGGCGATCTTGCAGAGATGACATGGAAAAAGGAGCCCCTCCTGGTCCATAAGTACCGAGTTCCTCACACTATTCCCCAGTCTTTTTAGAAAGCAGTGAGAACCAGGAAGAGCCAATTATATTCAATAACTGAAAAATAATAATCACCATATAAAGGATCCCTAGAACAAAAAAAGGGCGGGGGAAGTGGGGTGTGTGACATACTCGTAATAACCATTTTACAGGTGAGTACTCACAAAATGGTATTATTCCTAGTATGTCACACACCCCACTTCCAAAGATCCATGACACTTGGGACATCCAATAGCAGTGTCTCTAATGGGTGGGGATCCCCAAGGAATAATGCATAACAAATTACTGCAGCTTGCAGAATTTTGCGGCCAAAAGCAGCATCCACTGAGGCCCGCACATCAACCTTGTAAAACTTAGAAAAAGTATGCACAGAAGACCAAGTTGCAGCCCTGCAAACTTGTTCAACAGAAGCCTGGTGCTGAAAAGCCCAAGAGGCTCCAATAGCACGAGTAGAATGAGCGGTGACACGAAAAGGGGGAACCTTCCCCTTAGCCATATAGGTCCCAATGATGGCCTGACGTATCCACTTACTAAGGGAAAATTTGGCAGGAGCAGAACCCTTCTTGGGCCCAGAAGGCACAACAAAAAAGGCATCCGTCTTGCGGAAGGCCGAGGTAGTAACTAAATAATACTTAACACAACGAACTACATCCAAGGAATGTAAGACCCTTTCCTTGTCGTTACTAGGTTTAGGACACAAGGAAGGAAGAACTATATCCTGATTTAGGTGGAAAGCAGACACCACCTTAGGAAGGAAATCCGGTTTAAAATGGAAAACAACCTTATCTTGATGCCTCTCAAAATAAGGGGCTAGAATAGAAAAAGCCACCAGTTCAGAAATTCAGCGGACAGAAGTAACAGCAACCAAAAAGGCAACCTTCTGAGTAAGAATAGGAAGAGGAATATCCTGCAAAGGCTCAAAGGGAGCGGCCTGCATAGCTGAAAGCACCAGGTTAAGGTCTTTTAGGCTTTCTGGGAGGCCACACATGCGCGACTCCTTGGAAAAAAGTCTTAACCAAAGGATGAAGAGCAAACGACCTTTGAAAGAAAATAGCCAAGGCAGAGACTTGCCCCTTCAAAGTACTAATCTGGAATCCCATATCCAGACCTCGTTGCAGATATTTCAGAATTCTAGGAATAGAAAATACTCTACAGGGCGAAGCCCTGGATTCACACCAATCAATATAGGACCTCCAAGTCCTGTAATAAATGACAGAGGAAGACTTCTTCGTAGCTCTAATAAGGGTCTGAATAACCGCATCAGAAAGACCTTCTTCTTTCAAGATGGAGACTTCAGCAGCCATGCCGTCAAAGCCAGCGTTTGTAAATTGGGGTAACAAAGTTGACCCTGAGTGATGAGATCTGGAAGTAGAGGCAGATGGAACCGATCCACTGCCAGCCTTACGACGTCTGCATACCACAGAAGTCTTGGCCACCTTGGCGCCACCAGAATTGCTGGTGCCTCCTCCAGTGCTAACTTGCGCACCACCTTGCTGATCATGGAGAATGGGGGAAACAGATACAGGAACCCCAGATCCTTCCAGGCCAGAGACATGGCATCCGCTGCCACTGCCAGAGGATCCTGGGATAGAGACACAAAAGCAGGCAGCTTGTGATTGTGACGAGAAGCCAACAGGTCCAACCGTGGAGTCCCCCACTTGTGACAGAGGAACTGAAAGACCATTGGATTGAGAGACCATTCTCCCTGGCGAGAACATCCCCTGCTCAGGGAGTCTGCCTCCACATTCTCTATCCCCGGAATGTAAACTGCTGATATGCAGGGAACATTGATCTCTGCCCACTGAAGGATCAGAGACACTTCCCGGAGGGCACCCCAACTGCGAGTCCCTCCCTGGTGATTGATGTATGCAACAGCTGTTCGGTTGTCTGACCGAATCTGAACTGGCAGACCCTGTAAGAAATGGGTCAGTCGAAGTAGAACAAGACGTATGGCCCGAAGCTCTAATACATTGATTGGAGAATGAGCCTCCCGAGGCCACCACAATCCTTGGAACTGATGCTTCTTCCAGAAGCCCCGCCCCAGCCCAACAGGCCGGCATCCGTGGTAACCAGTTCCCAACGCAGAGTCAGAAATGACATGCCCTTCTGGAGGTTGTGCAATATTAACCACCACTGAAGGGACTGCAAAACGTGGGGAGACAACAGACAAGTCTGATTTAATGATAGTGGGCACCTGTCCCACCTTGCCAAGAGGAAGAGCTGAAGCGTCCTTATGTGAAACTGGGCAAACGGGACTGCCTCGAATGCAGCTACCATCAATCCCACTAGTCTCATCTCTAGACGGATAGACTGACGAGGGTTGGAAAAGAATAGAGGAATCAAGTCCTGAATCAGAACCATTTTGGACTGAGGAAGAAAAACCTTGGCCTGAAATGTATCCAGAATCAGGCCCAGGAAGGAAATTTCACTGGACGGACAGAGAGAGGATTTGGGGTAACTTATTACCCATCCAAACCTCTCTAGCGTAGAGACCACCGTCCTGGTGTCTAACTCTGATTGTTCGAGGGAGGAGGCCGCGATAAGAAGATCGTCCAGAAAAGACACAATGCGGATGCCCTGGACCCTGAATATAGCCATCACTCTTGGTAAAGACTCTTGGGGCCGAGGTAAGGCCGAATGGCAGGGCCACAAATTGATAATGCTGGTTTTCTATCGAGAATCTGAGAAATCTCTGGTGTGCCAGGAAGATTGGTACATGCAGATAAGCCCCCTTGATATTTATGGACATCTGACGAAGTGAATCGACGGCTGAACGCAAGGATTCCATGCGAAACTTCCTGAAGGATAAACCGACTGAGGGGCTTCAGATGCAAAATGGGCCGAACGGAGCCATCTTTCTTGGGCACCGTGAATAGATTGGAATAGAAGCCCAGGCCTCTTTCCGCGGGAGGCACTGGGCAAATGACAGCCATGACCAGTAGATTTTCTACTGCCGCCCGGAGCCCCTGTGCGGCCAGAGGAACCCGAAGGCACCCGAGACCTGAAGAATATGGAGCGGGACTACATTGCTTCTTACGCTGAGGTAACTTCCCTGCTTTCGTGACTCGAAATCAGTCGCCCACTGGCCAAACCGCCGAAAAGCCACAAGCAAGGCCGAGGTTACGCATAACCATTGCGTTTTTATTTCAAGGACACAGACCAACAGGGCCTTGAACCCCTGACCCGGAGAATAAGGGCATCAAGCAATACACATTGAGCTAGCGTAGCTCTCATCCAGGGCGGCTAGCACAAAAGACATGAATAATTCACACCGCTAAAGAGCGACGAACTCATCACTGGCTGGGTCAAGCCTAGAAGTACTCGACAGGTCCCTAACAACAGACCTGGTAGCCACAGCTGTAAGCGCCAAAGCACAAACAAACCGACACTAGTAAAAGCGTGGCAAGCCATCTGATCAATGCATTTGTCCTCACCATCCAGTGGTAGAGTCAGAAGAATGCAACGGAAGAATAAAATAACCCAAGCACCAGGGCATCAACCCCGGAAGGGGAAGAAAGTCAGGCTGTTGAGAGCCTCTAATAGCGTCATGTAGAGCCACATGTATTATCACGGGTGGCTCAGTGTATAGCGCTGGCACACTAGGTTCAGTAGCCTCATGTAGCATGTGTCGTTCAGTAGCGCTCTCCCATATATTTCAATTGTGTTTCATTTGGTTGTGTTTAAATAGCGCGATGCTAAAGTAAACTGAAACATTTTTGGGTCAAATCATTGTGTGTCTGGAAGCCGAGTAGGCCTCCCCATTCCTAAAGAATAATACAAACGAAAATGCTTTTGATTTGGGAATTGCAAGCGCGGCTTAGGAGTCCTAAAGAACTTCCCCATCTGCGGAGGAGCCTCCTCTGGGGGAGAAATCGCCCAATATCAGCACCAATAAATTGCTGATCATCTGAACCATCAGATTCCTCAAATAATTCCCCCTCTACTGGCGGGAATAACCAGACCAATTGAGTAAACCATAAACATCAAACTCAAAAGCCGGTGCGGATGGAGACAAAATTTTTTTTTTTTTTTTTTTTTTTAGCCGAGGCCTTTCTGGCCACAGAGCTAGAAATAACTTTCTGAATATTAGCCATCTGGCACACATATCAGATTGCGACTCCCCAACTGTGACAACCTCTGGGGTACGGATAAGGTGGGGTGGGGTAGGAGAAAAGGCCAGGGCCACAGACCCAGAAGCCTGGGCCACCAACTGCTGCGTTATGGCCTGCTGAGCACAAGGTATGCAAACAAGTACATTATCCCCCACAAGGGATACCCCACAATCCACAAACTGCCGGGACTGCCCCGAGGGGAGCCTAAGCCCGGTATCCTGGGAAGCCTCCATATGGTGATCTTTAAGGTAGTCGCAATGACCAGAGGGAATTACGCTGTTAAAGCTACCCGGGATGCCCCTTCAAGTCCTAAGTGGGAGGATTTTTTTTTTAAATCCTTTAGGACTACTTAAGGGCAGACTAGATGGAGCATAAGGTCTCCTTCTGCCGTCAACCTTCTATGTTTCTATGTTGTTGGTCTTTAACACCTAGAGCCAGGTAACATGAATCCAGGTCCACCTTAAAGTGGAACACAAAACCTGAACATAAGGGCAGGAGGACATAAGCCAAACATACACATCACTCAAAACAATACATGTATCTGTGTATCTATAAGACAAATTTTCTTAGTAGTCAAAACCCAGCATATCCAGAGTCAAGGCTCCAATGAAGGCTGGAAAACAGGCCAGCTCCTCCCGCCACAAGTAATGGCTTAGCAGCAATTAGGCTAGCACACAAGCGTTGGTGAGGCAGCTCAGCACAGGGGAGTGTTTACAAAGAAACACCAGCCTGTGCTAATCCAAGTGTTGTCTCTCTAGACAGAGCTGGAGCTAGCTACTGAAAAATACAATTTTGTGAATCACAGAGTAAATATATACATAAGAATATAGAACACAAGTGGCAAACCAGAATCACTGGCACCCCTTCCAGAGCAATCTTGCGCAGGACCCTGCCCAACAGGGGGAACGGAGGAAAGACATACAGGAGCCGAAATTCCTTCCATGACATTGACAGAGCATCCGTGGCCAAGGCCAGAGGATCCTGGGACAGGGAGACAAAGGCCGGGAGCTTGTGATTGTGACGGGATGCGAACAGATCCACATCCGGTAGACCCCAACGGTGACACAGGGACTGGAATACCCTGTTGA
Source organism: Gastrophryne carolinensis (assembly GCA_027917425.1). Classification (NCBI taxonomy): domain Eukaryota; kingdom Metazoa; phylum Chordata; class Amphibia; order Anura; family Microhylidae; genus Gastrophryne; species Gastrophryne carolinensis. Next base: position 236,832,744 of record CM051238.1, on the reverse strand, counting down.
CGGGAAGTCCCCCTGCTCAGAGAGTCTACCAGATTCTCTGCCCCCGGGATATACACAGCCGAAATGCATTGTACATTGGCCTTCGCCCATGTCAGAATCCGCGACACTTCCTGGAGGGCACCTCTGCTCCGGGTCCCTCCCTGATGGTTGATGTAGGCAACCGCCGTCCTGTTGTCTGAGCGCACCTGCACAGACATTCCCTGCAGGTGATCGGTCAACTGCTCCAGTACCAACCTGATTGCCCGTAGTTCCAGAATGTTGATGGGTAAGTGGGCCTCCTGAGGGCCCCACCTCCCCTGGAACCACAGGGACTTCCAGAATCCCTCCCAACCTGACAGACTGGCATCCACGGCGACCATCTCCCAGGAGGGGGCCAGAAAGGACCTGCCCTTTAGTAAGTTCTTGTGGTCCAGCCACCATGAGAGGGACCCTCTGACCAAGGGGGGAAGCACACAAAACCCGTCCAAGGACATGGGGTCCTTGTCCCATACTGACAGAAGGTGAAGCTGCAGAGGCCTCAAATGGAACTGAGCAAAAGGCAACGCCTCGAAGCTCGCCACCATTAGGCCCACCAGCTGCATTCCCTGCCGGAGGGAGGGCTGGGGGCACGAAAGCAGGAACCTTGCCTGCGTAGTCAGAGCTTCCACCTTCTGTTGAGGAAGGAATATCCGTGACTGAACCGTATCCAGAATCATCCCCAGGAATGGGGTCACCGACGAAGGGGACAGAGAGGACTTCGGGTGATTGATCACCCAGCCGAAGGACTCCAAGGTGGACACCACCAGCTGAGTGTCCAGCTCTGCCTGCTGTAGGGACCGCGATGTGATGAGAATCTCGTCCAGGTAGGGCAGCACGCGTATGCCCCCTGACCTTATCAGAGACATCACCCCCGCCAGCACCTTGGTGAACACTCTGGGGGCTGAAGTGAGGCCGAATGGCAAGGCCACAAATTGGTAATGTTGATCTTTCAACGCGGTTCTGAGAAACCTTTGATGTCCCGGGAAAACAGGGATGTGAAGGTAAGCATCTTTGATGTCCACAGACGTCATAAAATTCCCTGAGCGCAGAGAGCCGATGGCCGAGCGCAGAGTTTCCATGCGAAAGCGCCTGTTCTTGACAAACTTGTTGAGGATCTTTAAATCCAGAATGGGCCTGACTGAACCATCTTTTTTGGGCACCGTGAAAAGGTTGGAATAGAACCCCTTGCCCAATTATCTTAAAGGGACCCTGCAAATGACCCCCAGATCTAGCAGTCCTTGCATGGCCTGCATCAAGACCTGAGCTGATACAGGGTCCTGGGGGACCCGGGACCTGATGAATCTTGTGGGGGGCCGCGCAGCAAACTCTATCTTGTAACCAGAGGACACTACCTCCTGAATCCACTGGTCTGAGACTTGGCGCCTCCAGACGTGCGCGAAGTGCTGTACCAGAGGTGCGCGAAGTGCTGTAGCCGTCCCCCCACCCTGACGTGCGAGGGCGCCCCATCATGCCTGAGGGGTCTTGGGAGGGGCTTTGGGTTTGGACCCCAGGAGGAGCCAGGACGTCGTCCTCTGCCAGGAATCTGCACGAGCCCCCGCAAAGGACACCCCTTTCCCCTGCTTAGTGCCTCGGTAGGGGACTGAAAGGGGGCCCTGGCTCCGAAAGGGCTGGGACTGCCGCCTGCACTGGGGTAACTTACCTCCTTTAGCAAAGAGGTCTAGGCGGTCCCCAAACAGGCGTAGCCCCTTAAATGGAAGCCCAGTAAGGGCTTTCTTAGCAGCATTGTCAGCAGCCCACTGGCGCAGCCATACCGCGCGGCGTATAGCTACCAACAGGGCGGAAGATCTGGCACACATCCTAATAGCATCATCCGATGCAGACAGGATAAAGTTCACAAACACATCACAGTTAGACAGTGCATTAATCGTATCAGGTGGCAATTCGTCTGGACCATCAAGTGCATTCCTGACCATGGCCCTGAGCGCCACCGAAGTAATGGCGCAGACCGGGCGCAATGCCGCCCCCCCAAATGCAAAGGCATGGCATGCCAATTGGTCAATGCGCCGGTCCTCAGAGTCCCGCAGCGTAGTAGTGTCGGGAGAGTGCATAATAGAGGTGTTAGACAGCCCCAGAATAGGAGCATCGACCTCGGGGGGCGATGACCAGCACTTGACCATATCAGCAGGAAAAGGATACTTCCTGTCCAAACTCTTAGGGATCCCGGGAAGTCTACTGGGATGTTCCCACTCCTTAAGCACGAGGTTATTGAAATGGGTTTGCTCAGGAAATTCCAATCGAGCCTTAGCAGTATGAAATAGCTCACCCCTTTGCCTGGGAGCCGCAACAGGGGGAGAGATGGACAAAACCTCAAAAATCTGAACCAGCAGTTTGTCAGTATCATCCGGGGTCCAGTGATCAGTGCCAGAATCGTCATGACCCCTTGACTTCTCGTCAGATGACCCTGAGTCAGAGAACAGCTCCCCTTCGTCCGAGGGGGTATAGCCATATAGAGGCAACAACTCATCAGCCTCTGTAGGGAAAGGAGTGGCATCAGGGGTTAAGTGCCGCTTTTTTGCGGTGGCCTTACGCGCTAAGGTATTAGCAAGCAATTTTTCAACACTGGCCAGTCTAGTAGCCACATCAGGATGAGAATCCCCGCTTGTATTGGGGGTTGGGGGAGTAGGTGAAGTGAGGCGAGGTGCAGGCCCAGCCACCGGGGGGGCGGGAAGTACCATTAGCGCCTGCTGTGCACAAGGAACGCAGACCCGTGCATTGTCACCGCTGATAGGCGAGACCCCACAAGCTACACACAGCCGGGCTTGTCCCGAAGGAACCCCGGTCACAATATCCTGGGATGCCTCCATATGGTGATTAATAGGCACAATAGGCCAGTAGGGACTGACGCTGAAGCTACCCTGGATGCCCCAATTAACCGCAGGGAAGTGGGAGCAATTATACTAGGCCCAATTGGCAATTACACCGGGCCGGGAGAAGCCACTGGATTCAACCGTCTGAAAGACATAATGAGAATAAGGGGTGTCAGAACCATGCACAATAAGCAAGGAACATAAAAATCGCCCGCGAGGGCACTTACAGACCAACGAAAGGAGACGGACCGTTACCGCGCGCGTGCGACTACACCTCAAACTGGCGCCAAGCGAACCTCGAAGGGCGGGCCAGATGTGGAGCGCGCCAAGCCAGGTCCCCGCCCCCCCCCGAAGAGCGCGAAGCTCTAAGACAGCCGTCAATGTTGTCATGAGGAGCGAAGTGTATGACACACTTAGAATAGATGACTAAGTCGCACTCTTTGCGCACAAGATTACTAAAGTGAGTTTGCTCAGGAAACTCCAAACGTGGCTTAGCAGTGTGAAACAACTCCCCCTGCTGCCGAGGAGCCGCGGCAGGAGGAGAAATGGAAAGTACTTCAAAAATTTGAGCCAAAAACCTGTCAGTATCATCTGGAGCCCATGGGTCAGAACCAGAATCAGCATAACCCTTAGGCTGCTCATCAGATGATTCTAAACCAGATAACAACTCCCCCTCCTCCAGGGGGGTATAGCGGCTAGGTCAAGGAATTCCTCAGCCTCCATAGGAAACAAGTTAACGTCAGGTGCCAGATGCCGCCTCTTAGCTGAGGCCTTACATGCCGTAGAGCCAGCAATCAGCTTCTCAATACTAGCCACCCTGGCAAATCAGGCTGAGACTCCCCACTGGTATGCACCTCACTGGGAGTCATATGTAAGCGTGGGGGAGTGGGCGAAGCTACACGGGGCACAGGCCCAGCCACAGGCAACCCAGATTGCAGCGCAAGCACTCGCTGGGCACAGGGTACACAGACCTGCACATTGTCATCATTAGTAGGGGACACCCCACACGCCACACACAGCCGGGCTTGTCCCCCAAGGAACTCCAAGCACATTATCCTGAGAAGCCTCCATATGGTGATTATCGCGGCCACCGGCCAATAGGGATTTACACAATAAAGTCACCCAGGATGCCCCAATAACCCGCTAGGGAAGTGGGAGGTAAAGGCAGAATAGGCCTCTAATAGCAACTAAATAGAGGGGATAGGCCGGGAGAAACCACAATTAAGTTTGGCCCGCCTGCAATACATAAACAGAAAGTCCCGTAAGCGGTATGCATACATAATATATATATATACATAAAATAAGCCAGCCCGCAGGGGCACTTACGGACCGCGGTAGGTAGAAGCCAGCCACGCAGCACGAGAAGGCAAAATGGCGCCCGCAGATACCTCCGCAAAGACAGTGATGCGGAACGTGCCATCCGCAAGGCCCGCCCCCCCGAAGAGCGCGAAGGCGCCCACGTGACCATGTCAGTCAATTATGGAGCACCAGCGCCTGAGGTGAAACCGCCACCGACCATGGAATGCCGTACAAGCGCACGCAGCGGCGGCTGCATTTTTAAAAGCAACCAGTGCAACCAACATACATGCGGCAACAAAAGCCAAGCTATACCACGGAAAAAATAAAAGTGAAGAATGCACCTACAACACACACGCACACAACACACACACCCCCCCTCCCGAGAAATACCAGGGAGAGCGAGGGAGGACAGCGGCCAACCTAACAGGAGCCCACAGATGGACAGGGGGCGAGGGGCGATAGCGCGGGAGGGGCATCCCATAAGGCTCACCATGGGCCTATACCGCCTACCCTTTGGTGGGGGATTGCGGTCGGAGCAGCGCTCCTTAAGCACCTGACAACGGTGCTGCCTACCGTCACCCGACCAGTGCAGCCAAAGCTGGGAGGCATGAAAAGGAGGAACAGGTGGGAATAGTCCTACAGGGCCACAGGCTAATAGCCCCGCTCACCTGCGAGTAGAGAGGGCCATCTTCTTGTCATCGGAGCACCGACTGCAGAGAAGAACTGGGGATTTTGTGGGAGGTCCCTGGAATATAAGGGGGCGGGAGGAGCCACTTTTTTGCTATCTCTGCAGTCCAGCGCCATCTTGTGGATGTATAACCCAAACGTAAGGAATTACTCTCTGGAGAAGGACGTGCTGTACACTTAGAATATCAGGATGCCCCGCTGTGTGAAACCCCCCAGGTCGCCCGCTACACTTACCTTACTTGATGCGGCCACCAGCGCGCTGATTGGAAGGGGGAGGGAATGGATCGGCCCGGATCTGGTTTCAGTCCACTTTAAATTGGGTTCCTGGTTAAACACTACAATTTTAAACTTCAGAAATTTGAGTCTTTAGCTCAATCAATTTTTCTTTTTCATATTGAATGATCAAATAAATCAATTCAGTTTTGGTTAATATAGCATCTTAAGCATCTGGGGATCTTTTCCACGTTAATGTATTTCTCTAGAGAGTTTAAACCCCACCAAGTCCATAATTCCTTATACTTCGGGTCCTCAAATTGTCTGAGTAGGGATTTATAATCAATCAATTTTAAGTGAAAACGACATTAAGCTGATCATATCGCTCTGCTGTACCATCATTCTTCATTTTTATATCAATCCCAAACACACAGGCAGATTAAGTCTCTATTTAAATCAGCAATACTGTAGTAGTATAAGAGCTTCTTCATACAATAGAGAGGCCTATAATCGTCACAAAAATACCGTTTTGTGAGTACTCACCTTTAAAACGGGTATTATGAGTGTGCCATACACTCCACTTCCTTCTTCATGACATCTGGGTAATCTTCAGTAGAGGGCGAACTTCTGCAGAGATGAATATGCAAAAAAGAAAGCCCTTCCCGGTCCATATATACCTGGGACCTCCCACCAATTCCCCAGTGTATAGAAGCAGTAAAGGGACCAGGAAGAACCAGATATAACCGTAACAATCAAAACCAATGGTTCACCATATAAAAGCCCCAGAATACCTGAAACAAACAAGGGTGGGGCGAAATGGAGTGTATGGCACACTCATAATACCCGTTTTAAAGGTGAGTACTCACAAAACGGTATTATTCTAAGTGTGCCATACACTCCACTTCCTTCTTCATGACATCTGGGACATCCAATAGCAGTGTCCGTCAGGGGTGGGAACCAGAAACCGTAAAGAATGTACCAACTCAAACCACTGCAGCTTGCAGAACCTTGCGGCCAAAAACAGCATCCGCTGAAGCCCGCACATCAACCTTGTAAAACTTGGAAAAGGTATGAACGGAAGACTAAGTAGCAGCCTTACAAACTTGTTCAAAAGAAGCCTGATGCTGAAAAGCCCAGGATGCACCAACAGCATGAGTAGAGTGCGCAGTGACCTTAAAAGGGGGAGTCCTCCCCTTAGCAGAATAGGCCCCAACAATGGCCTGACGAATCCATTTGCTAATCGTAGATTTAGCAGGCGCCAAACCTTTCCTGGGCCCGCAGGGCACCACGAAAAAAGCGTCCGTCTTGCGGAAGGAAGAAGTAATCACCAAATAGTACTTCACACAGCGAACAACATCCAAATTGTGCAAAACCCTCTCCTTGTCATTGTTAGGCTTAGGACACAAGGAAGGGAGAACAATGTCCTGATTGAGGTGGAAAGCAGACACCACCTTAGGAAGGAAATCCGGCTTAAAACGAAAACCACCTTATCCTGGTGTCTCTCAAAGTAAGGGGCCTGAATCGACAGGGCCGCCAACTCAGAGACACGCAGGACAGAGGTAATAGCAACCAAGAAAGCAACCTTCTGAGTGAGAGCCGAAAGAGCAATATCCTGTAACAGCTCAAAAGGAGGATCCTGCCGAGCCGAAATAACCAAATTCAAATCCCAAACAGGGACTACAGCCTTCCGAGGGGTCCGCACATGCGCGACCCCTTGGAAAAAAGTCTTAACCAGCGAGTGTAAAGCAAAAGACCTCTGGAAGAAAACCGACAGAGCAGAAACCTGTCCTTTCAAAGTACTAAATTGGAACCCAAGATCTAGATTATGCTGAAGAAACTCCAAAATCCTGGGAATAGAAAAAAACCCTACAAGGCAAGGCCCTAGCCTCACACCAATCAATATAGGACCTCCAAGTCCTATAGTAAATGCCAGAAGAGGACCGCTTCCTAGCCCTAATCAGGGTCTGAACAACAGCCTCAGACAAACCTTCCTCTTTCAAGATGAAGGTTTCAGCAGCCAAGCCGTCAAAGCCAGCGTTTGTAAATTGGGGTAAAGTAGATGACCCTGAGATAGCAGGTCCGGCAGCAAGGGAAGCCGGTACTGGTCTACGGCCACCCTTACAACATCTTCTTGGCCACCTTGGAGCCACCAGAATCGCTGGTGCCTCTTCTAGAACCAGTTTGCGATCTACCTTGCCCAGCATGGAGACAGGTGGAAACAGGTACAGAAAACCCAGGTCCTTCCAAGCCAGTGACAAGGCATCCACTGCCAAAGCCAGGGGATCCTGAGAAAGAGACACAAAGGCCGGAAGTTTGTGATTGTGCCTCGAGGCAAAGAGATCCACCTCCGGAGTCCCCCACTTGCGGCAAAGATCCAGAAAAACCTCGGGGTTGAGAGGATCCCCTGCTCAGGGAATCCGCCTCCGTATTCTCCACTCCCGGAATGTAGACTCCAGGAATGTAGACTGTCGAAAGGCAAGGAACATTGCTCTCCCCCCAGTGCAGGATCAGAGAGACTTCCCTGAGGGCACTCCTGCTGCGAGTCCCTCCTTGGTGATTTATGTAAGCCACTGCCGTTCGGTTGTCCGAACGCACCTGAACTGGAAGACCCCGCAACTGTGTGGTCAGCCGAGCCAGAACAAGTCGAATGGCTCTGAGCTCCAATACATTGATGGGGGTGTGAGCCTCCTGGGGACCCCACACCCCGCTGAACTGATGACTCTTCCAATAACCTCCCCAGCCCGACAGGCTGGCATCCGTGGTAACCGTCTCCCAACAAGGGACCAGAAAGGATCTACCCTTCACCAGATTGCTCGAGTCCAGCCACCACCGAAAGGACTGCCGAACCCTGGGAGACATCTTGAAAGGTTGATCCAATGACTGTGGGCTCCTGTCCCAATACGTCAATAGGTGAAGTTGAAGAGATCTCATGTGAAACTTTGCAAACGGCACCTCCTCAAAGGAGGACACCATCAGACCCACCAGTTTCATCCCCTGTCGGATAGAGGGACAAGGACTGGCCAGAAGAAGATGGATCAGGCCCTGAATTCCCTGCACTTTGGCCTGGGGCAGAAACACTCTGGCCCGACTGGTATCCAGATTCATGCCCAGAAATGAAATCACTCGAGACGGGGAGAGAGAAGACTTGGTGCGGTTGATCACCCACCCGAACCTCTCCAGGGTCGACACCACCTGGTGGGTGTCCAGTTCCGCCTGCTGAAGGGAAGAAGCTGAAATCAACAGATCGTCCAGATAAGGCACAATGCGAATGTCCTAAGATCTGAGCAGAGCCATTACACCCACCAAAACCTTGGTGAAGACCCTCGGTGCCGAGGTCAGACCGAAGGGAAGAGCTATAAATTGATAATGTTGATCCTCCACCGCAAACCGGAGGAATCTCTGGTGTGCCTGAAAAATTGGAACATGCAGATATGCATCCTTGATGTCTATGGATGTCATAAAATCCTCTTGGTGAAGGGAATTGATAGCCGAGCGCAGAGTCTCCATGCGGAACTTCTTGGTTCTAATAAACCTGTTGAGAACCTTGAGATCTAGAATGGGTCTCACCGAACCCTCCTTTTTGGGAACCGTGAAGGTTTTTTACTGCTAACAGGAGCCCCTGTGCAGCCTGAGGGTCCGAGGGCACCCGAGACCTTAAGAATCTTGGGGGCGGCCAGAACTCGAACTCCAGTTTGTACCCGGAGGAGACCACTTCCAAGATCCAATTGTCTGTGACCTCCCGGGCCCAGACCTGGAAAAAGAGGCGCAGCCATCCCCCCACCCATGCGGGTGAGGGCGCCCCTTCATTGCTGAGCCGGTTTAACGGCAGGCTTGGGCTTGGAACCCCAGGCAGCCGCGGGACGTGCCCGACCTCTGCCTCTGTTCAAGGACGAGCCCCTGACACCTGAGAAGGCCAAACCCCTAGTCGCTCTGGCCCCTCGAAAGGAAGGAGTGAACGAGCCAGCCCCCGAAAGGGACGGCGCTGTTTCCTCCGCTGAGGTAACTTACCTCCTTTAGCAACTGCATCCAATTTATCTCCAAACAGCCGCGCACCCAAGAAGGGGAGAGCTGTGAGCGACTTCTTGGCTCCAGCGTCCGCTGTCCACTGATGGAGCCAGACCAGTCTGCGCATGGCCACCAGTAAGGCTGACGTCCTACTAAACACGACAATGGAGTCTTCCATCGCAGCCATGACAAAATCCAGTGCAATTCACACTTCTTAAGTATAGCGAACTCAGCGCCATCTGGATCAAGCTGAGAGTTATTCAGCCAGTCCCTGATAAGAGACCTGGTAGCAAGCAACACCAGGGCAGATGCAATAACAGGCCGCAGGGCCGAGCGCACATTGGCAAATGCGTGGCACGCCATCTGATCAAGGCGCTTATCCTCGCCATCCTTAAGGGAGGTGGCGTCAGGGGTGTTCAGCACAGAAGTGTTGGTCAAACCTAAAACAGGCGCGTCGACCTCGGGAGGAGAAGACCAGCGCTTGACCACCTCCACCGGAAAAGGATACTTCTTATCCCATCCCTGAGGCACACCAGGAAGCCGGCTGGGCCTCTCCCATTCTCTAAGTATCAGCGCATCAAAATGACCCTGGGTAGGGAATTCCAGACGGGGCTTGTGGGCCCCAAAAAATTCCACCTTCTTAAGAGGGGGCGTCTCAGGTGGATCAATATCCAACACCTCCAATAAATGTGACAAAACAGTGGCAGTATCAACGGCATTTCCCAGCGCCTGCCCGACATTGGAATTCCCAGGCTGACCATATTCAGCCTCTGAATCCTGATACAATTCCCCCTCCTCTAATGGAGAATAACCGGACTCGTCGTCAATATCCCACAAAGGCTGGGCCGACGACAACTGTCTCTTTTTAGCCTGGGCCTTCTTGCCCACCGTGCTAGCAATTATTTTCTCTATGCTGGCCAACCGAGCCCAAACATGAGAAAGCGACTCCCCACTGGTACCAATGTCACTTGGGGTACGGATCAGGTGGGGAGGGGAAGGCGATGAAGTGGGAGGAGCCGACCCAGAAGGCTGGGTACCAGACTGCCGCGTTATGGCCTTTTGTGTGCATGATATACAAATCAGCACATTCTCCCCCGTAAGGGATACCCCACACCCCACACATGGCCCGGATTGTCCCGAAGGGATCCCGGGCCCGGTATCCTGCAGAGCCTCCATATGGTGAATTTTTGTGGTCAGTCGCAAGACCGCAGGGAATTACGCATAAGCAACCCGGGATGCCCCTTAAAAGTCCCGGTGGGAGGATTTTTGGGTGGACAATTTTTATAACTAGGGACCCCAGGACCAGGAGGGACCCCTTAATATGCACATATACAGGGCAACCTGTAACACACAAAATAAGCCACATAAGAGCAGAGCAGTGTAAAAAATGCAATAGCATTTGATCTAACAGCCACACAATGGAAATTATACATATATATATATATTATATATACCACAACACAACCAAAACAGAGACCAGTGGGGGCCCCCGCTAAATAGGGGCCCCCACGCGCACACACAAGCTAAAGGAAAATGGCCATCAGGCCCTTACCACCCCGAGTGCCAGCTGCCTGCCAGGGAAGATGGCCCCCACGCAGCCTCGTGCCTGGGAAGGGAGAGCAGGGGGAGGGCGGGCCAGCGCAGAACGCGCGTTTCCTAAGGCCACGCCTCCCTCCCAGCAACGTGGACCCCTAGCCAATGAGCACTGTCATCGCGCCAAATAAGGGGGCTGGGCTACCGCGGCCGCGCCGAGAGCCCGGCCCCCTTCCCGAACGCAGCCTGAGCTCCCCCAGGCTGTAGTCAGACCTTGAGGCCAGTAACAGCAAGCACTCACACACACACACACGAGAAACACTCACACCGTGACTAAAGCTTGGTAAAACGAAATATCGTCCAAAACGAAATATAGGCCAGGCCCCCCCCCCCCCCCCAAAGGGGAATCAGGGACCCGGAAGGGGGGAAATCCAGCCAGGAGCCGGCCATAAGCCTAACGGGGCACCCCACACCAGGATTACCAAGAAACCTGGATAACCGCCTACCCGATAGTGACCTATGCTGCACCCATAGGGTGCTCCTACCATCACCAGGACCCGCAGCCTAAGCTGGGAGGCTCAATACAGGGTAATTTAGAAAGGTCCCGGCAGTAATAGGGATAATAGAAGGCCGGGCCGAGCCCGGCTTACCTGTAAGCAAGAAGTCCTCATCTTCTGTCTTGTCGCCTTCTCTGCAGAGAAGAAACTGGGGAATTGGTGGGAGGTCCCAGGTATATATGGACCAGGAGGGGCTTTTTTGCATATTCATCTCTGCAGAAATTCGCCCTCTACTGGAGATTACCCAGATGTCATGAAGAAGGAAGTGGAGTGTATGGCACACTTAGAATATCCCTGCAAAGTCACTTAGATTATAAGGTGCTGTGGGAGCGTGACGGACTGATAAACAAGCATAAGAAAGGATTATCATCTCCACCACAATTGCACCATAACAAACTTCGCGGCTGAGATCCTCCTCCAAAGCTCACTTAAAACATGGAAGCCAGCAGCAGAAAATAGAAATATAAAATGTCACCTTTAATTTCAGAGTATAAATCCAGTCAAGGATGTGTGTAGATGGCAAAGTATTTCAGGCAGTCTGGGCCCCTAATCATGACAATATAAGAATAAATTAGGCCTGGGCAAGGATCGTTTCCTAAGTTTCTTATATTCATGTGTCCCTGTGTTTCTAAGCTCTTGACTATAAGTCCCAGAATCCTTCCACTGTAACAGGTGAGCATAACAGCAGCTTTGGTAAAATCAAGCAGCAGTAATTATCTCCACAGACTAGAATGCTGCCGGTGGTAAACCTTTAGCTACTGGAACACTAGATTGAAATCGACTCATCCTAAAAAGCTGAATTACAGCAGGAAGAGTGGAAGCTATGAGTTTAGGAATGTGGTCCACCGTAACTAGGGATAAGGGTGAAGTGCAAGAGTGAACATTTTTTTTTTTTTTTACTAAAGCATATCATGGTGGGTGGAAAAATAAAAGGGGACTGGGACTGGAGAAGAGGATAGAGAAGAATAACGTGAAAAATGACGTGTACATAACTGAAAAAATACCATTTTGTGAGTACTCACCTGAAAAATGGATATTGTTGGTGTGCCACACACCCCGCTTCACCTTTAATATTCTTCACGATCGGGTTAACTCACCGCCAGGTGACGCTGTGCAGAGAGGAAGTCTTGTAACGAGCCCCCTTCCGGCCTATATATACCTGGTACCTCCCATTTATCACCAGTGTATTAAAAAGCAGAAAGACAAGGTACCAGTATTTTAACGGTAACCTCAAAATAAATCAATATAAATAAAAGCTTCACCATATAAAGGATTCGGAATACCGAAAAGGGTGGGAGTGAAGCGGGGTGTGTGGCACACCAACAATATCCATTTTTCAGGTGAGTACTCACAAAATGGTATTATTCTTGGTGTGCCACACACCCCGCTTCACCTTTAATATTCTTCACAATTGGGACATCCAAAAGCAGTGTCCACAAGGGATGGGCATCTCAAGGCCAGGTGAAGCATAACTTAAATGACTGCAGTCTGCAGAACTTTGCGGCCAAAAACAGCATCCGCTGAGGCCCGCACATCAACTTTGTAAAACTTAGAAAAAGTATGAACAGAAGACCAAGTGGCGGCCTTACAAACTTGTTCAACAGAAGCTTGGTGCTGAAAAGCCCAAGACGCTCCAACGGCGCGAGTAGAATGAGCAGTGATACGAAAAGGGGGAACTTTCCCCTTAGCAGAATAGGCCGCAGTAACGGCCTGACGTATCCATTTGCTAATGGCAGATTTGGCTGGTGCCAAACCCTTCTTAGGCCCACAGGGCACAACAAAAAAGGCATCCGTCTTACGAAAAGGAGACGTGATAATCAAGTAGTACTTAACACAGCGTACTACATCCAAACAATGCAAAACCCTCTCTTTGTCATTCTTAGGATTAGGACACAAGGAGGGAAGAACAATATCCTGATTCAAATGAAAAGCAGAAACAACCTTAGGAAGAAAGTCTGGCTTGAACCGAAAGACCACTTCATCCTGATGCCTCTCAAAGTAAGGCGCCTGGATAGACAAGGCCGCCAACTCTGAGACACGCCGGACCGAAGTGATAGCTACCAAGAAGACAATCTTCTGAGTCAGGGTAGACAAAGCAATATCTTGCAGAGGCTCGAAAGGAGGAGCCTGCAGAGCAGAAAGAACCAAATTCAAATCCCAAACCGGGAGTAATGGTTTCCTGGGAGGCCGCACATGCGTAACCCCCTGGAAAAAAGTTTTAACTAAAGAATGAAGCGCAAAACGCTTCTGAAAAAAGATAGATAAGGCAGAAACTTGCCCTTTCAACGTACTTAGCTGAAGCCCAGATTGTAAAACCTCCAGAATCCTGGAGACCGAAAAGACCCTACAAGGAAAAGATCTCATCTCACACCAAGCGATATAGGCTTTCCAAGTCCTATAGTAGATGATAGAAGAAGACCTCTTCCGGGCACTGATCAGAGTCTTAATGACTGAGTCAGAAAGACCCTCCTCCTTCAAGATGGAGGTTTCAGCAGCCAGGCCGTCAAACCCAGCGCTGGTAAATTGGGGTAACACAACCGACCCTGAGTGAGCAGATCGGGCCGAAGAGGCAGAACGAACTGGTCCACTGCCAGCCGAACAATGTCTGCGAACCACACTCGCCTTGGCCACCTTGGGGCCACGAGAACGGCGGACACCCTTTCCAGAGCCAACTTCCGAACCACCCTGCCCAGCATGGGTATCGGAGGAAACAGGTATAGAAATCCCAGATCCCCCCAGCTCAGGGACATGGCGTCCACTGCCAGAGCCAGAGGATCCCGGGAGAGCGACACGAAGTTCGGGAGCCTGTGATTGTGACGAGAGGCAAACAGGTCCACCTCCGGTGTCCCCCATCGGAGACACAGTGAGCGAAAAACCTGAGGATGGAGAGCCCATTCTCCCAGACGGGGAGAGCCCCTGCTCAACCGGTCCGCTTCCTGGTTCTCCACTCCTGGAATGTATACCGCCGAGAGACAAGGAACATGGGCCTCTGCCCAGGTCAGGATCAAGGACACCTCTCTGAGAGCACTCAGACTGTGAGTCCCTCCCTGATGATTGATGTAAGCAACCGCTGTTCGATTGTCTGAACGCACCTGGACCGGAAGGCCCAGAACGTGTTGAGTCAGGAGAGCAAGAACCCGACGATTGGCTCTCAGTTCTAGAACATTGATGGGTAAGTGGGCCTCTTGAGGTCCCCACTGCCCCTGGAACTGAAGCTCCTTCCAGAATCCGCCCCATCCCGACAGACTGGCGTCCGTGGTGACAGTTTCCCAAAGAGGGGTCAGGAAAGACCTGCCCTTCACAAGATTGGTCGAGACCAACCACCACTGGAGGGACTGCCGAACCCGGGAGGACAACTGGAAGGGCTGATCCAGCGACCGAGGCTGCCGGTCCCAGGACGCCAACAGATAAAGCTGAAGAATCCTCGTGTGAAATTGAGCAAAAGGAACTGCCTCGAAAGAGGCGACCATCAACCCTATCAGCCTCATCCCCAGACAGATGGACGGCCGAGGATTGGAAAGTAGGACCCGAGCCAACTCCTTTTCACCAAACAGTCACAAGCCCAAAAAGGGGAGAGCTGTGAGCACCTTTTTAGAAGCTGAGTCCGCCGACCACTGGCGCAGCCACACTGACCGACGAATAGCCACCAGCATTTCAGCTGTCTTGCTACTCATAGCCAGCGCATCGTCCTGAGCGGATAGAACATAGGAAACAAAAGACTCACACTGCCTGAGCGCAGTAAACTCTTTACAAGTGGGATCGAGATCCACACACAGCTCCTGAATTACAGACCTAACTGCCAATAGAAGAAGCACCGAAGCACACACCGGGCGCATCGCTGACCCAGCATAAATAAAACCATGGCGAGCGTACTGGTCAATCCGACGATCCTCCCTATCCTTAGGGGCAGTGGTCTCAGCAGACTGCACCATAGCCGTGCTGGAGAGCCCCAGCACAGGGGTATCGACGTCAGGAGGGACGGACCAAAGCTTCACCAATTCTGGCGGAAAAGGATAACGCTTTTCCCAACTGGAAGGGATTCCAGTTAACCGCGTAGGATGTTCCCATTCCTTAAGCACCACCCTCTCAAAGTGATGTTGTCTGGGAAAAACCCAACGCGGCTGAGGCTCTTTAAACAACTGACCCTTTGGCAGGGTGACAGCCTCAGGCGGATCTAAATTCAAAATTTCAAACATTTGAGCCAGAATGGAGGGGGTGTCAAGGTAAACCCCCGCCGACAAATCGCCAATAGCATCAGCCTCAAGCTGATCTGCAGGCTCATCTGACTCCAGCAGGAATTCTCCCTCCTCGTCCGGGGAGCCATCGGACCATTCCACAGGCTCACATACCTCATCCTGTGAAGCCGGAGGTATCGGAGTCAGGTGCTTTCGTTTTGCAGTGGCTTTTGACCCTGCTTTAACGGACACTATTTTCTCGAGGCTGGCCAACCGTGCCGCCACCTCGGATTGCGAATCCCCACTCTTGACAGTGTCACGCGGGGTCCGGAACAGGGAAGGAGAGGTAGGAGATGATGGAAGTTGCGACGGGTCAGCAGCCGGAGCAACGGACTGACGCGCAATACTCTGCTTTGCACAAGGAATGCATACAAAGACATCATCCGCTGGGAGCGGAGTCCCACATCCTGCGCACACCCTAGATGGCCCAGAAGAACCATTTCCGGTAATATCGGAAGCCTCCATATGGTGATTTATGGTATTCGCAAATTTTTGGGTTTAAGGCATAAGCCACCCGGGATGCCCCCTTATTGTAAATGTCCCGGAAGGGAGGATTTAATTTATAATGAAGATCCCCTTAATAATCTTTGTATAAATATAGATATTTTTTTTTTAATATATATATATATATATATATATATATATATATATATATATGTATAAATATGTCCCAATTTTTTTTTTTTTTCTCTAAAAGAAGGACTAGCCAAGTAATATAGAACCGGGAGGCCGCTTTATTCAGGGATTCCCATGATCTGTAGGGGAAGAAAACCAACAGTCAGACCCCCAGACAACATGTGGCAACATGCAACAATACTTATGCACAGCACCAAGGTGCTTTTAAATAAGCAAAGGAAAAACTTTGCCCTCTATTTAATCCATAATAATAAAAAACATCCTCTTAAAAATCTTCCCCCTTTTGTCTTATAAAATTATAATTATTATAACCTTTTAATAAACACTAGACGGCCCCACACAAGGTGAGACCGCTTACCTGAGCAATGAGCAGCAGCAACATGAACGAAAAAACGCAACAGCAGCAGCAGTAGGAGGCCAAGAGTAAACAGACCCATGTGCGGCAGCGAGCTCCCCCCACGTGTCTTCCTTTAAGACAGGAAGGAAGGAAGTGGGGCTGGGGCCGGCCGCATGACGCTGTCGCCGGTGCCACGCCCCCGTTCCCACGTCACCGGGGCCCGCCCCTTTCAAGCCCGATCAGTGCGGCCAATTCATCAAGGGATTACTTCCAGATGAGCCACTACAATAGGCAACCACAGCAAAGGAAGGGGGGGGAACTAACAGCGCAGCCGACGCTGATAACGCGGCCCGCCCAACGGCGGCCATACAGAGAGGAGACCAGGGGGGAGGGGGGCTGTAATACACAAAGGCTCAGGCAGCCAAGCCAGCCTGCCACAGCGCAGCCCGCCCCGGCCGCCCTTTAAAGCTGACCCGAATTCTGGCCATGCCGGCCAGCAGCTATTTAAAAGACCTGCCCGAGGAAGCTCTAGGAGGAGGATTAATCAGACCAAGTGCACTCTTGCGGTGCAGTCTGACAAGTGTACAAAAGTAAAACACACATGCAATAAAAACATACAGTGAAATACACACGCAATACACATCCCTCTAACCCCCCCCCCCCCCCATAGTGAAGGGAGAAGGGACCGAAAACGGGAGAGTAAGGGGCTAAGGGGACCCTCGGGACAGGGGCATCCCATTTCCGGATTACCATGCCGGATAGCCGCATTGCCCCCAAAAGAGGGGGTCGAGCGGAGGAGATAAGCTCCTAGGCACCTATAGTGCCGTCTACCAATTGCCCAGTGAGCAGCCTAGGCTGGGAGGCTTCCATTCCACCATAAAGGTACAAACAATCAAAAACCAGGCAGAAATAGACCAAAGGGGGGTGCCGGGGTAAGACCCCGGCTACCTGTAAGCAGGAGACTTCAATCTTCTGTCTTGTCGTCAAGCAGAGAGAAAAACACTGGTGATAAATGGGAGGTACCAGGTATATATAGGCCGGAAGGGGGCTCGTTACAAGACTTCCTCTCTGCACAGCGTCACCTGGCGGTGAGTTAACCCAATCGTGAAGGTGAAGCGGGGTGTGTGGCACACCAAGAATATGTGTGTTTACCAGCAAGACATTTGTAATAGAGGTATATGTTTATGTAACTGCTGTGGTTGTGACGTGTCTGCACTCCACATGTGACTGGGCTGTACATTTTCAAAGTAAAGTGCTCAAAGTACACTTTTTGGGAAAGACAGATCAAGCAGCAAAAAAAGGGGGAGTGTACAGGTCCTTCTCAAAAAATTAGCACATAGTGCTAAAGTTCATTATTTTCCATAAAGAAATGATAAAAATTAAACTTTCATATATTTGAGATTCATTGCACACCAACTGAAATTTTTCAGGTCTTTTTTTGTTTTAATACTGATGATTTTGCCCTACAGCTCATGAAAACCCCAAAATCCTATCTCAAAAAATTAGCATATTTCATCCGACCAATAAAAGAAAAGTGTTTTTAATAAAAAAAAAGTCAACCTTCAAATAATGATGTTCAGTTATGCACTCAATACTTGGTCGGGAATCCTTTTGCAGAAATGACTGCTTCAATGCGGCGTGGCGTGGCAATCAGCCTGTGGCACTGCTGAGGTGTTATGGAGGCCCATGATGCTTCGATAGCGGCCTTAAGCTCATCCAGAGTGTTGGGTCTTGCGTCTCTCAACTTTCTCTTCACAATATTCCACAGATTCTCTATGGGGTTCAGGTCAGGAGGGTTGGCAGGCCAATTGAGCACAGTAATACCATGGTCAGTAAACCATTTACCAGTGGTTTTGGCACTGTGAGCAGGTGCCAGGTCGTGCTGAAAAATGCAAACTTCATCTCCATAAAGCTTTTCAGCCGATGGAAGCATGAAGTGCTCCAAAATCTCCTGATAGCTAGCTGCATTGACCCTGCCCTTTATAAAACACAGTCCACCAACACCAGCAGCTGACATGGCACCCCAGACCATCACTGACTGTGGGTACTTGACACTGGACTTCAGGCATTTTGGCATTTCCTTCTCCCCAGTCTTCCTCCAGACTCTGGCACCTTGATTTCCGAATGACATGCAAAATTTGCTTTCATCAGAAAAAAGTACTTGGGACCACTGAGCAACAGTCCAGTGCTGCTTCTCTGTAGCCCAGGTCAGGCACTTCTGCCGCTGTTTCTGGTTCAAAAGTGGCTTGACCTGGGGAATGCGGCACGGTGGCTCTGGATGTTTCTACTCCAGACTCAGTCCACTGCTTCCGCAGGTCCCCCAAGGTCTGGAATCGGTCCTTCTCCACAATCTTCCTCAGGGTCCGGTCACCTCTTCTCGTTGTGCAGCGTTTTCTGCCACATTTTTTCCTTCCCACAGACTTCCCATTGAGGTGCCTTGATACAGCACTCTGGGAACAGCCCATTTGTTCAGAAATTTCTTTCTGGGTCTTACCCTCTTGCTTGAGGGTGTCAATGATGGCCTTCTGGACAGCAGTCAGGCCGGTAGTCTTACCCATGATGGCCGTTTTGAGTAATGAACCAGGCTGGGCTTTTTTAAAAGCCTCAGGAATCTTTTGCAGGTGTTTAGAGTTAATTAGTTGATTCAGATGATTAGGTTAATAGCTTGTTTAGAGAACCTTTTCATGATATGCTAATTTTTTGAGATAGGATTTTGGGGTTTTCATGAGCTGTATGGCAAAATCATCAGTATTAAAACAAAAAAAGACCTGAAAAATTTCAGTTGGTGTGCAATGAATCTCAAATATATGAAAGTTTAATTTTTATCATTTCATTATGGAAAATAATGAACTTTAGCACTATATGCTAATTTTTTGAGAAGGACCTGTATATGTTATCAATAGAATGAGAGCTTGTATCAAAGGGGTAGTAGGAGCTGAATAGTGTGGGGATGTTTGATCCTTGAGGTTAGAAGTGCAAGGGGATGTATACACCAAAAGTTGTTTTAACATTGTTATCTACAGATGGGACAGCATTAACGGCACTGTAATGCCCAGCGGGACACCAGCCTTCTGTAAGCAGGCAACCCCCAATCTCCACCGCCGCTTCTGCCTATAGTCAGGCCCCCGTTTGCCGGGACGCTAGGTACGCCTCACCGGACACGGTTGCCCCCAGGTCTTAATAGGCGCAAAGGATGGCTGCTTACGGTGAAGGTCGATGAACCACGAGGGTATCCCTAAGACGAGGTCATTCACAGGTAGTCTATCCGGAGGGTGCGTCAGAGTACAGGGATGAGACAGGTGCGTAGTCAGGGGTAGCCAATGGGTCAAGCCGGGAGGTCAGAGATCTGGCAGTCAAAAGGCCTATGAGGAGGGAGTTCATCTGCGGCTTTTTCAGAAAACACATCTACGAAATCTGCATAGGGGGTAGGGATGCCCTCAGCAGTCAAGCGAGTGGCACGTACAGGGAGCTCAAGACAAGACTGGAAACATTGTGGCCCCCACTTGATAACCTGCCCAGAGACCCAGTCAATTTGGGGATTGTGTTTAGACAGCCAGGGCAGTCCCAAAACCAAAGGGGTAAGAGGCATCTTAAGGAGAAGGAAGCTCATTAGCTCGTTATGTTCCGCCCCCACTCTAACAAACACTGGTGGAGTACGGTACTGAATCAGGCCCCCGACAAGCGGGGTATTATCAATGGCTTTGACTCTAATTGGATCGACTAAAGATTGCAGCGGAATCTTTAAAGCTTGAGCCAGGCCCCAATCAATAAAATTCCCGGCAGCCCCACAATCCAAAAGAGCCTCTACAGATCTGGACTCAAAATCATGAGTAATCTTGACAGGCAACGTAATTTGTGTGCAACACAGAGGAAATACCTTGCAGCCTAGGTGGGTTTCCTCGATCCCACCTAGGCTCTGAAGTTTCCCGATGCCTGTTCCCGAGGGCAGGAGCGGACCAGGTGACCAACTTCTCCGCAATAAAGGCATAGACCTTGCAACAGACGCCTCCGCCTCTCAGCTTCAGAAAGCTTGGTGGCCCCAAGCTGCATGGGTTCTTCAGAAGAAGGGACGGTCGATGCGGATAGCCAATTGCATGGTTTCATTCAAGGTGTTAGGTACTGGGTGATTTACCATGACATCTTTTATGACCTCTGACAGACCTAGCCTGAACTGCCCACACAATGCTGGGTCATTCCAGCGAGAATCCACTGCCCAGCGTCAGAATTCCGAGCAATATTCTTCTGCCGGTCTTTGCCCCTGTCTAAGAGATCGTAGCTTGGCATCAGTAGTTGCCCCTCGGTCTGGGTCATCATACAGGATCTCCATGGCCTTGAAAAATTCCTCGACAGATTGGTGGGCGTAATCCTGAGGGGAGAGGCTAAAAGCCTAGGATTGGGGATCCCCATGCAGAAGGGAGATAAGTCCCACCTGTTGCTCCTGGGAGCCGGAAGCATGAGGGCGAAGCTGAAAATAGAGCTTACAGGCATCCCGGAAATTGGTAAATTTACTCCGGTCCCCCGAAAACTTCTCTGGAAGGGGAATCTTGGGTTCAACCGGAAAAGCGGCTATTGCCCCCTGGGGCACAGAGGGTGCAGGAGCTGGACGGTTCTCCTGAGCCGCCACTCGATGTGCCAGGTGCTCCACGGCACGGCACCTGTTCCAAAATTTGGTCCATTTGTGGGGCTCGTGATAATGTAATGCCCAGCGGGACACCAGCCTTCTGTAAGTAGGCAACCCCCAATCTCCACCGCCGCTTCTGCCTATAGTCAGGCCCCCGTTTGCCGGGACGCTAGGTACGCCTCACCGGACACGGCTGCCCCCAGGTCTTAATAGGCGCAAAGGATGGCTGCTTACGGTGAAGGCCGATGAACCACGAGGGCATCCCGAAGCTGAGGTCAATCACAGGTAGTCAATCCGGAGGGTGCGTCAGAGTACAGGGATGAGACAGGTGCGTAGTCAGGGGTAGCCAATGGGTCAAGCCGGGAGGTCAGGGATCGCGGGGTATCCAGAGGGGCAGGCAGGTTCGTAGTCAGACAAAGCAGAGGTCGGTACAGACAGCGGACAGGGATGGTCGATCAAGCCAGGTCAGGATCAGATAACAACTAACAGAATCACACCCTAATCACAAGCAACTATCATGGGCACTGAGTGCTGGGCTGACTCCATATTTATTTGGGAATCGACAAATGGCCACCCTGGGGGGGGAGTGTATGTGCTGATTGGTGTAACTACAACACTGTGAGTGATTGGAGGCACTATCCAAGGGCTAGTCAGTCTTGGCTGCAAGGCTGATCAGCCCCTGATTCCCATCAGGTGTGGAGCACTCTGCGCTGCCTGCCACTCGCAGCACAGCGCCTCCTAGTGGCAAAATTTACAGACTACGGGACGCGCGCCTGCACAGCTAAAGAGGGGCGAGGGAGACTGCCAGAGTGACGCGCCATGCTCCCAGCAGCAGGAGTGCTGTGTCGCTCCGCGGACGCTCGCCGCCGCCCCCCTGGCAGAGGTAAGTCCCTTACAGGTACCTTCGCTGTCACAGGGCTTCGACGAATCCAGGAGACACGCCAGGAGTGGCAGAGCGATTTTTATTGACAAAGGTAAAACATACATTTTTCCTTTCTTCCATAACAGCCGTATTGGGAGGAGAGGCAGGCAGACTCCGGTGGTGAGAGTGGTTATTTACGTTATGATTAATTTGTTGACTGCAATAATCATCTGTTCAATAAAGTACCGCTAATTTTAAATGTTACTACATTTATTTTGTCCAAAATCCAATGGCACCATTTAAAAATCTAAAACGTGAGCTCCGATGATTGCAGCTGCCTAATCCACTAGCGATTTTATCCTGTAGTTTGTGCTGAAGTGGCTTTTGAAATATGCTCTTTGATGCTTAAATTCAGAAAGAAGCAATCTATGTGGTAGAGATATCACGCATATAGACATCTGGGTGGCTCTTAAAGGGATGGAAAAAAAAAATTGTAATACAAAAAAAAAATAAATATGATCTTACCATTACTGGAAGTACCCAAGTGGTTCACATATTTAAAATAAATGTAAATCCTCCAAAATACACACCACTGTTTCTTTCAAGAATTTTTATTTTTATCGTTAAGATTCAACAACAAATTCCATAACTGGAGTCTATTTACACAACAGTTTCCCCCCAAAATATATACTTTGTGCAAAATGTAGATTTATGAAAAATTGTACCATAAAAAAACATTTTATAAAATGTCTTTTCTCAAGAATGCTATTCCTACAGACAAAAATGCAGCAAAACACTTAGCATGTTCTGAATCCACTTGTTCCATGTACTTTGGTCATTAACAAATTAGAACAGAAAAAATAAATAAATGTCATGTTAATGGGTGTATATAGATACATCCGCCTAGTCTGTATGTAACATAATGTACAAATACACAATTTAACCAATGTATAATCTCTATCCATAATGTTATCCAGCATTGGTCACCTGGCTCATTTCATTTTTCTGATTTAATATTTTTGTAATTTAGCATCAGACATTCATAACAGATACGCAACATAATCTTATATTGTTGACGTTATTGCATATATATATATATATATATATATATATATATTCTTCTTAACCTCTAACAATGCTGGTAGCTCAACCTGAGGGAAACATTCTCACATTTTGGGACAATTTCTGCCTTTAGGAGAAAAAATACTGCCATTTTCAATATAGTTTTAGGCATTGTCTCCTATTGCTGTTAGGTCTGCAAGTAACCCACATGTCCTCTTGTGTGCAGATATGTATTGCCCTCTCAAATGCACCAAGTATGAGGCATAAGTAAGGTTTAGGTTCTAGGAGAAAAATGACCAAACTCCCACCTCTACATTTCATGAAAACCAACTCCCACTGGGGCCACCACTAAGCAGTGGGTAGTGCAACAAGGTGGAGTGTAGTAATGCTTGCATTGTACAGTATATTTAATGTGTTCCTGAACAAGAGCAGTTATCTGGTACTGCATTTTTCACAACCTACTATATGCATACATGAAGCAAAGTTGTTTGATAATTGCAAGTAAATTTAATTGACCTAATTTTTTCTGCATCAAACAACTAACCAAAGTGTGTAACAAAGGAAGTAGTAACTTCTATCCCCCCCCCACCCTGTTTCACACACAAAAGTAAAAAGAGTACAAATTTTGACCTATAAACTCTAAAGGCCAGCTTTTACAAGTCTACTATAGCATATTGCATTATAGTGTGTTGAGTGTTTCCATGCATTTTCAATAGAACTCAATGAGTCAAGGTGATCAATGCACAGAACATATACCCTGCCAAAGATTAAAAGACAAGCCACACATCACGTGATGCAAGTACAGAAAAGCATAATTGAAGAATCAGTGGAAACAAGCCTTTAGTTTACCAAATATTTTATTGCTAAATAGAAAAAAAAAAATAAAATTATCTCAGGATGATGTAAAACCCTGCTCCATGCCACAGTTGCAAGTTGTTTCATTTAGCAATGCCGGCACAAATACTAATCATAAAGATGTTACTTACAAAACCACTTACATTCACAGAAAATTGCTGTTTAAATGCAAGTGGAAACTGGTTTCAGTTTTGTGTTTTAACAAATGGGGCTTAGAGATAATAAAACATTGCTCGGTTTGTAGTTTTATATCAAAATATTTTAATCTCTTATTTTGGCACCCACACTTTAACCTAATGACCTTAAAAATGGTACAAATTCAAATCGAGACTCAACATGTCACAACGAGCAAATCAATTTAAAACTACATTTTGAAATCTACATACAGAAACGTATTTGTTAAAATGCCTAGCTTGCATTGCTTAAGCAAGATGCTATAGGCTAGCAACTGAAATAAGGAAAACTATTAACACAATTAAAGAAAATGGAAGTGCAAGTACAGCTGTAACATCCTAGGTCTCCATATCTAAAGAGGCATCCCTGTAAAGACATCATTATACAGAACCAAGGAGGCACCTTAATGTTTACAGTAGTGTTAAAAAAAAAAAAAAAAAAAAAATAGCAGTCCAACATAATGGAAAAGCATGAAAATACAGAAAATTATAAACTGCTCAGCTAAAATGATCTTAAATGTCTCAATGTGCCAACCAAAATGAAAAAACACAAAAGAAAGCGGGGAACTACTGTTCAAAGTGGCAAATGCTTATCCAGCGATCTCCACAAGACAGATCAAAAAGGGTCTAAATTTACTAGTAAGTACAGCTACAATCAAGACAATTAAGTGAAGCCACTTTAATAGCAAGAACTATATGTAAGGCCCTGTTCTTGGGAAAAAAAAAAAAAAAAAAAATGTCCTGTCCAAAAGTTAACATTTGCCAAAGAACCCATTGACTGTCCCGAAGGGGAATGTAGCGACATGTTTTTTGGGGGGGTCTAGTGGCCCTGGACTGTATGTCAGATGACCCCATGAGCACTGAATTCTAAAACCATGATATGGGGAGGTTTATCATTACATTGGTGTTTGGCCTATTTATTGGATACAAGGCATCATGGATCGGTTTGATATCAAAATACTTAAAGTGGACCAACACCCAGGGGGGATCAGCCCAGGAATCTCGCGCTTCTCTCTAGCAGGGCGCGCCGCGCCGGCCATTCACAAGCGGCCGACGCGGGCGCGCTTCCTGTTAGAGGGAAGCGCGAAATGCGGCCTCCAGCGTGCTCAGAGCCGCTGTGGTTGTCCGTCGCTTGTCCGTACATACCACAGCGGCTCTGATTGGACGAGCGCTCGCGTAGGAGCGGGGTGAGGCGAGTTTTTTAGGGCTATCTGGGGGGTTTCACGCAGCGGGAAGTGGACCAAAACCCAGGATAGTGAAAATCCTGGGTGTTGGTCCACTTTAAGAAGATCAGGATTCCTTTAAAAGGACTACTAAGTAAACAACATCGTGGTTACAGGGAAACAGAATTGAGGTATTGGTTGTCACTCTCAAACTTGTTGGGTAACACAATAAATTTAGTTTATGAGGGAAACCCCCAAAATGCAGTAAAACAGTGGAATGTAGTCCAATTATCCTATACTGGAATACCTACCTGCTCAGAGGTGCCACAAGTTAATCAACTTTATGCAACAGATGACAAACAGTTCAATAGTTATGCAAATAGAGGCTCAGAAAATTCAAAGCGAAATCTTAAACATTTTTTTTTAAATGTTGGATTAGCTATTTTAGAACACCACACCATTTCATTTTCCTAACATTCCATAAGGGGTTATCACAAATAAAGAAAAAATTATATTTTTGTTTTAATTTGGGAGCGAAATGTTCAACTATTTAAATGTAAATGTAAATAATTAATCTGTAGTCCAATGTGGATCAATGCCTCTCCCAAAAGTGCTAGAGCTCCTGGGTGCCATCACCATGTGAGAACATAAAAAGACAACCAGGACTGAATCATAGAGAACCCATGCCACTGGCCTTTGGTATATGAACAACACTTTTTACTGTGACTAGCAGTACATCAGCTCTATGGGGGTAACAATTTTTTTTAATCTATGGGCAATAGATTTTAGTTTATGCAATGTAAAATCGTGAAGTACCATTCTCCATTCTTTACTTATGTGGGCGAGTATGAAGGTTCCACCTACCAGGAGGCTGGGTGCTGTTCAGAGCCGTTTGCCATGCAATTTAACTAGCAGAATTATCATGAACATAAAACAATTTGGTAACCTAGGCTACTAGCCTAGAAGCTAGGAGTGAGAGCAAACTGCAAATACACTAACATCAGGTTTCCTTATTATTTTAGGGGACATAAATTCTTTATCTTATGGGCTATCCCAAAGTAGTGTGAAAATATCAACGAGCTTGCAACCAAGGCTCTAGCCACTCAAAATGTTTACCATCAACAGGATAGAAACGCATACTTTGTCTGGAAGCAGCCATGTTCCCAGGATTTCCAAGTCATTCCTGATTGGCTAAAAAAGTCTTGACAGGCTCTGGTAATTTAGGCTCCCATACTATAGAGCAGTGGTCCTCAACCCTGTCCTCAAGGCCCACCAACATGTCATGTTTTTTGGATCTCCAAATAGCCAGCTCTATTGCTCTGCAGCTGCACTAATTACTCCACCTGTGCATCTTTGTGGAGATCTGCAAAACCTGGCCTGTTGGTGGGCCTTGAGGACAGGGTTGGGGACCACTGCTATAGAGAACAGATCAGCAAAAATCTTCTCCTACAGGAGCACCATCTACTCCTAAGGACAGAGGCTCCCTTGCCTGAGCCACAAAGGTGACGTTTTTGTCCATTATGCAGGGTATGTCAGTGGAAAAATAGATACTCCCCTGGCAGCTTCTAAACAGTATCCAATCTCCTGGTAGGTGGAGCCTATGTATTTATAAGTGAGAAAATAAGAAGCTGTGCCCCCCCAATTATGAAAACATATTTTTAAATGTGCACAGCATGTACAAGCATGACAGGTTAGTATGTCCTTAGGAAATACAAATCAATTTAAAATAATGACCAGTGTTTAGCCCCTTGTATGGATCCCACTCGCAAAATATTAACTTGACCAATATGCCTTTATAGGAAAAGGGAATCTGTTTGGCATTCAGATTCTCAGTTATGCTAGAAGAAAATACCATTTTGTAAACACTCACCTGTAAAATGGGTATTATAAGTATGTCACACACCCCGCTTCAAGACATTCATTACACTTGGGGTATACTGACCTGTAGGTGGCGATCTTGCAGAGATAACAAAAAAAGGTCAGACCCTCCCGGCCCATAAATACCTGGGACCTCCCACTCATTCCCCAGTATTAAAAATAGCAGTAAGATCAAGGGACCAGGAAAGCCAATAAAAACTAACAAAGGTTCACCATATAAAGGATCCAGAATACAAAAGGGCAGGGTGAAGCAGGGTGTGTGACATACTTATAATACCCATTTTACAGGTGAGTATTCACAAAATGGTATTATTCTAAGTATGTCACACACCCCGCTTCAAGACATTCATTACACTTGGGACATCCAATAGCAGTGTCCATAAAGGGCGGGGATCCAAAAAACAAGGCACAAACTTAAACCACTGCAACTTGCAGAACTTTGCGGCCAAAAACAGCATCCGCTGAGGCCCGAACATCAACCTTGTAAAACGTATAAAAAGTGTGAACCGAAGACCAAGTAGCAGCCTTACAAACCTGCTCAACAGAAGCCTGGTGCTGGAAGGCCCAGGACGCTCCAACAGCATGAGTAGAATGAGCAGTAACACGAAAAGGGGGAATCTTCCCCTTAGCAGAATAGGCCCCAACAATGGCCGGGCGAATCCAGTTACTAATGGAAGACTTGGCGGGAGCCAAACCTTTCCTAGGCCCAGAGGGCACCACAAAAAGGGCATCAGTCCTACGAAAAGGAGAGGTAGCCACCAAATAGTACTTCACACAGCGAACCACATCCAAAGAATGCAAAACCCTCTCCTTGTCATTGCTGGGCTTAGGACACAAGGAGGGAAGAACAATATCCTGATTCAAATGAAAAGCAGAGACCACCTTAGGAAGGAAATCTGGTTTGAAGCGGAAAACAACCTTGTCCTGATGCCTCTCAAAGTAAGGAGCCGTAATAGACAAGGCTGCCAACTCTGAAACACGTCGAACGGAAGTGATGGCAACCAGAAAAACAACCTTCTGAGTAAGCGTACAAAGTGCAATATCCTGCAAAGGTTCAAAAGGAGGACCCTGCAAGGCAGACAAAACCAAATTCAAATCCCAAACTGGGAGCAAAGGCTTCCTAGGAGGCCGCACATGCGTAACCCCCTGGAAAAAGGTCTTAACCAGAGGATGAAGAGCAAAAGACTTTTGAAAGAAAACTGCCAGGGCAGAAACCTGCCCCTTCAGCGTACTAAGCTGCAAACCTTGATCCAGATCATGTTGCAGAAATTCCAAAACCCTAGGGATAGAAAACGCCCTGCAAGGCAAGGCCCTGACCTCACACCAATCAATATAAGACCTCCAAGTCCTAAAATAGATGGCAGAGGAGGACTGCTTCCTAGCCCTAACCAGAGTCTGAATGACAGCATCAGAAAGACCTTCTTCCCTCAAGATTGAGGTTTCAGCAACCACGCTGTCAAAGCCAGCGTTGGTAAATTGGGGTAGAGTAGTGGACCCTGAGTGAGCAGATCTGGCAGAAGGGGCAGGTCTAACTGATCCTCTGCCAACCTTACCACGTCTGCGAACCAAACCTGTCTTGGCCACCTTGGAGCCATCAGGATTGCCGACGCGCCCTCTAGGGCCAGCTTGCGCACCACTCTGCCCACCATGGGAAATGGAGGGAACAGGTACAGAAACCCCAGATCCCTCCAGTTCAGAGACATGACATCCACTGCCAGAGCCAGTGGATCCCACGACAGAGACACAAACGTTGGAAGCTTGTGATTGTGATGAGAGGCAAAGAGGTCCACTTCCGGAGTCCCCCACCAGTGGCAAAGCGACCGAAACACCTTGGGGCAGAGCGACCATTCCCCCCGGCGAGATGACCCCCTGCTCAGGGAGTCCGCCTCCGTGTTCTCCACTCCCGGAATGTACACCGTCAAGATGCATGGAACATTGCTCTCTGCCCAGGCAAGGATCAAAGACACTTCCCTGAGGGCACACCTGCTGCGAGTCCCTCCCTGGTGATTGATGTAGGCGACCGCCGTCCAATTGTCCGACCGAACTTGAACCGGTAGGCCCCGCAACTGATGAGTCAAGTGAGCCAGAACCAACCTGATGGCTCTCAACTCCAGAACATTGATGGGATCGTGAGCCTCCAGAGGCCCCCACAGACCCTGAAACTGAAGATCCTTTCAAAATCCCCCCCAACCTGACAGGCTGGCGTCCGTGGTGACCGTCTACCAACGAGGGGTCAGAAAGGATCCGCCCCTCATCAGATTGCTTGGTTTCAGCCACCACCGAAGGGAATGCCGCACCCGGGGGGACATCAGAAAAGACTGATCCAATGACAGCGGGGACCCGTCCCAAGCCGCCAAGAGATGGAGCTGGAGCGTCCTGAAACTGTGCAAAGGGAACCGCCTCGAACGACGCCACCATCAATCCCACCAGTCGCATCCCTAGCTGGATGGACGGATAGGAGATGCTGAGTCAATTCCTGAATCAGAAGAACCTTGGCTCGAGGGAGAAACACTCTGGCCTGAGAAGTATCCAGCGACATTCCCAGGAACTCCACCACTCTGGAGGGAGTGAGGCAGGACTTGGGATAGTTGATCACCCAAACGAAACTATCCAGAGTGTACACCACAGTCCTGGTATCCATCTGCGCTTGACTTAGGGAAGACGCCATGACGAGCAGATCGTCCAGATAGGGCACGATGCGGATACCCCTGGCTCTGAGGATGGCCATCACTCCTGCCAACACCTTGGTAAAAACCCTTGGAGCCAAGGTAAGGCCAAACGGAAGAGCCACAAACTGAAAATGCAGATTGTCCACGACAAACCTGAGGAATCTCTGGTGTGCCAGAAATATTGGAATATGCAGGTAAGCATCCTTGATGTCTATGGACGTCATGAAGTCCCCCTGGCGAAGTGAATGGATGGCTGAGCGCAGAGTTTCCATACGGAACTTCCGGGGACGGACAAACCTGTTGAGCAACTTCAGATCCAGAATAGGGTGAACGGAACCGTCCTTCTTGGGCACCGTGAACAAATTGGAATAGAAGCCCAGGCCCCGGTCTGAAAGGAGCACCGGACAGATGACAACCATGTCCGCGAGACTTGCTACTGCCGCCCGAAGCCCCTGGGCAGCCAGAGAATCTGACGGCACCCGGGACCTGAAGAATCTGGGAGGGGGCCGGAACTCGAACTCCAGCTTGTAACCGGAAGACACCACTTCCTGAATCCACCTGTCCGAGACCTCCTGGACCCAGACCTGGGAGTAGAGTTGCAACCGTCCCCCCACCCGCAAGGGTGAGGGCGCCCCCTCATTGCTGAGCCGACTTGGCAGTGGCTCTAGGCTTGGAGCCCCAACTGTGTCCTGGACGGGCCCGACCCCTGCCCCTAGGCCAGGAATCACCTCTGGACAAAAGGAAGGCCGAACCCCTGCCAACTCTAGCCCCACGAAAGGACTGAGAGAAGGAAGCCGCCCCCCGAAAAGGGCGACGCTGCTTCTTACGCTGAGGTAACCTACCTCCCTTTGCCACCGAATCCAATATTTCTCCAAAGAGCCGCAATCCCACAAAGGGAAGGGCCGTGAGCGACTTTTTGGACACAAAATCAGCCGCCCACTGACGTAACCAAACCGACCGGCGGATAGCCACAAGCAGGGCCGTAGCTCTGCTTCACATCATCAATGTGTCATCCAGGGCGGACAGCACGAAGGATAAAAATAACTCACAGCGCTTAAGGTCTGCAAACTCCTCACTAGCCGGGTCAAGCCCGGAAGAGGTCAATAATCCTCTAACAACTGACCTGGCAGCTATCAATACAAGCGCCAAAGCACAAACCGGCCGCAAGGCCGATCCAACACTGGCAAAACCATGAAAAGCCATCTGGTCAATGCGTTTATCCTCACCATCCTTGAGGGTAGTGCACTCCGGAGAATGGAGGACTGAGGAGCTGGACAACCCCAAAAAAGGAGCATCCACCTCGGGGGGGGGAGACGACCAGTTCTTCACTGCGTCCGCCGGAAAGGGATATTTCTTGTCCCAATCCCCCTTTAATATGATCAATGGTCCACCTGGAACACAAGAACACAAGCACACGCTCAGACCATGCTAAATGTATAGAAGATAATAACAAATGACAGTGATGGCCATCAGGCCCCTCACCCGACCTTCGGTACCGCAGGTGATGACGCGCAGTGGGCAGGAGGAGGGAGGGCGGGCCAGTGTGGTTCACGCGTCGCGCCCGGCCCCGCCCCTCCCGGCCTGAAGCCGGGACATGAAAAGCCGCGCTCTCAGCACGGGGGAGGGCCGGAGGCGCGCGTGAGCGCCCGGCCCCGCCCGGAGGAGAAGAAGCCCTCATGGGCTCGCCGGAGCCCGGCGCCGCGGGACCTCCGGCGCCATGAAAGTGAATGTAAAGCACACACATGTAAAACACACACACGCACACACACATAAAAGACAGGAATCCATAAGGGACCCGGCCCCACCCCCCCCCCCCTCTAAGGGTACCTGGGAGAGGGGGAATCCATGCCAGGGAAGGGCCAAGGGACGGGACATCCCAAACCGGGATCACCAACCCGGATAGCCGCCTACCCCTTGTTATGGCTCCTAAGCACCAGGGGTGCCAACTACCTTTGCCCGGACCAGCAGCCTAGGCTGGGAGGCAGGGAATATTAAACAAGGGGATCCGGGCAGAAATAGAAGAATAAAAAGTGTCCGGGAGTCATCCAGGCTACCTGCAAGGAGGAGACATCATCTTCTGACTTGCTCGCCTCTGCAGAGATGGAAAACTGGGAATGAGTGGGAGGTCCCAGGTATTTATGGGCCGGGAGGGTCTGACCTTTATTTGTTGTCTCTGCAAAATCGCCATCTACAGGTCAGTATACCCCAAGTGTAATGAATATCTTGAAGCGGGGTGTGTGACATACTTAGAATAACAGTATTGAGATGTGACCGATCATACCTTTGCCTTACCAGCTACCCCGCAGTTGTAATAGAATTAATGGCAAATCAATTTTTCACAAGGTATTTTCCCATCCATTAATACGATTTCAAACTGAGCTCAAGGTTAACAACAGCCTCCAGCCCCAGCACCTTCTGAAGAGCATGCTACCATTTCCTAGCTCACACAAAAAAGCATGGAGTGTGTTCACAAAAAGGTCCCATAGTATAGAGTGCGAATAACATGACCTGCTTTCATGACACTGGGCTAGTGCAAAACATGACCAATAGGAGGCAAGTAACTTAGCACCAGGGCTCGTGTCGGGGGGTGTGAAGAAGCGGAGACCAAAAGAGCAAAAAGCAAGGACCATCCTCTCCATCCACTGCTGCAAAGATCTGTAGCTTCAGCCAGGATATGCTTTGACTGCACTATCAAAGTCAAATATGGCCTATTTAGAAGAGCCCATGATTGGTGGGAGCAGCCCATTGACAGCAGTGGTGGGATCTGGTTTTAGCTTATAGTGCTGCTACTCTTACCTGCTGTCAGTCTCACAGTGATCTTTATTCAGACTGCTTTAAATAAAAAACAGGTGTTTATTTAGCAACACCCTGTGCTATGGCAGTAACATCTGAAAGTTAGATATTTTTGGGTCTTCTAGTTTTCTTCATTATAACATGTAACATAAAAAAACTGCCACAGATTAGTGCAATAAAATTTATAGAAAGTAAGGAATGTAGCAGTTGGGATTGAGAGCAAGTATAATAAAACTAGTTTTCACTATACTCTCTTTAATGAAGTCATTCTGACTTGCTTTGTTTCGAATATTCTGGATGCAACTAACTAATTATGCCATTCTATAAAGCCACCAAATACACTCACACATACAATACTGTGAAACACAAAAAAAGTTACAATTGTTGAAAAACATTAACTGAATATTATGAAAGAATACTGGAGTTTGGAGGCTTTATTCCTCAAAAGCGTTGGCTAAGCTGCATTTCCTTCTTCGTTCCATAAAATGGTCACTTAACACACACACATATATAATTACATAAAAATAGATACTAAAAACAATGTGCAACAGGTAAATCTGCACCAGGCGGTTGATGAATGTACTCTCAGACCTGTTTGCTAATGCCCATCAAGGTGCTCATTTCAACACCTTAGGCAGGTGAAACCTAAAACAGGATAAACTAAAATGAACACTGAAAAGGTAAATAAATAATAGGATTGCACAACTCAGACGTAAACACTTCAGTTTTCAAAACCATGTCTTGCCACATTGGTTTTAGCTTCTAAACACATAAGCAGTAACCGTTGTGAGGCAGCTTATATTCTGTCAGAAAGTCCAATATCTTGTTCCAGACAACTGGTACCAAGATTCCTCTCTGTTCAGCATCAAGATTTGATTTTCCATAACTAGAAAAAAAAGAGACCACAAAAATTAACTTTAGTATTTGTAAAATATTAGGTTATAGTCACGCCCACTAGTAGTCTGACACTTTCAGAGCTGCTTTGCCTTCCATCAGTTTGGTCACAAAACGTACATCCCAACTTGCTGGGAGCAGGCAGAACACCAACCCCAACATCAAAATGTTTTCTACATGGCTCGGAGAAGAGTTTCCAATATGCATGGGACAGTCCAAACAGTGTACATAACTGAGAACAGCAACAGGGCTCTCTCAAACCCCCAGATCCATTCCACACCCTGTCTCCCCTATGGCAATCAAACGAGTATTTTTAGATAATGCCCCTTTTGTTAACATCACTTAACTTTGCCACTTAAAGATATGCAAGGTTGGATACCTTTTCTCAATAAATAAATTACAAAGTCTAATATTTGTTTGTTTGATTTGGTTCTCTGTATCTACTTTTTGGAGGTGTGTGAAAATCTGAAATCAAATTTAAGCTGAAACAAAGAACATTATGAAACGTTCACACAAACTTTCAAATTCCACTGTAGTTTTTTAGTGAAAGCGGTGTACTTGTAATACAGATAGTTCTTTAATCCAAACAACACATATTAATAAGATGTAATGGTCTCCACATTTCTGCAGAGGTTAGCAACTGAAAACCCCTAAAGTTGGTTGCTAGAATTAGCAACTTTTTTGCCCAAATAACCTTCTCCCAATTACGGCTGGATGCGGAGCACCAGCAGATATAGCATAGTGATATTTAATTGGCATTATTGGATAGATTGAAGGGTATTATAAACTTAGTAATCATTAACACTGAAAAACAAACGTATTGTAAGTTGTGCATCTGATAAATAACACACAGAAAGAAAAAAATTTACATTGTGCCTATGGCACAACCTGTTTTACTATGGCATACCTTGAGATTGAATCCCAACAGATCACTAATAACACCTGACACTGCAGACAGGATGACCACTTGGGTAATGTTATACAACAGGGGGTTCATTGTCAGACCATATAACCTAAAGGGACTATCCAGCTCCTAATGGACAAAAATAAATAATGTTAATAAATAGCAGACAACCGAAGATAAATAAGCCAATGAAATCAGATGAGGAAATTAAAAAAGAAGGGGAACATTACACACAAAAAAACTTTAGTAGAGAGAAAACGATGAGGATGCCCAATTACATTTTAAAAGATTTTTTTAATGCATCACTTATTTTAACCTCATGTGTCAGTCATAGAGGAAAAGTCTTATTCGTGACTTGTATTTTGCATTAAATGTACCTAAAATAAACTGGAAGTGTTTCTATTTTTGTACAGCGCTTTTTCAGGTTAGACTCTGCTACACTTTATTTATATTAATCTGGCTCTTAAAATTATTTTTTTTTGTGTTACCAAAGACATGGCTAGATTAAATCCTGTTTTGGTCACTTTTCTGAAGGGGGTATTTGAATATGGACCAGTATGAATCATGGCAATCAGCTCTGCATAGTTCAAAATGAACAGAACCAGCAGAGCATCATTTTTAGTTGTGTCTT
The DNA here is from genome assembly GCA_027917425.1 of Gastrophryne carolinensis. NCBI lineage: Eukaryota > Metazoa > Chordata > Amphibia > Anura > Microhylidae > Gastrophryne > Gastrophryne carolinensis. The sequence continues at coordinate 236,797,891 of CM051238.1, read as the reverse complement.
TTAGGAATAAATTGCATCTCCATCTCCTCTCCCTTCTTATGAACATTATCGGCCTATTCCCTCTATAATTGCAGCCTGAAGGATCTTTGCAGGGCAGCTTATAATCACCCCACAATGCCCTGGCGTGAACCAGTCCAACAGCACACAATGGGTGCTGATATCTGCTACATTCTGGCAATTAGAGGGAAGTCACTTACTTTCAGCAGCTTTGTAGCCAATTTTAAGACATTGTTAACAAGTGTCAGCTCTTCCTTCTTGTTCGGTTTCTTTTCCATTTTCAAGTACAAATTGATCTGAAAAATAAATACAAAAAAATACTTCTATATACTTAGGAGACACTGGTGAAGCAAAGTTCCTCCCTAAAATGAATATCAGAACAGTACACAGTACCCTCGGCAGAGATAACATATGGTAGGGCCTGTAAAAACTGTAAGAAAAGGATTTTAAAGCAAGTTCACTAAAATCATCTTATTGCAATCACTTAAGTATACAGTCCTAATCGGTCCCAACACATTGGCAGGAATCTATAATACAACAAAAGGATGCAATAACTACCATACAAACAGATTTCAGAACTGAAGCATCAACAGCTCCAGCTGCCCCTCACCCCCCAAAAAATACTCTTTGGCTGAGAGCACCCTGCTGCCATGAAGCAATGCGCAATAATCTAAAAAAGGCAACATACAGCAAGTGTTGAAATTGCTTCATGACACTGGACAAAACAACAGAAATCAATCAGACTGTTTATGTATATACCATCTGGAGGAACTGCTTTCTCCCTATAAAGGATTAGGTGAATGGAGATCATATAAATGCTGCCAACAGTTAAATCTTTCTTATCAGGAAATGGCAAAAAAAAGTGTCAAGACAACGGGAGTAGATTTTTTCACTTTAGTGGCCTTTCCCACTGACCCCAAATAATAAGTATTATACAAGAAAAAGGCTTCCCCGCTAACCTTCCACTGCTCCTGCAACATCTATCCCTCTCCTGATGTCACAATGCTGAGTAAGAAGCAATGATAAGACACATACTGAGAATTGGTATTCAGGTCTGGCCTCATACTCGGCACACACACCCTTGAGAAATAAACCCAACATTTGAGGCTTTGTTGTGGTACCAGTGACAAGTTACAGGGGAGCCTAGTATTGGTATGGCGCTAATCTGGAGGGTATGGAATATTCCAAGCAAAGGACTTTAGATTTAAGGCGATGCTGAAGCCTTAAACTGAGGGTTCATCTACACTCTGCCCAAAATATAGACCCGCTAAAGGGAACTTGAAAATATAGGACTAGGACCTGCCGCTTAAGAGTAAGTTGAGCCCATACTCTAGAACAACCAGGAGGCAGAATGATGACCAAATAGCAGCCATATGCTAATTACTTCAGTTACAACTAAACTGTCACAAAATGGCTGTTAAGTTGAAGTGCTCCCCAATGCGGAGTTGTGTTTACTGAATATGTCATCATTGGGGGTGGGGCTGCTCAGCCAGAGAGCAATATGGCTGACTGCCATTTTCAAAGCTGAAGAAGGGCGGGGGGGGGGGGGGATGAGGTTACATGAAGAAAAAAAACTCTTACCTGTCCCGTTGGGACTAGCAGAGGATCGCCCGATCGGAGTGCCACCATCTTTTTTGCCGTAAGGACGCGATCCCCGCTCCTGAATGTGCTTTTGCTTGCCCATTCACTTTAGCACACGCAGCGTGGCACACTATGTATGGCCCCACCAGGAGCACACACGGGAGCAGGTAAAGACAGCCAGAGCGTTCCTCTGCGCTAGATTGTGTGACTGTTTTTTTTATGTAACCTTCCTCCACCACTCTGCCTCCCTTACCTAGTGCTGAAGCAGGGTGGGGGGTTGAAAACGGCCATGCTGGGTGGAATGGCTTTTAAGCTTCATGCATTTAACTGTCAGGGGCTCCAGAAGTATTTGATGGGAACAAAGTTTTCCATCTTGTACCATTTGCCATATATTTTTAGCCACATCCTGCCATCTTAATTTTCCTGAGATGAGACTAGACAAAAAAGCACAACGCAGATCCATAGATATCCTGAAAACCCCCATTAAAAATTAAAAATAGGTAACTCACCTGTTCTGTTAACAATATTGAGGTATTGCTATACTTTTTGCTGGTTTCCGATCCAAGGGTAACAAATCTCAATAAGAAGAGTGTTAATGAAATGCACCAAATAACCAGTTCCCAGTTATAGTGGCAATCCAGAAACGTTTCATGAATATGAAGAAGCTAGAACAGTATAACAAGCATTCATTTAGAAAGCATCAACGCTGAAGCCTAGTGAACATTTCAATAATAAATGGTGTGGACGCTATTAGATGGTACTAAAGGTTTCCTATAATTTTCAGTGTTCCATTATTATTCACTAGATGGCAGACTAATGCTTTTGCAGAATCAGCTTAGATGACTAAACAGAGCGAGTAGTCTGGCTTCCAACTGTAAGTAACTAAATCTGGCCATCGACATGAACATCTGGACCAGCTATAAAACTTGTAACTCATATGCAGTTATCTCAGTGAGAAACTGCTCTTGGGATGTTCTCAGATAATAAACAACAAACATGATGTATAAAAGGGGTAAAAGGGATATAAACATAAAATAGGATGTTACCTGTGCACAGCATATGAATACTACTGATATCGTCAGTAAGAATGCTGAGGAAACAATGACATCAACTGATCGCTGAGGGCCTCGGCGCTAAAATAAGAAATAGTCGTCAAATCTTTGTACAATGATCTGTTTGCACACACAAACACCATATATACACACTGCATATCACAGCTACAACTCACGTGACCCTGCTGTACAGAACATTCATCCTGGTAAACAGGATATTGGTATAATGTTAAATGCTATAATATTAAACTTTTACTGCAAAACAGCCTACAGTGGCCATAAGACATCCAGTCACACTACACAAGTACAGACTCCTGATTAAGAGGCAGATTTTAATCCACTGGCTAATGCATCACCAAAGAGCATTGATCATAAACATACAGTGGAATGCAGTTTTTATTTTTTTTCTTTTAAATGACATTTTCTGTGAACAGTAAACAAGTTAAAGTTGGACTATCCTGGGTTTTGGTCCTTTCCCCCGGGGCACCCCAGATTGCCGAAGGTAACTCACCTCTTCCCGGTCCTATGGCACATGTGCGTCCACTCGTCCAATCAGCACACTCGGAGATGCTGACGTCACGTCGTCTAAGGCCAGGGGCTCAGAGCGCGCTGGCGTCCGCAACCCCAGCTACCCTCTAACAGGGAGCGTGACCATGCCGGCCATTCACAAATGCCTGATGCGGTTGCAGCTGCAGCTCACGTATGCTCCGTTGGACCGGGAAGCAAGGTAAGTGAATGGGGCGACCTGGGGGGGTTTCACACAGCGGGCATCGCAATTTTGGATACCCCGGAGGGGAGGGAATTGGTCGACCCAGGAATCTTGTAGATTCCCAGGCCGATTGCTGTGGGTTTTGGCCTACTTTAAAGATGAAATGATCTCCAAAATGAGGAAAGAGGACATATTCTCATTGCATTTTAAGAAAAAATACATTTTAAAATTTCAAAAGAAAGGAAATGGTCAGAAGCAGACCAATCTAGTAACTGCTTTGGCAATGATCTTGTAAACTGTTTTTGAAGCCAGCCAGGAGTCTTTCTATTCTTGTTTAAGATATGTTCATGATTTTGAACTAAAGGGCTACCAGTTCTGTGAGATTTTTGGTTTGCTTCCATGCCTTGCTCTTTTGAGGTCTATCCACAAATTTTCAGTGATGTTTAGATAAGGGCACTGTGAGGGCCATAGCAGAACCTTCAAACTACACCATTTACGGTATTCTGCTGTGGATTTTGAGGTGTGTTTAGGACCCTTAGGCATTTGTAGATTCTCTTTTCAACTTCAGCTTCTTTTATACTGTAGTTGGTGTTGTGTTTGCTTCCAGAATGTGCTGCAAAACAATGCCAAAGCATAATTGATGTACCTCTATGCTTAATGGTTGAAGAGGAAGGAGCCCTTTTTTTCTCCAAACAAACCTTTGCCACAGATATTCTTTTGCAAACTTCCGAAGCTGAATTTCTTCTTAGGACCCATCCATGAAGTCCATATTTGTGCATATGTTGCTGAACAGCAAAACAGTCTCATAAATATACCTTTTGCTATAAAAGCGGGTCAGATTTGACTTTCTAGCAATCTTATGAGCAGTAGTCACAGAAATGTTTCTGGGTCTTTCAGACCTCCTCTTTGTTTCAGAACTCCTGCCATTGTTTCTGTTAACTGCCATTTATAAAGAGGAGCAAAACCCTTGTGCTTCAGCCCTTCAGTTTAAAACTCCAGGGCTGGCAGCTTCCCTAACCCCTCAAGATGACCTGCTGTATAAAACCCCTGTGTTCACTGCTATACCAAGTTGGCCAGTGTTCCCACCACGAATGTGTCATTCAGATAGGCAGGGATGGGAGCACACCACAGCCTGCAGGGAGATCAAGGATGCAGCCATTCCCCATTCTCCATTACAGAGTAGTTTCTAAAGAGTGCTGTATGCCATGCATTAATATGCATGGCATAAAGTGCTGATTGGGCGGAAGCAGCACATGCGCAGTGGGACTGCTGAAAAATACAATTCTGTGTACTCACCTGTAGAATTGTTTTTGTAGTATACAGCACGCCCTGTTTCACTTATTCCTTACGTCCGGGTTATCCGCCACAAGGTGGCGCAGTGGACTGCAGAAAGACTTGTGGCATCTCCCGGCCCTATAAAAAGCCAGGAACCTCCCACAAATTCCCAGTGTTACAAAGCAGTTAGACAAGAAGCCGGGAGAACAATAATGAAAGAAATCCCAAAATGAACATTTGAACAAATCACCATACAGAGGTGACCAAGAATAATAACAAGGGAGGGATGAAACAGGACGTGCTGTATACTACAAAATCAATTCTACAGGTGAGTACGCACAGAATTGTGTTTTTCCAAGTATACAGCACATCCTGTTTCACTTATTCCTTACGTCTGGGACATCCAAAAGCAGTGTCCGTAAGGTAGGGTGGGATCCCCAAAAAGCAAAGGAGGGCAGTTCAAATCACTGCCGCCTGAAGAACCTTGCGGCCAAAAGCAGTATCAGCTGAGGCCCCAACATTAACCTTGTAAAACTTGGAAAAAGTATGAACAGAAGACCAAGTTGCGGCCTTACAAACGTGTACAACAAAAATACCATTTTGTGAGTACTCACCTGAAAAATGGATATTGTCAGTGTGCCACACACCCCGCTTCCCCTTTAATTCTTACGATCGGGTTACTCCACCAGCAGGTGGCGACGTTGCAGGGAGAAGTCTTGAAAACGAGCCCCTTCCGGCCTATATATACCTGGGACCTCCCACTTAACACCAGTGATTTAAAAAGCAGAAAGACAAGGTACCAGGAAATCCAACGGTAACCTCAAAATAAAGAAAATCTTCAACATATAAAAGGATCCAGGATACCAAAAAGGGTGGGTGAAGCGGGGTGTGTGGCACACTGATAATATCCATTTTTCAGGTGAGTACTCACAAAATGGTATTATTCTCAGTGTGCCACACACCCCGCTTCCCCTTTAATTCTTACGATCGGGAGATCCAAAAGCAGTGTCCACAAGGGATGGGTATCCGAAGGCAAAGTGAAGCATAACTTAAATGACTGCAGTCTGCAGAACTTTGCAGCTAAACACAGCATCCGCTGAGGCCCGCACATCAACCTTGTAGAACTTAGAAAAAGTATGAACAGAAGACCAAGTAGCGGCCTTACAAACCTGTTCAACAGAAGCTTGGTGCTGAAAAGCCCAAGACGCTCCAACGGCGCGAGTAGAATGAGCAGTGATACGAAAAGGGGGAACTTTCCCCTTAGCAGAATAGGCCGCAATAATGGCCTGACGTATCCATTTGCTAATGGAAGATTTGGCCGGCGCCAAACCCTTCCTAGGCCCACAGGGCACAACAAAAAAGGCATCAGTTTTACGAGAAGGAGAAGTAATAATCAAATAGTACTTAACACAGCGTACTACATCCAAACAATGCAAGACCCTCTCCTTGTCATTCTTAGGCTTAGGACACAGGGAGGGAAGAACAATATCCTGATTCAAATGAAAAGCAGAAACAACCTTAGGAAGAAAGTCCGGTTTGAACCGAAAGACCACTTTTTCCTGATGCCTCTCAAAGTAGGGCGCCTGAATAGACAAGGCCGCCAACTCCGAGACACCCCGAACCGAAGTGATAGCTACCAAGAAGACAATCTTCTGAGTCAGGGTAGACAAAGCAATATCTTGCAAAGGCTCAAAGGGAGGAGCCTGAAGAGCAGAAAGAACCAAATTCAAGTCCCAAACAGGGAGTAATGGTTTCCTGGGAGGCCGCACATGCGTAACCCCCTGGAAAAAAGTTTTAACTAAAGGAAGAAGCGCAAAACGCTTCTGAAAAAAGATAGATAAGGCAGAAACCTGCCCTTTCAAAGTACTCAGCTGAAGACCGGAGTCCAGCCCTGATTGTAAAAACTCCAGAATCCTGGAGACCGAAAAGACCCTACAAGGCAAGGACCTAACCTCACACCAAGCGATATAGGCTTTCCAAGTCCTATAGTAGGTAATAGAAGAAGACCTCTTTCGGGCACCGATCAGAGTCTTAATAACCGAGTCAGAAAGACCCTCCTCCTTCAAGATGGAGGTCTGAGCGGCCAAGCCATCAAAACCAGCGTTGGTAAACTGGGGTAAGACAGCCGACCCTGAGTGAGCAGATCGGGCCGAAGAGGCAGAATGAGCTGATTCACTGTCAGCCAAACGATGTCTGTGCACCATACTTGTCTTGGCCATCTTGGGGCCACGAGAATGGCGGACACCCTTTCCAGAACCAGCTTCCGTACCACCCAGCCTAGCATGGGTATCGGAGGAAACAGGTACAGAAACCCCGGGTCTCCCCAGCTCAGGGATATGGCTTCCGCCGCCAGAGCCAGAGGATCATGGGAGAGCGACACAAAGATCGGGAGCCTGCAATTGTGACGAAAGGGAAACAGGACCACCTCCGGTGGCCAAGGGACAAGGAACATGTGCCTTCGCCCAGGTCAGGATCAGGGACACCACTCTGAGGGCACCCAGACTGCAAGTCCCTCCCTGATGACTGGTGTAAGCAACCGCTGTTTGATTGTCCGAGCGAAGCTGAACCAGAAGGCCCAGACCCTGATGAGACAAAAGAGCAAGAACCAGACGGAAGGCTCTCAGCTCCAGAACAGACGGCCGAGGGTTGGAAAGAAGGACCCAAGCCAACTCCTAAATCAGACAAATTTTGGACTGAGTGAGAAACACCCTGTGTTGACCGGAATCCGACCGCATTCCCAGAAAGGACACCACCCTGGCCGGAGCAAGGGAGGACCTGGGAAGGTTGAAAAACTTCAGATGCAGGACGGGGCAAGCCAACCCGTCCTTCTTGGGGGCTGCGAAGAGAATGGAGCAAAAACCGAGGCCCACCTCTAAGCGCGGCACCGGCCGGATGCCCGCCATTTCCAGGAAAAACCGTGAAGGAGGGAGAGACTCGAACTCCGATTTTTAACCGGGCGACACCCCCTCCCAGATTCATGTGTCCGGAATCTCGCGGCCTTAAACAAGGGAGAATTGTCGCAATTGTCCCCCCACCCACACGAGTGAGGGCAGCCCCTCATTGCTGAGCGGGCTTAGCAGTAGGTTTGGGCTTGGCGCCCCAGGACTGAGCGGGACGGCCACGACCTCTTCCCCGGGACCAACCTACACCCCCGGTAACGGGAAGGGAAGCCCCTCTGCCCGCTCTGGCTCCTCGAAAGGAGGGACTGAAGGAACTCGCACCCCGAAAGGAGCGACGAGGCTTCTTGAATTGAGACAACTTACCATCCTTGGTAACAGCATCCAATTTCTCGCCAAAAAGGCGTAAACCTAATAAAGGTAGCGCTGTAAGCGCCCTTTTAGAGTTAAGGTCCGCTGTCCACTGGCGCAGCCATATAGACCGACGAATAGCCACCAGCAATGCCGCTGTCCTGCTACTCGTCGCAAGAGCATCGTCCTGAGCAGTCAGGACAAAAGAAACAAACGACTCACACTGCTTGAGAGAACTAAACATATCACAAGCGGGATCAAGATCTGCGAGCAGATCCCTAATAATGGATCTAACTGCCAGCAGAAGAAGCGCTGAAGCACAAATCGGCCGTAGTGTCGACCCGGCACTGATAAAACCATGGCGAGCCAATTGATCAACCCGACGATCCTCACCATCCTTAATGGTAGTGGTGCCAGAAAAGTGCAACGCAGCCGAGCCAGTCAACCCTAACACCGGGGTATCGACGTCGGGGGGCACTGACCAAAGCTTCACCTTTCCTCCGGAAAGGGATAACGCTTATCCCAATTAGGAGGAGTTCCAACCAGGCGCGCAGGTTGTTCCCATTCATTAAGGACAACCCTCTCAAAGTGCTGTTGCCTGGGAAACACCAAATGCGGCTGGGGTACGTCAAACAACTCACCCTTTACCCAAATACAGGCATTTGACCCATACATAAGCAGAAGTGCCCCAGGAAAAAACGCTATACATGGCAGGCAATAACAAAGTACAAGGACGGCCCCACGTGCGCAATGGTGGGGACCGTTTACCTCTACAGCTCAAGCCGCACTGGACCTCTTCCCCCACCGGCTTCAGCACACCTGTCTCTAATGAGACAGGGGAAGTGAAGGGCGGGCCCGGACACAGCAAAAAAGGGGGGAAATTTGAAAATGCAACACAAACAAAGGCCCCAGCAGCCCAAGCCACGCGCCGCCACCGCAGCGCTGCCCTGCCAAAGCACTTCCACACATAACACTAAGTAAAGCACCTCATGCAACACGCACCCCCCCCCCCCCATTTAGCGAAGGGAGAAGGGACCGAGCGGGAGAAGGTGGCCAAAGGGAACATCGGGACAGGGTCATCCCAAATCCGGATCACCATGCCGGATAGCCGCATTGCCCCACAAGTGGGGTCGAGCGGAGGAGATAAGCTCCTAGGCACCTAAAGTGCCATCTACCTTTGCCCAGCCAGCAGCCTAGGCTGGGAGGCTTCCGTTTAACTAGGCATAAACAACACAATAGAACTGGGCAGAAATAGACCAAAAGGGGATGCCGGGTTTGACCCCGGCTACCTGCAAGCAGGAGACTTCTTTCTTCTGTCTTGTCGCTTCATGCAGAGAGAAAAAACTGGTGTTAAGTGGGAGGTCCCAGGTATATATAGGCCGGAAGGGGCTCGTTTTCAAGACTTCTCCCTGCAACGTCGCCACCTGCTGGTGGAGTAACCCGATCGTAAGAATTAAAGGGGAAGTGGGGTGGCACACTGAGAATAGCTTGGTGCTGAAAGGCCCAAGACGCACCAATAGCACGAGTGGAATGAGCAGTAAGATGGAAGGGAGGATCCTTCCCCTTAGCAGAATAGGCCTGCACCACCGCCTGACGGATCCACTTGCTGATAGTGGATTTAGCCGGAGGCAAACCCTTCCTAGACCCAGAAGTGAGAACAAACAGAGCATCAGACTTCCTAAAAGTCTCAGTAGCAACCAAAGAGAACTTCAGAGCCCTGACCACATCCAGAGAATACAGAGTCCGCTAGTTGGAATTAGCAGGATTAGGACACAATGAAGGCAAGACAATGCCCTGATTGAGATGAAAGGTAGACACAACCTTAGGCAAGAAATCTGGCTTAAGCCGAACCACCACCTTATCCTGATGCCGCTCAAAATAAGGAGGTTTGAAGTAAAGCGCCGCTAGCTCAGAAACTCACCTTACAGAAGTGATAGCCACCAAAAAGGCTACTTTAAGAACCAAAATGGGCAAGGCGGCCTTATGGATAGGCTCAAAAGGAGGCCCTTGCAGAGCAGACAACACCAGATTCAGATCCCAGACTGGTAGCAAAGTTTTAACCAGCCGGTGATTGGCAAAAAATCTTTGGAAAAAAATTGCCAGAGCTGAAACACGGCCTTTGAGGGTACTAAGTTGAAGGGCCAAATCCAAACCATGCTACAAGAATTCCAGAATTCTGGGAAAAGAAAACACCCTACAGGGAAAAGACTTGGACTCACACCAGACAATGTAAGCATGCCAGACCCTGTAACAGATAAAGGACGAGGACTTCTTCCTAGCCCGAATCATGGTATCAACAACAGAAGCAAGTAACTAGTTTTCCATCAAGATGGAGGTTTCAACAGCCAAGCCGTTAAAGCCAGCGTTTGTAAATTGGGGTGGTGTAGCTGCCCGAGTGAGGAGATCTGAATCCTTGGGCAAGACGTACCGGTCTACTGCCAACTGCACGACGTCTGCGAACCAAACCATTCTTGGCCAACAAGGGGCCACCAGAATGGCAGGTACCTGCTCCTGGACTATCTTGCGCATGACCCTGCCCAGGAGAGGAAACAGAGGGAACACAGAGAAGCCGAAACTTCTTCCAAGGAATAGCCAATGCATCCGTGGCGAAGGCCAGATGAACCTGAGACAGAGACAAATCTGGGAAGATTGTGACGAAACGCAAACAGGGAGAGAACACCCGGTTGTTGAGGGACCATTCCCCCATACAAGACGTCCCCCCTCTCAGGGAGACTGCCTCCTGGGTCTCCACTCCCGGAATGTAGACCACTGAGATGCCGGGAACATGCTGTTCCGCCCAAGACAGGATCAGGGATACTTCCTTGAAGGCTCGTTTGCTCCGAGTTCCTCCCTGATGAATGATGTAGGCAACCACCGTCTGGTTGACTGAGCGGATCTGAACAGCCTGACCCCGAAGGTGAGTGGTCAGGCGAGAAAGAACCAATCTAATCGCCCTCAGTTCCAGGACTTTGATGGAAGCCTGGGCCTCTTGTGGGCTCCGACCCTGGAACCGCAGTGACTTCCAGAAGCTCCCCCAACCGGTCAGACCGGCATCTATGGTGACCTTCTCCCAGCACGGGGGCAGGAAGGTCCTGCCCACTAGAAGGTTCCTTGAGGGACCGTCTGGCCAGAGGGGACAGAGCAAACTCTTGATCCAAGGACACAGGGTCCCGATCCCAAACTGACAAGAGGAGTAACTAAAGATGTCTCATGTGAAACTGAACAAAGGGGACTGCCTCGAAGCAGGGCACCATCAGGCCCACCAACTGCATCCCCTGACGCCTGCATCTGAAGATCCTCTACCTTCTGCTGAGGAAGGAACACCCCGACCTGAGAGTTATCCAGAGTCATGCCCTGAAAGGACCTCACCAAGGACGGGGACAGAGAAGACTTGGGAAAGTTGAACACCCAGCCAAAGGACTCCAGAGTGGAGGTTACCATCTGAGTGTCCTGCTCGACCCGAGGAAAGGACTGGGCCACAATCAGGATGTCGTCCAGGTAAGGAATGATGCGGATGCCCTGGATCCGTAGCAGAGCCATCACTCCCGCCAGTATCTTGGCGAACACCCGAGGTGCCGAGGGGATACCGAAGGGCAGAGCCGCAGACTGGTAATGCTGATCCTCCAGCGCGAACCTTAGAAATCTCTGATGACCTGGAAAGATAGGCACATGAAGATAAGCATCCTTGATGTCCACAGAGGTCATGAAGCTGCCCCGGGCGAAGGGTACTGGCAGCAGAGCGAGGCGTCTCCATATGAAAATGCTTGAATCTGACAATTTGTTAAGTCCCTTCAGATCTTGTAACCGGAGGACAATACCTCCTGTATCCAACAGTCTGAGACGTGAAGCCTCCAGACGTGAGCAAAGAGCCGAAACATGGGTGAGGGCGCCCCTTCATGCCTGAAAGGGCTTGTGAACGGGTTTGGGCTTGGTATCCACAGGATCTGCCACGACCCCAAGAATCTCTGCGTCCACTAGAGAAGAGGGAGCCACGACCTCCTCTGAGAGCCGGAAGGGAGGAGGATGGAGGACCCCCGAAATGGCCTCTAAATCAGAACAAAGTAAGAGTGCGCTATAGTCCCCCCCCAGCTACCAGCTGTAGCACCATTAAGGAGACGCTTGAGCAGCCTCTTGAGGGCAAAAGCAGTAATGGCAGCGGCACAGGTCGGACGCAATCCAGCCCCCACACAGGTAACAGCATGGCAGGCCAATTGATCCATGCGCCAGTCCTCACCATCCCTCAGAGAGGTAGTGTCAAGGGAAGACATGACCGAAGTATTGGACAAGCCTTCTTAACAAGATCAGCAGGAAAGGGATACCTTTTATCCAACCCTTGGGCACAGCAGGCAGCCTGCTAGGACGTTCCCATTCTTTAAGTACCAAAATGGTAAAATGTTCCTGCTCAGGGAACTCTGGACATTGTTTACCAGGGCGAAAGAGCTTCCCCTGTATTCTCTTTGCCACCTCAGGGGCAGCAATGTGTAATATATCAAAAATATGTGACAGCAGATTATCAGTGTCCTCAGGGTACCATAAATCCTCTCCGGACACCGACCCAGGGTCACTATCGCAACCCTCCTGTTGGTTCCCAGAGGAGTCAGAATCCTGGGAAAGTCCCCCCATCTCAAGGGGGTGACAGCCACCAAACTCATCAATCCCCACATACACCTTAGCAAGGGGGGAGGGCCTGGGATCCAGGTGCCGCTTCTTGCCAGAGGCCTTCCTAGGAACAGGCCTGGCAAGCTGCCTCTTAATGTTAGCCGCCCGCAGAGCCAAAGCAGAATGAGACTCCCTGCTAACAGTGCCCTCACAGGGGCCTAGTTGCAGGAGCGGGGGAGTAGGGGAAGCAGAGGGAGGCGCAGAGCTGGGAAGCGAAGCAGGCAAACCAGCTTGTAATGCAATGACACTGTCAGCACACGGCATTCGCACACCGTGACACTGTTAATCAAAGGGGATACCCACACTTGGAACATAGCCGGGCTTGCCCCGCAGGGCCCCCAAGCATGCTATCCCCTGAAGCCTCCTTAAAGTGGACCAACACCCAGGATTTTGACTATCCTGGGTTTTGGTCCACTTCGGCGGGGCACCCCGATCGGGGGTGCCTCGCTGTGTGAAACCCCCCAGAAACCCCAAAAAACTCACCTCTCAACGCTCCCACGTGACCGCCGCAGCCAATCCCCGCCAACGTCCAGGCGGGGATCAGGAACGTCCAAGCCGCTTCCGCCGCCGCCACCCGCGCGTCACTCTCGGCGCGCCCCCGCCGGCCATTCACAAAGGGCCGGCATGGGCGCGCGCACGTCTGGAGGGGCGCGCGGGAGGCGGCGGATCAGGTAAGATGTTTTTGGGGTTTCTGGGGGGTTTCACCCCGCGGGACATCCCGATCTCGGATGTCCCGCGAGGTGGGAGGTGATCGGCCCGGGAATCTTATAGATATCCGGGCCGATCCCCCCTGGGTGTTGGTCCACTTTAAGGTGATTAACACAGGCGCAATAGACCAGCAGTGGGTACAGGCTTAAGACAGAAGCCACCCGGGATGCCCTCCCACGAGATGCCCCCAGAAGTCTATTTTGTGAAGGGGGAGGAAGGAGTAAGCCGGGAGAACCACAACCCAATGGTATCCTGCCTGAAAGACATAAGTAAAAATACACATGAGCATCCCGCAGCACATGAAAATCCCAGGGTCAATAAAAAAACCCCCCCAAGGGGGACTCACAGACCAAAGACACCGCGGGGTCACTCAGGCACAGACCGCTAGGTAAAGCGATACACCAGGGAAAGCAGCGCTGCAGCCGGAAATGAAGAAAACCAGACACGCAGGTTGTACAAAATGGTGCCGGCTGAAGTACGAGGGGCGGGCCACAGGGGAACAGCGCGATCCACAGCATCACCAGGCCCCGCCCCCACTCGACAAAGCAAAATTACCTCAGGTTATAGCGCCCACAGCCACGGAGTGAAGTACAAAGCTGCGCGGCAGCTAAAAACACCAAAAAAACACACCAAAATCGCCAAATTACCTCAGAAAACACTACAGGTGACCTGGCCGGCGCCATTACAAAGCAAAATTACCTCAGGTTATAGCGCCCACAGCCGCGGAGCATAGTACAAAGCTGCGCGGCAGCTAAAAACACCAAAAAACACACCAAAATCGCCAAATTACCTCAGAAAACACCACTCACCACCACTGCCACCCCCACCCTCCTGAACAGAGTCAGAGAAGAGAGGGAGACGAGGGAAGGCAGCGGTGAGTATCCATGGCCGGGGAGGGGGGGGGGAGCCCCAGAAGTAAAAGAAGAGGACATAGTCCCCAAATAACTCACCCCCTCAGAAGGCAGTGCATGAACTCGGCATCCCAATCAGGCTCACCATAAAGCCTATGGCCGGCTCCCCTTTGTAGTACAGGGTCTGGAGCACTTGACCCTAGTGCTCTTCTACCTTCACCCGATCTGTCAGCCGAGGCTGTGAGGCAGTGAGGGTCCAGAATCGGATGGGAATAGACTTGCAGGGCCGCAGGCTTGGTTGCCTCGCTCACCTGCGCAAGAGAGAGAGAGCCATCTTCTATCTTCGCAGTCCGACTGCAGAAGGAAAACTGGGAATTTGTGGGAGGTTCCTGGCTTTTTATAGGGCCGGGAGATCCCACAAGTCTTTCTGCAGTCCACTGCGCCACCTTGTGGCGGATAACCCAGACGTAAGGAATAAGTGAAACAGTATGTGTTGTATACTTGGAAAAGGTAAGTCTTGCGGTTGATTCTGTGGTTTTGCGGGTGATCCTGAATTGTGAAGCTCCAGGGAAAACTCACGATGGTCAAATTTCCAGATTTTGGGTCCAGTAGAGAGAGGCTGAAACCCTGGAGCTAGAGACGCTTTTGAGCTTGTGTTCTTACTCGTACCTTTCTTAAAGGCAGGATTGAGATTGCATTTGCAATGCATGAAGGGGTCATACTTCAGTGGAGTTAAACCAGAAGAATATTTGGCAGAGCTGTGATGTTGCACCCCAAGTACTAGTCATGCTTGATTTGTCCAATATACATATAATACCTAGAAGTCCTTAGACTGGGGCCTTTTGTCTATTAAATGTAAGTACACTTTGGTTGGCAAAACATTCTAAGATAAAAAAAAACAGTAAGTCTAGTTGCTTTAAATGACACATTATGACCTTGATAAATGAGTATTGTAACAGTTTAATGAATGGGCAGTTTAATGACACTACATTTGGAGCATGTACTGCCAATGAGACTACTGTAAGCAGTATGGAATGACATCCTAGAAACAATTATTAACCCACCTTCAAATATGATCGAAGAGAAAGCCACATTTTTATATTCTGAACCTTCTTCAGACGGAAATGTGGCACTTCAGACTTCCGTGCTCTCCGGGCAGATGTCAAATGGCCAAACAACTTTGCAAATAGTAACCGCTGTTTAACAATAAAGGTGATAATTTATAGAAGGATAAAGTAGTTAAGAGTTCATCATCAAACAATATGGTAAAAGCTACTCTATGCACTACACTATTTGGTGAAGCTAGATTATCTTAGAAAGCTGGGTTTGCGTCTGAGATCTTGGGTCTTCCAGCAGGTCAATGACCCCAAACATATGTCAAAAAACACCCAGAAATGAATGGCAACCAAGCACTGGAGAGTTCTGAAGTGAACAGCAATGAGCCCAGATCTATATCCCATTGAACACCTGTTGACAGATCTTAAAATTGCTGTTGGGAAAAGGCACCCTTCCAATAAGAGAGACCTGGAGCAGTTTGCAAAGTAAAAGTGGTCCAACATTCCGGCAGAGAGGTGTAAGAAGCTTATTGATGGTTATAGAAAGAGACTAATTTCAGTTATTTTTTCCAAAGGGTTGCAACCAAGTATTAAGGTAAGGGTACCAATAATTTTGTCGAGCCCGTTTTTGGAGTTTGGTGTGACATTATGTCCATTTTGGTTTAGTTTCAAAACACACAAAGGGAATAAACGTGTATAGCAAAGCATGTGTTACGGTGTAACTGTGCCCTTTTCTGTGGGAAATACTTCATTTTCTTGAAAAATTTCATATATATATATATATATATATATATACACATACACACACATACATACACACACACACACACACACACACACACACACACACACACAGAGGGAATGGTTTACACAGGCGCTACCACATACTATATATATATATATAGATAGTATTATATATATATTATATATACATACATTGAGAATGGTTTACACAAACTCTACCACTCTCCCTTTGCTTTGTTGCCACCCCCTATTCTTTAGGCTATAAGCTCACGAGGGCAGGACTTTCCTATTGTCTCCAATGCTCACAAAATTTGGTCTGAACTTTGTAGCATCTAGTTTGTAATGGTCTCTGTACTGTATGCTTTACCTTGTCTGTAATTATACCCTGCACATAGTAGAATGTGCCATATAAAAAAATTATAACAACCCTGATGCTGCTTGGTGGCTCCTATGGACTTTGGCTCTTTTAGTTTCTTTCTCTGCCTCTCTTAGCCTCCAGCCACTCTTATTTGGTATGAAAGCAGATTTCATGTTGTTCCTATTCATGCCTGGGCATTCCTGGTAGTATATTGAAGATTGAAACATTTGCCCATCATGCCTAAATCTAATGCTAGTAGTGCATTTTTATTTTTAGATGTGTATGATTACATTTTAATTTGTTTTTTAATGGCCACTGACTGAAGTAGTCTCGACCTGGCATTATATATAACATATGAGGCATTACATATTCGAAGTTCGTGATCAGGGTGTCAGGGTCCTTGATAACTGAGACAGTTCACATAGACATTGAGTTTTTGCTGTTCAGGTAAAATGTTTAATTTTTCCAGGGTTAGCCTACCAACGACAATGTTTGAAACATGTTCACTCCTGCTTCCCCATCCCAATAAATAATTGGAGGGTAGTAGCCCTTCTTTGTTTCTGACTTCTTATTTTATAACTTTTTCTTTTCCTTTATCTTCATTATCTCTTCTCTATTTGGTATTTTACCACTCTATCGTACACTAGAGATATGTCAGTAAAAATTGTATCCCGTAAGGTTCAGGGCCTAAATGTTCCACAAAAGAGGGTGAAGACCTTTAGGTAGATGCATTTACTGCATGTAGACATCGTCTGTATGCAGGAGACGTATTTCATAAGAAAATCACCCCCTAAGTATTTTACTGAAGACTACCCCGTCTTCTATATAGCTAACCCCGAAAGAAAACAAAGGGGAGTATAGATAGCCCTGAAACGTAGAAACTGTAGTTCACGCTGGAACATAACATCTGTGACCTTGGACATTTACAAGATTGTTACCCTGCTTAATTACCATATCCCTAACTCTAAACAGAATGATTTCTTTAGTTCCCTACTTAAAGTGGACCAACAGTTAAAAATGACAAACCAGACCAACAAAACAAACAAAGCTCATATGCATCCCTCCCCATGGCAATTTAGATTGCTATACATAAAAAACAATTTACCTTTTTCTAACTGCTGTGACAAAATTTTAAAAACAAAATGGCAGTTCATGGACTTTGAGGACACCTGCAAACAGGAAGTGTTGCTTGGCTTCCTGTTACTGTGCATTGCCAGTTATGTCAGTTGAATCCAGGCAGCAGCTGAGATGCTGGGAGGGGAATCTCCAAACTGGCACCTACATTTCTTTTCCAACATGTGTCAGGCTGTTGGTCCAGTTTAAGTAAATTTTGAAGCACCCTAACGGTTTGCTTATCTTGTGCGGGGACTTGATTCAGGTAATATACCCCCATATTGATGAACACGTTCCCGCAGGCTCTCCCTCTAAGCGGTTACAGGATTCCACCTCCGAGTATGTCACACCCCCCACTTCCCGATATTCATGACACTTGGGAACCCGGCCTGTAGAGGGCGATCTTGCAGAGATGACATGGAAAAAAGGAGCCCCTCCTGGTCCATAAGTACTGGGTTCCTCCCACTGTTCCTCAGTCTTTTTAAACAGCAGTGAAGAACCAGGAAGAGCCAATTATATTCAATAATTGTAAAATTATATGAGAATAATAATACCAAATAAAGGATCCCTTATAGCAAAATGATCCCTCGAACAAAAAAGGGCGGGGAAGTGGGGGGTGTGACATACTCGTAATAACCATTTTACAGGTGAGTATCTCACAAAATGGTATTATTCCTAGTATGTCACACCCCCCACTTCCGGATATTCATGACACTTGGGACATCCAATAGCAGTGTCTATAATGGGTGGGGATCCCAAAGGAATAATGCATAACTTAAATTACTGCAGCTTGCAGAACTTTGCGGCCAAAAACAGCATCCGCTGAGGCCCGCACATCAACCTTGTAAAACTTAGAAAAAGTATGCACAGAAGACCAAGTCGCAGCCTTGCAGACTTGGGCTTTTCAGCACCAAGCTTCTGTTGAACAAGAGGCTCCAATAGCACGAGTAGAATGAGCGGTGACACGAAAAGGGGGAACTTTCCCCTTCGCCATATAGGCCCCAATGATAGCCTGACGTATCCGCTTACTAAGGGAAGATTTGGCAGGAGCAAAACCCTTCTTGGGCCCAGAAGGCACAACAAAAAAGGCATCCAACTTGCGGAAGACCGAGGTAGTAACTAAATAATACTTAAAGTGGACCATCACCCTCGGGTGATCGGCCCGGGAATCTATTAGATTCCCGGGCCGATCACCTCCCTCCTCGCGGGACATCCGAGATCGGGATGTCCCGCGGGGTGAAACCCCCCCAAACACCCCAAACCCCCACACCTTATGTTCGGCGGCGGCCGCCGCCGCCTCCCTCGCGCCCCTCTAGGCGTGCGCGTGCCCGCGCCGGCCATTCACAGACGGTGCGCGCGCGTCAAGAGGGACGTGCGGGAGGCGGCGGCGGCGGAGCCGCTTGTCCGCGGCTGTCAAATCCCTTGTCCGTCGTCGCTGGGAGAGGTGAGTTTTTAGGGTGATCGGGGGGGTTTCACACAGCGGGGCACCCCGATCGGGGGTGCCCTACCGAAGTGGACCAAGACCCAGGATCGTCAAAATCCTGGGTGTTGGTCCACTTTAACACAACGAACTACATCCAAAGAATGTAAGACCCTTTCCTTGTCGTTACGAGGTCTAGGACACAAGGAAGGAAGAACTATATCCTGATTTAGGTGGAAAGCAGACACCACCTTAGGAAGGAAATCCGGTTTAAAACGGAAAACAACCTTATCTTGATGCCTCTCAAAATAAGGGGCTTGAATAGACAAAGCCGCCCGTTCATAAACTCGGCGGACAGAAGTAATAGCAACCAAAAAAGCAACCTTCTGAGTAAGAATAGGAAGAGGAATATCCTGCAATGGCTCAAAGGGAGCAGCTTGCATAGCCGAAAGCACCAAATTAATTTCCCAAACAGGAAGTAAAGGCTTTCTGGGAGGCCGCACATGCGCGACTCCTTGGAAAAAGGTCTTACCCAAAGGATGAAGAGCAAACGATCTTTGAAAGAAAATTGCCAAGGCAGAGACTTGCCCTTTCAAAGTACTAATCTGTAATCCCATATCCAGACCTCGTTGCAGATATTCCAAAATTCTAGGAATAGAAAATACTCTACAGGGCAAAGCCCTGGATTCACACCAATCAATATAGGACCTCCAAGTCCTGTAATAAATGACAGAGGAAGACTTCTTCCTAGCTCTAATAAGAGTCTGAATAACCACATCAGAAAGACCTTCTTCTTTCAAGATGGAGACTTCAGCAGCCATGCCGTCAAAGCCAGCGTTTGTAAATTGGTTTAACAAAGTTGACCCTGAGTGATGAGATCTGGAAGAAGAGGCAGATGGACACGATCCACTGCCAGCCTTACGACATCTGCGTACCACAGACGTCTTGGCCACCTTAGCACCACCGGAATTGCTGGCACCTCCTCCAGTGCTAGCTTGCGCACCACCTTGCTGATCATGGAGAATGGGGGAAACAGATACAGGAACCCCAGATCCTTCCAGGCTAGAGACATGGCATCCACTGCCACTGCCAGAGGATCCTGGGATAGAGACACAAAAGCTGGCAGCTTGTGACGAGAAGCAAACAGGTCCAACCGTGGAGTCCCCCACTTGTGACAGAGGAACTGAAAGACCCTTGGATTGAGAGACCATTCTCCCTGGCGAGAACATCCCCTGCTCAGGGAGTCTGCCTCCACATTCTCTATCCCCGGAATGTAAACTGCTGATATGCAGGGAACACTGATCTCTGCCCACTGAAGGATCAGAGACACTTCCCGGAGGGCACCCCAACTGCGAGTCCCTCCCTGGTGATTGATGTATGCAACAGCTGTTCGGTTGTCTGACCGAATCTGAACTGGCAGACCCTGTAAGAAATGGGTCAGTTGAAGTAGAACAAGACGTATGGCCCGAAGCTCTAATACAATGATTGGAGAATGAGCCTCCTGAGGCCCCCACAATCCTTGGAACTGATGCTTCTTCCAGAAGCCCCCCCCAGCCCACCAGGCTGGCATCCGTGGTAACCAGTTCCCAACGCGGAGTCAGAAATGACTTGCCCTTCTGGAGGTTGTGCGATATTAACCACCACTGAAGGGACTGCAAAACGTGGGGAGACAACAGACAAGTCTGATTCAATGATAGTGGGCACCTGTCCCACTTTGCCAAGAGGAAGAGCTGAAGCGTCCTTATGTGAAACTGGGCAAACGGGACTGCCTCGAATGCAGCTACCATCAATCGCACTAGTCTCATCCCTAGACAGATAGACTGACGAGGGTTGGACAAGAATAGACGAATCAAGTCCTGAATCAGAACCATTCCAGAATCAGGCCCAGGAAGGGAATTTCCCTGGATGGACAAAGAGGATTTGGGGTAACTTATTACCCATCCGAACCTCTCTAGCGTAGAGACCACCATCCTGGTGTCCAACTCAGATTGTTCGAGGGAGGAGGCCGCGATAAGAAGATCGTCCAGAAAATGCACAATGCGGATGCCCTGGACCCTGAATATAGCCATCACTCCTGCCAGCATCTTGGTAAAGACTCTTGGAGCCGAGGTAAGGCCGAATGGCAGGGCCACAAATTGATAATGCTGGTCTTCTATCGAGAACCTGAGAAATCTCTGGTGACCCGGAAAATAGGAATGTGCAAATAAGCATCCTTGATGTCTATGGATGTCATGAAGTCCCCCTGACGGAGAGCATCGATCGTTGATCGCAGAGACTCCATGCGGAATTTTCCGAAACGGAAAAATTGATTGAGTCTCCTCAGGTCTAGGATAGGCCGAACAGAGCCGTCCTTTTTGGGTACCGTGAATAGGTTGGAGTAAAACCCCAAACCCCTTTCCGCTGGAGGCACTAGGCCGATAACAGCCATGTTTAACAGATTCGCTACTGCTGCCCGCAGTCCCTGCGCAATTGCCGGATCTGACGGCATCCGGGACATGAAAAATCTGGGAGGAGGCCGGGACTCGAATTCCAGTTAGTAACCGGAAGAGACTACTTCCAGAACCCAATTGTCTGATGCCTCCTGAACCCAGACCTGGAAGAAGAACCGCAGCCGTCCCCCCACCCGTAAGGGTGAGGGCGTCCCCTCATTGTTGAGCAGGCTTAGTGGCAGATTTGGTTTTGGACCCCCAATTCTGACTTGGACGGCCACGTCCCTTTCCTCTATTCCACGAAAGGAAAAACGTTTCTTACGCTGAGGTAATTTACCTCCTTTAGTGACAGAATCCAATTCTTTCTCCAAAGAGGCGCAATCCCACAAAAGGGAGCGCTATAAGCGATTTCTTAGCTACAATATCAGCTGCCCACTGCCGCAACCATACTGACCGCCGGATGGCGACTAACAAGGCAAAGGTCCTGCTGCACATGAGCAGAGTATCATCTAAGGCAGAAAGTACAAAAGATGCAAACATCTCACATCGCTTAAGAGCGGCGTACTCATCAGAGGCCGGATCAAGCCCTGAGTAATTCATTAGGTCTCTCACAACAGACCTAATAGCCACTGTCATGAGTGCCGAAGCACCAAGAGGCAGCAAGGCAGAGCCCACACTGGAAAAAGCGTGGCACGCCATTTGATCAATACGCTTATCCTCTCCATCTTTAAGTGTAGTGGAGTCAGGAGAATGCAACACAGAAGAATTGGATACATTAAGCACAGGGGCATCCACCCATGAGCAGAGTATCTTTTAAAAATCCAGTCTCTCTATAAATTAATTAAATATTAATGCATAGATGGCCATTGTATGCTTGCGCACACATAGGAATTTGTCCTCCGCATTTAACCCATCCGTGCAGTGAGTGTAAACATGCCCAGAGCAGTGGGCACAGGTGGTGATGACCAACACTTAACAGTATCAGCTGGGAAGGGATATTTCTTGTCCCAGCCCAAGGGAATGCCAGGAAGCCGCGCAGGCTTCTCCCATTCTTTAAGAAAAATTTCATCAAAATGCTTTTGATTTGGAAATTCTAAACGAGGTTTAGAGACGCCACAGAATTCCCCTTTTTGAGGAGAGACTACTTCAGGAGGAGTAATAACCAAAACCTCAAATAACTGAGCAAGAGCTTTTGGGGTATCCACAACACTTGCTTCACCCTGCTCAATCTCAGTACCAACAAATTGCTGTTCATCAGAAACATCTGATTCCTCATAATAATTCTCCTTCTAGCTGAGAAGGATCAGACCAATCAAGCAATTCACAATTGTCTGACTCCCTTGCCGGAGTGGCATGAGTCTAGTGCTTTCTTTTAGCTGAGGCCTTCTTAGGCATAGAGGTAGACATTAATCTTTCAAGATGAGCCAATCTGGCACATAAATCAGCATGCGACTCACCACCCATGACAATATCATTGGGGGTACGGACAAGACATGGCGGAGTAGGAGATGAGGCATTAGCCGCAGGCCCTGAAGCCTGGGCCTCAGTTTGCTGCATAATAGTTAATTGTGCACAAGGGACGCAAAGAATTGCGTTATCCCCAACAAGGGATGCCCCACATCCAAAACACTGCCGAGTCTGTGCCGAGGGAATTGCATGTCCGTTATCCTGGGATGCCTCCATATGGTGTTTAGTATTATACTATAATTGATTATAGTCTGCAAGTATATATGGGATTTACGCAATTGCTACCCGGGATGCCCCTTTAAAAAGTTGGAGGATTGAAACACAAATGGACCCCCAAATAAGGCTTTAGGCCTTTTTTTTTTTCTTTTTTATATAAGGACCAGGAGAAACCCCTTTTTAAATAAGGAGTTTCTACCTACAGAGAAAACAAAAAAACAGTCACCAAATGCACACAATATAAATAAATGACAGAAAAAACTCCCTTCAGCCAAGCTGAAGGGTACTCACAGCCCATGCGATAAGCTCACATCATGAGGTAAGGCCACAGGGAAGCAGGAAACAGGAAGTCAAACAGAACATACAGGTGCTCTCTTAATAAAAGCATGCCTAAGCCCCGCCCACTTCCAGGATCACATGGCCAAAAATGGAGGGAAAATTCAAATCTGAACACAGCCAGAAAACAAAGAGCTTTAATAGGTAAGCAAAAAATGCTGCCTTGACAGAGATAGGAAAATCTAAATAAAACATTTTCTATTAAATAGTATAGTAAAACATACATACATAAAAAATAAGAAATAAAGACTTATTTTATATATCTTTTTTTTTTTTTTTTTTGTGCGCATGGTGACAAATAAGCCCAGATAACGCCCCCCTTCCCCCCTCCTTTTTACCCAGCAGGGTTAAAGGAGAACTAAGGGGAGGAGATAGAAAAGCACCCATAAGGCACAAGGGGATTATAAAGGGACAGGGGCATCCCATGCCGGGAACACCAACCCGGAAGCCGCCTACCCACATTTAGGTCTCACGGAGGAGTAATACTCCTGTATACACCAGAAGGTGTATGTATCTACCTTTGCCTGAACCACACAGCCAGAGCTGGGAGGCATACAATATAACCAAACAGGTTTAAAGAGTTTCAGACAGAAATAGAGAAAAAAAGGGCCGGGGCAAACCCGGCTACCTGCAGCTTGAAGGAGAGTCATCTTCTGAATGCTTCGCCGACTGCAGAGACGAAAAGACTGAGGAATAGTGGGAGGAACCCAGTACTTATGGACCAGGAGGGGCTCCTTTTTTCCATGTCATCTCTGCAAGATCGCCCTCTACAGGCCGGGTTCCCAAGTGTCATGAATATCGGGAAGTGGGGGGTGTGAGGAATATAGGCTTTGTCCAATACGTGACGAGGGTGCCATCCCACAAGGTATTCTGCATTGATCATATCTTGCAACATTTTAGTTTGCCTCTAGTTACCAATGCAGCGAATTGCCCCTAGTTACCAATGCAGCGAACCTTCCCATCGCATCCTCGGACCTTGATTTATTTACAATATCGCTCCCTTTCCTGATGCAAAGACCTGAGTACGTCATGGAAGATGAATGATTAAAGCAAAAACGGCGGGAGCATCTGCAAAAGTGTTTAAACAAGCAATCCATATCCTCTTCAGTTACATTCTGGGAGGAGCATAAAGCGGTTATTGGGGGGTTCACTTTATTCAGCTTGCCACCCAGAAAAAGAAAGTGAGACTTAGAATGGAAATAGAACTAGCCCAGAAGATGCAAACACCCTGTGATGCATTCCAAAAGGACAATACCCCTGTTAATCGAAACCCTTTCTAGATAAGCAAAACATATGCTGGATCTCTGCAGGACTGATAAAGCTTAAAAACAGTTGAGATGGCCAAAATATATAAGTGGTACTGTCATAGTAACAGGATGGGTAATACCCTAGCTAGGAGGCTGAAGGAGGATCTAGAGTGGCCCTTTAAGCCCATTACTCTGAAAACTTCTGAAGGTTCTTTCTCAAACAACCCCCTCAAAATTGTAGAAACGTTCAGAAAACATTTGGCAGACCTTTATGGCTCATTGACTACTGCTAAGGCAGATCACTTGCTAGGAAACCTTAATCTCCCATCTTTGCCTGGTCAGGGCAGAGAATCATTGGATGTAGAAATCTCAACAGAAGAGGTCATGTTAGCTACCAAGCATTTAAAATTTTAAATGAAATAAGCAACTGGGTCCAGATGGGCTTTCGGCCTCTTATTAGAACAAATTTGCCCCTTTACTGCGTTCATCTCTCACAGTGGCCGTTAATGCACTGCTTAAAGGAGAAAAATGGGGGGGGGGGGGGGGGCTGGAATATTGACATGTGTTACCTAAGACATGGCTCGAATTTGTCTTTATGGTCAAACCATAGACTTATATCCCTCCTAAATGTAATAAAAATCCTTGATAAAAATCCTAGCTTCTGGTTTTAATTCTTATATTGGGCAATTAGTGAGTAAAGAACAGGTAGGATTTATTTGCAATAGACAAGCAGGGGAAAATGTATAAAGAATGTCCCACTTAGTAAAAAAAAAAGTTTGGGTTTGGTTATTAGAAGATGTAAGTATTAGTAGATGTAAGAAAAGCACTCTACATCCTGCGCCGCTTTCATAAAATATTGAGTTTTTCAATTCTGAGAGGTACAAGGCAGGGGTACCCACTATCCCCCT
This sequence comes from Gastrophryne carolinensis, assembly GCA_027917425.1. Lineage (NCBI taxonomy): Eukaryota > Metazoa > Chordata > Amphibia > Anura > Microhylidae > Gastrophryne > Gastrophryne carolinensis. The sequence goes on along the minus strand of CM051238.1, from coordinate 236,772,518 downwards.
TGCCATTTGCTTTGGTCACTGAACCATTTTCCCAATGGATACAGCAATGCCTAGATGTTAATAGGCTTGGAGGTAGTGGGCAAGGCCCAAAAGATTAGCCTCTTTGCTGATTACATCTTGTTGCTAATCCCAAGATATCAATTCCAAACTTATTTAGGATTCTGCGGGAGTTCAAATGCATCTCCGGGCTTCAGGTTAATCTATCTAAATCATATGCGTTGAATATTAGCCTGCCAGAGTCCGAGTTACAGCATACGAAAAAAAAAATATCAGTTTAAGTTGAATTTACTGTCCAGACCATATCTATGGATACAAACTGCTGGGTAGTATCTCAATACCCTCTACCTGCCCATGATAACAACCTTATCTTTACTTAGTAAATGGTCCTAACTAAACCTTTCATAGATGGGCAGGCTACCTAAAATCCTGTATTTATTTAGAATGCTCCCGGTAATAGTCCCCACACAGATACTGCAATCACTGCAACTGAGGGTCAGTTAATTTATTTGCGCCTGCATTCGTCCAAGAGTTTCCAGAACATTTCTTTATAAGCACAAATCACCGGGAGGGATAGGTCTTCCTCTACTACCAAGCAAGCCTGACTGCGCAGCTTGTAGCCCATCATGTAAAGGTTGAGAAACCTCTATGTGTAAGCATAGAAGATGAAGATCTCTTGCCACTGGGCAAAATGAAAATTATCCAGGATTCCGGAAAAACCCAATTGCATCCTCAAGGCATGTTTGTAAAAAAACCAGGGATTGGCCATTGGCTATTCACGCTATAAACTTTGCATGTCGTTCATGGGAAACTCCCTTTTAAAAGGCAGGCATTGTGACTCTCTGCAAAGATACTCCTGGTGGGAATCTGTGCGATTAACCAGGATTATTGACCTACTGGATAGAGAAGAACCTAGATCATTTGACTCATTGAAGGTTGGCAATGATGCGCTCAATGGTGAATGCTTTCACTCCTTGCACATCCAACATTTTATTTGAATTTTTTTGAAGCAAGCTACCATACCGCGTTGTCTTTCACCTTTCACTCTTTGAGAGAGCATGCAATGAATATCCTAAATGCCAAGGCACTATCTCAGTGGTTTATAGAATGATACAACCCAAGCACTTCCGAGTTAGGCAACTAAATGGGAAGGGGATCCATCTTGTAGGTGGTCGAATGACATTTAGAGTAAGATATGGGCTAATATCTTCCGAACTCACTCCTGTGTTGCAGCTTTAGAGGTTAATATAAAAGTGTTAATAAGATGGTACCTGGTACTGAATATCCACCAGGCTGATTTGAGCTACCCCCCCCCCCCAATGTTGCATAGCAGTAGGCAACTATCTGGTGGCAATGCCCAGCTTCCATATGTTTTTGGTCCAAAACATTTGGCTTGGTAACTTACCTTGGCACATCCTGGACTCTTGTGCCAGAGACAGCGTTACTATATTTGACTCCCCCCCCCCCCCCCCCCCCCACACACACACACACACACACACACACACACACTGCTCCCAATCACTATATATTTGGCACAGCAAATCTTTAACATGGCACGAGCCTGGGAAAAGTGTAGTATCGTCTTTTCTGAAATACACCACAGAATCAATAATATTATGATTTGTGAAAAACTGGGGACTTTTGCCACCAATTCCATGAAGAAGTTCGAAATGGTCTGGAAACCGTGGATACAAGTGTTTGCCCTGACAAGAGACATTTAGCCTCACTATTTGAATCTGGTGAACAATGGTATATATTTTGTACATCCTAGTGGCGTTTTTTCTCTCTCTCATTTCTGTGCCACTCCGTTTCCTCCCCTGCGCTCTTCTCTGTCTTCCTTTCTATTTTAGCACCACTAATCTCCTTTACTCCACTTTTTTCTTTTTTTTTGCTTTCAGTTTTCCATGTTTGTACATGTCTACTGCATGTCTACAATCATGCATGTGTGTTTTCTGTGCTCTTAATGTGCAGTACACCTGCACCAGAATATGTATTATTTGCATGTGAACTCCTGTATTTTGCTTTAATATTTTATTCAATAAAAATGTATTGAAAGTACAAAAAAGGATGATATAATAATAATAACGCAGTGGTCATGGACAATCTGCTAGTAAAAATCCCCAGAGTTTTAAATTCAATTGCTAGGGGGATATTATACCAAGCCAACAGAAGTTGTAGGAAGTTTAGGTACTTGGTTGTCAGGATGAGCAATGCTGTACCAATGCCTCAAGTCACTTGACTACCTGAAAAAGGGCAGCTTTTCAGATTGCATGGTGCTACACTGGGACTAGAAACCCTAGTTTTTTGTTTTTTTTTTTATTAAAGTGCTATCCCCCTTGGGGTTGGTGCTATTACAAGAGACAAAGAAGGCAGGCAAATTTTCTGCATTTCCAGACTATTTCTAGGGTATGAGAGTATGCTTACCCAAATGACATTTTTTTATTGTCCAAATATTTTCTTGTTCCTTAAAAGGCAAAGCCTTTAAGATCCATTTGCGACAACACCTGTGCTTCACTACATAGTTTCAGTGCTCCACTAACTTCTGGCTATGTCTTCGATGTCCTACTAATCTACCTAATTTCATCCCTACTGGTCCAAGTACAAGCAAAAACCAAAATAACCACAGATCTTATAATCAGAAGACACGATCTGGCAAAGGATTCTGGGGGGTTTTCAACAGATGCTTGAAGAAGGCCACCTTCCTTTTAAAAGGACATTAGACAGGCAGGGTAAAAGATCCTCAAGCAAGGTTAACCAGATTTTGACAAATGTAATCAGAAAGGGATAACAAAGACCCTAGTTTTTGGTCCAGTTTTATCCCGTTTGTAGAAATGTGTTGAGGTATCCCAAATTGGGAATGGGAATTCCCCCAGCGTTAACATGATAAAACCTAAAATAACTTTTTACTGGAGGGTTGCTTTAAATAGGAATAAATTACAAATTTGTGGGGAAAACCAATCACTGACATCTGTCCTTCAATACTAAAGTCAAGCTAGCTGTGTAGGAAGGTGTAGCCCAAGTGTTTTTCACACCCTATCCTCCTGACTGGTGAGTGAAACTACACTCTAACAAAAGCCTGTACCCCCAAGGTAACAAGTGAAAAGAAATCCCACTTGTCAAGCTGGTAAAATTGAGAGTAGGGCTCTCATTTTCCACAATTACTATTATACATAGTTTTATAAAAGAAAGGAGACCCCTCAGCCTTATAAGACACATGCAGACATAGGTAAGGCCCTGGCTTTGTATGGAAAAGTGATTAGCAGAGGGGACAGCCAAGCCTAGAAGTGTAGCTTACTTCAGAAGTTTAGGACATAAATTTAGCAAAATATTGTTATATTATTGCTTACACTTACCTGCTTGTAGGTCCTCTCAGCTACACATAACAGGAAAAAGAAAATCCAAAATAGGGAAACCCGAACAATAAAACTAATAACCACCATGGAAATGACCATAATGTCATTGCTGGAACCAAATGCAATGCTGTAAAGTTCTGAAGCAGAGAGAGCTGCCAGTTGCTCCAAGTCCCTGGATTCTGATAGCCTGAAGGCAAATGGAGTCAAACCAAGAATCAGAGAGACAAAGTTTCCAAATATTTGATAACCAATTCCTGGGGTATAACTGTTCACCTAAAATGTAAAAGAGAACATGCATAATCAATTAATCATTAATTGTAACAGCCACCTTTAAGTATTAATAATAAGACATCTAGCTTTAAGGAGCCTAGGGCCCTGTGGGGCTGGTACTTTCTCCATTCCCGAGGAAGGGCCTGTTACGACATGGGTTCTTGACGACACAAGCCGATATTCCATTATTATTTCTTTCCAGGACGAGCTTATATGTATTTTAATTCATTGATAGATTGAGTCAGATGGCTAATCATTGTTGCCTATACTTATTTCCATTCCTGATGTATGATGAACAACCTGAATATATATAGTATGTACGAAATTGTTTGCTTTAGGTCTGTCTTCAATAAAAACCATTGATGGTACTGTTACTAAACTAACCCTAAAATGTAGCACCAGGTGTAAAAAGTGCACATCTATTTTGTTTTTTATTTTTTCCTGAGGATGCAGACAATTTTTCCCCAATCAGAGCGGTTTGCCGAATTACATATGGACAGCAAACGGTTCTGATTGGATGACAGGCCGCACATGTGTTGTGACCTGGGGGGCACTCACAGCAGGGCGATTCCCAATTCAGTATACCCTGGGGGGGGGGGGCTGTGGCTGGCTCTGGAAGCTTTTGTTCCACTTTAAGATAATTACACATCTTGCCCCTAACCCTCTGAGAGGTCAGTGGTTAGGTAATGATCCCTCAGGTTGCAAGCTAATCAAAAAAATGGAAGTTGGGCCAGAAAACCCACTTCCTGTGCAGTCATGCAGCCTACATATCTTAATTCAGATGCCAGGGTGAGGGTCAAGTACAAAGTAACCCTGAGGGCAGCCATAGGATATAGGTTTGCTTTGAGGTGGGTACACCAAAAAAACAATAAGTAACCAGGGGAGAAAATGCCTACATCCCCCCTTACATCTTGCACTGGACATGCAAACAGTTATTTGCCTACTGCTGAACTCTTGACCAGTCAAGTGGTCGGACAAGAGAACTTGTTACTGTTACCAGTCTCACTGCCACTCTTCAGTATGAATTTTGTAAGATTTTATTGCATCTAAGATTTTATTCCATCTGGTTAATAAATGGCTAGTAAAAATGCAAACCCAGTATTAATTGGAGTGTCCCCCATCGTATTGATCATTTAGTGCACAAAGATTTAAAAAGTCAAAATTCAATCATAAAAGTACTTACTCTGTTCATGATCATTCCACTTATCTCCAATACGGACATATCTGCCTTCTTGCAGTCATTTCCCTCCCATACAATAGCACTGACTTTCTCCAGCCCAGGATTGGTACTATGCAGCCAAGGTGAATGGCTCTGCAAAAAAAAATTATGAATGCATCTAAGAAAAAGGTGTTCTATTATATTGCCAGAAGCTAGTGCATGTACTATATAATAAAAAGGCACCTGAAGCATGTCCCATGTGCCTCTCCTTCATTTGCAGCGCAGATGCTGTAGCAGATCTGCAAATGTTGTCACCCCTTTCCATTCCTCCACAATCTGGTTCCAAATGTGGTATTTTGGCTGTTCCCATCCCTCAGTGCTTACAACAAGCTGGCAAGTGCAACCACTGTGGCTTTACTGAGGGAAAGGTGAAGTCATTGAAAAGGGGCACATGGGACAGGTGCCTTATTACTGCCATTGCCTGGACTCAGCCTTTAGGACACACTTTTCAGGTGTGATCGATCATACATTTACCCCCCGGTGAAAAAAGTGACTACATTCATCTCTGAACAGGGGCACAATTTATGAACAGAGTATTACTGCACTGTACTGCTATTAAAAGACATAGATTCAGTTTCTTTATTGTTACTATGTGCATTAGAAGTATTGTTTTTCTTGTACTTTGGAACAAAATGCGGAAATTTGACAACGACGCAAGCACAGGCTCTCGTCCAATCAAAGCCCTTTGCCGTGTTTTCATCCTTCGGCAAAGGCAGCCGATTGCTTTTAATGAGAAGCCTATGTGAATGGATGGTGTGGGTGCATGCGCACTGCGCCGGGGATGCGGCAGAGCTTGCTCCCCATTGTAGACAGTAAGAGCCATTTGCCGCACAACTAACTGGATAATACACAGACTAAATTTCACGTGGTTGCCAAAGCACATATAAAACATATTACAGGACATATTAAAAAAACACACGGGGTAGTCCTGCAACTTGATCCCCTGCATTCACTACAAAAATACAATTCATATAGGTAGTACAGCAGCCAGCATACAATAATACAATACAATGTACCAAGTGAATCACTGATCAAAAAGCCTTCAAGAAAAATAAAGTGCTAGTGAAATTAATAACATTAAAGACTCTCCAACACACATTAAGTGCCAGTGCTGCGGATCTAAACCACAGTAAAAGTGCCAAGCTGAACAATGAATAGTTAACCGTTCCACAACTAATAAACCAACACTAGGGCTGGGGGGTCAAGCTGCAGGGCTACCCTGCTTTTTCTTTAATATTTCTTGTGATATGATATGTTTGTTGTAGATTTATTATCAGCACCCTCTGGGGTTTCACACAGTGGTGCATCCCAATTCCAGATGCCCCAGGGGAAAGCCAGCGGCCGGCCTGACGGCTAAAAACAGATTTGGGCGTTACTAAAATTCATACACAAAAAATACAGTAAGGTAGTTATACTTGGTGGAAAGGATCGTCTCTATATTCCCTCTTGCACAGATTGGCATGATTTGTATCAGCGTCTGTTTCACTGCTGCAGGAGGATCGGCATTCTGCACAGTGTAAGAGATCTTCCCAAAGAATATCTTCAGTCTCGGATTCGGGTCTAGTGCTTTCAGAATCCTGGCGTGAGCTTGAGCAGTGTGAACTACAGCTGGTTCCCGATTTCGGAAGGTCCTGCAAATTAAAGGAAAAAAAATACAATTCTGTGATTACTCACCTGTAGAATTGGTATTATGAGTATACAGTACGTCCTGCTCCAGATTAGATTACTTACACTTGGGTATTACTCCACCACATGGCCCTGGACTGCAGAAACATCGAAAACAGGCTCCTCCCGGCCCCTCAAATACTAGGGACCTCCCACAAAATCCCCAGCATTGAAAAGCAGTTAACGAGAAGCCGCGAGAATTATAACAACTAACAATCACCATACAGGGGATCCAGGATAATGCAAAACCAAGGGTGGGGTGGAGCAGGACGTACTGTTTACTCATAATACCAATTCTACAGGTGAGTAATCACAGAATTGTATTATTCTTAGTATACAGTATGTCCTGCTCCAGATTAGATTACTTACACTTGGGACAACCAATAGCATTGTCCATAAAGTAGGGTGGGATCCCCAAAGGTAACAGCAGACAGGTCATACCACTGCCGCCTGCAGAACCTTACGGCCAAAAGCAGCATCAGCTGAGGCCCTAACAACTTCGTAAAACTTTGAAAAAGTATGAACAGAAGACCAAGTAGCGGCCTTGCAAACTTGTTCAACAGAGGCCTGGTGCTGAAAAGCCCAAGAGGCACCAATAGCACGAGTAGAATGAGCAGTAATGCGGAAGGGAGGATTCTTCCCCTTAGCAGAATAGGCCTGAATCACAGCCTGACGGATCCATTTGCTGATAGTGGACTTGGCAGGAGCCAAACCCTTCCTAGGCCCAGAAGGGACCACAAAAAGAGCATCAGTTTTCCTGAAGGGTGCAGTAGCCACCAGATAGTACTTTAGACACCTAACCACATCCAAAGAATACAAGACCCTCTCCTTAGCATTACTAGGATTAGGGCACAAGGAAGGAAGAACAATGTCCTGATTCAAATGAAAGGCAGACACTACCTTAGGCAGAAAGTCTGGCTTGAAGCGAAACACCACCTTGTACTGGTGTCTCTCAAAGTAGGGGGGCTGGATGGAAAGCGCCGCCAACTCAGACACATGCCTAACAGAGATGATAGCCACCAAAAATACAATTCTGTGAAATACTCACCTGTAGAATTGGTATTATAAGTATACAGTACGTCCTGCTCCAGATATAATACTTAAACTTGAGTTATCCTCCGCCAGATGGCGCTGTGCACTGCAGACATGCAAAAACAGGCTCCTCCCAGCCCTTCAAATACCCAGGGACCTCCCACAAATCCCCAGCATTGAAAAGCAGTGAACAAGAAGCCGGGAGAAATTAACCACCACAAAACTGGTAACTATAACAATGATAACAATCACCATACAGGGGATCCAGAATGATGCAAAAACCAGGGTGGGGTGGAGCAGGACGTACTGTATACTTATAATACCAATTCTACAGGTGAGTATTTCACAGAATTGTATTATTCTTAGTATACAGTACGTCCTGCTCCAGATATAATACTTACACTTGGGACATCCAATAGCAGTGTCCATAAAGTAGGGTGGGATCCCCAACAAAAAAGGCAACAGCAGACAGTTTAAAGCACTGTCACCTGCAATACCTTGCGGCCAAGAGCAGCATGAGCTGAGGCTCTAATGTCATCCTTATAAAACTTTTGAAAAGGTATGAATAGAAGACCAAGTAGCAGTCTAGCAAACTTGCTCAACAAAAGCCTGGTGCTGAAAAGCCCAAAGGCAACAAAAGCACGAGTAGAATAAGAAGAGAAACGAGAAAGAAGATTCTTCCCTTTAGTGGAATAGGCCTGATTAACAGCCTGACAAGTCCAAACGCCAACAGTAGCCTTGGCAGAAGCCAAAAACCTTTCCTAGAAACAGGAGGAACCATCCCATTCAAGTAATGACCAGGCCCAAAGCCGCCTAACCCCCCGAGAACAGATGAGATCGGGCACATACAGGATGGAGTTGGCCGTAGACCCAAAGGAGCATCAGTTCTCCTAAAGGGCACAGTGACTACCAAGGAAACACTTCCAACACCAGTTCAAGGAATGCAGAACCCTTTCCTCAGCATTGCTAGGAATAAGGCACAGAAGGAAGAACAATATCTTGAATCAATGAACATAAGACACCACCTTAGGCAGAAAATCCAGCTTAAAGCGGAACACCACCTTATTCTGGTGTATCTCCAAGAACGGGGGCTAGATAGACAGAGCCGCCCGCTCAGACACACGTCTGACTGAAATAACAGCCACCAGAAGGACAACTTTGAGGGTAAGAACAGCCAGACAGCATCCTGAAAAGGTCCAAAGGGAACACCCCGCAAGGCAGACAGAATCAAATTCAAAACTCATCAGGGACCATAGGAATACGTGGGGGACGCGCATGAGTAACCCCCTGAAAGAAGTCTTAACCAAGGAAATTAAGCAAAAGACTTCTACAGGAAGGCGGACAGGGCAGAACCTGACCCTTCAGAGTACTGAGTTGGAGAATTCCAACTCCAACCCATGCAGTAATAACTCTAAAACCCTGGGAACAGAGAACGCCCGACAGGGAAGAGACCTAGACTCACACCAATCAATATGGGTACGCCATACCCTATAATAGATGGAAGAAGAATAAGAAGCTTGCTTGCTCCTAGTCTTCCCATAGTCTCAATCACCGAGACAGATAAGCCTGTCTCCATCAAGATAGATGTTTCAGCAGTCAGGCCGTCTAGGCCAGAGTCTGTAGATCGGGATGACGTAAAGGGGCCCTGAGTGAGCAGAGCTGGCACTCCTGGCAGGACGCACAGATCTACTGTCCTCAGAACCACACTCCACTAGGCCACCCGGGGGCCACCAGAATCAATGGTCCCCCCTTCCAGAGCAATCTTGCGCAGAACCCTGCCTAGCAGGGGGAATGGAGAAAAGACATAAAGAATGTCCTGCCATAACATTACTAAATCATCATGACCACGGCTAGAGAATCCTGGGACAGGGAAACAAGGGCCGAGAGCTTGTGATAGTGACGGGGCACACACAAATCCACACTGGTTGGACCCCATAGTGACACAAGGATTAGCACATCCTGTCGCAGAGGGACCTCCACCGGAGCGAATACCACTGATATGCAGGGAACATTGTCCACCACCCAGATCAGGATCAGAGACACTTTCCGGAGGACCCTCCTGCTCCGGGTCCCTTCCTGAATATTAATGTAGGCCAAGGCCGTCAGATAGGCCTAGTTCCCCCGAACAGGCAGGCCCTGAAGATGAGTAGGCAAGCGAATTAGAACTAACTTGAACGCCCATAGATTCGCCCAAGAACTAACTTGAACGCCCATAGGTCCTTGTCCCGTAGGACAAATAGGAGAAGTTGCAGAAGGCCCCAGGGGGAACTGAGCATAAGGGGCCTCTTCAGAGTACGCCACCAACGGGCCCACCAGCTGCATCCCCTGCCTGGTGGAGGGATGAGGGACTGAGCCCAGCAACCAGATTGTCCACTTTATTGCTGAGGAAGGAAGATCCTTGCTTGAACTGTATAAAATTCATTCATAGGAATGGAGTTACCAATGAAGGGGACAATAAGGACTTCTCCAAATGACTCCCAAATGGACACCCTCCAGCCGAGTATCCAACGTAGCCAGACGCAGAGACTGGGAAGTGATGAGGACGTCCAGGTAGGTCATCAATCGGACGCCCCTTGGTCTCAACAGAGACCACACCCCCGTCAGCCCCTTGGTGAGCACTCTGGGAGCTGAAGAGAGGCCAGATGACAAGGCCACAATTATCAGTGTTGGTCAACCAATGTGAATCTGAAGAACCTCGGTGTCCAGAAGACACAGGGAAGTAAAGATTAGCAACATTGAGATCCACAGACGGCAAGAAGCCCCCGACGCGCAAGGAGCTGATGGCCGAGCGCAGTGTTTCCATTGCAGAAACCGCCTGTAATTGACGAATTGCTGAAAATCTGTGAATCCAGATTGGGCAAGACTGACCCATCCTTTTTTGGGGAACTGTGGAAAGGTTGGTGTAGCAGCCCCTGCCTCTGCCTATTAAGGACAATCTGCAAGAGACCCCCAGACCCCGCAGGCCTTGCATGGCCTGCACCAGCACCTGAACAGAGGCAGGGACCAGGGGCACCCGGGACCCGATAATCTTGGGGGAGGCCGCACAGCAAACTCTATCTAGTAGCCGGAGGGCACTACCTCCTGAATCCACCAGTCTGAGGCGTGACACCTCCTGGCATGAGCAAGGTGCCGCAGCCGTCCCTTCGCCCAGACGGGCGAGGGCGCCCCATCATGCTTGAGGGGATTTTGGTGGATTTAGGCTTAGCCCCACCAGAGGGGCCAGGGCGTTGTCTGCCGCTCCTGGGGCAGGAGTCTGCACGAGCCCCCAGGAAGGACACCCCTGGTTCTTGTTTTACACTATGGTAGGGGGGGGAGGGGTTACCCTGCCCCGAGGGGCCGAGACGGCCGCCTACGTTGGGGTGATTTGCCCTTTTTACCAAACAGGTCCAGACGGGCCCCGAACAGGCGTTGCCCCCTAAAGGGAAGCCCAGCAAGAGTCTTCTTAGCAGCATCGTCAGCACCCCACTGTCGCAGCCAAACCAAGCGACGTATAGTCACCACAAGGGCAGAAGTCCTTGCACACATTCTAATGGTGTCATCCAGTGCTAATAGGATAAATTTTACAAATACATCACAACTGGAGAGCGCATTAAACACATCCCAGGGGAGATCCTCAGGGTAATGATCAAGCATCTTTCTGATGAGGGTTCTAGCGGCCACTGCAGTAATGACCGCGGCACAGACCGGGCGCAGCGCCGTCCCTGCACAAGAAAAGGCGTGGGAGGCCAGCAGATCAATGCGCCGGTCCTCAGCATCGCGAAGGGTACTATAAGCAGGGGCTGTAATAAAGGTGGAGGGGGGTTAGGAACCCCTACGATCGGCGCATCCACCACGGGGGGTGATGACTAACAATTGACCACCTCAGGGGGAAAAGGGTATTACCTATCCCAGTCCCCTGGGACCCCTGGAGATTTACTGGGGAATTCCCATTCCTTGAGTACAAGAGCATGGAAAGGAGCCTGCTCTAGAAATTCCAAGTGTGCTGTCGCTGTATGGAAACGCTCCCCTCTCGGTTTGGAGGCCTCACCAGGGAGAGAGATAGACAGGACCTTAAGACCTTAATCAACAAATCTCACACTGGCCCCAGTATTCAGGGCCAGAATCGCCATGACTCCTCGGCCTCTCATCAGATGAGCCTGAGTCAGAGAGCAGCTCTCCTTCATCAGAAGGGGTATAGGCACGCGGAGTAGTGAACTCCTCAGTTCCCATAGGACAAACAGAAAACAGGAAATGTCAAGGGCCACTTCTTACCAGGGCCCATGCGGCAGTCTGAAAGACAGAGCAGGCTGCAAATCCCCACTTGTATGCGACTCAGCAGGAGTGAGATTTAAGCATGGGGAATAGTTGTATTGAAACGAGGTGCAGCCACTGGCAAGCCTGATTGCAGGGCCAGTGCTTGCTCGGCACATAGTGCGCAGACCCGTGCCCTGCCAGCATCAGCATGGGGTTGTCCACACGCTACACGCTAATTTTACAAGGCCCGCTATAATTTGACCCGGGCTGGAGAAGCCACTAGATTCAACCGTCTGAAAGACATAATGGGAATAAAGGGTGTCAGAGCCGTGCGCAGTACTAAAGAATCATGAAAATCGCCCGCGAGGGCACTTACAGACCAAGGGAGGAGGAGGGCCGTTACCACGTCCGCGCGACTAGCATCAAAATGGTGCCAAGCGAACCTCGAAGGGAGGGCCAGAGCGGGCCGTGACGCGGAGCGCGCCAAACCAGGTCCCCGCCCCCCGAAGAGCGCGAAGCTTTAAGACAGTAGTCAATATTGTCAAGAGAAGCAAAGTGTATGACACACATAGAATAGAGGATTTTGCCAATGGAGGCGACGCCGCCGCCCGGCGCATAAAAACCAATAAAGGAAAGAGACGAGAGCGGCAGCGGCAGATACACAATAAAAAAGCAAACAGCGCGGCTCTGACAGACAAGTTACAAGTCAAGGACAATACTAAGGCCATAATCGTCTAATCACAGTACACTTGAGACCGCCACACATATCCCCCCCCCCCCCCTTTCTTTCCCCCCCCGAGCTACGGGGGGGAACGAGGGAGGATGGCGACCCTTTGGATAGGGCCCACCGCTACACGGGGCAATAATGCAAGAGGGGCATCCACTAGAGGCTCACCATCAGCCTAAACCGCCTACCCTTTGGTGGGGGACTGCGGTGGAGCATGGCTCCATAAGCATGCATGGTGCTGCCTACCTTCACCCGACCAGCGCAAACCAGGCTGGGAGGCACATCACAAGGGGACGGGTGGGAATAGTCCAACAGGGCCGCAGGCTGTAATAGCCCCGCTCACCTGCGAGAGAGCGATACTTCATGTCTTCGGGGTCTGCACTGCAGAGAAATCTGGGGATTTGTGGGAGGTCCCTGGGTATTTGAAGGGCCGGGAGGAGTCTGTTTTTGCATGTCTGCAGTGCACAGCGCCATCTGGCGGAGGATAACCCAAGTGTAAGCATTATATCTGGAGCAGGACGTACTGTATACTAAGAATAAGACAACCTTGAGAGTAAGAATGGCCAGGGCAGCATCCTGCACGGGTTCAAAGGGAGCACCCCTCAAGGCTGACAAGACCAAGTTTAAATCCCAAAAAGGCAACACGGGCTTACGTGGGGGACGCACATGAGTGACCCCCTGGAAAAAAAAGTCCTGATCAGAGAATGCTGGGCAAAGGACTTCTGGAAGAAAACAGCCAGGGCAGAAATATGACCCTTCAGAGTACTGAGTTGAAGCCCCATCTCCAACCCATGCTGCAGAAACTCCAGGATCCTGGGAATAGAACACACAACAGGGAAGAGACCTAGACTCACACCAGTCAATGTAGGCACGCCAAACCCTAAGGTAAATGGAAGAAGACGACTTCTTCCTAGCCTTTATCATGGTATCAACAACAGACGTAGACAACCCCTTCTCCATCAAGATGGAGGTTTCAGCAGCCAGGCCGTCAAAGCCAGAGTTTGTAAATTGGGATGGCGTAAGTGACCCTGAGTGAGCAGGTCTGGCACCCTGGGCAGAGCGTACTGATCTACTGCCAGCTGCACCACGTCTGCGAACCACACTCTTCTTGGCCACCTGGGGGCCACCAGTATTGCTGGCACCCCCTCCAGAGCTATCTTGTGCAGAACCCTGCCCAACAGGGGGAATGGAGGAAAGACATACAGGAGCTGAAAGTCCTGCCATGACATTGCTAGAGCATTTGTGGCTAAGGCCAGAGGATCCTGGGACAGGGAGACAAATGCCGGGAGCCTGTGATTGTGACGGGACGCAAACAGATCCACATCTGGTAGGCCCCAACGTTGACACAGAGATTGAAACACCCTGTTGCAGAGGGACCATTCTCCCAGGCGAGAGGCCCCCTGCTCAGAGAGTATGTCTGCAGATTCTCCACCCCCGGGATGTACACAGCTGATATGCAGGGAACATTGGTCTCCGCCCAGGCCAGGATCAGAGACACTTCCTGGAGGGCCCTCTTGCTCCGGGTCCCTCCCTGATGATTGATGTAGGCAACTGCCGTCTGGTTGTCCGAGCGTACCTGAACAGGCAGGCCCCGAAGGTGATGAGTCAGAACCAACCTGACCGCCCGTAGTTCCAGAATGTTGATAGGTGTGTGGGCCTCCTGAGGGCTCCACTGCCCTTGGAACTGCAGGGACTTCCAGAAACCCCTCCAACCTGTCAGACTGGCATCCGTGGTGACCGTCTCCCAGGAGGGGGCCAGAAAGGATCTGCCCCCCAACAGGTTCCTGGCGTCCAGCCACCACGAGAGGGACCGCCTGACCAGGGGGGAAAGCACAAAGACCTGGTGCACGGACGCAGGATCCTTGTCCCATACTGACAAGAGGTGGAGTTGCAGAGGCCTCAAGTGGAACTGAGCATAAGGGACCGCCTCGAAGCACGCCACCATCAGGCCCACCAGCTGCATTCCCTGCCTGCTGGAGGGATGATGACAAGATAGCAGGAACTGGACCTGCGCAATCAGACTGTCCACCTTCTGCTGAGGAAGAAAAATCCTTGCCTGAACTGTATCCAGAGTCATTCGCAGGAAGGGAGTCACCAAGAAGGGAGACAGAGAAGACTTGTGATGGTTGATCACCCAGCCAAATGACTCCAGAGTGGACACTACCAGTTGAGTATCCAACTCTGTCTGATGTAGGGACTGGGAAGTGATGAGAATGTCGTCCAGGTAGGGCAGCACGCGGATGCCCTGAGACCTGAGCAGAGACATCACTCCTGCCAGCATCTTGGTGAAAACTCTGGGAGCTGAAGTGAGACCAAAGGGCAATGCCACAAATTGGTAGTGCTGATCCTCCAGAGTGAACCTTAGGAACCTTTGATGACCACCTGGAAACACAGGAATATGAAGGTAAGCATCTTTGATGTCCACAGACGTCATGAAGTCCCCTGGACGTAGGGAACTGACGGCAGAGCGCAGAGTTTCCATGCGAAAGCGCCTGCACCTGACAAATTTGTTGAGGATCTTCAAGTCCAGGATGGGCCTGACTGACCCATCTTTTTTGGGCACGGTGAAGAGGTTGGAATAGAAGCCCTTGTCCCTTTCTCTTAAAGGGACCTGGCAGATGACCCCCAGCTCCAGAAGGCTTTGCACCACCTGCACTAGAGCCTGAGCTGACACAGGGTCCTGAGAAATCCGGGATCTGATGAATCTTGGAGGGCGCCAGGCAGCAAACTATCTTGTAACCGGAGGACACTACCTCCTGAATCCACCGGTCTGAGACATGAAGCATACAGACGTGAGCAAAGTGCTGAAGCCGTCCCCCCACCCGGATGGGTGAGGGCGCCCCTTCATGCCTGAGGGGGCTTAGGAGAGGACTTAAGCTTGGGGCCCCAGGAGGAGCCAGGGCGTCCACGTCCTCTGCCCCTACCCCAGAAGTCTCCTCGGGCCCCAGTAAGGGAAACCCCCCTCCCTTGTCTAGCACCACGGTAGGGGGAGGAAAAGGAGCCCTGACCCCGAAAGGACCGAGACTGCCGCCTGCGCTGGGGTAACCTTCCTCCCTTAGCAAACAGGTCCAGGCGGTCCCCAAACAGGCGTAGTCCTTTGAAGGGAAAACCAGCGAGGGCTTTCTTGGCAGCGTTGTCAGCAGCCCACTGGCACATCCAAACCGAGCGGCGTATAGCCACCACAAGGGCAGAGGTTCTGCCACACATTCTAATGGTATCATCCAAGGCAGAGAAGACATAAGTCACAAAAACATCACAACGAGAGAGTGCATTAAACTCCTCACTAGACACAGCATCAGGGGCACCATCAAAGATACTTCTGAGCAGGGTCCTGATAGCCACGGCCGTAATGGCAGAGGCACAGACCGGGTGCAGTGCCGTCCCCACACATGCAAAGGCATGGGACACCAGCTGATCAATGCACCGGTCCTCAGCATCCCGCATCGTAGTAGAGTCAGGGGAGTGCATGACAGAGGTGTTAGATAACCCTAGGACTGGGGCATCCACTTCAGAAGGGGATGACCAACACTTCACCACATCAGCAGGAAAGGGATACCTCTTATCCCAACTCTTAGGGACACCGGGAAGCCTGCTGGGGCGCTCCCATTCCTTGAGCACAAGATTATTAAAATGGGCTTGCTCAGGAAATTCCAAACGTGGTTTAGCAGTATGAAACAATTCCCCCTGTTGCCTGGGAGCCGCAACAGGGGGAGAAATACAGCCTATCAGTATCATCTGGGGCCCAGGGGTCAGAGCCAGAATCGTCATGACCCCTTCCAAATGGGTATAGCCAGTTCCAAAAACTCATCAGCTTCCATAGGGAAGAGAGTGACATCAGGTGTTAAGTGCCGCTTTTTGCAGAGGCCTTACGCGCCAAGGTATTAGCAAGCAACTTCTCAACACTAACCAGTCTGGAAGACACATCGGGCTGAGAATCCCCACTAGTATGCAACTCAATGGTAGGGAGATTTAAGCTTGGGGGAGTAGGTGAAGCCATACGAGGCGCAGGCCCAGCCACTGGTAAACCAGGCTGCAACGCAAGCACCTGCTGGGCACAAAGTACACAGACCCATTGTCAGCACTAGTACGGGACACCCCACAAGCTACACACAGCTGGGCTTGTCCCTAAGGAACCCCGAGTACATTATCCTGAGACGCCTCCATATGGTGATTAAAGCGGCACAATAGGCCGATAGGGATTGACGCTATAAAAGCAACCCGGGATGCCCCAATAGCCCGCTAGGGAAGTGGGAGTAAATTACACACTATATACATATATATATATATATATATATATATATATATATATACACAGTATGTATATATACAGTATATATATATATATATATATATATATATATATATATATATATATAGAGAGATAAAATGTAATATTTTCAGATCTTGCTACCTGATTAACCTTGAGATGTCAGCTTGCCTGTCGGATGGCGTTTTAAAACATAAAACCACACCCTAGGTAGCCATCACTTAGCTAACCTTTATCATTCCTCGAATATCTATTACCAACATATACAATCTTGAACATGCTTCTCTGAATTAACATTCATGTACCCAGTAACCATCTCTAGACTAAAGGTAAATTAAGCTGACCGGTGAATAAAATACTTATATTACCGATATATACTGTAATATAATATGCACTGCACAGAATGTTTTTTCAATCTAATCCTATTCATGCAGGAGATCTATAGGATTTGACAGTGGGGAATCTGGCATTAGGCATGCTTTAAAATGTCCCGTAATTCATTAGCCTACCTCAGCTGTATAGTGCTTTTTGTAATGATGTGTCTTTCGGTTTCTGAGGACGTTGTCTATGTGAGTTCGATCCACGTTGCGCCGTGTTGTATATCCTGTGCTAGGATCATCTTCACTGGATACCTCATCAGAAACATTACCCAAAGATCTCTGGTTATCCTAAAAACAAGGCAGTTCATTAAAAAAAAGGTGTTTCTTTACAAACGCAATAGACAAATATTATCCTAATTCTAGCAGGCTTTCCTTGAGAAAGTCTAAGAATTTTTAGTTGGTAGTCACCATCCCTCCCAGAAAGGTACCCATTGACATTGGGAAGATGACAAGTTTACAAAACCTTTCCCTTTTTTGCATTGGGCCCCAGATGGCCCCCAAAGTCAGCGCATCCCCCCCAAAAGAACATAATTGCTGAAAGTTTGAGTAGAATACTAATTAGATGAGAGTACAGAGTAGGTGAGCTAAAGTGTGAAAAGGTGAAAAAAAGCAGTCAAAACCCAAAGAGAGGTTTTTAAATGTAATCCATTTAATCTAATGGAGCCTCTGCAGATTGGTTACGTACACTATTTGAGGAGGCAGAGCTTTTTAATCGGTGTCTACAATCTCTGTTGCTGGATAAGCCACTATTAAAATGATTAAAGAGCAGCTGTATAGTCCACAGGACACAAATGTTATAAAATGTGTCCACAGATTATACGATTCCAAAAAACAGAGCTCCTTGGACAGTGATAAACATGAGTTGTCAGAAACATTTTAAAATAAATTTATATTCACAACAATCATGGATTTCTAAACCATAAAGTAAAGACAACAAGCATAAAGTCAGTCATAAAAAAATTTATACAACATATATTAAAGTGGAACTATGCTCAAGTAACCGCCCTCGTTGGTCCTGGTGTATGGCACCAAATTGCAATTAATCAGGTAACCAACAGAAGGTTTTATGTGCAGACCCACATGAAAATACCATTCTGTGAATACTCACCTGTAGAATGGATATTATAAGTATGCATCACACCCTGCTCCAGAATGATTCATTATGTCTGGGTTATAGTCCACAAGAGGGTGCTTTACTGCAGAGATGGCAAAAAAAAAGGCCCCTCCCGGTCCGCATACACCCGGGACCTCCCACTCATTTCCCAGTATAAGTAGTAAGGAACCAGGAGTAGCCAAAACCAAAACAACATTAACAAGGAAAAATTCACCATATAGAGGATCCAAGAATAAAACTCAGGGCGGGATGGAGCAGGGTGTGATGCATACTTATAATATCCATTCTACAGGTGAGTATTCACAGAATGGTATTATTCCAAGTATGCATCAAACCCTGCTCCAGAATGATTCATTGCGTCTGGGACATCCAGTAGCAGTGTCCAACAATGGGTGGGGATCCCAAAAAAGGCAACAATGCGCAGTTCAAACCACTGCAGCTTGCAGAACTTTGCGGCCAAAAACAGCATCCGCTGAGGCCCAAACATCAACCTTGTAAAACTTGGAAAAGGTATGAACAGAAGACCAGGTAGCAGCCTTACAAACTTGTTCAACAGAGGCCTGGTGCTGAAAAGCCCAAGAGGCCCCAACAGCACGAGAAGAATGAGCAGTGATCCGGAAAGGGGATCCTTCCCCTTGACATAATAGGCCTAACAATGGCCTGACGACTCCAATTTGGTAGACTTGACGGGCGCCAAACCCTTCTTAGGACCAAAGGGCACAACAAACAAGGTGTCCCTCTTCCTGAAAGGCGCAGTAGCCACCAGGTAGTATTTCAAGTTTCTGACGACATCCAGAGAGTGCAGGGCCCTCTCCTTGTCGTTACCAGGATTAGGACATAAAGAAGGAAGCACAATGTCCTGATTGAGATGAAAGGCAGAGACAACCTTGGGCAAGAAGTCTTAAGAAGTGGCTTAAAGCGATTAACCACCTTATCCCGGTGTCTCTCAAAGTAGGGGCCTTAATGGACAGAGCCGCCAACTCAGAAACACGTCGGACAGAAGTGACAGCCACCAGAAAGGCAACTTTCCAAGTGAGAATAGACAGTGCAGCCTCATGCACAGGCTCAAACGGAGGACCCTGAAGGGCCGACAACATCAAATTCAAATCCCAAACCTGTAACATGGGTTTGCGGGGAGGTCGCACATGAGCGACGCCCCTGGAAGAAGGTCTTGACCGAAGGATGAAAAGCGAAAGACCTCTGAAAGAAAACTGCCAAGGCAGAAACATGCCCTTTCAGAGTGCGGAGCTGAAAACCCATATCCAGACCATGTTGGAGGAACTCCAGAATCCGAGGGATAGAAAACACCCGACAAGGGAAGGCCCTAGCCTCACACCAGTCAATGTAGGTCCGCCAGGTCCTGTAGTAGATATTAGAGGAAGATTTCTTCCCAGCCTTAACCAAAGTCCGAACAACCGCCTCAGACAGACCCTTTTCCCTTAGGATGGAGGTTTCAGCAGCCACGCCGTCAAAGCCAGCATTTGTAAATTGGGGTAACAGACGTCCTAGAGTGAGAAGATCCGGAACCAGAGGCAGAGGGTACTGATCGACCGCCAACTGCACGACGTCTGCGAACTCCTTTGTGAACCAGCTTGCGTTAGACCTTGCCCAGAAGGGGAAACGGAGGGAAGAGGTACAGGAGACCGAACCCCCACCAGGACAGAGGGTCCTGGGACAGTGACACAAATGCTGGTAGCTTGTGATTGTGGCGAGAGGCAAACAGATCCACATCCGGCAGCCCCCACCTGCGACAGAGGGATAGGAAGACCTCGTTGCTGAGGGACCATTCCCCCCGGCGAGAGGCCCCCCTGCTCCCAGGTTCTCCACCTCCGGAATGTAAACCGCCGAAATGCACGGAACGTTGCTCTCGGCCCAAGACAGAAGCAAAGACACCTCCCAGAGGGCACTTTTGCTCCGAGTCCCCCCCTTGATGTAAGCGACCGTAGTCCTGTTGTCGGAGCGAACCTGAACCGGCAGGCTCTGAAGGTGAGGCGTCAGCTGCGCCAGCACCAACCAAACCGCCCTCAGCTCCAGAACATTGATGGGGGCGTGTGCCTCCTGAGGCCCCACAGCCCCTGAAATTGATGGGCTCTCCAGTAGCCCCCCAGCCTGACAGACTGGCATCCGTCGTGACCGTCTCCCAGCGGGGCGTCAGAAATGATCTGCCCCCCCAAAAGATTCTTCGGGTCCAGCCACCACAGAAGGGACCGCCGTACCAGAGGAGACAGAACAAAGGCCTGAGCCAGAGACAGAGGACACTTGTCCCAGGCCGACAGGAGATGGAGCTGAAGAAGCCTCATGTGAAATTGAGCAAAGGGCACTGCCTCGAAGCAGGCCACCATCTGTCCCACCAGTCTCATCCCTTGCCGGATGGATGGATGAGGATTGGACAGTAATAGATGAAGCAGCGCTTGAAGAGCGTCCACCTTCTGCTGAGGTAAGAAAATCCTGGCCTGAATGGTATCCAGCGTCATGCCCAGGAAAGAAGTCACCTGTGACGGAGAGAGTGAGGACTTGGGGTAATTGATTACCCACCCGAACCTCTCCAGTGTCGCCACCACCGTCCAGGTGTCCAACTCCGCCTGATGGAGTGAAGGAGACGTAATGAGAAGGTCGTCCAGATAAGGAAAAATGCGAATGCCCTGGGCTCTGAGAAGGGCCATCACACCCGCCAGTACCTTGGTGAACACCCTGGGTGCAGAGGTGAGCCCGAAGGGTAGAGCCACAAATTGGTAGTGATGTTCCCCTACCGCAAACCTGAGGAACCGCTGGTGTTCTGGAAAGACCGGCACATGAAGGTAAGAGTCTTTGATGTCTATTGAGGTCATAAAGTCCCCCGGGCGCAGGGAGCTGACAGCGGAGCGCAGTGTCTCCATGCGAAACCGTCTGGTTCTGAAGAACCGGTTGAGAATCTTCAAGTTCAGAATGGGTCTGATGGAACCATCTTTTTTGGGCACTGTAAAGAGGTTGGAATAGTAGCACTGACCTCTCTCTCTGGGGGGAACCTGACGAACGACCCCCATGGCCCGAAGGTTTTGCACCGCCAACAACAGTCCCTGCGCTGCCACTGCAGCTTGCAGAACCTTGCGGCCAAAAACAGCATCCGCTGAAGCCCGCACATCAACCTTGTAAAACTTGGAAAAAGTATGAACGGAAGACCAAGTAGCAGCCTTACAAACTTGTTCAACAGAAGCCTGGTGCTGAAAAGCCCAGGATGCACCAACAGCACGAGTAGAGTGCGCAGTGACCCTAAAAGGGGGAGTCCTCCCCTTAGCAGAATAGGCCCCAACAATGGCCTGACGAATCCATTTACTAATCGTAGACTAAGCAGGCGCCCGTCAGGTCCGAAGGAAGAAGTAGTCACCAAATAGTACTTCACACAGCGAACAACATCCAAATTGTGCAGAACCCTCTCCTTGTCATTGTTAGGCTTAGGGCACAAGGAAGGGAGCACAATATCCTGATTGAGGTGGAAAGCAGACACCACCTTAGGAAGGAAATCTGGCTTAAAACGAAAAACCACCTTATCCTGGTGTCTCTCAAAGTAAGGGGCCTGAATCGAGCAACCTTCTGAGTGAGAACTGAAAGAGCAATATCCTGTAGCGGCTCAAAAGGAGGACCCTGGAGAGCCGAAAGAACCAAATTCAAATCCCAAACAGGAACCACAGCCTTCCGAGGGGCATGCGCGACCCCTTGGAAAAAGGTCTTAACCAGCGGGTGTACGGCAAAAGACCTCTGGAAGAAAACTGACAGAGCAGAAACCTGTCCTTTCAAGGTACTAAGCTGGAACCCAAGATCCAGATTATGCTGAAGACACTCCAAAATCCTAGGAATCGAAAACACCCTACAAGGCAAGGCCCTAGCCTCACACCAATCAATATAGGACCTCCAAGTCCTATAGTAAATGCCAGAAGAGGACCGCTTCCTAGCTCTAATCAAGGCCTGAACAACGGCCGCAGACAAACCTTCCTCTTTCAGAATGAAGGTTTCAGCAGCCAAGCCGTCAAAGCCAGTGTTTGTAAATTGGAGTAAAGTAGTAGACCCCGAGATAACAGATACGGCAACATGGGAAGCCGGTACTGATCTACGGCCAGCCTTACAATGTCTGCGTACCAAACCCTTCTTGGCCACCTTGGAGCCACAAGAATTGCTGGTGCCCCTTCTAGAACCAGTTTGCAAACTACCTTGCCCAGCATGGAGACGGGCGGAAACAGGTAAAGAAAACCCAGATCCTTCCAAACAAGGAACAAGGCATCCTCTGCCAGAGATAGAGGATCCTGAGAAAGAGACACAAAGGCCGGAAGTTTGTGATTGTGCCTCGAGGCAAAGAGATCCACCTCCGGAGTCCCCCACTTGCGGCTAAGATCCAGAAAAACCTCGGGGTTGAGAGACCACTCTCCTTGGCGAGGGGATCCCCTGCTCAGGGAATCCGCCTCCGTGTTCTCCACTCCCGGAATCTAGACTGCCGAAATGCAAGGAACATTGCTCTCCGCCAGTGCAGGATCAGAGAGACTTCCCTGAGGGCACTCCTGCTGCGATTCCCTCCTTGGTGATTGATGTAAGCTACCGCCGTTCGGTTGTCTAAACGAACCTGAACGGGTTGACCCTGTAAATGTGAGGTCAGCCGTGCCAGAACCAGTCGGATGGCTCTGAGCTCCAAGACATTGATGGGGGTGTGAGCCTCCTGAGGACCCCACACCCCGCTGAACCGATGACTTTTCCAATAACCTCCCCAGCCCGACAGGCTGGCATCCGTGGTAACCGTCTCCCAACAAGGGACCAGAAAGGATCTGCCCTTCAACAGGTTGCTCGACTCTAGCCACCACCGAAAGGACTGCCGAACCCTGGGAGACATCCTGAAAGGTTGATCCAATGACTGCGGACACCTGTCCCAATGACTGCGGACACCTGTCCCAATGAGTCAATAGGTGAAGTTGAAGATTACCGCCTCGAAGGAGGACACCATCAAGCCCACCAGTTTCATCCCCTCAGACGGATCAGACCCTGAATCCCCTGCACCTTGGTCTGGGGCAGAAACACTCTGGCCTGAATGGTATCTAGATTCATGCCCAGAAATGAAATCACACGAGACAGAGAGAGAGAAGACTTGGGGCGGTTGATCACCCACCCGAACCTCTCCAGAGTCGACACCACCTGGTGGGTGTCCAGCTCCGCCTGACGGAGAGAAGAAGCTGAGATCAACAGGTCGTCCAGATAAGGCACAATGCGAATGCCCCGAGCTCTGAGCAGAGCCATTATTCCCGCCAAGACCTTGGTGAAGACCCTCGGCGCCGAGGTCAGTCCGAAGGGAAGGGCTACAAACTGAAAATGTTGATCCTCCACCGCAAACCGGAGGAATCTCCGATGCGCCGGAAAAATCGGAACATGCAGATACGCATCCTTGATGTCTATGGATGTCATAAAATCCCCTTGGCGAAGGGAATTGATAGCCGAGCGCAGAGTCTCCATGCGGAACTTTTTGGCTCTGATAAACCTGTTGAGAACCTTGAGATCTAGAATGGGTCTCACCCAACCCTCCTTTTTGGGAACCGTGAAAAGGTTGGAATAGTAACCCCTGCCTCTCTCCAACTGAGGCACCGGGCAAATAACTCCCATGTCCAGAAGGTTTTTTACTGCTAACAGGAGCACCTGTGCAGCCTGAGGGTCCGAGGGCACCCGAGACCTTAAGAATCTTGGAGGCGGCCAGTACTCGAACTCCAGTTTGTACCCGGAGGAGACCACTTCCAAAATCCAATTGTCTGTGACCTCCCGGGCCCAAACCTGGAAGAAGAGCCGCAGCCGTCCCCCACCCGTGCGGGTGAGGGCGCCCCTTCATTGCTGAGCCGGTTTAACCGCGGGCTTGGGCTTGGACTTGGAACCCCAGGCAGCCGCGGGACGTGCCCGACCTCTGCCCCTGTTCCAGGACGAGCCCCTGCCACCCGAGAAGGCCAAACCTCTAGCGCAAGGGTACTCAAATGGCGGACCGCGGGCTGGTGTAGTGTCCCGGCTGCTGCTGGCTCCACGGTGGAGCGGTGTGCCCGGGTAATTTGCTGTGCGGCAGCATCAGAAGTTCCGGCCAGCAGAGGTGCATTGTGGAGGCAGAGGGAGGCCCAATCACGGCTGGGCCAATGATGGAGGAGTGGGCGGGGCATAATTACGCTGTGGCCGGGCAGCGGGCTTTTGCTGAAGATAGGATGGCTCATGGCTGGAAAGGAAGGAGGACAATAAGGTAAAGGCTCCCGCTGCCCGCAGGCAGTCACTAGCCCGGCGGGACTTTTATTTATTCATGTCAGGCTGTCCGGGAGCCGATTGACCTCTGCCTCCCCCCTCCCCTCCCCTGACTGTCAGTTCCACATGACTGCACAGGGGAGGGGGCTTGCAGAGTGAGGCTGTTCTCGCGTCCCCCTCTCCTCCCCCACGCTGCGATCATCAGTGTAATGGACTGGCAGGACACAACAATAAAGGAGAGAAAAAGGCAAGTCCCAGTGTCCCACCCGTGATGAATTAGCTGTGGCCAGTCTGCCTCATTCACTTCTATGCTGTGTTTCCTTTCCATTCTCTGTCTTTTTCTCCCTCTCTAACTTCTTTATCACTGTCCTTTTTCTTTCTCCCTTACATCCCCATCTCTATCTCTCTCTTTCTCCCTACTTTCTTTTTTGTCCTCTCTTGCTGCTTTTATTTGTCCATTCCTTCCTTCTTTTTCTCTTCCTCTATCTTTCTCCCTCCGCACCTTTCTCACTGTGTTCTCTTTCTTTTTTTCTCCCTTCTTCCCTGTCTCTCTCTTTCTCTCTCGCCACCACGCTTTATTCTACCTCTTTCTCAACTTTCATTCTCTCTTTATCTTTTGTGCTCTTTCCTTCATCCTTTCCCTCACTCCTTCCTTTCACCCTTCCCTCTCTCCCCTCCTTCCTGCATTTCCTCTCTCTTTTTTCTTCCCCCACTCCTCCCTTCCCCCTCTCGTTTCCTTACCTTTTCTTTCCTCATTACATTCTTCCCTTTCCACTTCACTCTTTCTTTCTCCCTCACTCCCATACTGCCTTCTTCCTTCCTTTTGTTCTTTCACTCCCCTTCCTCTTTCTTATTCCCTGTTCTGGCTCTTCTCTCTCTCCCTTTCTTCAGTTCTCACTTCCTTGCCTTCCCTCCCTGTTTCTTTTCTTACTCCATTCCTCCTCCCCCTGGCCCGGGGTGAGGAGGCCATTACCCGGGACCAGTTCATCGAGCTGCTGGAGAACCGGGCCAGTGGCCGAGAAAGTGCAAGGAGGTGAGAATCCTGTCCCCCATTTACTTCCTGCTTCTGTCATTTACTTCCTGCTTCTTGTAGAGTGCAAGCTCTTCAGCTAACAGCTGACATGCACTCTTACTTACACCCCCCCCCCCCCCGGACCTTCATCCCACGGCAGACCCTGGTAAGTGGACCTCCACTGAAAGTAGTTGAGTACCCCTGCTCTAGCGGCTCTGGCCCCTGGAAAGGAAGAAGTGAACGAGCCAGCCCCCCGAAAGGGACGGCGCTGTTTCTTCCGCTGAGGTAACTTACCTCCCTTTGCAACAGCATCTAATTTATCTCCAAACAGCCGCGCACCCAGGAAGGGAAGAGCTGTAAGCGACTTCTTGGCCCCAAAATCCGCCGTCCACTGTCGGAGCCAGACCAATCTGCGCATAGCCACCAATAGGGCTAAAGTCCTGCTACACATGACAATAGAATCTTCCATAGCAGCCAAGACAAAATCCATGAACAATTCACATCTCTTAAGGGTAGCGAACTCATCGCTAGCCAGATCAAACTGAGCGTCATTCAACCAGTCCCTGATAAGAGACCTGGTAGCAAGCGACACTAGGGCAGATGCACAAACAGATGCGTCAGGGGTGTTCAGCACAGAAGAGTTGGTCAAACCCAAAACTGGCGCATCGACCTCGGGAGGAGAAGACCATCGCTTAACCGCCTCCACCGGGAAAGGATACTTCTCATCCCATCCCTAAGGCGCACCAGGAAGCCGACTGGGCCTTTCCCATTCTTTCAGGATCAGTGCATCAAAATGACCCTGGGTAGGGAATTCCAGACGGGGCTTGCGGACCCCAAAAAATTCCCCCTTCTTGAGAGGACGTGCCTCAGGCGGGTCAATATCCAACACCTCCATTAGATGTGACAATACAGTGGCCGTATCAACGGCATCCCCAGGGCCTGCCCGACATCAGCATCACCAGACTGTACATAGTCAGTCTGCTGCCAACCTAGCACAAACATCAGAGTGCGACTCCCCACTGGCACCAATGACACTTGGGGTACAGATAAGGCGGGGAGGGGAAGGCGATGAAGCGGGAGGAGCCGACCCAGAAGGCTGGGTACCGGACTGCCGCGTTATGGCCTTTTGTGCACATGGTATACAAATCAGCACATTCTCCCCCGTAAGGGATACCCCACACATGGCCCGGATTGTCCCAGAGGGAGCCAGAGCCCAGTATCCTGCGGAGCCTCCATAAGGTGATTTTTGTGGTCAGTCACAAGACCGCAGGGAATTATGCCTAAGCAACCCGGGATGCCCCTTAAAAGTCCCGGTGGGAAGATTTAAGGTGATCAATTTAAAACTAGGGACCCCAGAACCAGGAGGATATATGCACTATTATGAAGCAATCTGCAACACACAATAAGGCATATCAGTTACTATACAGCGTAACAACATCATTCAAAATACATTATATAATATATATATATATAACCAAAATGACAAAAAAAAGCATAAGCCTGTACCATAGGGGGCCCCCCCACCAGAGAGGGACCCCCAAATAACTAATGAAGTGGCCACCAGGCCCTTACCGCCCCCCAGAAACAACAGCAGCAGCAGCAATGAGGCAAGATGGACCCCGTCTCTGAGGTGATCAGGAAGAAGCAGGAAGAGAAGGGGGGCAGGCCAGCGCCGAAGGCGCGCTTTTCCAGGACCCACCCCCTCCCAGCAGCGCGGATCTGGCCAGGGAGGCCCTTCAGAAAACGCGACGGACGAGGGGGCGGGGCTACCGCAGCCGTGCCCCCGGCCCCGCCCCTTATCTAAACACAGCCTGAGGGAGAAAAGCTCCCCAGGCTGACAGGAGAAACCACAGCAGGCTAGGCCAAGCAACAGCACCAATTCATCAAGGAATAACTTCCAGGTGATCCACACCAACTCACACACAACTTACAGTGGTAACACCAACACACATTATATATATATATATATATATATATATATATATATATATATATATATATATATATATATATATTAAAAGGGAGAGGCTGAGGATGGCGGCGCGCCAGCCCCCCCCCCCAGAGGGAAGTAAGGGACCCAGAAGGGGGGGGGGGACCCGGCCCGAACAGGGCCACAGGCATGTAGGGACGGGCCATCCCACACCAGGACCACCAAAACCTGGGTAACCGCCTACCCCATAATGAGGTCTCACGGTGGAGCAATGCTCCTTCCGCACCCATAGGGTGCTCCTACCCTCACCAGGACCCGCAGCCTAAGCTGGGAGGCTCAGATAGGCACAATTTAGAAAGGGTCCTGGCAGCAATAGGGACAATAAACGGCTTACCTGCAAGTAAAAGAAGTCCTCATCTTCTGTCTTGTCGCCTTCCCTGCAGAGAAGGAACTGGGAAATTGGTGGGAGGTCCCAGGTATATATGGACCGGGAGGGGCTTTCTTTTTTTGTATATTCATCTCTGCACAAGTTCGCCCTCTACTGGAGATTACCCACATGTCATGAAGATCGAAGTGGAGTGTATGGCACACTTAGAATAACATACATATAAATACAATAGCCGACTGAATACCCCCCCCCCCTTTACTAACCGGGAACAGGGAGGCAGAGGGAAAGCCCATAGTTACATTCGGGTTATGTAATGAGGGCAGTAAAACGGTCAGGGCATCCCATATCAGGATCACCAACCTGAAAACCGCCTACCCTTTAGTGGGGGATTTGCGGTGGAGTCTAGCTCCATTGTAAAGAACACCTCTAATAGGTGCTACCTACCATCACCCGGACCATGCAGCTGTAGCTGGGAGGCATTTAAAAATGGCCCGGGTGGAAATAGGACAAAAAGGGGTCCGGGTGCTACCCGGTTTACCTGCAAGGAGAGAGAGCCATCATCTTGACTGTCGACGTCGACTGCAGAGACTAAACTGGGAAATGAGTGGGAGGTCCCGGGTATATGTGGACCGGGAGGGGCCTCTTTTTTTTGCCATCTCTGCAGTAAAGCGCCCTCTTGTGGACTATAACCCAGACGTAATTAATCATTCTGGAGCAGGGTGTGAGGCATACTTGGAATAATCCTGATTGGACACCGGCAGTCACATGATTGCTAGCCACATGTGAATGGGGAAGTGATTAAAATAAAGGTATATGATCACTTTAAAGCAGATCCCGAACCATAGTGATTGCTAGCCACATGTGAATGGGGAAGTGATTAACATAAAGGTGTTACAGGACGCTGCCCCTAATTCATACATACATTCAAATAGTGGTCCCACATCCTGACAATAAACACCAATTCACACCTAGCTGCCAACAAGCTGTACTTGTAAAAGGACACTCAAAGTAGGGTGTGGTAGTCCTACCATGTCTATGGTAAACAGAACAATAGATACCTATCACACCTAGCGGTACTTGAAAGGGCATCCTTGAATTCTTAATGAGACGGCCAATATACATTGGACACCTGGGAATTGGCTGTTGTTTCTGGGAAGTATTGTAACTCTTGTAATATGTCACTCATGCCGATATTAATGAGAGATTCTCATTCAGAATTATTAGACCTTTCATTTGATATCAAACATGGCATACATATATTGTCCAGGGCCTGACAATCCACATAGTGTTGGACCCTGGATGATATACATTTGGTGTTTGGGCTCATTTAACTAAGAAATTTATGGGGATCATGAATTTCTTGGTTACAAGTTGATAGCATGCATATTGTGAGAGTTATGGCCTTTATGAAATATACATCTAATTTGTAAGAGTCCTGATGGGGGGCCGAGCTTGGCAGACACTCCCACGAGGCGGGGAATGCTGGCCACTCCCTCTATTGTTCATACATTAGTAAGCTTTGTGCTGGGGCCCGGCAGTCGATAGATGGCGGGGGGATGAATGGATGGACCTGAATGCCCATGAAACATAAGTATCTCTCTGTATCTGTAACTTTATTTGTCACATAACATATATTGTACCGTAACTTACTGTAACTTTATCATTCATTAATATAAGGACTGCCTGTAATATAAGGTTATCTGGGGGACACTAGGAACATATTGGGTTAGTAAGGTTAATTACTGTGCTGCTAATTAAACCCGTTTTATAAATACATCTTACTGTGTGTGTAGTGGATAATTTCTCACACAATAGTTTGTAAGTGCAAGGTATTAATATATTTCTTTCTTAGTACAGGTCACTGGCTGTGTTGGGAGAGCCTTAGCGGCCATTGTTTGTATCAGATTGGTGCCCGCTGGGCTGATATGATTGTTAGTATTTGCAACATTTATAGCATTGATCTCTAATAGAGATATTGGAGGTTAATGGGAAGCAGATATTAATATTAAATCATATATCTCCTTTTTTACTGGCGAGCGGCGGCCCATTGTATAATTTTATTTGTGCATTTTGTTTTAATGTAATAGGAGAATTATGAAATATGATAACCAATATGAATATTATCAATATTTCATAATCATAACCGGAAATATGATTATCGGTTATAATTATCAATCTCCGTCTATATCCTATTGTATCCCTGGGTATTTGTCTTCTATCTAAACACACTTTGTCCTGTAATATACATCACATATACACAGATGTAGGCAAAATCACAACAGATTTATTAGATAAAACCTTAACCCAATAATGTAGTATACAGATTGTATATACAAACAGAAGCAGCCCCCAATAACAAGAAAACTATACAATTCGTTATTAAAACCTTGATAAACACATACATTTACCGCCCCACACCCACCTACTACACTAAGCTGTCCCTATATATATATACACATACACCAAATGAATCTGTCCCACCCTTTAACAAAAGGTATATGATCACTTTAAAGCAGATCCCGAACCATAGTCCAGGCAATTTAAATTACCCCCCCAAAAGAATTTCTTCCCTCTCACTCCCCATTCACAACAGTCAGGGCCGCTATGCCGAACTACGTCAATTCCGCGGGCGTCTGTTCGGATGAGAGCCCACGCAGGTGCCGTTGGACCAGAGAAAGGCGAGAGAGTAATGGCACTCTGTGGGCAGGGAGGGTAGGGTAGGTATGCAAATTTGGGATGCCCCAGGACCAGGCGGGTTTTATTCCACTTTAAAGCTTTCTCTACAATGGTTTAAAAGAGATATAAAATAAAACAAAAAAAAAAAAAGACTATGAAAATTACCATTTTAATTTTGTTGTATACTGGCTTGGGCTGAGTATGATGGCTCCTGTTATTTCCTGAAACCCACATAGCCTCTTCAGAGAGGATTGTTTCACTATGAGGCTCATGTACTTGGACCCCATCTTCACTGCTTTTACCGGTCAACCTTCCTTCTAGTGACACATAACCATTGTCAGTTTCTGTAGATTTGTCGATGGAATTTTTTGCTTTCTTTGAACTGAAGTGAAAAAATAGAAACCATTAAATAGAATTCTCAGTACATTGCAATTACCAGTGAGCAGAATGCATGACAAAAGGTGTTAATATACCTAGTTGCAAAGTAGAAATAAAAAGACAATGGCCTTAATTCATCAAGAGTTGACAGAAATGCATGGTAGTAAAAAAATTACTTTATCAGAAAAAAGTCTAGGACTTCAATGAGGATGAATCAGATAAAAAGACAATTAAAGTCAATGGCACTTTATACTACAGTATAAAAAGTTCTCTACTTTTCTGAGGAGTACAAAAGTGCCATAGCCTATCATTGTCTTTTTATCTGATGATGCACCGACATTCTCAGGTTTTTTTCTCATGAAGTGTTTTTTTTTTTTTAATACCATGAGAATTATTTTTACCTCTTGATGAATCAAGGCCAACGTCTTTGTGAGATGTGATCATCATGACCCAGCCAGGCTTTATTTTGCTTGAAGTTAAACACAAACATCTGCCCTCTATGGCTTGTCTGCAGGTACTGAAGTATTTAAACAAGTGTTTAAGAGTTGGGAACATAAATGCCTCAACGATGTACCTATGGTTGTGGACCTCTACAATGGACAAAAATAGGCTATGTTTTATTAGCCTACAATGTGGTATATTAAGATTATTGTAGTTCTTTCAACAATGGCCACCACAGTATTGCATTTGGGTCTAGGTTTGAAGTTTCGAGGATTAGGAAAATGGCTGAAGAACACATTGACACTGCATTTTCTAAGCTTACTTTACATACATCTCAAACATGTTTCAGTTTAATTTTTAATTCATTAAATCTGAAATCTAAAATTGACCAAATTCCTTATTTTCTTAACAGCTAAGTTTTTAGCTGTTATGCCAATGTTTTATAGAGCATGGCTTGGTTCATTATGAATGGTGATGGTCCCATTTCAGTATCCAATAGTATGTTGCAAACATGGAACAACAATAACAAAAGCAACGTAAAAATAAATTGAGCGCTCAAAAACTCTGATAACACCTATGCAGTCATACACATGAGAGATATGGGCTCTACAAATGTATGACACTTATCTTACAATCTCGTAATTGATATAAGAAATGTACTGCTTAGCCCAGAAATTGCCAACAAATCACCCATGTGGTTACATTTTGTCAGATCAGAGTAACACATTAAGGAGCCTTAATTAAACACAGCCAAAATACAATTTTGAAATCTAAAGACCTGGCTACAAAACAAGTTTTCACCTAACTGTAAGCTACATACTTTTGCTGGTGTGACTGAGGACACCCCAATCCATTGTAATCTAAAAATAAAAAGAAATGTTGCCTGTATATCCTTTAATGTGGCACAGTTACACTAGTAAAATAGTGTAACATCAATCTCTCCCTTAAGAGGCTACTGAATATGTGCCTTTAAAATAGCTAAAATGTATAGAATATACAGACATCAGAATATTTTGAGCACTTGCATTTGCAGAAGACACAAACAAGCAGCATGACATGTACAAGGACTCACAACATTTAAGAGGCACACAATATCCCTTTTCCTGGAATTAAGTTTTCACTAAGTTTTCTAATTCAGAAATTAGACTGAAACCAGGCGCCCATAAACTATGTATGAGATGAGCGCTTTGGTGTTTTAGAGGCACTTTAATTTTTAAACAGGTCCAGTATCAAGATCAAATCCGCAAACAATTTAGCTAATGCCTTTAGCGCACATGCCCTTAACTACTTTTTTTGAGTTAACTGGCCTGTTAAATTTCATTAATTTATAAATATACGCCAATAACACAAAGGCATATGAATTGGAAAATACTATTTGAAAGATTTTTGTTTTACAATGATATTCAGGCCCCCTACAATTTATATTACAATGTTGTACAATTCATTTCCAGAGAAGGGATATTGCATCTCTCAAAATTTACAGAGCTTGGAATAAATACAAACCCCGTTAAAAAGAAAGCAGCATGCCAGATATCTCTGAAGATTGCGCCAATACTGCAAGAGGAGCTTGTACCGTAGTTCTGCAAAGTTCCCTCCTGTGTATTATCAGTGGTACTAGAGCCATCGCCTTCCCTATGTACTTCCAAATGTGCTGCTTTTCTTAATTTCCTTCAGCGGAAAAGATCAAAAAGTCGAAGGACCTTCATCATTGACTTGTAATGTGGCAGTGAAACAATGGTTTATGGGATAAATGTATGGCGGTTTTAAAGTGAATGGCAAACGCGTGCAATTGGTTGACATTTTATAATTATACGCATTTAACTTATAATAGGTTATATATCATTTATGGGCAGACAAATTATATACATATCAGAAGATATAAAAAGAAAACACATTGAACCTAACATTGCTTTAGTTATGCCAAAAGTTTTTGCTTGCTTATACTAGCTACATACATTTCTTGATGAAGAAAACAAAAATAAGATGCAATTTGTAAAAAAATATATATATTTCTGGAAATACATATGAGACACACAGCTTCCCGATGGTTATACTTTTGATGCTGGACTTACAAGGTGGTTGAGCATGATAAAGTGAAGTTGACCATGTGCCCACAGGGTAACCGGGAAAATCCCTAACCATTCAGCAAGCTTGCACCCACTAGGTAAATGTTATAGCTGCCAAACTAGCAGGGCTTAAAATTAACATCAGTTAAACAAACATGGTTTACGAAGAGTCCTCTATAAAGCTTAATCCCAGAAAACTGGTTGAACCAAGAGGTTCATAATAAGTAGACCACACACAATTAGTTACAAAGGTCTGGCCTTAGAACGGGCACTGTGAGAGACTCTGTCCTGCTTCTAGAAAATTGACAACACCTTGATAGTCCAGTAGCTGAATCCCACCTTAAGGGTAGATATTGAAAAAAAAAAACGTTTTGTGAGTACTCACCTTTAAAACGGGTATTATGAGTGTGCCATACACTCCACTTCGATCTTCATGACATGTGGGTAATCTCCAGTAGAGGGCGAACTTCTGCAGAGATGAATATGCAAAAAAGAAAGCCCCTCCAGGTCCATATATACCTGGGACCTCCCACCAATTTCCCAGTGTAAAAAAGCAGTAAAGGGACCAGGAAGAACCAATTATAACCTAACAATCAAAACCAATGGTTCACCATATAAAAGCCACAGAATACCTGAAAAAAAAGGGGTGGGCGATGTGGAGTGTATGGCACACTCATAATACCCGTTTTAAAGGCGAGTACTCACAAAACGGTATTATTCTAAGTGTGCCATACACTCCACTTCGATCTTCATGACATGTGGGACATCCAATAGCAGTGTCCGTCATGGGTGGGAACCAGAAACAGTAAAGAATGTACCAACTCAAACCACTGCAGCTTGCAGAACCTTGCGGCCAAAAACAGCATCCGCTGAAGCCCGCACATCAACCTTGTAAAACTTGGAAAAAGTATGAACGGAAGACCAAGTAGCAGCCTTACAAACTTGTTCAACAGAAGCCTGGTGCTAAAAAGCCCAGGACGCACCAACCGCACGAGTACAGTGCGCAGTGACCCTAAAAGGAGGAGTCCTCCCCTTAGGAGAATAGGCCCCAACAATGGCCTGACGAATCCATTTGCTAATCGTATACTTAAGAGGCGCCAAACCTTTCCTGGGCCGCAGGGCACCATGAAAAAAGCATCCGTCTTGCGGAAGGAAGAAGTAGTCACCAAATAGTACTTCACACGGCGAACATCATCCAAATTGTGCAAAACCCTCTCCTTGTCATTGTTAGGCTTAGGACACAAGGAAGGGAGCACAATATCCTGATTGAGGTGGAAAGCAGACACCACCTTAGGAAGGAAATCCGGCGTAAAACGAAAAACCACCTTATCCTGGTGTCTCTCAAAGTAAGGGACCTGAATCGACAGAGCCACCAACTCAGAGACACGCCGAACAGAGGTAATAGCCACCAAGAAGGGTAAAGTAGATGACCCCGAGATAGCAGATCCGGCAACAAGGGAAGCCGGTACTGATCTCCGGCCATCCTTACCACGTCTGCGTACCAAACCCTTCTTGGCCACCTTGGAGCCACCAGAGTCGCTGGTGCCCCTTCTAGAACCAGTTTGCGAACTACCTTGCCCAGCATGGAGACGGGCGGAAACAGGTACAGAAAACCCAGCTCCTTCCAAGCCAGTGACAAGGCATCCACTGCCAGAGACAGAGGATCCTGAGAAAGAGACACAAAGGCCGGAAGTTTGTGAATGTGCCTTGAGGCAAAGAGATCCACCTCCGGAGTCCCCCACTTGCGGCAAAGATCCAGAAAAACCTCGGGGTTGAGAGACCACTCTCCTTGGCGAGAGGATCCCCTGCTCAGGGAATCCGCCTCAGTGTTCTCCACTCCCGGAATGTAGACTGCCGAAATGCAAGGAACATTGCTCTCCGCACAGTGCAGGATCAGAGAGACTTCCCTGAGGGCAATCCTGCTGCGAGTCCCTCCTTGGTGATTGATGTAAGCTACGGCCGTTCGGTTGTCTAAACGAACCTGAACCGGTAGACCCTGTAAATGTGAGGTCAGCCGAGCCAGAACCAGTCGGATGGCTCTGAGCTCCAAAACATTGATGGGGGTGTGAGCCTCCTGAGGACCCCACACCCCGCTGAACAGAAAGGATCTGCCCTTCAACAGGTTGTTCGATTCCAGCCACCACCAAAGGGACTGCCGAACCCTGGGAGACATCCTGAAAGGTTGATCCAATGACTGCGGACACCTGTCCCAATGAGTCAATAGGTGAAGTTGAAGATTACCGCCTCGAAGGAGGACACCATCAAGCCCACCAGTTTCATCCCGTGTCGGATAGAGGGACAAGGATTGGTCAGAAGAAGGTGGATCAGACCCTAAATCCCCTGCACCTTGGTCTGGACCCAGAAATGAAATCACACGAGACGGGAAGAGAGAACACTTGGTGCGGTTGATCACCCACCCGAACCTCTCCAGGGTCGACACCACCTGGTGGGTGTCCAGCACCGCCTGATGGAGGGAAGAAGCTGAGATCAACAGGTCGTCCAGATAAGGCACAATGCGAATGCCCTGAGCTCTGAGCAGAGCCATTATTCCCGCCAAGACCTTGGGGAAGACCCTCGGCGCCAAGGTCAGACCAAAGGGAAGAGCTACAAACTGATAATGTTGATACTCCACCGCAAACCGGAGGAATCTCTGATGTGCCTGAAAAATCGGAACATGCAGATACGCATCCTTGATGTCTATGGATGTCATAAAATCCCCTTGGCGAAGGGAATTGATAGCCGAGTGCAGAGTCTCCATGCGGAAATTTTTGGCTCCGATAAACCTGGTGAGAACCTTGAGATCTAGAATGGGTCTCACCGAACCCTCCTTTTTGGGAAAAGGTTGGAATAGTAACCCCTGCCTCTCTCCGACGGAGGCACCGGTCATATAACCCCCATGTCCAGAAGGTTTTTCACTGCAAACAGGAGCCCCTGTGCAGCCTGAGGGTCCGAGGGCACCCGAGACCTTAAGAATCTTGGGGGCGGCCAGTACTCGAACTCCAGTTTGTACCCAGAGGAGACCACTGCCAAGATCCAATTGTCTGTGACCTCCCGGGCCCAGACCTGGAAGAAGAGCCACAGCCGTCCCCCCACCCTGGCGGGTGAGGGCGCCCCTTCATTGCTGAGCCGGTTTAACGGCAGACTTGGGCTTGGAACCCCAGGCAGCCGCGGGACGTACCCGACCTCTGCCCCTGTTTCTAGGACGAGCCCCTGACACCCGAGGAGGCCAAACCCCTAGCCGCTCTGGCCCCTCGAAAGGAAGGAGTGAACGAGCCAGCCCCCCAAAAAGGGCGGCGCTGTTTCCTCCGCTGAGGTAACTTACCTCCTTTAGCAACAGCATCCAATTTATCTCCAAACAGCCACGTACCCAAGAATGGAAGAGCGGTGAGCGAATTCTTGGCCCCAACATCCGCTGTCCACTGGCGGAGCCAGACCAACCTGCGCATAGCCACCAGTAAGGCTGAAGTCCTACTACACACGACAATAGAATCTTCCATCGCAGCCATGACAAAATCCATGAACAATTCGCATATCTTAAGGATAGTGAACTCAGCGCAAGCTGGATCAAACTGAGCGTTATTCAGCCAGTCCCTGATAAGAGACCTGGTAGCAAGCAACACCAGGGCAGATGCACAAACAGGCCGCAGGGCCGAGCCCACGTTGGCAAATGCGTGGCACGCCATCTGATCAAGGCGCTTATCCTTGCCATTCCCTTAAGGAAGTGGCGTCAGGGGTGTTCAGCACAGAAGAGTTGGTCAAACCTAAAACTGGCGCGTCGACCTCAGGAGGAGAAGACCAGCGCTTAACCGCCTCCACCGGAAAAGGATACTTCTTATCCCATTCCTGAGGAACACCAGGAAGCAGACTGGGCCTCTTCCATTCTCTAAGGATCAACGCATCAAAGTGACCCTGGGTAGGGAATTCCAGACGGGGCTTGCGGACCCCCAAAAATTCCCCCTTCTTGAGAGGGGGCGCGCAGGCGGTTCAATATCCAACACCTCCAATAGATGTGACAAAACAGTGGCCGTATCTACGGCATCCCCCAGCGCCTGCCCGACATCGGCATCCCCAGACTGAACATAGCCTCTGTTTCCTGATACAATTCCCCCTCCTCTAATGGGGAATAATCTGACAAATCGACGGAATCGTCGTCAACATCCCACAAGGGCTGGGCCGACGACAAATGTCTCTTTTTAGCCTGGGCCTTCTTGCCCACCGTGCTAGCAATAATTTTCTCGATGCTGGCCAACCTAGCCCAAACATCAGAGTGCGACTCCCCGCTGGCACCAATATGGTGATTTTTGTGGTCAGTCGCAAGACCGTAGGGAATTTACGCCTAAGCAACCCGGGATGCCCCTTAAAAGTCCCGGTGGGAGGATTTGATGTGAACAAATTTACACTAGGGACCCCAGGACCAGGAGGAACCCCTTAATATGCACAAATACAATGCAACCTGTAACACACAAACAGGCAACATAAGTGCAATCCTACATATATAAGGCAATAACACATACCTAATTGTATATATATATATATATATATATATATATATATATATATATATATATATATATATCCCAGCCAGACATGCGTAACCAAAACAAAAATACACACACACACACATTCCCGCAATCAGTGGGGGTCCCCCGCTAGAGAGGGGCCCCCACATAAACTAAGGAAGTGGCCATCCGGCCCTTACCACCAGGAGCAGAGCTCAGCACCAGCATCAAAATGGCCCCCCGAGAAGTGCCTCATGTAGAAAGAGGAAGAGAAGGGGGAGGGCGGGCCAGCGCAAAACGCGCGCTCGCCAGGCCACACCCCCCTCCCAGCAACGCGGATCCCCTAGGAGAGAGCCACAGAATCGCGCCAAAGAAGGGGGCGGGGCTACCCCTCCCAGAACACAGCCTGAGGGGGAGAAGCTCCCCCAGGCTAAATCACAGCACCAGTGAGTTTCACACACACACACACAGTGAAACTCACACACAGGGGCATAGGAGAATTAACGGCCAGGCCAGGCAACCCCCCCCCCCCCCGAAGGGGAGTAAGGGACCCAGAAGGGGGGGAACCCTGCCAGAATCCGGCCATAAGCATAGAGGGACGGGGCATCCCACACCAGGATCACCAAAAACCTGGATAACCGCCTACCCCATAGCGAGGTCTCACGG
This sequence comes from Gastrophryne carolinensis, assembly GCA_027917425.1. Taxonomy (NCBI): domain Eukaryota; kingdom Metazoa; phylum Chordata; class Amphibia; order Anura; family Microhylidae; genus Gastrophryne; species Gastrophryne carolinensis. Next base: position 236,733,977 of record CM051238.1, on the reverse strand, counting down.
TGGAGCAGTGCTCCTTCCGCAGCCGTAGGGTGCTGCCTACCTTCACCAGGACCCGCAGCCTAAGCTGGAAGGCTCAAATAGGGGCAATTTAGAAAGGGTCCTGGCAGCAATAGAGACAATAAACGGCCGGGCGTGGGCCCGGCTTACCTGTAAGTTAATAAGTCTTCATCTTCTGTCTTGTCGCCTTCCCTGCAGAGAAGGAACTGGGAAATTGGTGGGAGGTCCCAGGTATATATGGACCAGGAGGGGCTTTCTTTTTTGCATATTCATCTCTGCAGAAGTTCGCCCTCTACTGGAGATTACCCACATGTCATGAAGATCGAAGTGGAGTGTATGGCACACTTAGAATATAGCGGTTATGCTAAGTGAACAATTCCTAAATAACTATCAAGTCAAGGGCCTGCTAAAACGCTGCACCTGTACCCATTGCCCAATCTCCCAATTTTCTTACCGATCTAACGAGCCCATGAGCTGGTGCATGTGTAGCTGCTGGCACCTCTTGTAACTTTCTCAGCGTCTGCACATCCGCACCAACTGTAAGTGAATGGTTGTTGTGGTTGAGCACAGCTGAGGGATGGGGGGTTGTATGCCCACCACCCAGGAAAGGAGATCTACAAACAAATCTCCTAGGTATGATTTAGAGGTTTAGAAGCATCTTAAAAAAAATAATAATTATCTGGGAACATCAACATAACCATGGCTATTGGAAAATAGCCCTGGTTATGGCAGGTCCACAGTTACTTTAGCTAGAAGGGTGAGGGTCAGCTAAAGCTCTGCACTTGTACCAATTGACCAGCATACCATCGCATTTGTAAGATGCTAGGTCCGGTTAGACAACCAGCTCTGGGGCATCCTGATTTGGGATGCCCTGCTATGTGATACACTGCCAGTCGCCCAATTTTAATACCTATCCAAAGAGCCCATGGCACATGTGCAACCGGCAGCGGTATCTCTCGCACCTGTCTCGGGCTCTGCATTGCTGTACCTGCCATAAATGATGATGAAGCCTGGCGCGGCCGTGCACAGCTGAGAGACGCGAGTGGTGAAGCGCACCAATAGCAAGTGCGGCTAGGATTCCATTCAGCTTCTCCAGCTGAAAATCCTGGGTTTCGGTCCAGTTCAAGAACAAAGCATCCCGTGGATCAAGCAACAAATGGGAAATGTGACCCATCACATCATCCTTATACTTTAATCGTGGCAAGACAATGACAAAAGGGACTTGTTAGAAGAAATCCACAGATACTCTACATGAAGAACAGTACAGCTACTGTACATGAAGCATGCATGTTAAAGGGCCACTCCAGCTCTGGTTTACCAATATAAAATACCCCCACTCTGACACCCTTCCCATAGTGCTGAAGCATGGCGTAAAATAAGAAAAGACACTCACCTGCAACCTGAATCCAGCGGCAAAGTTGAACGATTACCCCCATTAGGAATGAAGCACGTCGGGGTGTATCACAGCATAGGTTCCAGGATATTTGAGGCCCATCAGCCCCAGCTTGACACCCGCAAGCAAATTGTATATTTTATAAACGAGCTTTTCAAGTGGAGTTACTGTAAGTGCTCATCTGGCATTTTTTTATAATTAAAAGTTTTAAGCAATAATACACATGTCCTGCTTTTATACTTTTTAATGCATGGGGATCTTAGACACCACAGAGTAAATAAGATTAAAGCAGACCTAAAATGAAGTAAATTGATATAGGTACTACAGGCTTGCTTCTCCGACCGTTAAGTGGCTTTCCCCCCTGCTAGTTAAAAAAGTAAAGTAAATTAACACTCACCTCACCCCTCGTTTGAACCCTCTGGGTCTTCTCTTCACCCTGGGGGTATCCGATTACCCCCAGGGCTCTTCTGGCTTCACCTCTTTTTACTCACCTCTGTGCCCGATCCCCCGGGCTTTTCCGCGGTGAGGAGGGGGGCAAAACATGCCCCCTCCGACGTTCGCGCCGCTAGCCCCGCCCCCTTGGGCAGGGCTTACAACATCATGTGTGACGTCATCCCACTGTGGGCTCCGGACTTTGAGATGACAGGGCTGATTACCGGAGGCGGTTGGAGGGTATGTGGTCCCCTGCCTCCCCAGCCCCCTACGGTGATCACCCCTGACAGCTGTCGAGAATCGTCGCGGGACACAGGATTGGAGGTGGGTGTAAAAAAAAAAAAAATAAATAAATAAAAAATGTTTTTCTCTGTGTCAGTGTCTTTTTTTTTTTTTTTTTTTTTTTACACCTACCCCTTGTGAACTGGTAAGGGGTCCGTGAGACCCCTATACCAGTTCACAAGGCTGGGGGCTGGCAAGTCACCTGCGGCTAGCGGGTGACTTGCCATTAACCCCCGGCACCCCCAATTATCTGCCTCTCCAAAGCCCGGGGGGGCCAGAAGAGCCCAGGTAGGGGGGACCCCATGTCATTTGTAGGGATTTTTAAGGGTTTCATTAACCCTTAAAATGTCCCCAAAAAAATCCATATAAACAATGAGAGGAGGCGTCACTTATACACCTGAACTGAATAAAACTCCCACCAAACTTGTGGTTTTCTTCTTCTGGTTGGAATTAATCCAGGTCTGACAAGTTTAGTCTATGAGGGGTGACAGAGACGGCACCCCAGATGTCTTCTTCCTTCTATCAAAATAAAAAAAACAAGTGTGGCTGGATATTTCCTGACGCTGAGTGTATAAGTGACCCGTCCCCCTGCCATCCAGCATACCCTTTAAAAGGGTTAAAAGTAGCTATGCATGTTGGGTATTGTTCTGTTCAGGGGACCTTGCGCTTTCAGATTTAGCTTGTTTGTTCTTGTTTGCGTATTGATATTTTAGGAAAATGTGTTTTTTTATTCTGCTTTTTTCTACATTTTTTAGGGAAACTCTGTGCAACCAAAGAATTCTTCGAGGGATCACTTACAGAAAGATGAACCCACTACAACAAGCTGGGTACTCTCAGAAAGCTTAACATGTGTACTTTCAGGCACTATATGGTTTATGGGGGATATTCCAAATGTAAAGGTTTGTTTTGGTAGAAAAAGCGCAAGATGCGCACTGTCTGCAGAGCTGAAATTTTCAAGGAAAATTACTGTTACGCACATGCTTTACTTTGGGGTGTTTGGCAACTCTTCCCTTGACAGAACCTATGCATGTTGGGTATTGTTCTGTTAGGGGGATGTTGCTTTTTCAGATTTAACTTGTTTTTTCTTGTTTGTATATAGTTTTTTTTTTTTAAGGAAAATGTGGCTTTGATTCTGCTTTTTTATCCTTTTTTTAGGGAAACTCTTTGCAACCAAAGAATACATTGAGGGATTACTTCCAGAAAACTGTGGCCACATCAACAAGCCTGGTACACCTAGAAAGCTTGAGGTGTCTACCAGAGAATATATAGTTTGTTGGGGGTATTTTAAATGTAAAGGGATGTTTTTATTGAAAAACTGCAAGGTGCACCTAGCGCATAGCATAGTTGTATTTTATCTGAAAATCCCCTAAAGCGCTGTTTCAGTTTGAGGGAGTCTTTGGGCAGGAAAGGGTGTCTAACAATACATATGTGGTACCGCTGTAACCGGGAGAAATTGGGATTTCACACACAATTTATTGACGAACTTACATATAGATTGTGTAACGTTTTTTTGCACATATTTAACCCAAAAATATTGAGAATACGCCTAAAAAATGACAAACAAGACATTTCACGTTAAAGCCCAGACTCTGCTGAAAAAAAAACAATATATCTTTTTTCTGGGAAATCCCTGAAAATCCCTTCAAAAATCACATTTGAACATGTGTAGCGCAAAAAAGTGCAAAATGGTCTGGCAACAAAGAGTGACAACTGTAACTGTATTAACCTCCCTCCGTGTCTCCTCCTCACTGGGGGGGGGGGGGGGGGGGGGCCTCCGATCGCCCCCCCCCGGCTCTTCAGCTTCAGGGGAGAGCCTGAAAGGGCTCTCCCGACAGGCCCCTTTGGGGGCGGGGCTTATGACGTCATTCACCGGGTGTCATCCTGGCTCCCTGCTGCTGTTTTTTCAGATGCGATCATGCTGGCCACAGGAGCAGAGGGGCAGGTGATCAGATTATCACCTGCCCCTCTGCTACTGTAGCCAGCATGATCACATCTGTCATCACATCGAGGGACAAAGGAGCTGACGATCGGAGGTAAGTAAAGTGAAAAAGTTAGCCTAACCCTAACCCTTAAAATTCCAAAAAAATGGGCTCCCCCCCCTGGGGGCCCTATATCTTTTTTTGGGGATTTTTAAGGGTTAGGGTTAGCCTAACCCTAACCCTTAAAAATCCCCCCCAAAATTTCATAGGTTCCCCCCTCTCGGGGGGGGGGGGGGACCCATGTTTTGGGGGGGAATTTTAAGGGTTAGGGTTAGCCTAACCCTAAAAATTAAAAAAAAAAAATGGGGTCGTTCCGCCCCCCCCCCCCAACTCCGGGAGGGGGGACCCTATGTCATGTCATTTTTTTTTAAATTAACCCCTTATGTTTATAGTGTGGATAGTAGTTGTATTTTATTTGTAAATGTTATAAAGTGCTCTTTTCAGTTTGGGGGGTCTCCAGGGCAAGAATGCGGGGGCTACCAATACATATGTGGTACCGTTGTAATCAGGAGAAATGGGGCTATCACATGCAATATGGTTTTCATTATAAAACACATGTTGTATTTAAAATAAAGGAGACAATTGTCTAAAATTATTATTTTATTTATTTTTTCTTGTTTTTTTACGCAAAAATATTCAAAAAACAGTAGAAAAATTACAAACAAGACATTTCACGTTAAAGCCTAAACTCTGCTGCAAAAAATATGTATATAATTTTTCTGGAAATTCCAGCAAAAATCACGGTTAAACATGGCGCAAAATGGGGAAAATGACCTGTCAACAGAGGGTGACAAACCTTCAAGTAGGCTGGCAATTAAAAGGGTTAATAGTACCTATGCATGTTGGGTATTGTTCTGCTCGGGGGACCTTCCGCTTTTAGATTTAGCTTGTTTTTTCTTGTTTGCATATTGATATTTTAGGAAAAATACCATTTTGTGATTACTCACCTTTAAAATGGGTATTATAAGTATGTCACACACCCCGCTTCCAAGATTAATAACATATGGGTTATAACCAGTAGAGGGCGAACTTCTGCAGAGATGACTAGAAAAAAGGAGCCCCTCCCGGTCCATAAATACCTGGGACCTCCCACACATTCCCCAGTATAGGACAGCAGTAAGAGGACCAGGAAGAGGCAATCAAAAACATTTTTTAACAATAAAAAGGCACACCATATAGAGGATCCAGAATACAACTCAGGGCGGGATGAAGCGGGGTGTGTGACATACTTATAATACCCATTTTAAAGGTGAGTAATCACAAAATGGTATTATTCCAAGTATGTCACACACCCCGCTTCCAAGATTAATAACATATGGGACATCCAGTAGCAGTGTCCAACATGGGTGGGGGTCCCAAAGGGCAAGAATGCACACATTTAAACCACTGCAGCTTGTAGACCTTGCGGCCAAAAACAGCATCCGCTGAGGCCCGCACATCAACCTTATAAAACTTGGAAAAAGTATGCACAGAAGACCAGGTAGCAGCCTTACAAACTTGTTCAACAGAGGTCTGGTGCTGAAAAGCCCAAGAAGCCCCAACAGCATGAGTAGAATGAGCAGTGATCTGAAAAGGGGGAACCTTCCCCTTGGCAGAATAGGCCCCAACAATGGCATGACGTATCCATTTACTAATGGTAGACTTGGCGGGCTCCAAACCTTTCCTGGGCCCGGAGGGCACCACGAACAAGGCGTCCGTCTTACGAAAAGGAGAAGTAGCCACCAAATAGTACTTCACACAACGAACTACATCCAAAGAGTGCAGGACCATCTCCTTGTCATTGCTAGGCTTAGGACACAAGGAAGGGAGAACCACATCCTGATTGAGATGGAAGGCACAAACCACCTTAGGAAGGAAATCTGGCTTAAAGCGAAAGACCACCTTGTCCTGGTGTCTCTCAAAGTAAGGGGCCTGAATGGACAGAGCCGAGACACGTCGAACAGAGGTAATAGCCACCAAAAAGGCAACCTTTGTGTAAGCAAAGAAAGTGCAACATCCTGCACCGGCTCAAAAGGAGACCCCTGGAGGGCAGACAGAACCAAATTCAAATCCCAAACGGGCAACAAAGGCTTTCTAGGGGGCCGCACATGAGTGACCCCTTGGAAAAAAGTTTTAACCAAAGGATGAAGAGCAAAAGACCTTTGAAAGAAGACCGCCAGGGCAGAGACCTGCCCTTTCAAGGTACTAAGCTGGAACCCCAGGTCCAGACCATGTTGAAGGAAATCCAAAATCCTAGGAATCGAAAACACCCTGCAAGGCAAGGCCCTAGTCTCACACCAATCAGTATAGGAACGCCAAGTCCTGTAGTAGATGATAGAGGAAGACCTCTTCCTAGCCCTAACAAGTGTCTGAATCACAGCATCAGACAAACCTTCTTTTAAGATGGAGGTTTCAGCAGCCATGCCGTCAAAGCCAGCGTTTGTAAATTGGGATAGCAAAGCTGACCTTGAGTGACCAGATCCGGCAACGGGGCAACCTGTACTGATCGACCGCCAGCCGTACGACATCTGCGAACCAAACCTGTCTTGGCCACCTTGGAGCCACCAGAATTGCTGGCACACCCTCTTGAGCCAGCTTGCGCACCACCCTGCCTACCATGGAGAAGGGGCGTCCGTGGTGACCGTCTCCCAACAAGGGGTCAGAAAAGACCTGCCCCTCAGAAGATTTCTTGGTTCCAGCCACCACTGAAGAGACTGCCGAACCAGGGGAGACACCAGAAAAGACTGATCCAACGACAGCGGACATCTGTCCCAAGCCAACAGTAGAAGGAGTTGAAGCAACCTCATGTGGAACTGAGCAAAAGGAACTGCCTCGAAGGAAGCCACCATCAACCCCACCAGCCTCATCCCTAGCCGGATGGACGGCCGAGGCCTGGACAGAAGAATCCGGATCAGATCTCGAATCATCTGCACCTTCGACAGAGGTAAAAACACCCTGGCCTGAATGGTATCCAGATTCATGCCCAGAAAGGAAATTTCCCTTGACGGGGAGAGAGAAGACTTGGGGTAGTTGATCACCCAGCCGAACCTCTCCAGCGTTGTCACCACCGTCCTGGTGTCCAGTTCTGCCTGGCTGAGAGAGGATGCCGTGATGAGGAGGTCGTCCTGATACGGCACAATGCGAATGCCCTGGGCTCTGAGAAGGGCCATTATACCCGCCAACACCTTGGTGAACACCCTTGGTGCCGAGGTCAGCCCGAATGGAAGAGCCACAAACTGAAAGTGCTGATCTCCCACCACAAACCTGAGAAACCTCTGGTGTCCTGGGAAGATCGGTACATGAAGGTAAGCATCCTTGATGTCTATGGACGTCATAAAATCCCCTTGACGAAGATAACTGATGGCCAATCGGAGAGTCTCCATGCAAAACTTCTTGGTTCTGTTGAGAAGCTTAAAATCCAGAATGGGTCTTATGGAGCCATCCTTCTTGGGCACCGTGAAGAGATTGGAATAATAGCCCCGGCCTCTCACTGAAAGAGGCACCAGGCAGATGACTTCCAAGTCCAGAAGATTTTGTACTGCCGACAGAAGCCCCTTGCGTAGCCCGGGGCTCCAAGGGAACCCGGGACCTGAGGAATCTGGGAGGAGGCCGGGACTCGAACTCCAGCTTGTATCCGGAGGAAACCACTTCCAGGATCCATTTGTCTGACCTCCCGGGTCCAGACCTGGAAAAAGTGCCGTAGCAGTTCCCCCACCCGCGAGGGTGAGGGCGCCCCCTCATTGCTGAGCTGGTTTGGCAGCAGCCTTGGGTTTGGTACCCCAGGCAGTTCCGGGACGGGCACGTCCTCTGCCCCTGCCCCAGGAGTCACCTCTGAAGGCAGAGGAGGCAACACCTCTGCTTGCTCTAGAGCCACAAAAGGAAGGGTTAAAGGAGCCCGCACCCCGAAAGGAGCGAAAGTCCAATTTATTTCCAAACAGACGCATACCCAAGAAGGGTAGCCCTGTAAGCGACTTCTTAGCCGCAATGTCAGCCGCCCACTGGCCCAACCAAACCGAGCGACGTATAGCCACAAGTAATGCCGAGGTTCTGCCACACATGCATATTTTTTCGTCCAAGTCTGATAAGACAAAGGACATGAACAAATCACACCGTGTAAGCGCTGCAAATTCATCACTGGCCGGGTTAAGCTGGGGACCATTCAACAGGCCCCTAATTACAGACCTGGTAGCCACAGCCGTGAGCGCTGAAGCGCAAACAGGACGCAAAGCCAAACCCACGTTGGCAAAGGCATGAGACGCCATTTGATCAAGACGTCAGTCCTCACTATCCTTCAGCGCGGTGGCGTCTGGTGAGTGCACAACGGATGTGTTGGACAAACCCAGAATCGGCGCATCAACCTCGGGAGGTGACGACCAGCGCTTCACCACGTCCACCGGAAAGGGATACTTCCTATCCCATCCCTGAGGAACACCAGGAAGCCGGCTGGGCCTTTCCCATTCTTTAAGAATCAAATTGTCAAAATGCTTCTAATTTGGGAACTACAATCCAGGCTTAGAGGTCCCAAAAAATTCCCCCTTCTGCGGAAGGGCCTCCGCAGGAGGAGAAATAGCCAGCACCTCAAAAAGATGGGCCAGAAACTTGAGGGTATCGACGGTATCCCCACACTCCCGCCCAGCATCCAAAAACGGCTGATCCTCAGAGCCTTCAGATTCAGAGAACAATTCCCTTCTTCCAGTGGGGAATAATCAGGCCAGTCAAAGGAATCATCCTCATCAAATTCCAAACCCGGTGCAGCCGGTGACAAATGCCTTCTCTTAGCCGGGGCCTTTCTGGCCGCAGAGCTAGCAATCAATCTCTCAATGTTGGCCAATCTAGCACATACATCAGATTACGACTCCCCGCTAATGACCGTGTCACTTGGGGTACGAATCAGGCGTGGTGGAGAAGGTGATGGGGCCGGTGGCGCTGACCCAGTTGCCTGGGACTCCGATTGCCGCGTTATGGCCTGCTGTGCACATGGTATGCAAACCAGCACATTATCCCCCGCAAGGGATGCCCCACAACCCACACACTGCCGGGATTGCCCCGAAGGGAGCCCGAGCCCGGTATCCTGGGAAGCCTCCATATGGTGATTTTTGTGGTAGTCGCAATGACCAAAGGGAATTACGCTATTAAGCTACCCGGGATGCCCCTTAAGTCCGTTTGTGGGAGGATTTGTAATGTTGTACTGTCTACTGGTTATAACCCATATGTTATTAATGTTGGAAGCGGGGTGTGTGACATACTTGGAATACGTGGTTTTTATTCTGCTTTTTTATAATTTTTCTTAGGGAAACCCTGTGCAACCTAAGAATTCTTCAATGGAGTACTTCCAGAATGATGAGCCCACTAAAACAAGCTCAGTACGCTTAGAAAGCTTAACATGTGTACTTTCAGGGAATATATGGTTTATGGGGGATATTCCAAATGTAAAGGGTTGTTTTGGTTGAAAAATTGCAAGGTGCGCACTTTGTCAGCAGAGCTGAAAATTTCAAGTACAATTACCGTTATGCGCACACTTTACTTTGGGGTGTTTGGCAACTCTTCCCTTGACAGTACCTATGCAAGTTGGGTATCGTTCTGTTCAGGGGATGTTGCTTTTTCAGAATTAACTTTTTTACTTGTTTGCATATAGTTTTTTTTAGGGAAACTCTGTGCAACCAAAGATTTGATTGAGGGATTACTTCCAGAAAACTGCTCCCATGTCAAGCCTGGTACGCCTAGAAAGCTTGAGGTGTGTACTTCCAGAGAATATATCATTTGTGGGGGGTACTTCAAATTTAAAGGGTTGTTTTTCTGGAAAAACTGCAATGTGCGCTTAGCGCGTAGCATAGTTGTATTTTATCTGAAAATCTCCTAAAGCGCTGTTTCAGTTTCGGGGAGTCTCCTGGGCAGGAAAGGGTGTCTACCAATACATATGTGGTACCGCTGTGAGTGGGAGAAATTGGGGTTTTGCACTCAAAATTTTATTGACAAACTTAAATTTTTTATTATAAAAAACACTACAAATTGCAAAAAATAGTTTTTTTTTAATTTTTTTGCACATATTTCACCCAAAAATATTGAGAATACACAAAAAAAAAGTCCAAACAAGATATTGCATGTTGAAGCTCAGACTCTGCTATATATCATTTTCCTGGAAATCCCTTCAAAAATCAAGGTTGAACATGTAGCGCAAAATAGTGAAACGTGGTTTGGCAACAAAGGGTGACAAAAATTCTAGGAAGGCTGGCACTTAAAGGGTTAAGCGGAGGTGCGGTGCGCCTTTCCCACCCCCTCTCATCAGGCAGCTGTTGGCGTGTCGGGTTGTGAGCATGCTGGGCCCCTCTTGACTATGGTCCTGCATTCAGTATGGAGGAGTAGCATTGCCGTTCATGTGCAGCTTCTTGCTTGTGATGGTAGGGGTGCAGCCATTGTAGGCAGTGTCTGGCATGCTCCCACCGTTTCCATTTGGTGGCATGTCCTGTGCACTGAATGGTCGGGCATACATCCTCTATCACATGTGTAGGGGGAGACACCCAGGCGGTTTTGGACAGAACAAAAAGGATGCTGCTCATCTTACCTAGCCCTAATTCCCTGAAGCAGTGGAAAGACACCACGGAACACGTGGGCATTGAATGCTGGGGGACCCTGCCATTTATGCCATCTTTACGCTATCTAAACCATTTGTTTTTAATTTTTTGCACTCGCCACTATGCTAAATTTTAATGGATATAAGATATTTGTAATGCAATGATACTTTGAAAAACTTGTCTTTTTATCCTTTCATCAAATTTTGTTAGGCTGCAAGATGATTACTTATTTGTGTGTTTATCTGAATAGCAATTTTTGCACTGCACTTTGTCACTTTATTTTTCTAATTGGGAGCTGTTCCATCTGTGCTTAGCTGCAGTTTGGCAGTCTTTCCACCCAGCATAATTTATGTTGTTTTCGTGATGTTTTTAGCATGTTTAGGGAATTACAATAAAACGTGTAATTTTAATTAGTGCTGCAGCCATTTTGCTTTGGTATTATAGGGCCGTAGACTTTTCAGAAGCTTCTCTATTGCTATTTAGTGATTGTTTTTTTAGGGTAGTGCCCACCCATTTTCCGTTTTCTGATGATATGGTATAGGTTAGCAACTGGTTTTCACAAGGCTCCACTAATAGAAGAGTTACAGACTTGAGGTGGTGCATGGCTGTTGAGGTGTTCCCACCCTTGTTGCCAAAAAAGCAATTCTGTGAGTACTCACCTGTAGAATTGTTTTTGTTCTTGCATGGCACGGCCCGCTTCGGTATTCATAACAGTTAGGTTATTCCGCCGCAAGGTGGCGCAGTGGTACTGCAGAAAAGCTGTGGTTTGTCCCGGCTCCCTATAAAAAGGGGCTTAACCATAGAGTTCCCCAGCGTACACAAGCAGTGAGACAAGAAACCGGGAGAGAATAAAGGTAAAAAATGTGAAAAAGGTAAAAAACCCCAATTGACTTGGAACAATCAGCATGAAGAGGCAACCAAGAATAACGATAACAAGGGTGGGTGAGTACTCACAGAATTGCTTTTTTCTTTATTGCATGGCACGGCCCGCTTCGGTATTCATAACAGTTGGGACATCCAAAAGCAGTGTCCAGAGTAGGGTGGGATCCCCAAAGAGTAACGGCCAGTAGTACAAGTCACTACCGCCTGAAGCACCTTGCGGCCAAAAGCAGCATCCGCTGAGGCCTTAACATCAACCTTGTAAAACTTGGAAAAGGTATGAACAGAAGACCAAGTAGCGGCCTTGCAAACTTGTTCAGCAGAAGCTTGGTGCTGAAAAGCCCAAGACGCACCAATAGCACGAGTGGAATGAGCAGTAATCCTAAAGGGAGGTTCCTTTCCCTTAGCAGAATAGGCTTGAACCACCGCCTGACGGATCCACTTGCTGATAGTGGATTTAGCCGGAGGCAAACCCTTCCTAGGTCCAGAAGTGAGAACAAAAAGAGCATCAGACTTCCTGAAAGGCTCAGTGGCGACCAAATAAAACTTCAGAGCCCTGACCACATGCAGGGAATGCAGAGTCCGCTCCTTGAAATTAGCAGGATTAGGACACAATGAAGGCAAGACAATGTCCTGATTAAGATGAAAGGCAGACACAACCTTTAGCAGGAAGTCCGGCTTGAGCCGGAACACCACCTTATCCTGATGTCTCTCAAAATAAGGAGGTTTGATGGAAAGTGCAGCTAGCTCAGAAACTCGCCTTACAGAAGTGATAGCCACCAGAAAGGCGACCTTAAGGGTCAGAATAGACAAGGTAGTTTCACGGATAGGCTCAAAGGGAGGCCTTTGCAGAGCAGATAACACCAAATTCAAATCCCAGACTGGTAGCAAAGGCTTACAGGGTGGACGCACATGAGAAACGCCCTGATTTTTAACCAACCGGTGATTGGCAAAAGAGCTTTGGAAAAAAATTGCCAGAGCTGTAACATGGCCTTTTAGGGTACTAAGTTGAAGGCCCTGATCCAAACCATGTTGCAAGAATTCCAGAATCCTGAGAATAGAAAACACCCGACAGGGAAGAGACTTGGACTCACACCAGGCAATGTAAGCATGCCAGACCCTGTAATCGATAAAGGACGAGGACTTCTTCCTAGCCCGAATCATGGTATCAACAACAGAAGCAGGCAACCCCTTTTCCATCAATATGGAGGTTTCAGCAGCCAAGCGGTTAAAGCCAGAGTTTGTAAATTGGGATGGCGTAGCTGCCCCTGGGTGAGAAGATCTGGATCCTTGGGCAAGACGTGCCAGTCTACTGCCAACCGCACGACGTCTGTGAACCAAACTCTTCTTGGCCAACAAGGGGCCACCAGTATGGCTGGTACCCGCTCCTGGGCTATCTTGCGCATGACCCTGCCCAGGAGAGGAAACGGAGGGAACACATAGAGAAGCTGAAACTCCGTCAAGGCATCCGTGGTGAAGGTCAGAGGATCCTGAGACAAATCTGGGAAGTTTGTGATTGTGATGGGACGCTAACAGGTCCACGCCCGGCTGACCCCAGCAGTGACACAGGAAGAGAAACACCTGGTTGTTGAGAGACCACTCCCCCAGACGAGACGTCCCCCTGCTCAGGGGGTCCGCCACCTGGTTCTCCACCCCTGGGATGTAGACCGCTGAGATGCAGGGAACATGCTGTTCCGCCCAAGACAGAATCAGGGACACTTCCTTGAAAGCTCGCTTGCTCCAAGTCCCTCCCTGATGGTTGATGTAGGCAACCGCCGTCTGGTTGTCTGAGCGAATCTGAACAGCCCGACCCTGGAGGTGAGTGAATGGGCGAGAAAGAACCAACCTGATCGCCCTCAGTTCCAGGACGTTGATGGAAGCATGGGCCTCTTGTGGGCTCCACCGACCCTGGAACCTCGGGGACTTCCAAAAGCCTCCCCAGCCGGTCAGACTGGCATCGATGGTGACCGTTTCCCAGCACGGGAGCAGGAAGGACCTGCCCCCCCAGAAGGTTCCTTGAGTCCAGCCACCACGAGAGAGACTGTCTAGCCAGGGGAGACAGAACAAATTCCTGATCCAGGGACACAGGGTCCCGATCCCAAACTGACAAGAGGTGCGACTGAAGAGGTCTCATGTGAAACTGAGCAAAGGGGACTGCCTCAAAGCAGGACAACATCAGGCCCACCAACTGCATCCCCTGATGGATGGAGGGATGAGGACACGACAGCAGAACCCGAGCCTGCAGCTGAAGACCCTCCACCTTCTGCTGAGGAAGGAACACCTTGAACTGAGAGGTATCCAGCTTCATGCCCAGAAAGGTCCTCACCAATGACGGAGACAGAGAGGACTTGGGAAAGTTGATCACCCAGCCGAAAGACTCCAGAGTGTATGTCCCGCTCGGCCTGAGGAAAAGACTCGGCCACAATCAGGATGTCGTCCAGGTAAGGAATGATGCGGATGCCCTGGTTCCTTGGGCCTCAGAGAGCCGTCCTTTTTGGGGACCGTGAAAAGATTGGAATATTACCCCTGACCTCTTTCTTTATGAGGCACCAAACAAATGACTCCGGACTCTAACAGGCAATGAACTGCCAGAAGCAACCCCTGAGCGGACAAGGGGTTTAAAGACATCCGGGATCTGATGAATCTTGGGGGGGGGGGCAGGCTGCAAACTATCTTGTAACCGGAGGACACTACCTCCTGAATCCACCGGTCTGAGACCTGAAGCCTCCAGACGTGAGCAAAGAGCCGAAGCCGTCCCCCCACCCGGATGGGTGAGGGCGCCCCTTCATGCCTGAGGGGGCTTGGGAGAGGGTTTGGACTTAGGATTCCAGAAGAGACCGGGGCAACCACGGCCCCAAGAATCTCTGCGACCACTGGAGAGGAGGGAGCCACGGCCCCCTCTGGGAATGCGAAAGGAAGGGAGGGGGAAGAGGACCCCTGAAAGGGCCGAGACTGCCTCCTACGCTGAGGCAGCCTCCCATCCTTGGCTAGAACATCAAGACGTTACCCAAACAGCCGCAGCCCCACGAAGGGGAGGCCAGTGAGAGCTTTCTTAGCCGCAGCGTCAGCTGCCCACTTTCCCCCACCTCTAACTTCCCCCCCCAACCAAGTTAGAAGGGGGGAAAAAGAGAGAGAAGCAGCCTCCCATCCTTGGCTAGCCTCCCATCCTTGGCTAGAACATCAAGACGTTCCCCAAACAGCCGCAGCCCCATGAAGGGGAGGCCAGTGAGAGCTTTCTTAGCCGCAACGTCAGCTGCCCACTGGCGCAAGGGGAGCAGGCCTGGGGTCCAGATGTCTCTTCTTGCCAGAGGGCTTCCTAGGAGCATTCCAGGCAAGCTGCTTTTCAATGTTAGCCACCCGCAGAGCCAAATCAGAATGTGACTCCCTGCCAACATTCCCCTCACTGGGGCCCAATTGCAGGAGCGTGGGAGTAGGTGAAGCCGAGTGAGGCGCAGAGCTGGGAAGCGAAGCAGGCAAACCAGCTTGAAGCGCAAGGACACTTTCAGCGCACGGCACGAACACCGTGACACTGTTACTCACAGGGGATACCCACACATGGAACACAGCCGTGCTTGCCCCGAAGGGCCCCCAAGCGCGCTATCCCCAGAAGCCTCCATATGGTGATTAGCACAGGCGCAATAGGCCAGCAGTGGGTACAGGCTTAATACAAAAGCCACCCGGGATGCCTTCCCACGGGATGCCCCCAGAAGTGAATAAAGGGGGGATGAGGGGGAGAAAAGGAGTGGCGCCAGGAGAAACCACAACCCAATGGTATCCTGCCTGAAAGACATAAGTAAAATCACACATAAGCATCCCACAGCAAAATACCCCAATTCAATTAAAAACCCCCCTCACGGACCAAAGACACCGCGGGGTCACACAGGCACAGGCCGCCGGAGGAAGCAGCGCTGCAGCCAGGAAGGGAGAAACCCAGACGCGCAGCTCGTCCAAAATAGCGCCGGCAGAGGTACCTCGAGGGGCGGGCCGTGAGGTGAACAACGCGATACGGGTCATCACCCGGCCCGGACCGGCACCCCCCCCCCCGGAGCGCGAAATACTGCGCTCACGTGAGCCGGCCGGTGCCACAACAAAGCAAAATCACCTCAGGTTATAGCGCCCACAGCCGCGAAACGCAGTAAAAACCGGTGCGGCTGCTAAAAACACCAGAAAACCCACCAAAAACCGTGAAAACACCACAGATATGACTACACGCCGCTAACACCCACCCCCCCCCCCCCATTTCCCCCCCCAACCAAGTTAGGGGGGGGAGAGAGAGAGAGAAAAGCAGCGGTGAGCAGCCATGGACAGGGAGGGTGGGGGGTGCGGGGGGGGGACCCAAAGGAAAAAGAGGGGACACAGTCGCCAAACTACTTACCCCCTAAGAAGCTAGCCCTAATAGGCTCACCATAAAGCCTATGGCCGGCTACCCTTTGTGTAACAGGGTCTGCGGCTTGGAGCTGCACTCCAGGAGCACTTGACCCTAGTGCTCTTCTACCTTCACCCGATCTGTCAGCCAAGGCTGGGAGGCAGTGAGGGTCCAGAAACGGATGGAAATAGACTTGCAGGGCCGCAGGCTTGGTTGCCCCGCTCACCTGCGCAAGAGAGAGAGCCATCTGCTAACTTTGCAGTCCACTGCAGAGGAAACACTGGGGAACTCTATGGATAAGCCCATTTTTATAGGGAGCTGGGACAAGCCACAGCTTTTCTGCAGTACCACTGTTATGAATACCGAAGCGGGCCATGCCATGCAATAAAGAAAATATGACCAACCTACCGAGCAGCCACCTGCTTTTGAATTGAAGCTAAATAGAGGAACAATTGCTTTGCATTGTGTAAATATAATTAATTAATATATATACACCAGCAACTTTCTTAATATCAAAAGTATAAAGATTAAAAAGCCATGTTGTAATATTAATAAAATATATATATATATAGTTCTAGATTCTAAATAGAAAATATTGACTAAATATACCTACACATAACCATGTGGTATTGATTAGCAACAGATGGCATTGAAAACTACTTTATGTTGTCTTTACTACCATGGCTCAAAACAGAATGTTTAGCCGACAGCTGAAACAAAGGCGTTAATGGGGGTCTCAACAAGAAGCACAAAAGATCATAAGTGGGGCAGACCACCTTTTGACAATATCCTGAAAGCCATAAAGGATCTCTAGGGATAAAAGGTGGCAAAGCCTGTCAGCCCCAAACCTCTCATTGTTAAAGTGGACCTCCAGTCAAAAAATCAAAGCTTAGTAAATTGCTCCCCTAAAGCCCATCAGTGGTAATCAGAGACATAAGCTTATTGAGAGGGATTAACACCTGCAGGTGTTTGAAGGCACATTCTGCATTCCTAAACATGCATGGCAGCGGCCATCTTGCCACACACATGAAGAAGCTTATTCTGAAAAACAGTCCCTCAGTCAAAATTGCCTCACAGTTCTGTGCAATCATATCTCATTTCTAGCCTGAAGTAAAAATCATTCAGCTGTAATGACTCATCTTTGCTTTGGGAGCTGCTGACATCTTCTGAATACATTGTATCCCCTAACTGGATACTGTTATAGCCGCAGCCGCCATAGAGACAGACTGTAACAGTTTTCCTCACACAGATTTATCTTGCTACATTAGCTGTTTATTTAGTGTTTGTGTGAAAAATGACAGGCAAGCTTCTCCTTGTTTCTAAAACATATGTCTCTCAATGTTGTGAATTACTGCTGGCACAACCCCCCTGTAAGCAGGTCTATCAGTTGTGGCAAGATGGCTGCCCCATGTAATTCTAGAGTGAATACTCTTTATGCCATTCCACAATATCTGCATGGAGTTAAGCTCTCTAAAACTGCTTATGCCACTGAACATAATAGGGAAAGCAATTTAGTAAACTTTCTTTTTATGACTGTAGGCCCTCTGGCAACCCCAAACACAGTACTAGTGGCCAAACATCTGGCCAACATGCTGGTATATGTGGGCCTGGTAGTCAAACCATGTGCATGGCATGTATTTGTGAACCACAAAAACGTTGGAGCGTCTCGCAATGGGTTCTGTGAAGCAACTAAAGGGTTTATAAACTTCCTGAAAGTGGTTTTGCATATGTTGAGGGGTGCAGTTTTAAAATAGGTTCTTGTTTGGCGAGGGTTCTGACATATAGTCCTCTTAGAGTCATTTAAACTAACCTAATCCCAAATCTTATTGTGGTGGGAAGGTTAAGTAACTTTTGCAGTCTAATGAGTGCAAGGCAGTGCATATCTTGCATAAGATACATTATTACATTAGAACAATGAAAGACATCATCAGGCCATGTTTTGTAGGCTTTTGCATAGCTAAAGTAATTACTGCTTAGACCAGTAGTCCTCAAAATTCCACCTCAAGGGCCAAGACAGGCCAGGTTTTGCAGCTCTCCACAGGTGAATTAACTGGTGCTCAGACAGAGCTATAGCCGTAATTATTACATCTGTGCATCAGCATAGAGAGCTGCAAAACCTGGCCTGTCTCGGCCCTTGAGGAGGAAGTTTGAGGACTACTGGCTTAGACAGAGCTACTGAGACACCTGTGTGAAGAAAAACCATGGACCACAAACCATGGACCTGTCGGGCGATGAACCCTGCCTTAGAATAATTGCAGTTCCTGCATAATGTTACAGGTCTTGAATCACATTAGACCTGTTGGTCTAAAATCAGAGCAAGAACTGTCACAGTGGAATAGAACAAAAACATTTCCTGCCGTGCAGTAACAACTTTTTGTAGTTGCTTTGCTATGTTTTTTACCGTTTTGTCTAACACTGAAGACGCTTTACCACAAGCATCTAGCTAACCTTCAACTTACTGTCTTTTCTTTTATGAGAAATGTCTTGTAAGGCTTGATAGTTAATAAGGCAAGTTGGGATCCAGCCAGTTGAAATGTTTTACCAAAAGTAAACCACTTTATTAAATTATATACCTGATATATTAACCAATGTTGCAAAATGTGGGAATGTGCTAGACACATCAAAACAGCCAAAACTGGCAAACTGTAGACCAAATCTCATATCAGATAACCACATTTTATATTTCAACATGACACACAATATTTAGCAGAAGTAGCTGGTTAGTTTATAAATGCATCTATTACACACTTTTGTACTGGCAAAGCAGAAATGATATGTGTTTTACCCTTTTGAATGTCCAGTAATGCAAACAATTCAATAGTCTATGGGATTAGCTCATGAAAGACATATTTCAAAGTTGAGTCAAACTGAGATATTGTATGCATGAGACCAGAGTATTCCAATGATCCCCTATCCATAGATCACCCAAAAGGTAAAAAAGATATGTGCACACACTCAAGTGCATTAGTTTCCAGAGAAAAAATTCATGCAAGAGATAAAGAGGTTTAACGAGTTTTTGTTTACCTTCTTCTTTTTCCACCTGCAACAGGAGGTGACTTAACAGTCCTTGTTGATACAATCTGGCAGTGTACTGTTCCAAGCAGAAGCATAAGCAATATAGGTCCGACTACTTCCGTAAGGGGTACACAGTGAGGTCCAGGTGAAATGGTGTATAATACTATAGAAGAAGCTATAACATATAACCAGAAACATATCTGAATCATTCTGAAGAATAAGTGTTTTTTTAGACATTAACATTTTCATACAGTTTTCAAACTCAATCTTATCAGTTTCTTTAAAAAAATGCACTTATTTGCTTCAAAGATTGGCATTGGTTAACTGTGAAGGTATAGAACTACCGCAGAGCATTCAATTAATTGCAACACAATTTAATGAACCTGTTTGTAATATATTGACAGAATCCCTTATATTTGCATTTCATTTGATATTGCTGTGAAAATATCTGACTGGTCCTGATTTCTTCTATTTTTACATATTTGGCACGTTTCAGATCATCAATTCAATAGATGTTTCAGATCAATAATTGATCTAATTTTAATATTAGACAAATATGACTCAAGTTAACACATTACTGTTTTTATTTATTTTTTTCATTAATTGGAGCAAAGGTCTTGATTCATCAAGAGCTGAAAAAAAATGGTAGTAATAAATTCATTTAATGAGAAAAAAGCCTGAGAATTTCACTGTTGATGAATAACCAGATAGGAAGACAATGAAAGTCAATGGTACTTTTTACTACAGTCTAAAACGAGTAAAAAGTTCACTAATTTTCTCAAGAGTAATAAAGTGCCATTGGCTTTCATTGTCTTCCTAACTTGTGATTCATCAACAGTGACATTTTTTCTCATGAAATTAATTTTTTACTACCATGAGAATTGTTTTCAGCTCTTCATGAATCAAGGCCTATGTAATAAAGTAAGTTACTAAATTAACCAGTTAACCAAACTCAAGAGACAGAAAGGATAAATGCAAGGCCCTTCTAATCCAAACACTTACATTAAACCTGTCTAGCAATGTGAAGTCTAAAAACAGTTAATTAACAACTCATCCAGGAAGTGTATTACACCTGACCAACAGCCAACATTGCATGTAATACTAATGCATGGCATAAATTGTTGGTTAGAAAAGAAAGGGGGGCAGCTGCAGGGATGCAGCTGCTGCCCAGGGGAAAGGTAGGCAATTGTGGCCTACTGCAGGGGATTCACACAGTGGTGCATCCTGAATCCCTAGGGGAACTTCATTCGCTGTCCTCCATGCTGGTACTGCAAAAACATCACCCAGATGGAAGATACTGCAATAGGGAATGCCCTGGGTGGAAGCTGTTGTGAAGAATCGTTTCTGACCTTAACTTAGTTTCTGCAAATCCTGCAGAGATTATAAAAGGCATTGCAATTCTTTTGGCTGGGCCCAGTGAGAAAATTAAATGAAGTAATACATGACTACATGACTCATATAGTAACCTGTTCGGTAATTTTAACTCATTTAGATACAACTAAATACATAAATAAGGGGCCTGGTGTGATCGCTACCCCTGCATTACCTATAGTTTCTGCCCTGCCAGTTCTGTTATTATTGTTTATTTATAAAGCGCCATCGTATTCTGTGGCACTGTACACGGTGTAAGTCGTATATAACCAAGACATGACAACAAATGTATATAATACATACAGTATTAAGAGTCTAATGCAACACAACACATTGATACAAGACACGTGTTATTTATTTATCAAAAGATAAAAAAATACCATTTGCATAGCCATGTCAGAAATAGCTAAATCTGGTCCACTTATCAACTCCCCCCCTCCCCAACAAAAAAAACTGAATACAAAGTGACAAATAATACAATTCTGTGATTACTCACCTGTAGAATTGGTATTATGAGTATACATTACGTCCTGCTCCAGATACAAAACTTACTATCGGGTATTACTCCGTCAGATGGCGCTGGACTGCAGAGACATCGAAAATAGGCTCCTCCCGGCCCCTCAAATACCCAGGGACCTCCCACAAATCCCCAGCATTGAAAAGCAGTTAACGAGAAGCCGGGAGAATTAAAACAACCCAAACTAGTAACTATAACAATGATAACAATCACCATAGATAATGTAAAACCAAGGGTGGGGTGGAGCAGGATGTACTGTATACTCATAATACCAATTCTACAGGTGAGTAATCACAGAATTGTATTCTTCTTAGTATACAGTACGTCCTGCTCCAGATACAATACTTACTATCGGGAAATCCAATAGCAGTGTCCATAAAGTAGGGTGGGATCCCCAAAAAAGGTAACAGCAGACAGTTTAAACCACTGTCGCCTGCAAAACCTTGCGGCCAAAAACAGCATCAGCTGAGGCCCTAACATCAACCTTGTAAAACTTTGAAAAGGTATGAACAGAAGACCAAGTAGCGGCCTTGCAAACTTGTTCAACAGAGTCTGGTGCTGAAAAGAGGCACCAATAGCACGCGTAGAATGAGCAGTAAGGCGGAAGGGACGATTCTTCCCCTTAGCAGAGTAGGCCTGAATCACAGCCTGAAGGATCCATTTGCCGATAGTAGACTTGGCAGGAGCCAAACCCTTCCTAGGACCAGAAGGGACCACAAAAAGAGCACCAATTTTTCTGAAAGGTGCAGTAGCCACCAGATAGTACTTCAGACACCTAACCACATCCAAAGAATGCAAAACCCTCTCCTTAGCATTACTAGGATTAGGGCACAATGAAGGAAGAACAATGTCCTGATTCAAATGAAAGGCAGACACTACCTTAGGCAGAAAATCTGGCTTGAAGCGAACCACCTTGTCCTGTGTCTCTCATAGTAGGGGGGCTGGATGGAAAGCGCCGCCAACTCAGACAGAACAGAGGTGATAGCCACCAGAAAGACAACTTTGAGAGTAAGAATGGCCAGGGTAGCATCCTGCACAGGTTCAAAGGGGGCACCCTGCAAGGCTGACAAAACCAAGTTCAAATCCCAAACAGGCACCATAGGCTTACGTGGGGGACGCACATGAGTCACCCCCTGGAAAAAAAGTCCTTATCAGAGAATGCTGAGCAAAGGACTTCTAGAAGAAAACAGCCAGGGCAGAAACATGACCTTTCAGAGTACCTAGTTGGAGCCCCATCTCCAACCCATGCTGTAGGAACTTCAGAATCCTGGGAATAGAGAACACACGACAGGGAAGAGACTTAGACTCACACCAGTCAATGTAGGCACGCCAAACCCTGAAATAAATGGAAGAAGACGACTTCTTCCTAGCCTTTTTCATGGTATCAACAACCAAGGTAGACAGCCCCTACTCCATCAAGATGGAGGTTTCAGCAGCCAGGCCATCAAAGCCAGAGTTTGTAAATTGGGATGGCGTAGGGAGCCCTGAGTGAGCAGATCTGGCACCATGGGCAGAGTGTACTGATCTACTGCCAGCTGCACGACGTCTGCGAACCACACTCTTCTTGGCCACCTGGGGGCCACCAGAATTGCTGGCACCCCTCCAGAGCAATCTTGCGCAGAACCCTGCCCAGCAGGGCGAATGGAGGGAAGACATACAGAAACGGAATGTCCTGCCATGACATTGCAAGAGCATCCGTGGTCAAGGCCAGAGGATCCTGGGACAGGAATACAAAGGCCGGTAGCTTGCGATTTTGATGGGACGCAAACAGATCCACATCTGGTTGGCCCCAACGGTGACACAGGGATTGGAACACCCTGCTGCATAGGGACCCTGGCGAGAGGTGCCCCTGCTCAGAGAGTCCGCCAGGCAATTTTCCACCCCAGGAATGTACACAGCTGATATGCAGGGGACATTGGCCTCCGCCCAAGTCAGGATCAGAGACGCTTCCTGGAGGGCCCCCTTGCTCCTGGTCCCTCCCTGATGATTGATGTAGGCAACTGCCGTATGGTTGTCCGAGCGCACCTGAACAGGCAGGCCGCCCCGAAGGTGAGTAGTCAAGTGAGCCAGCACTAACCTGATCACCCGCAGTTCCAAGACATTGATAGGTGTGTGGGCCTCCTGAGGAACCCACCTCCCCTGGCACCCCCCCCCCCCCAACCTGACAGACTGGCATCCGCGGTGACCGTCTCCCAGGGAGGGGTAAGAAAGGATCTGCCCCCCAACAGGTTCCTTGAGTCCATCCACCACAAGAGGGACCTCCTGACCTGAGGGGAGAGCACACAGACCCCGTCCAGGGACTCTGGGTCCTTGACCCATACTGACAAGAGGTGAAGTTGCAGAGGCCTCAAGTGGAACTGAGCATAAGGGACCGCTTCGAAGCATGCCACCATCAGGCCCACCAGCTGCATCCCCTGCCTGATAGAGGGGTGAGGACAAGATAGGAGGAACTGAGCCAGTGCAACCAGACTGTCCACCTTCTGTTGAGGAAGGAAAATCCTTGCCTGAACTGTATCCAGATTCATTCCTAGGAACGGAGTTACCCGGGAAGGGGACAGTGAGGACTTGGGGTGGTTGATCACCCATCCAAATGACTCCAGAGTGGACACCACCAACTGAGTATCCAACTCTGCCTGATGAAGAGATTGGGAAATGACGAGAATGTCGTCCAGATAGGGAAGCACGCAGACGCCCTGATACCTGAGCAGAGACATCACGCCAGCCAGCACCTTGGTGAAAACCCTGGGAGCTGAAGTGAGACCAAAGGGCAACGCCACAAACTGGTAGTGTTGATCCATCAGAGCGAACCTGAGAAACCTTTGATGACCTGGGAATACAGGAATATGAAGGTAAGCATCTTTGATGTCCACAGAAGTCATGAAGTCCCCTTGGCGCAAGGAACTGATGGCAGAGCACAGAGTTTCCATGCGAAAGCGCCTGCCCCTGACAAACTTGTTGAGGATCTTCAAGTCCAGGATGGGCCAGACTGACCATCTTTTTTGGGTACTGTGAATAGGTTGGAATAAAAGCCCTTGCCTTTTTCTCTTAAGGGGACCTGGCAGATTACCCCCAGCTCCAGGAGGCCTTGCACTAGCTCCTGAGCTGACACAAGGTCCAGAAGAATCCGGGATCTGATGAATCTTGGAGGGCGCCAGGCAGCAAACTATCTTGTAACCGGAGGACACTACCTCCTGAATCCACTGGTCTGAGGCATGAAGCCTCCAGACGTGAGCAAAGTGCTGCAGCCATCCCCCCACCCGGATGGGTGAGGGCGCTCCATCATGCCTGAGGGGGCTTGGGGGATGATTCTGCTTTGGAACCCCAGGAGGGGCCAGGACGTCCACGGCCTCTGCCCCAGAAATATCCCCGGGAACCAGGAAAGGAAACCCCCCTCCCTTGTCTAGCACCACGGTAAGGGGTGGAGAAGGAACCCTGACCCCGAAAGGGCCGAGATTGCCGCCTGCGCTGGGGTAACCTGCCTCCCTTAGCCAAAAGGTCCAGGCGGTCCCCAAACATGCGCAGTCCTTTGAAGGGAAAACCAGTGAGGGCCTTCTTGGCAGCGTTGTCAGCAGCCCACTGGCGCAGCCAAACCGAGCGGCGTATAGCCACCACAAGGGCAGATGTTCTGGCACACATTCTGATGGTATCATCCATGGCAGAGAGGACACAATTTACAAAAACATCACAACTGGAGAGTGCATTGAACACCTCACAAGGCAAATCATCAGGGGCACTATCAGGTATATTTCTGATAAGGGTTCTAGTGGCCACAGCAGTAAAAGCAGAGGCACAGACCGGGCGCAGCGCCGTCCCCGCACATGC
Source organism: Gastrophryne carolinensis (assembly GCA_027917425.1). Classification (NCBI taxonomy): domain Eukaryota; kingdom Metazoa; phylum Chordata; class Amphibia; order Anura; family Microhylidae; genus Gastrophryne; species Gastrophryne carolinensis. The sequence continues at coordinate 236,709,373 of CM051238.1, read as the reverse complement.
AAAGGCATGGGATGCCAGCTGGTCAATGCGCCGGTCCTCAGCATCCCGCAGTGTAGTAGAGTCAGGGGAATGCATGACAGAGGTGTTAGATAGCCCTAGGACCGGGGCATCCACCTCGGGAGGGGATGACCAACACTTTACCACATCAGCAGGAAAGGGATACTTCCTATCCCAACTTTTAGAAACCCTGGGAAGTTTACTGGGGTGCTCCCATTCCTTGAGCACAAGGTTATGGAAATTAGCCTGCTCGGGAAATTCCAAAAGTGATTTTGTTGTATGGAAAGGTTCCCCCCTTTGCCTGGGAGCCGCAACAGGGAGAGATATGGATAGGACCTCAAAAATCTGGGTCAGCAATCTGTCAGTGTCATTCGGGCACCAGGGGTCAGAGCCAGAATCGTCATGACCCCTTGGACTCTCATCAGATGAGCCTGAGTCAGAAAAAAGCTCCCCTTCATCAGAAGGGGTATAGCCACAAAGATTCCAAAACTCCTCAGTTTCCATAGGGAAAATAGTGACATTAGGCGTAAAGTGCCGCTTTTTAGCAGGGGCCTTACGCGCCAAGGACTTAGCAATCAACTACTCAACAGTAGCCAGTCTAGAAGACACATCAGGCTGAGAATCCCCACTAGTATGCAACTCAGTAGGAGTGAGGTTTAAGCTTGGGGGAGTAGGTGAAGTGAAACGAGGTGCAGCCACTGGCAGGCCAGATTGCAATGCAAGCACCTGCTCAGCACAGGGTACACAGACCCGCGCCTTGTCAGCGTCAGCATGAGGCTGCCCACACGCTACACACAGCCGGGTTTGTCCCGAAGGAACCCCGGTCGCATTATCCTGGGATGCCTCCATATGGTGATTATAGTGGCATTATAGGCCGATAGGGATTAACGCTATACAGCAACCCCGGATGCCCCAACAACCCGCTAGGGAAGTGGGAGTATTACACAAGGCCTAACAAGTTAATAACAAATAGAGGGCCAGGAGAAGCCAAATGGTTCGCCCAGCCTGAAAGACATAAGAGGAGGAGAGCGTAAGCACACAGTAATGAAAAAGTAGCAAAATACAGCCGCCCGCGAGGGCACTTACGGACCGCGCCAGGTAGAGGTCCGTCGCGCATGGGCCAACCAAGCAGGTTAAAGATGGCTTCGGTACACCTCGAGGGGCGGGCCGGTATCAGCGATGACGCGGAGCGCGCCATGGACGCCCCCCCCGAAGAGCGCAAAGCCAGGACGTGACAAGCAGCCAATTACGACGCACCAGCGCCTGGGGTGATGCTGCCGCCAAGCGCGGAACATAGTGACATAAAAGGCGCGCGGCGGCAATTTTAAAAAACAGTAAGGGAAAGCAAGCCAGAGCGGCGGCTGACACAAGGCAGAGAGAATAAAATATAAGGTGTAAAAAACAGAATGCATAGCATACACATTTACACACCCCCCCCCTCTTTTTCCCCCGAAGGCTACCAGGAGAATGTGGGAGGACAGCGGCCACTTAATAGGGCCCACCGATAGGCAGGGGCAATAGTGCGGGAGGGGCATCCCATAGAGGCTCACCATAAGCCTGAACCGCCTACCCTGGGGGATTGCGGTGGAGCAGCGCTCCTAAGCACCTAACAGCGGTGCTGCCTACCTTCACCCGACCAGCGCAGCCAAGGCTGGGAGGCATATTACTAATGGAACGAGTGGGAATAGTCCTACAGGGCCGCAGGCTAATAGCCCCACTCATCTGTGAGTAGAGAGCCATTTCTCGTCCTTCGCAGTCCAGACTGCAGAGAAATTCTGGGGATTTGTGGGAGGTCCCTGGGTATTTGAGGGTCCGGGAGGAGCCTGCTTTCGATGTCTCTGCAGTCCAGCGCCATCTGGCGGAGTAATACCCACTTGTAAGTAATCTTTCTGGAGCAGGACGTACTGTATACTAAGAATATATGGAGTAACCAAAGGCCTAGCTGTGACCTAAAAGAAAAAAAAAAAAAAAGGTGCCTTGTTTATGCCTTGGACATCCCCGCCCTAATGAGTCATCCTAAAGATTTTTGGCAACAGGTAATGGATAACTTAACAAAACCACTCACTCCTTGCACAGTTTATATACAAAGACGTGCTGGCATAAACAATCATTCAAGAATATAAATAGTAGCAAACACTCAAGTGCCACACGGAAAAGGACTATTGATGAATTGCTCTTCCGACCCCACATTTCATGGGATTTAATATGTTTTCAGTAAAGTATTTTTCAATTTATTATCCAAACAAATACACATATACTAGCAGGAAGCACAGGGTAATTTCTTGGTGGGTTGTACTGCCCTGTGGCTTGCTGGGCATAGGCGGTAGCATACCTAATGCAGAGACAGATTTTACTCATTCCTCTTCTAACACTTCCACTTCTCCCTATACCCACCCCCATTTTCCTCACAGTCAAGACATTCCAACCCATGTTCAGTCGCTATATTTTTCTAGTCTCAGTATCATAGTTTTGAAAACCATACCCACCCATCATTGTATCTGCCCCTACAATGCTAAAACTTCAGTAACATTACTTTACGAGTGGCCACTCCACTTGAAATGCAGTTACAATAGAGCAAACATTGTACATTATTCTAGATGGGATAGTTCACATAACTGCGCTGCATTAAAGTGGACCAACACCCACGGGTGATCGGCCCGGGAATCTATAAGATTCCCGGGCCGATCACCCCCCACCCAGCGGGACACCCGAGATCGGGATGTCCCGCGGGGTGAAACCCCCCCCAAACACCCCAACTCACCTACCTTATCTACCTCCCTCGCGCCCCTGTAGGCGTGCGCGCCTCCGCGCCGGCCGTCTGCGAATGGCCGGCGCGGGGGCGCGCGCGTCAAAAGTGACGCGAGGGAGGCGGCGGCGGCCGCCGCCGCTTAGACGTTCCAGTTCTCCCCTTGTACGTCGGCGCTGGGAGCGGTGAGTTTTTCGGGGGGTTAGGGGGGGTTTCACACAGCGGGGCGCCCCGATCGGGGGTGCCCCACCGAAGTGGACCAAGACCCAGGATAGTCAAAATCCGGGGTGTTGGTCCACTTTAAGCAACACATTAAAAAAAAAAAAAAAAAAATCAGACCCCTCTTTCAGCGCAACGTTGTAACAGCGCAGGTCGGTAGAAGTCTATGGCAATGCAAGCCCAATGCAAGTATAACAGTGTACCTGTGTTGCGCTTGCATTGCCATAGACGTTACCATTTACTTAGTATGCAAAAATACAATTCTGTGATTACTCACCTGTAGAATTGGTATTATACGTATACAGCACGTTCCAAAAGATATTCCTTACTCTTGGGTAATACATCCAGTAGATGGCGCTGGACTGCAGAGACAGAAAAGTGGCTCCTCCCGGCCCCATATATACCAGGGACCTCCCACAAATTCCCCAGTATTGAAAAGCAGTTAAAATGAAACCGGGAGAACTATAACCATTATAAAAAATTTAACATAAGAACAATCACCATAAAGAGGAAACTAAAAAAAATGATAACAAGGGTGGGGAGGAACAGGACGTGCTGTATACGTATAATACCAATTCTACAGGTGAGTAATCACAGAATTGTATTATTCTAAGTATACAGCACGTCCTGTTCCAGAAGATATTCCTTACTTATGGGACATCCAATAGCAGTGTCCGTAAGGTAGGGTGGGATCCCCAAAAGTAACAGCAGACAGTTTAAACCACTGCCGCCTGCAGAACTTTGCGAACAAAAGCAGCATCAGCTGAGGCCCTAACATCAACTTTGTAAAACTTTGAAAAGGTATGAACAGACCAAGTAGCGGCCTTGCAAACTTGTTCAACAGAAGCTTGGTGCTGAAAAGCCCAAGAGGCACCAATAGCACGAGTAGAATGAGCAGTAAGGCGGAAGGGGGCTCCTTCCTCTTAGCAGAGCAGGCCTGTATCACAGCCTGACAGATCCACTTGCCGATAGTGGACTTAGCTGGAGCCAGACCCTTCTTAGGTCCAGACGGAAGCACAAAAAGAGCATCAGTCTTCCTGAAGGGTTCAGTAACCACCAAAGAGAACTTCAGAGTCCTAACCACATCCAAATAGTGTAGAGTTACTAGGATTAGGACACAGAGAAGGCAAAACAATGTCCTGATTGAGATGAAAGGCAGAAACAACCTTAGGCAGAAAATCTGGCTTAAAACGAAACACCACCTTGTCCTGTTGTCTCTCAAAATAAGGAGGTTTGATGGAAAGCGCCGCCAACTCAGAAACACGCCCAACAGAAGTGATAGCCACCAAAAAGACTACCTTAAGTGTAAGAATGGACAAAGGGGCCCCCTGCAAGGGCTCGAAGGGAGACCCCTGCAGGGCAGATAAGACCAAGTTCAAGTCCCAGACTGGTAACATAGGCTTACGTGGGGGATGCATGTGAGTAACCCCCTGGAAGAAGGTCTTGACCAGGGGATGCGGAGCAAAGGATCTTTGGAAAAAAATGGCCAAGGCAGAAACATGACCTTTCAGAGTACTGAGCTGAAGACCCAGATCCAAACCATGTTGCAGAAACTCCAGAATCCTAGGAATAGAAAACACACGACAGGGAAGCGAGTTAGACTCACACCAGTCAATGTAAGTATGCCAAACCCTATAGTAGATGGAAGAAGAGGACCTTTTCCTAGCCCTGATCATGGTATTAACAACCGAGGCAGGCAGCCCCTTTTCCATCAAGATGGAGGTTTCAGCAGCCAGGCCGTCAAAGCCAGCGTTTGTAAATTAGGGTGGCGTAGGTGCCCCTGAGTGAGCAGATCTGTAACCCGGGGCAGGGCGTACTGATCTACTACCAGCTGCACGATGTCTGCGAACCACACTCTTCTTGGCCACCTGGGGCCACCAGAATTGCTGGCACCCCTTCCAGAGCAATCTTGCGCAGAACCCTGCCCAGCAGGGGGAATGGAGGGAAGACATACAGGAACTGAAAAGTCCTGCCATGACATTGCTAGAGCATCCGTGGTCAAGGCCAGAGGATCCTGGGACAGGGAGACAAAGGCCGGTAGCTTGTGATTGTGACGGGACGCAAACAGATCCACATCCGGTTGGCCCCAACGGAGATTGGAACACCCGGCTGCATAGGGACCATTCTCCCTGGCGAGAGGTCCCCCTGCTTAGAGAGTCTGCCAGGAGGTTTTCCACCCCCGGGATGTACACAGCTGATATGCAGGGAACATTGGTCTCCGCCCAGGTCAGGATCAGAGACACTTCCTGGAGGGCCCCTTTGCTCCAGGTCCCTCCCTGATGATTGATGTAGGCAACTGCTGTCTGGTTGTCCGAGCGCACCTGAACAGGTAGGCCCCGAAGGTGAGTAGTCAACTGAGCCAGAACTAACCTGATCGCCCACAGTTCCAAGACATTGATAGGTGTGTGAGCCTCCTGAGGGCCCCACCTCCCCTGGAACCGGCGGGACTTCCAGAAACCCCCCCAACCTGACAGACTGGCATCCGTTGTGACCGTCTCCCAGGAGGAGGTCAGAAAGGATCTGCCCCCCAACAGGTTCCTTGGGTCCATCCACCACAAGAGGGACCTCCTGACCAGGGGGGGGGGGGGGAGCACACAGACCCTGTCCAGGGACGCTGGATCCTTGTCCCATACTGACAAGAGGTGGAGTTGCAGAGGCCTCAAGTGGAACTGAGCATAAGGGACCGCCTCGAAGCATGCCACTATCAGGCCCACCAGCTGCATCCCCTGCCTGATGGAGGGATGATGACAGGATAGCAGGAACTGAACTTGTGCAATCAGACTGTCCACCTTCTGTTGAGGAAGGAAAATCCTTGCCTGAACCGTATCCAGATTCATTCCTAGGAATGGAGTCACCAAGGAAGGGGACAGTGAGGACCTGGGATGATTGATCACCCAACCAAATGACTCCAGGGTGGACACCACCAGCTGAGTATCCAATTCTGCCTGATGTAGAGATTGGGAGGTGATGAGAATGTCATCCAGATATGGAAGCACATGGACGCCCTGATACCTGAGCAGAGACATCACGCCCGCCAGCACCTTGGTGTACACCCTGGGAGCCGAGGTGAGACCAAAGGGCAATGCTACAAACTGGTAGTGTTGATCCTCCAGAGCGAACCTGAGGAACCTTTGATGACCTGGAAATACAGGAATATGAAGGTAAGCATCCTTGATGTCCACAGAAGTCATGAAATCCCCTTGGCGCAGGGAACTGATGGCAAAGCGCAGAGTTTCCATGCGAAAGCGTCTGCTCCTGACAAATTTGTTGAGGATCTTCAAGTCCAGGATGGGCCTGACTGACCCATCTTTTTTGGGGACTGTGAATAGGTTGGAATAGAAACCCTTGCCCATTTCTCCTAAAGGGACCTTGCAGATGACTCCCAGCTCCAGGAGGTCTTGCGCTGCCTGCATCAGCTCCTGAGCTAACACAGGGTCTTGAGGAATCCGGGATCTGATTAATCTTGGGGGTGGCCAGGCAGCAAACTATCTTGTAACCGGAGGACACTACCTCCTGAATCCACCGGTCTGAGACATGAAGCCTCCAGACGTGAGTGAAGTGCTGAAGCCATCCCCCCACCCGGATGGGTGAGGGCGCCCCATCATGCCTGAGGGGGCTTGGGAGAGGATTTTGCCTTGGGGCCCCAGGAGGAGCCAGGACGCCCACATCTTCTGCCCCTGCCCCAGAAATCTCCCCGGGCCCCAGTAAAGGAAACCCTCCTCCCTTGTCTAGCACCACGGTAGGGGGAGGAGAATGAGCCCTGACCCCGAAAGGGCCGAGACTGCCGCCTGCGCTGGGGTAACCTGCCTCCCTTAGCCAAAAGGTCCAGGCGGGCCCCAAACAGGCGTAGTCCTTTGAAGGGAAAACCAGCGAGGGCCTTCTTGGCAGCATTGTCAGCAGCCCACTGGCGTAGCCAAACCGAGCGGCGTATAGCCACCACAAAGGCAGATGTCCTGGCACACATTCTAATGGTCTCATCCAAGGCAGAGGGGACAACATTTACAAAAACATCACAACTGGAGAGTGCATTGAACACTTCACAAGGCAAATCATCAGGGGCACCATCAAGTATATTTCTGATAAGGGTTCTAGTGGCCACAGCGGTAATGGCAGAAGCACAGACCGGTCGCAGCGCTGTGCCCGCACATGCAAAAGCATGGGACGCCAGCTGGTTCAATGCGCCGGTCCTCAGCATCCCGCAGGGAAGTAGAGTCAGGGGAATGCATGACAGAGGTGTTAGATAACCCTAGGACCGGGGCATCCACCTCGGGAGGGAATGGCCAACATTTTACAACCTCGGCAGGAAAGGGATACTTCTTATCCCAACTTTTTGGTACCCCGGGAAGTTTACTGGGGCACTCCCATTCCTTGAGCACAAGGTTATTGAAATGTGCTTGCTCGGGAAATTCCAAACGTGATTTAGCTGTATGATAGAGTTCCCCCCTTTGCCTGGGAGCCGCAACAGGGGGAGAAATGGACAGAACCTCAAAAATCTGGGTCAGCAATCTGTCAGTGTCATCTGGGGTCCAGGGGTCAGAGCCAGAATCGTCATGACCCCTGGGCCTCTCATCAGATGACCCCGTGTCAGAGAAAAGCTCCCCTTCATCCGAAGGGGTATAGCCACAAAGATCCCAAAACTCCTCAGCTTCCATAGGAAAAAGAGTGACATTGGGCATTAAGTGTCGCTTTTTTGCAGGGGCCTTACACGCCAAGGTATTAGCAATCAACTTCTCAACAGTAGCCAGTCTAGAAGACACATCAGGCTGAGAATCCCCACTTGTATGCAACTCAGTAGGAGTGAGATTTAAGCTTGGGGGGGTAGGTGAAGTGATACGAAGTGCAGACCCAGCCACAGGAAGGCCAGATTGCAATGCAAGCACCTGCTCAGCATAGGGTACACAGACCCGCGCCTTGTCAGCGTCAGCATGAGGCTGCCCACACGCTACACACAGCCAGGCTTGTCCCGAAGGAACCCCGGTCACATTATCCTGAGATGCTTCCATATGGCGATTACAGCGGTGCTACAGGCCGATAGGGATTAACGCTATAAAGCAACCCTGGATGCCCCAATAGCCCGCTAGGGAGTGGGAGTAAATACACTAGGCCTATACAAGTTAGCAAATTAAGAGGGCCGGGAGAAGCCAATGGATTCGCCTGCCTGAAAGACATAATAAAAAGGGGGCCGTAAGCAGACAGTATTAAAAAATACAACTCTGTGAAGTACTCACCTGTAGAGTTGGTATTATATGCAGACAGCACGTCCTGCTCCAGACATAGTCCTTACATGCGGGTATACCTCCGCCTTCAGCGCCGTGCACTGCAGAATCATGAAGAAAACAAGCTCCTCCCGGCCCTACATATACCGAGGGACCTCCCACGAATCCCCAGCATTAACAAGCAGTGAGAGAAGAAGCCAGGAGGAAACAACCACCCAGAGACTGGCAATAATATCCAAGATAATAATCACCACACAGGGGATCCAGAACAAGGTGAATCAGGGTGGGGTGGAGCAGGACGTGCTGTCTGCATATAATACCAACTCTACAGGTGAGTACTGTATTATTGTATTATTCTAAGCAGACAGCACGTCCTGCTCCAGAGATAGTCCTTACATGTGGGACATCCAATAGCAGTGTCCATAAGTAGGGTGGGATCCCCATGAAAAAAGGCACAGCCAACCAGAACAGCGCTACCGCCTGTAACCTTGCTACCAGGAGCAACTAGAGCAAAGCTCTTACTTAACTTATGAGGCCTAACAAGGCTAATGAAACACGAGCAGAGAACTAGTCAGCCTGCTCAACAACCAAGTGCATAAGGCCCAAACAGAGCACCGGTAAAAGAAATCCAAACCAAGAGAGGAGAATTAATCTCCCTTAACAAACAGGCCAGAATAACGGCCTAACCATGCTACTAACGATAACAGGGTAGCCATGGCAACCATAGAACCTTTCCCATCAGGGAATACGAACCCTGGTCTCGGAGAGACCAACGTAATACTACACACGAGCTAACGAGGCTCCTCAAGAGCCAAAATGATAATCAAGAGCTCAGAAGGACAATCAGCCAAGCGAGACCAGTCCAACCGGCTTCCCATGTTCATGGGAGTAACCAGATCCTGCTGCAGGAAGGATGGGGACGTCTTTAAGCCCGACGGGCATAGCCCCAACCCTGGACAGGAAGCAGTCCAGAGGCTTCCCAATGCCTATTGAGGGATACAGATCCCTTTTAAGTTCAGAGTAAGCAGAACACCAGTCCAAGGACCCTAGGTTCTGGAATAGAGAAGAATAGCAACCCTCCGCCTGGACTCAAGCTTGGTGCAAGGCAGACACATCCTCACCAAGACGGTGTACAGATATAAAAAAGCTGTAAAATGTAAAAAAAAGGACTAGGCTAAGAGAGCCGTCTCCTATGACACGCCTCAGACTGAGGCACCCGCCCCGAAAGAGTCGTCTGAGGCAGGGAACAGTTCAGACAAGAACCTGAATAAGACCCAGGGAAAAACCTTTAGCAGGGCAACAGGATAAGCAACCTCCCCCTCAAGGGAGCTTAGAATTCTCTGGGGAATGCGCCTGAGCCACCCCTGAGGAATGCTCAACGCCGAAGCTTGAAACTAGTCTCTACAGAGGACAAACGGGGCGAGCCCTGGAGCCTCTCAAGGAACTGAGTTGGAGGACCAACTCCCGCCATGCCATAAGGACTCTGGTACCCATGTAAGACCTCATTCCACAGGGAACAGGGAGCTAGTCCCAGCCATCCAACTAGGGCGCCAACTCCCACCATAGCTGGTGGCAAAGGGAGAAGAATAACAAAGGGAGGGATCTAGACCCAACCCTCCAAGGGGAAGAGACACCCAGAGGGAACATTTCTGATAGGGTGAATAGCGATCGTCCAAACCCTGTGAAGGGAATGACGTACTAAGGAACCTGACTAGGCATAACAGCCCACAAGAGAGGGCACACAGTACAACTGTCTCCAGCAGAAAATGCGAACCAAACCACACAGGCCACTCAATGCCCCCAGTGCAACAGTTCACCCTTGCCACAGCAAGCCTGTGCAGAACCCCACCTAACAAGGTGTAAGAAGGGTCAGACAAAGGGTAGAATACCCGTACAAAAAAAGGCCAGACTAGGTCACCATGACCAAGGCCAGAGAGTCCTGGGACAATCACCCAGGGCAACGCATTAGGACCTTAACCCGGACAGAGTCTCTGTAACAGTCACGGGGCCACGGCCCCAACCAGTCGGCTCATTGAGACACTAGGGTAGGCTCTCCCAGCACAGTAGTACAGCCAATGAGCCAATACCAATGAAGCGCAAGGAGTGTAAAAACCTCCACTAGATCAGAACCAGACCCTACAAGATGGGTCAACCCGTTCCGAGACCTTTTTCCCATAAAGCTGGGACAGGCCACTGACCAAACAGACCAAGAGTCCTCAAGAGACAAGTCCTAAGGGAAACAGGCCAGCAAGCCAGGGCCCATCAAGGCACAACATGAAGACCTACCAATGTTATGAAAATGGGCCCCCCTAAAGGGGCCCCCCTTAGGTACCTCGGGGAAATCCATAAGGAATAGAACCCCTTTAGTGACCCTGTCAGACGTGGTCCCCATGGCGACCATCTACAGGGATAGCAAGAAGGAAGTGATGTCCATCGACAACATCCATGAGTAGACCAACCAGAAGGGACCCCCAAGAAAAACCGGGGGGAACGTACTGAACTATTTCCAGGGGTGTCGGAACCGATCCAGGATAAGTAACCCAAGGAGCCGCAGGCCCCAAGGACATCTGGGGAAAGGAACAGCCTCGGCCGCCAGCAATAGGCCCACCAGCCGCAAGGTGAATGTAATGAAACTACACAGGGGACAAGGCCCCCTCCATACCAAGGCACCCAATTCAGAAGGGAAGGTTAGACCTGGACCCATCGAAATGCCACCCCGTAGGGAGAGTAGGACTCAGATTACACCAAGCAATAGATGTGCCTAAGCACCAAACCAAGCGACTCCAAGAGAGCCCTAAGTCAATAGAAACTATTGCGGACAGCACCGGTGAATAAGCATGAAAGCGCTCCCATACTCGCCTTGGCGAGCCCTCTGGGAAAACAGGGGAGGGACCCCAGACAGGACCCTAATATATGGAATGGACCTGCAACACCGGCTGAACAAAAAGGACTAGGCGTCCAGGTGGAACAAGGGACCGAAGGGGAAAAGGATCCTCACAGGCATCAAGATGTTCACTTGACAAGGGCGACTGCGGCCCAACAGATGGATACCAAGTAGGCAGAGCCCGTGGATCCTAGATGCCAGGTCTAGAGCGCCTGATCTGGGCAGACTGCGTCATCCCTAGGAAAAGCAGAGTGAATGCAATTATCAGCCAAGGCCAACCTAAAAGAAGGCCCAGCCCCTCCAGGCCAAACTCTACCTGTGTCAAATCACTGAGGGAAACAACAGCGACTAGAATACCCCTGACTAATTCTGAAGGGAACTGCCTAGAACACTCCATTCTTTTAAGACCCGGCGTCCAGGTGGCCCATAACCTGAAATCGCCTGAACGAAGCATGGCATCCTGCCATAAGAGCCAAGTGCTGTGGCAGTTCCCTCGCCCGCGGGGCGAGGGCGTCCCTTCATGTTTGTGAGGTTTTGGCAGATTTTGGTTTTGACCTGCCAGAGGTCCCAGGGCGCTGCCTACCTCCCCTGGGACGAGCTTCCACTCCAAAAAGTTGGAAGCACACTTCTGGTTCTCGTTTAACAGAAACGTAAGGAGGGGGCGGGGAGTCCCTGCCCCTGGGCTGCCTGGTCGACGGTCTGCGCGAGGGCGCATTACCCTTTTTGCCAAAAAGGTCCAACCTGGCCCTGAATAAGCGACGTTCTCTAAAGGGAATACCAGTAAGAACCTTTTTAGTATCATTGTCAGCCCCCCACTGTCGCAGCCAAAGCAGGCGACGAATAGCCACCACAAGGGCCGAGGTTCTAGCACACATTTTAATGGTATCATCCATAGCTGAGAGGATAAATCTCACAAAAACGTCACAATCTGACAGTGCATTGAAGACCTCACAAGGGAGATCCTCCGGCTGCTGGTCAATTATCTTCCTGAACAGTGTCCTCGCGGCCACAGAGGTAACAGCCGCAGCAGAGACCGGGCGCAGAGTCGTCCCTACGCAAGAGAAGGCATGGGAGGCCAATCTGTCCATGCGCCGGTCCTCAGCATCCCGAAGGGTGCGAGAAGGGGAGGCCGCCATGAAGGGAGGGTTAACAACCCCAATGATTGGAGCATCCACCTCTGGGGGGAACTGACCATCTTTCGACCAAATCCTGGGGAAAGGGGTACTTCCAGTCCCAAACCCCCGGAACCCCTGTAAGTTTACAAGGAGATTCCCATTCCTTAGATATGAGATACTGGAAATGATCCTGCTCCAAAAATTCCAGGCATGGCGTCGCCGTGTGGAAACTCTTCCTCTTGGGCTTAGGAGACTCTCCCGGGGGAGAGATGGACAGCACTTCAAAAATCTTAATTAGTAACTCGTCAGTTTCACACAGGCCCCAGGACTCCGGGCCAGAACCGTCGCGGTTCCAAAACAACTCGTCTGGGGAACTGGACCCTGAGAACAGATCACCATCCTCAGACTGATCAAGATCCTGCATAGCGGCAGGTTCTTCGGTTTCAGTGGGAAACCTATAGCTAGGTGGCGTCAGGGATCGTTTCTTCCCGGCGCCCAAGCGCTCCGCCAAGCCCGACATAATTTGCTCCGCGGTGGGAAGCTTGCGTGGCACCACTTGCTGGTCATCCCCGCTCAAGTGCGACTCATCGGGAGTGAGATTCAAGTCCGGGGAGACAGGTGTATTGAAACGAGGTGCAGCTACTGGTAAACCTGATTGCAGGGCCAGCGCTTGTTCAGCACATGGTCCGCAGACCCGTGCTCTTTCAGCGTCAGCGTGGGGTTGTCTACACATGGTACACAGCCGGTCTTGTCCCCGCGGGACCCCGGACACCAAATTCTGAGATGCCTCCATATGGTGATTAATCTAGGAATATGCCAGTAGGGATTTATGCTGTAAGCAACCCTGGATGCCCCAATACCCGCTGGGAATGTGGGAGAATCTAAATATAACCCCGTGAGATATATATATATCAGGCCGGGAGAAGCCACTGGAAGCTTGGCGTCTGAAAGACATATGGAGAAGAGAGGGTGTCAGAACCATGCGCAGCACAAAAAGAGAAGAAAAGGAACGCCCGCGAGGGCACTTACAGCAACCAAGGGAGAGGGAGGATCATGACCACACGCGCGCGGGAAGACCGACAAAATGGCGCCAGCGAACCTTGAAGGGCGGGCCAGAGCTGTAGGCGACGCGGAAAGCGCCAAACCAGACCACGACCACCCCGCAGAGTGCGAAGATCTAAGCGCGAACAGGACAGGAAAAGAACAGAAATAGACGCCATGGCGTCGCAAGACAGAGCCGCCTGACGCGCCAAGTCACATATTTTAAAGGCGCTGCGGCCAACATAAAAATAATGTTTAAAGCGCGGCTCTGACCCCCGGAAAACCGATAGGGCTAAGGCAAGGCGTGTGATATGGCAAGCTTAGGCCAACGTACACAACCCCCCCCTCTTTTTTCCCCCCACTAACGGGGGGAACTAAGGAAGAAGGTGACCCAGCAATCTGGGTTCACCGCTACATGGGGCGTGGGGCAAGGTGTGGGAGGGGCATCCACTATGAGGCTCACCATTAGCCTAGACCGCCTACCCCATGGATGGGGATTGCGGTGGAGCATGGCTCCGTAAGCACACTAGGTGCCGCCTACCTTTACCCGACCAACGCAGCCCAGGCTGGGAGGCATGTTACTCACAAAAAGGACGGGTGGAAATAGTCCCGTATATGTCTAAAACACGTAAATGCAAAGCATCCATACCGACCCCCCCCCCCCCCCTTTTTCCCCCGAAAGGCTACCAGGAGAATGAGGGGGGGCCAGCGGCCACTTAAATAGGGCCCACCGATAGGCAAGGGCAAGGGGCAATAGTGCGGGAGGGGCATCCCATAGAGGCTCACCATAAGCCTAAACCGCCTACCCTTTGGTGGGGGATTGCGGTGGAGCAGCGCTCCTAAGCACCTAACAGCGGTGCTGCCTACCATCACCCGACCAGCGCAGCCAAGGCTGGGAGGCATATTACTAATGGAACGGGTGGGAATAGTCCTACAGGGCTGCAGGCTAATAGCCCCGCTCACCTGCGAGTAGAGAGAGCCATTTCTCGTCCTTCGCAGTCCAGACTGCAGAGAAAATCTGGGGATTTGTGGGAGGTCCCAGGGTATTTGAGGGGCCAGGAGGAGCCTATTTTCGATGTCTCTGCAGTCCAGCGCCATCTGGCGGAGTAATACCCGAGTGTAAGTATTCTTTCTGGAGCAGGACGTACTGTATACTAAGAATATTAATATATTTTAAGTTTTTAGTCACTTACTTATTATTCTTTCCCCCACTGGGCTGCAACTCTGTTCGGGACTTTAGGATGGGCGCCGCCATCTTGACTCAGAAGCATCACACTTACTGAGGAGAGGAGAGCGGGATAAAGTACAGGGGGGCGGGTTATAGCTGTGCTTTGCTCAGACAGAGCAGAGCTGGGGTCAGGAAAAGGTCAACAATCCCAGAATGCAGAGCAGCACAGTTAGAAGGCACTTCCTGTTTGCAGGCTACCTGATGTCCCATGAGCCGCCATCTTGGATGTTTAAAGGCTCATAACATGCAGTAGATGCAGGTAGAATGATTTTTAATGTGGGCAATCTGTATGTACAGGGTGTGGGAAACATATAAAATATGCTCTTATTCAGGGTGAAGGTCCGCTTTAAGAGCAAGCATTCTGTAAATATGCCAGAGGGGCAACAGAGAGGTGTCAACAGAGCCTTCATAATAAATCCATTCTGTTTCACCCGGCACTATACTCTTAGGCCCTTTCTTGGGGCTTTGCTTGAACTGTTAGCAATTATTCAATGGTTTCGATGGTTTCGATAGGCACAAGGGACATCCCAGGCAAAGTGTCAAATTAGTCTGCTTTTTGCTTGCCCCATGCTGACTGTCAGAAGTGGCATCTTTCAATCACGCAAATTTTATTTCCTGGATAAACCCTATTGAACTTGAACCAATTTGCTTACTTCATTATACTGGGTCCCCTCGATGAATTCACTTGAGGGGACTGAGACATTTAAACATATATGTGGCCATAAACTCCCACTGAGGAGGCATCAGAGAGAGAGCTCACTAGAGCGTATTAAGAAATATAAAAGCAAGCTGAATTAAAGATGCAACCCCTGATAGCCAGAACAAGCAGAGCAAAAAACAGGCTCATTTACCCTTTTGCCTGGAATGTCTCTTAAAGTGGACCAACACCCAGGGGGGATCGGCCCGGGAATCTATAAGATTCCCGGACCGATCAGATCCCTCCCCGCGGGGCATCCGAAATCGGGATGTCCCGCGGGGAGGAACCCCCCAGGAGGCCCACAATCCTTACCTTACCGGCGATCCAACGGCGCATGCGCGAGACGCGGCCGCGTCTCTCGCTTCCCTCTAGCAGGGCGTGCTCCCGCGCCGGCCGTTTTGTGAATGGCCGGCGCAGGCGCGCTCCCTGTTAGAGGGAAGCGAGAGACGCAGCCATGACATTGGCCGGACGAGGTCACGTGGGAGCGGGGAGAGGTGAGTTTTTGCGGCGATCGGGGGGATTTCACACAGCGGGGCACCCCCGATCGGGGTGCCCCATCTAAGTGGACCAACACCCAGGATAGTCAAAATCCTGGGTGTTGGTCCACTTTAAAGGAGCACTTTTGTGAAATTGTGTAATCCTAAAACTCCATATAAACACGTTGGCTAATGAGAGGAGTGGGTCACTTACACACCTCAACTGAATATAACTTCTTTCAAGCTTGTGGTTTATCTCCTGGTAGAAATAAAATCCAGGAGTGACAGAGCCTGTCATCCCTAAATCTTCTTCCTTCTACTAAAATAAAAAAACAAGCCTGGTTGGATATTTCTTGATGCTGGGTGTAGAAGTGTGACCCCCTCCTCCAGCACTCCACCATATTTATATGGATTTGTATCATTGAGCCATTTATCACAATATTGCTCTTTTAAAGTTTTTTTTCTTAACTTTGTTTTGTGTAGAGCTCTAAGTTACAATATAGAGACATTTAAAGTGAAACAAAACCCTGAATTTTGACTATCCTGGGTTATGTTCCGTCCCCAGGAATTGGCACCCTGAATTGGAATGCCTCACTTTGTGAAACCCCCCAGAGCGCCCAGAAAAAACACAACTTTTTTCAGGCCAACAGTGCATGTGCGGGCTCTTGTCCAATCAAAACCGTTTGCCGTGCATATGTAATGGTTGGCAAATAGCTCTATTTATAAGCAGGCCTTTGACAATCCGATCCGCAGTGGGTACATCCCCAGTAGTGCACATGCTCCCTATCTGAACGGCTGGGGGCTGGAGAGCATTCACATTTAGAAGATTGGGGGATGTGACCATCGGACATTTACTCCACCAAGGGCGCCAGGAAGCAGGCGCGTTCTCGGGTGCCCTACAGGGATTTCACACAGCGAGGCATCCCATTTCGGGATGCCCCCAGGGAAGGCCAGCGTAATCTTTTATATTTCCGGGCGTATAAAGGGGATATAAAGAAGGATAAAAAACACACAAGGTTTTGTTGACAATTGCCTACAGCTCACTCTAATTTCAGCGGTGAGTCACTATCTGGCTCCCTGTCTGACACTGTAAATAAATGAAGCTCTGCAGCAGATTTATATGGCTCCTCCTTTTTATAATTGAGGAAACATTCTGGCTAATGTTAGTCATAGGTTCTTAACGACAATTTTATGTGCATGGTTTACAAAATACTGCCTAGCTATTAAAACTAGAGCTTATTTAGTCTGTCAAGATTCATATGGTACTTTGACTATCCCACGGGATTTTGACTGCCCCATTGTGTCAAACCCCACAGATAGCCCAGAACAACTCACCTCTTCCCAGTCCTACGGTCCAATCAGAGCCATTTGCTGCGCATATTAAATGTTGGGCAAATGGCTCTTGTTTATGGCAACTGGATCGAGAGCAGGGGCTCCCTCCTCCAGCCTATCTGAATGGTTGTGGCAATCCTGATCGGGGAGGGCCATCTAAAAAATTCCAGAGCCGTGCCTTAGGGTTTTGTTGCGCTTTAAGTCAAAGCAAGTGCACTGCTTGTGTTATGCTTGAAAATGGCTCACTAATCTACAGACTGACTTTACATTCTTGATGGAATCTCTGAATTAAAGAAAGTGAAAGTCTTTGGGGGAGATAAAATGACACTATACTTGGAGGGAGAAGGACGGTAGTGTGTTTAAATTCATACATTTATATTTTATTCATTGAATAACATTTCTGTTTGTTTCACAAAGTATGTTCATAAACAGTTATCCAGCATTTATACATAAAAACAATAGCACATTGGTATACATTGAGGTGTAGCCAAAGTTGTATGGACCTGTGAGAGGCTTAAGCACCTCACTCCCTGATGCATTTCAACAATCTTTGCTTCATCAAAGGTGTACATAGGAGCTAGATCAGGTGTTGTTCTTCCTCGATATATCCAAGCTCGAGTTGTAGAGTTTGAGGGCTGGCATTTGTAGCAAGTTTAGGCCAGTTTTGTATCAAGTAAAATAAAGTTTGATCACAGTTCAGTAGCCATGGGGATTTAGAGGTGGCTTAGATGTGTTAAAGATGGTAGGCAGAGGTGGGCTCCTGTTAGAATTTATAGGGGCTGGTTTCTTAGGATAACAGGAAATGCCATTGTGGTTGGGGGGGGGGGGGGGAGGGTAAAAAGTCTGTGCCTGCATGGAGGTTATATATATGTAGAGCACTACTTGCTGCATAGCTGACACGCTAAGCAGTGCTCCACAAGGAATAGCTACACAGGCAGAGACTATGTACCAACCCCTTACATTTCGAACAGGAGCCCACCCCTGCTTGCCATCTATTGATATCTATAAACATACTTTGTGAAACAAGCAGAATATGTTTATTCAATGAATAAAATGTGAATGTACTCATTTCAACACACTACCTGACATCTCCTTCCAAGGTATAGGGTCATAAGGCCCAATTTTACCTCTCCAAAGACTTTCGAAAACTATAGCAATAAGAACATACAAACAATGGCCCTTTCAATAGAATTTGTTTTAATTATTCTGAATTAAAGCAGAAAAAATTATTCCCACACCAATTAGGGATGCTCCTCTGGAGACCTAATAAAACAGAGAATGGGTAGGTTTACTCTCCTATTCCGCACGCCATCTGGCCCCTGGGAGCCAATGGAGTTTCCCAAAAGTATTCAAGAAGGGTGGCACAGATACAGTTGCAACAGACCCAGGTATGCAGATATCTCGGTATAAATGCTCAGTTTAAACCTTCCGAGAGCTCTTTAACCAGGGGGGCATTCCAATTAAGCACAGACGAAGGGATAAAAGCAACCCAAAGGCTTTTTGTTTACCTTAGGTCAGCTTTAAGAAAGCTAGTCTAAAATTGAACATGAAGATTTTTTCATAAGATTCCAATATAAAACAAAAAAATAACCGAAGTATGATTTACCTTGAAGAAGATATAGGAGCAGCAACCAAAGAAAAATGACCTTTGAAGTAACTTGAAGCCACCATCTAAAGAAAAAGGGAAAAAATACAACCCGAACAATTCCTTTCCTTGTAAGAGACGTCCATGGGCTTTCTGGCTTTGCTTTAGCAAACGCAGACCCTTTAATAAAAGAAATAGACACTCAGCACATATGTATTTAAGAAACATTACATCCACCAAACTACAATCAGTGAAAACAGCTGTTCTGTTACTATTGTAATATCTTGCTAAAAATAGATAACCTAGAAAACAGCGTGGAAAACATGTCAATAAGGTCCTGCGGGATACAGATAGTTTGGTACAAATCCTTTAGATAAATGCGGTTAGCAAAAAGGGAAAAAAATTGTATCTTAAAATGTAAATCAAAAGTATAATCCAGTACTGCATAGAAAAGGCTTCAAATATGTCTAAGATACCTTGTGTGAGCAGTCTGTTCTACACAGCTGGTAAATACAGAGAAGCTGAAACAGGACAGCCGTCTGCTTTCTCTTTGTAGTGAAATGCCACTAAGTGGAAACAAAGAGCTTTGTCAAAATGACTTATGAACCAGCCCTGGACTGCTGGTCTGTATAGATTTTTTAAAACCAAACAATTTTATAATCAAAAATGTAAAGCTCAAATGGGCATAGACTTGATAAAATATCTATAAACTTTCCCAGGGCATACTTACTTCTCTGGTTTCTGAAGAATTTTCAAGCGGTCCAATACTCAAAGTGCCAATGCAACAAGATTAGAGACACTTTTGTAGTCCAATAACTGCAGCAGTCAGGCCAGCCTTGCTACCTTGGGGCAAAGGGAGCCCCAGGGCACAGCGTTCTGCTTTTTTGGGTCACAGGTATTCTACCAGGGACAGAGTCTGCAAGACCTTCAGGTTTTCCAGGTGTTTCATTGCTCTGGGTGTTGTGTGACCAGTTAAAAGATAGGAATATTTATTTCCATTGTCCATTTGGTTGAACAACAGCGGTCCCCCTGTGTGTAGCAAAGACTACCTCTTGCTAGAGATGGAGCTACACAGACTGCTTTGGGTCAGCCAGAGTAATCCTTCCGGGAGAAAGGTATTGACAAATGTCCTGACCCCTTGGTGAGGTGAGACCATTCCATTCAGGGCATTAGTGGCTCTCCTGTGAAGCCCGAGTGCCCCACTTATCTTAGTAGGGGCCAGCCCTTCCCTCCTGGTCAGGGCTAATCCTGGATGCCAGCCTTAGGGCCAGTGGGCAGGGCAGCATTGTTGGTGACTGTTGGGGATATGGGTCCTGATGAAATTAAAGTAGACCAAAACCGGCCCTGGAGTCCATGAGATAGGTAAAAACAGTGGCAAATAGCAGTGCAACCCAAACTGGGTGAAGGACCAAAACCAGTGAAAGTGAAAAAAGCAATTCTGTGAGTACTCAACTGTAGAATTGTTTTTGTTCTTGTTCTTGCATGGCACGGTCTGCTTCGGTATTCATAACAGTTGGGTTATTCCGCCACAAGGTGGCACAGTGTACTGCAGAAAAGCTGTGGAATCTCCTGGTCCCCTATAAAAACGGGATTAACCATAGAGTTCTCAGCGTAGACAAGCAGTGAGACAAGAAGCCGGGAGAGAATAAAGGTAAAAAATGTAAAGAACCCCAATTAACTTGGAACAATCACCATAAAGAGGCAACCAAGAATAACGATAACAAGGGTGGGTCGAAGCAGGCCGTGCCATGCAAGAACAAAAACAATTCTAGAGGTGAGTACTCACAGAATTGCTTTTTTCTTTATTGCATGGCACGGCCTGCTTCGGTATTCATAACAGTTGGGACATCCAAAAGCAGTGTCCAAAAACATGGTGGGATCCCCAATGAGTAACGGCCGGCAGTTCAAGTCACTACCGCCTGAAGCACCTTGCGACCAAAAGCAGCATCCGCTAAGGCCTTAACATCAACCTTGTAAAACTTAGAAAAAGTATGAACAGAAGACCAAGTAGTGGCCTTGCAAACTTGTTCAACAGAAGCTTGGTGCTGAAAAGTCCAAGAAGCACCAATAGCACGAGTGGAATGAGCAGTAATTCTAAAGGGAGGTTCCTTCCCCTTAGCAGAATAGGCTTGAACCACCGCCTGACAGATCCACTTGCTGATAGTGGATTTAGCCGGAGGCAAACCCTTCCTAGGTCCAGAAGTGAGAGCAAAAAGAGCATCAGATTTCCTGAAAGGCTCAGTAGCGACCAAATAAAACTTCAGAGCCCTGACCACATCCAGAGAATGCAGTGTCCGCTCCTTGGAATTAGCAGGATTAGGACACAATGAAGGCAAGACAATATCCTGATTAAGATGAAAGGCAGACACCTTAGGCAAGAAATCTGGCTTAAGCCAGAACACCACCTTATCCTGATGCCTCTCAAAATAAGAAGGTTTGATGGAAAGCGCCGCCAGCTCAGAAACTCGCCTTACAGAAGTGATAGTCACCAGAAAGGCTACCTTAAGAGTCAGAATGGGCAGAGCAGCCCCACGGATAGGCTCAAAGGGAGGACCCTGCAGAGCAGACAACACCAGATTCAAGTCCCAGACTGGTAGCATAGGCTTACGAGGTGGACGCGCATGAGTAACACCCTGGAAAAAAGTTTTAACCAACCGGTGGTTGGCAAAGGATCTTTGGAATAAAATTGCCAGAGCTGAAACATGGCCTTTGAGGCTACTTAGTTGAAGGCCAGAATCCAAACAATGTTGCAAAAATTCCAGGGAATGGAAAAAACCCGACAGGGAAGAGACTTGGACTCACACCAGGCAATGTAAGCATGCCAGACCCTGTAATAGATAAAGAACGAGGACTTTTTCCTAGCCCGAATCATGGAATCCACAACAGAGGCAGGCAACCCCTTCTCTGTCAAGATGTAGGTTTCAGCAGCCAAGCCATTAAAGCCAGCGTTTGTAAATTGGGATGGCGTAGCTGTCCCTGAGTGAGAAGACCTGGATCCCTGGGCAAGACGTACTGGTCTACTGCCAACTGCACGACATCTGCAAACCACACCCTTCTTGGCCAACAGGGGGCCACCAGGATGGCTGACACCCCATCCTGGGAAATCTTGCGCATGACCCTGCCCAGTAAAGGTAACGGAGGGAACACATAGGGAAGCCGAAACTCCTTCCAAGGCATTGACAGAGCATCCGTGGCGAAGGCCAGAGGATCCAGTGACAGGGAGACAAACCTGGGAAGTTTGTAATTGTGACGGGACGCAAACAGGTCCACATCGGGCTGACCCCAGCGGTGACACAGGGAGATAAACACCTGGTAGTTGAGGGACCATTCCCCCCGGACGAGAAGTCCCCCTGCTCAGGGAGTCCGCCACCTGGTTCTCCACCCCCGGAATGTATACCGCTGAGATGCAGGGGACATTCTGCTCCACCCAAGACAGTATCAGAGACACTTCCTTGAAGGCTCGCTTGCTCCGAGTCCCTCCCTGATGGTTGATGTAGGCAACCGCCGTCTGGTTGTCTGAGCGGATCTGAACAGCCCGACCCCGAAGGAGTGTGGTCAGGTGGGACAGAACCAACCTGATTGCCCTCAGCTCCAGGACATTGATGGGAGCATGGGCCTCCTGGGGGCCCCCAAGACCCAGGAACTGTAGGGACTTCCAAACCCCCCCCCAGCCCGTCAGACTGGCATCCGTGGTGACAGTCTCCCAGCACGGGGGCAGGAAGGTCCTGCCCACCAGAAGATTCCTTGAGTCCAGCCACCACGAAAGGGACTGCCTGGCGAGGGGAGACAGAGCAAATTCCTGATCCAAGGACACAGGGTCCCGATCCCAAACTGATAAGAGGTGCAACTGAAGAGGTCTCATGTGAAACTGAGCAAAGGGGACCGCCTCGAAGCAGGACACCATCAGGCCCACCAACTGCATCCCCAGACGGATGGAGGGATGAGGACACAAGAGCAGAGCCCGTGCCTGCTTCTGAAGGCCCCCCACCTTCTGCTGAGGAAGGAACACCTTGACCTGAGAGGTATCCAGTGTCATGCCCAGAAAGGACCTCACCAAGGACGGGGACAGTGAAGACTTGGGAAAATTGATCACCCAGCCGAAGGACTCCAGAGTGGAGATCACCACCTGGGTGTCCTGTTCAACCTGATGAAAGGACTGAGCAACAATGAGGATGTCGTCGAGGTAGGGAAGGATGCGAATGCCCCAGGTTAGTAGCAGAGCCATCACTCCCGCCAGCACCTTGGTGAACACCCGAGGCGCCGAGGTGATACCAAATGGTAAGGCCACAAACTGGTAATGCTGATCCTCCAGCACGAACCTCAGAAATCTCTGATGACCTGGGAAGATAGGCACATGAAGATAAGCATCCTTGATGTCCACGGTGGTCATGAAGTCCTGGCGAAGGGTACCGACAGCAGAGCGTAGCGTCTCCATGAGAAAATGTTGAATCTGACAAACTTGTTGAGGCCCTTCAAGTCCAAAATGGGTCTCAGAGAGCCATCCTTTTTTGGGTTTGGAATAGTACCCCTGACCCTGTTCTTGATGGGGGACCGGACAAATGACCCCTGACTCCAGCAGGCATTGAACCGCCGAAAGTAACCCTTAAGCTGACAGGGGGTTTAAAGACATCCGGGATCTGATGAAACTTGGGGGCGACCAGGCTGCAAACTATCTTGTGACCAGAGGACACCACCTCCTGAATCCACCGGTCTGAAACGTGGAGCCTCCAGACGTGAGCAAAGAGCCAAAGCCGTCCCCCCACCCAGATGGGTGAGGGCGCCTCCTCATGCCTGATGGGCCTTGGGAGGGGGTTTGGGCTTGGAACCCCAGGAGAGACCGCGACGTCCACAGGATCTGCCACGGCCCCAAGACTCTCTGCGGCTACCTGAGAAGAGGGAGCCATGACCTCCTCTGGGGGCACGAAGGGAGGGGAGGGAGACTGAGGTCCCCCAAAAAGGTCGGGGCTGTCTCCTACGCTGAGGCAGCCTGCCATCCTTGGCCAAAACATCAAGACGCTCACCAAAGAGCCGCAACCCCGCAAAGGGGAGCTCAGTGAGAGCCTTCTTAGCAGCAGCATCAGCTGCCCACTGACGTAACCAAACAGAGCGGCGCAAAGCCACAAAAAGTACAGAGGCCCTACCGCCCAGCCTCACAGCATCATCCAGGGCAGTAAGGATAAATACAACAAAATCAGAGCAAAGCAAGAGGGCCCTATAATCCTCCCTCCTCCTACCAGCCATAGCGCCATGACAGAGACGCTTGAGCAGTTTCTTAAGGGCAATAGCAGTAATGGCAGCAACACAGGCCGTGCGCAGTCCGGCCCCCACATGGCAGGCCAGCTGATCCATGCGCCGGTCCTCGCTGTCCTTCAGAGTGGTAGTGTCAGGGGAAGGCATAACCAAAGTATTAGACAGGCCTAGCACGGGAGCGTCCACCTCAGGGGGACAGGACCAACGCTTTACTAGATCAGCAGGAAAGGAATATCTCTTATCCAATCCCTTGGGCACAGCGGACAGCCTGTTAGGACGTTCCCACTCCCTAAGCACCATAGAAGTGAAATGGCCCTGCTCAGGGAACTCCAGACGCTGTTTACCAGGACGAAAAAGCTCACCCTGCTTTCTCTTAGCCACCTCAGGGGGAGCAATGTGCAAGATTTCAAAAATTTGTGACAGCAGATTGTCAGTGTCCTCAGGGTACCATGATTCCTCCCCGGACGCAGACCCAGGGTCACTAATGCAACCCTCCTGCTGGTCCCCAGAGGAGTCAGAATCCTGGAACAGTTCCCCTTCTTCTAGGGAATAAAGTCCCCCAGTAGCATCAAATTCCTCATACTCCTCAGTGGAGCGTGAGGGTGTGGAAGTCAGGTGCCGCTTCTTGCCAGAAGCCTTCCTAGGAATAGGCCCCGCAAAAGCTGCTTCTCAATGTTGGCCACACGAAGTGCCAGATCAGACTGTGACCCCCTGCTAGCATCCCCCTCACTGGGAGCTAATTGCAACAGTGGGGGGGT
Organism: Gastrophryne carolinensis; assembly: GCA_027917425.1. Classification (NCBI taxonomy): domain Eukaryota; kingdom Metazoa; phylum Chordata; class Amphibia; order Anura; family Microhylidae; genus Gastrophryne; species Gastrophryne carolinensis. Next base: position 236,684,829 of record CM051238.1, on the reverse strand, counting down.
AGGTGATGCCGAAGGGGGCGCAGAGCTGGGAAGCGATGCAGGCAAACCAAGCTGAAGCGCAAGGACACTTTGAGCGCACGGCACGCACACCGTGACAACATTGCTGATAGGGGATACCCCGCACATGGAACACAGCCGGGATTGCCCCGAAGGACCCCCCGAGCACGTTATCCCCAGAAGCCTCCATATGGTGATTAACACAGGCGCAATAGGCCAGCGCTGGGTAAAGGGTAATACAAAAGCCACCCGGGATGCCCTCCCACGGGATGCCCCCAGATCAGCAAAAAAGGGGGGGGGTGAGGGGGAGGAAAGAGTAGAGCCGGGAGAAAACCAAAACCCACTGGTACCCCGCCTGAAAGACATAAGTAAAAACGACACATGAGCATCCCGCAGCACATGGCCCACGAGACCAATTAAAAAAAACCCAAGGGGGACTCACGGACCAAGGACACCGCAGGGTCACCAAGGCATAGACCGCAGGATGAAGCGACACACCGGAGGAAACAGCACTGCAGCCTGGAAGGGAAAAAAACAGATGCGCAGCTAATCCAAAATGGTGCCGGCAGAGATACCTCAAGGGGCGGGCCGCGGGACGACGACGCAATACGAGTCATCCCCCGCCCCCCCCCGAAGAGCGCAAAAACGGCGCCCACATGACAAAGCAAGTACGCCACAGGTTATAGCGGCCACAGCCGCGGAGCGCAGTACAAAGCGGCGCGGCGGGCAAAGAACACCAAAAAACACACTGTAAACGCCAAAACACCACCAAAACACAAAGTCAGAGAGGGGGAGGGGGGAGAAAGACGAGAAAGCAGCGGCAAGTATCCAGGCCAGGAGGGGACCCCTGAAGGAAAAGAAGGGGACACAGTCCCCAAAACACTCGCCCCCCTCAGAAGCCAGGACAGGAACTCCGAATCCCTAGTATGCTCACCATAAAGCCTATGGCCGGCTACCCTTTGTGGAACAGGGTCTGCGGCTTGGAGCAGCGCTCCAGGAGCACTTGACCCTAGTGCTCTTCTACCCTCACCCGATCTGTTAGCCAAGGCTGGGAGGCAGTGAGGGTCCAGAAACGGGTGGAAGTAGACTTGCAGGGCCGCAGGCTTGTTTGCCCCGCTCACCTGCGCACAGAGAGAGAGAGCCATCTTCTATCTTCGCAGTTTCACTGCAGAGGAAACACTGGGGAACTCTATGGTTAATCCCGATTTTATAGGGGGCCGGGAGATGCCACAGCTCTTCTGCAGTACACTGCACCACCTTGTGGCGGAATAACCCAACTGTTATGAATACCGAAGCAGGTCGTGCCATGCAATAAAGAAAATCTTGGGTTTTGGACAATTTTAAGGTTGAATTTGCCTGCTTAGGAATCAGAAAAGAAAGCTAAAGGAATCAGTCCGAACAACACTGGCAAGGCTGCCAGAAGGCAGTACAACACAGAGACAGGCAAAGGGATAGTGTGAGCCGGGTAGCTTAGCTTCAGCTGTTCTAGTACGGTGTTAAGGATACAAGGTTTCTGCAGTCGGTCCTGCATGCAAGTCTATTTTTTAGTGCCATTCAAAAGGGACAGATTTCTGTTTTGGCAAATCCCCATCAGAAGGGTCATACAGTGTTTATTATCTTATTTGGTGAGACAACCTTATACACCTTTGCAGAAATTCCTTTATCAGCACTGGCATAGGAGTTTTTTTCTACTCACAATTGCTTCTGTTAGCAGAGTCTCTTGACTTGGAGGCACATGAGGCATTGTGACTCAGGCCTAGATTTTTGGTCTCATTTTATTGGGGGGGGGGGGGGGTCATCTTGCCAGTATTTTGTCTCCCATCTGCCAGAAAGGGCTTTGCACATGGGTAGATGTGTTTAGGGTAGTACATTCCATTTGGCCTGGAGAAAGCGTTTAAGAGCATGGAGACCTTTGTGACCACAGGAGGTACCTCATAAGGTGGGCACATTTTTATATAAATGGGCTATGTTGCATCAAACCAGGTGACCAGACACAGATAAAATATTTTACCTCCTTAGTACATAATACTGGATCCAGAAGAAGAAGCTTCAGTTAGTAGCAAGCAGTAGTAACCTTCAAAGAAAGCCCCTCTCTTCCAAGCATCACCTTTATAATGACATGTTGTAAACCAGAATACCACCCATTTTTCAAATGGATGTTGTTCCGAGCGAGGGGGGTGGGGTTAATGGCCAAGAGTGGAGTCCGATTCAGGAGAAAAAATGATTTTAAAAAGGCCTGATGGTAAGCTTAGAGCAAAGAAGTCTCAGCTATCATTGCATCATCACAGTCCTTGCCTGGTGACGAGGGTCTATTTACTGCCTTGCAGGTCTCCAATACTACTTTCAGTAAGTGTAGCACTTCATGTCCTCCCTTGAGACTCCATAAGGACAGAAAAGGAATTGTACTTGAAACCCCTGGTCCTGAATAAGTATATACAAAATGCCCTCCCCTATATCTAAATGAGATCTGACATTGGCATCTTAAAACAGGAGGGTGGGGACAAAATGACCTACTGATAACTGCAATTGCAGGGCTGAGAGACATGACAGTAAACACAAAAATCCTTGGGACAGAACTGGATGACTGAACACCCGTGCCACCTGCACCACAAAGTATGTCTCCTAGTGGCCCGCAACAAGCAACAGAAATACTAGTTACACACATAAGTGCAGACCAAAACAACGGCATCCAAAGGAAAGAAAGAGCGCTCTAGCCACTGCCACCATCTTCCTCCCGGCATGTCCCATAGGTGGTTGGCTGCTCAGCAAAAATACCATTTTGTGATTGCTCACCTTTAAAATGGGTATTATAAGTATGTTACACACCCCGCTTCCACTATTCATGACATATGGGTTATGGTCCAGTAGAGGGCGAACTTCTTCAGAGATGAAAGCAAAAAAGAAGCCCCTCCCGGTCCATAAATACCTGGGACCTCCCACACATTCCCCAGTATATGACAGCAGTAAGGGGAACAGGAAGAACTAATAAAACATTCTTAACAATAAAAGGTTCACCATATAAAGGATCCAGAATACTAAAGGGCGGGATGAAGAGGGGTGTGTGACATACTTATAATACCCATTTTAAAGGCGAGTAATCACAAAATGGTATTATTCCAAGTATGTCACACACCCCGCTTCCACTATTCATGACATATGGGACATCCAATAGCAGTGTCCGTCATGGGTGGGGATTCAAATACAGCAAAAAATGCACCATTTTAAACCACTGCAGCTTGCAGAACCTTGCGGCCAAAAACAGCATCCGCTGAGGCCCGCACATCAACCTTATAAAACTTTGAAAAAGTATGAACGGAAGACCAAGTAGCAGCCTTACAAACTTGTTCAACAGAAGCCTGGTGCTGAAAAGCCCAGGAAGCCCCAACAGCACGAGTAGAATGAGCAGTGATCTTAAAAGGAGGAACCCTCCCCTTAGCAGAATAGGCCCCAACAATGGCCTGGCGTATCCATTTACTAATGGTAGACTTGGCGGGCGCCAAACATTTTCTGGCCCCGGAAGGCACCACGAACAAGGCGTCCGTCTTACGAAAAGGAGAAGTAGCAACCAAATAGTACTTCACGCAACGAAATACATCCAAAGAGTGCAAAACCTTCTCCTTGTCATTGCTAGGCTTAGGACACAAGGAAGGGAGAACTACATCCTGATTGAGATGGAAGGCAGAAACCACCTTAGGAAGGAAATCTGGTTTAAAGCGAAAAACCACCTTATCCTGGTGTCTCTCAAAGTAAGGGGCCTGAATAGACAGAGCCGCCAACTCAGAGACACGCTGAACAGAGGTAATAGCCACCAAAAAGGCAACCTTTTGAGTGAGCTCAGACAGAGCCACATCCTGCATCGGTTCAAAAGGAGGCCCCTGGAGGGCCGAAAGCAAATTTAGGTCCCAAACGGGAACCAAAGACTTTCTAGGGGGCCGAACATGAGTGACCCCTTGGAAAAAAAGTCTTGACCAGATGATGCAAAGCGTCTTGTGAGCAGGAAATCCCCTAGTTTGGGTAACCTATTATCCCCCAGTTTTTTTAGCTCCTCAATTAAGGGAGAGAACACGTGGCTAGCCACACTGGGTTTTTTCCCCTGTGGCTGCCAGAGATGTGGAATGTGCAGATTCGTTGATAGAGGTAAACAATTTACATCTACTAGTACAGGAGAAAAGTTTACCATGAAGTCCCTTCTGAACTGTAACTCTAGTATGGTCATTTATTTGATCACTTGCTTACATTGTTCCATTCAATATGTGGGCTGTACTACCAGGAAGCTGAAAATAAGAATATCTGAACATCTACAAGGCTTTTCTAAACTTAATACCTCGAATATTTCTAATGTTGCCAAACATTTCAACTCAAATGATCAGGGAGAGGCGATTCGCCTGAAAATTAGCGCCATAGAAAAAGTCACCATGGGTCCCAGGGGTGGAGATATTAGACAGAAACTTTTAGCACGTGAAGCATTTTGGATTTACACCATGGGTACTCGATTTCCAAAGGGACTTAATCACAAGTGGGACATTTCATTTATAACAGATCGATGAGTCCCCCCCTTCTCTCAAATCTCTCCATTTCTCTTTTACATTGCGCGTCATATTCTTATAAAGCCATTTTCTTCTCCCCTTCTCTTTCCTTCTTCTGCTCTAGCAATAATACTGTTAATACTTTATACATTGGTTCATGATTCAGGTTATGAGTATGCCTTTTAGAATATATAAGATATCATAATCATTAGATTACAACATGGAAGTCATCTGTTATTTTTTATACGAATTATCACATGGGCAGGCATATTATGCTAATTGATTAATGTGTATATCTGTGTTCATTCATATGTGGTAATATTTGACTGTTTTGTCTAATGATTGTATATAATATTGGGCAATTCGCTCTCTAATCAGCTTTGTTAATTGCATGCCACATAGTTATTCATTTTTTTATAGAATATCATGTACTCATTTGCCCGTGCTCCCTGTGTCCCTGGTGCCGCGGTTCTCGGCCCCCTGCTTGATGCTCGTAGCGTTCCCGTTGCTATGGGGACCGCAAGTGCGTGCAGTGACGTGGACCCCATGACGCGCCAGCTTTCCTCCGACGGAGCGCGCGTCTCCTCCCAGTGACCTTTGTCCTGGTGTGTGTGACGCGCTCCCGTCGTGTCAGCTGACGCGCCCTCGGGTGACGCGCTCCCGTCGTGTCAGCTGCGCTGATTGGTGGACCACGTCGGCTGCCTGCAGGTGAGCTTCCGGCTGGCGAGTCCGGTGCGCGCGCCCGAGTGGGGGCTGCGATTGTGGCGCGAGAGTTGCACAGATGGTGTGAGGTAAGTGATGATAATTTAGTGGCCTATTTAAACGCAATTATAGATTGACTCACTTATCTATGAATAAGGACCCCCCTCTGTCCGAAACGCGTTAGCACGTGAGACTTTCTATCTCCATCGGGTTCTATTATTTGTTTTTAAAGCTGTCTTTTCTACTATGGGATGATTTTTATGGATTTTCATTAAAGTATTGAAATTTTTAAGGAGTGCTGACCAAATAGCATTTGTGAATTGCAAAGCAAAAGACCTTTGAAAAAAGACAGCCAGGGCAGAAACATGACCCTTCAAAGTACTGAGCTGGAACCCCAGATCCAGACCATGTTGTAGAAACTCCAAAACCCTGCAAGGTAAGGTCCTAGCCTCACACCAGTCAATATAGGACCTCCAAGTCCTATAGTAAATGGTAGAGGAAGACCTCTTCCTAGCTCTAATCAAGGTTTGAATAACTGCCTCAGACAAACCTTCCTCCCTCAGGGTGAAGGTCTCAGCAGCCACGCCGTCAAAGCAAGCGTTTGTAAATTGGGCTAACGTAGTTGACCCTGAGAGATCAGATCCGGAAACAGGGGCAGCCTGTACTGATCTACCGCCAATCTTACGACGTCTGCGAACCAAACCTGTCTTGGCCACCTTGGGGCCACCAGAATTGCTGGTGCCCCCTCTAGAGCCAACTTGCGCACTACCTTGCCTACCATGGAAAAGGGGGGAAACAGGTACAGAAACCCCAGATCCCTCCAGGCAAGGGACAAGGCATCCACTGCTAGGGCCAGAGGATCCTGAGACAGAGAAACAAAGGTTGGGAGCTTGTGATTGTGCCGAGAGGCAAAGAGATCCACCTCCGGAGTCCCCCACTTGTGACACAGGGCCCGAAATACCCTGTGGCTGAGAGACCATTCCCCTCGGCGAGAGAATCCCCTGCTCAGGGAGTCCGCCTCCGTGTTCTCCACTCCCGGAATGTACACTGCCGAGATGCAAGGAACATTGCCAGGAACGATCTGCCCCTTATCAGATTGCTTGATTCCAGCCACCACTTAAGGGACTGCCGAACCCTGGGAGACATCAGAAATGACTGATCCATGGACTGTGATCATCTGTCCCATTTCAGCAATAGATGGAGTTGTAGCGACCTCATGTGGAATTGAGCAAAGGGGACTGCCTCGAAGGAGGCCACCATCAAACCTACCAGAGTCATCCCTACCCGAATAGAAGGGTGAGGGTTGGTCAGGAGAACACGTATCAGATCCTGAACCCTCTGCACCTTTGGCTGAGGTAGGAACACTCTGGCCTGACTGGTATCCAGATTCATGCCCAGAAAGGAAATCTCCCTTGATGAGGAGAGAGAAGACTTGGGGTGGTTGATCACCCATCCTAACCTCTCCAGCGTCGTCCCCACCGTCCTGGTGTCCAGCTCCGCCTGGCAGAGGGAGGAAGCTGTAATGAGCAGGTCGTCCAGATACGGCACAATGCAAATGCCCTGGGCTCTGAGCAGGGCCATTATGCCCGCAAGAACCTTGGTAAACACCCTCGGTGCCGAGGTCAGCCCGAACGGGAGGGCCACAAACTGAAAATGCTGATCTCCGACCACAAACCTGAGAAATCTCTGTTGTGCCGGGAAAATTGGTACATGAAGATAAGCATCCTTGATGTCTATGGACGTCATGAAATCCCCCCTACAAAGGGAACCGATAGCTGAGCGGAGAGTCTCTTCTTGGTTCTGATGAACCTGTTGAGAAACTTCAAATCCAGAATGGGTCTTATGGAGCCATCCTTTTTGGGAACCGTGAAGAGATTGGAATAATGGCCCCGGCCTCTCTCTGAAAGAGGCACCGGGCATATGACCGCCATATCCAAGAGATTCTTCACAGCCAACCGGAGCCCCTGCGCCGCCCGAGAATCCGAAGGCACTCGAGACCTTAGGAATCTGGGAGGCCGGTACTCGAACTCCAGTTTGTACCCAGACGAGACCACTTCCAATATCCACTTGTCTGTGACCTCCTGGGCTCAGACCTGGAAGAAGAGCCGCAGCCGTCCCCCCACCCGCAAGGGTGAGGGCGCCTCCTCATTGTTGAACTGGCTTGGCAGCGGGCTTGGGCCTGGAACCCCAGGTAGAGTCTTGACAGGCACGTCCTCTACCTCTGTTCCAGGAATCACCTCTAAATCCAGAGTAGGCAAGACCTCTGCCCCCTCTGGCACCGCGAAAAGAAGGATTAAAGGAGCCTGCCCCCCGAAAGGAGCGACGCAGCTTCTTACGCTGAGGTAGCTTCCCACCCTTCGCCACAGAATCCAATTCGTCTCCAAACAGCTGCGTTCCCAAGAAGGGCAAAGCTGTAAGTGACTTACAGCATTGTCAGCCGCCCACTAACCGATCGGCGCATGGCCACCAACAAAGCCGAAGTTCTACTACATATGGTAATAGTGTCGTCCATAGCCGACAAAACAAAATTCATGAACAATTCACACCTCTTAAGGGTTGTGAATTCAACCCTGTCTGGGTTGAGCTGGGACCCATTTAACATGTCCCTAATCTAATACCTGGTAGCCACAGCCACGAGTGCCGATGCACAGACAGGCCGCAAGGCTGAATCCACACTGGCAAAAGCATGACATGCCATCTGATCAATGCGCTTGTCCTCGCCATCCTTAAGGGTAGTGGCGTCGGGAGTATGTACAACAGAGGTGTTGGACAATCCTAAGATGGGCGCATCGACCTCAGGAGGGAAGACCAGTGCTTCACCGCGTCAACCGGAAAGGGATACATCCTATCCCATCCCTGAGGAACACCGTGAAGCCGTCTCGGCTTCTCCCATTCTCTAAGAATCATGCTATCAAAATGATCCTTATTTGGGAACTCCAAGCGGGGCTTAGAGAACCCAAAGAATTCCCCCTTCTTCAGAGGGGCCTCCGCTGGTGGGGAAATATCCAGAACCTCTAACAGATGGGCCAGGACCTTGGGGGTATCAACAGCATGAGTATTTCACAGAATTGTATTTTTAAACCGTACCTTTTAGGAGATTAACAAATACAATTCTGTGAAATACACTTGGGTTATCCTCCGCCAGATGGCGCTGCACTGCAGAGACATGCAAAACAGGCTCCTCCCGGCCCCTCAAATACCCGGGGACCTCCCACAAATCCCCAGCATTGAAAAGCAGTGAACAGGAAACCGGGAGAATTTAACCACCCAAAAACTGGTAACCATAACAATGATGACAATCACCATACAGGGGATCCAGAATAATGCAACAACAGGGTGGGGTGGAGCAGGACGTAATGTATACTTATAATACCAAATCTACAGGTGAGTATTTCACAGAATTGTATTATTCTTAGTATACAGTACGTCCTGCTCCAGATAGATTACTTACACTTGGGACATCCAATAGCAGTGTCCATAAAGCAGGGTGGGATCCCCAATAAAAAAGGTAACAGCAGACAGTTTAAACCACTGCCGCCTGCAAAACCTTGCGGCCAAAAACAAAAAAAAGCTGAGGCCTGAACATCAACCTTGTAAAACTTTGAAAAGGTATGAACAGAAGACCAAGTAGCAGCCTTACAAACTTGTTCAACAAAGGCCTGGTGCTGGAAGGCCCAAGAGGCACCAATAGCACGAGTAGAAAGAGCAATAAGGCGAAGGGAGGATTCTTCCCCTTAGCAGAGTAGGCCTGAATCACAGCCTAACGAATCCACTTGCTGATAGAAGACTTAGCAGGAGCCAAACCCTTCCTAGGACCAGAAGGGTCCTAAAGAAATGTTGGAGGACTCCATCGCCCAAACAGAGACCTGAACCCTGAACCCTCAGATTAAAGATCTGATACTCTACCGACTGAGCTATCCGGGCTCTTCAGTGTTCCTGAAAGGTGCAGAAGCCACCAGATAGTACTTCAGAAACCTAACCACAACCAAAGAGTGCAAAACTCTCTCCTTAACATAGCTAGGGTTAGGGCACAAAGAAGGAAGAACAATATCCTGACTCAAATGAAAGGCAGACACTACCTTTATGCAGAAAATTAGGTTTAAACGAGACAACACCTTGTCCTAGTGCCTCGCAAAGTAGGGGGGCTGAATGGACAGCACCGCCAACTCAGACACACGCCTGACAGTGATAGCTACCAGAAACACAACCTTGAGCATAAGAGGCCAAGGCAGCATCCTGCACAGGTTCAAAGGGAGCACCCTGCAGGGCAGGCAAGACCAATTCCAAATCCCCAAAACAGGGACCATAGGTTGGCGTGGGGAACGCACCTGAGCAACCCCCTAAAAGCAGTCTTAAACAAGGAATGCTGAACAGAAGACATCTGAAAGAAGACAGACAGGGTAGAACCTGATCCTTCAATGTACTAAGTTAGAGCCAGACTCCAACCCATGCATTAAAGCTCCAGAACCCTGGAAACTGAGAACATCCAACAGGGAAGAGACCAAGACTCAACAAGTCAATGTAGGTACGCCATACCTTATAACAGATGGAAGAAGAAGACATCTACCTAGCCTTCACCATGGACTCAACCATCGAGGTAGACAAATCGTTCTCCATCAAGATGGAGGATTCAGCAGTCAGGCAGTCAAGGCCAGAGTTTGTAATTGAGATGGCGTAAGGGGTCCTAAGTGAGCAGATCTGGCGCTCCAGGCAGAAAGCACTGATCTACTGCCATCTGCACCACATCTGCTAACCACATTCTTCTTGGCCACCTGAGGCCACCAGAACCACTGGCACCCCTTCCAGAGCAACTAGCGTAGAACCCTGCCTAGCAGGGGGAATGTAGAAAAGACACACGAACTGAATGTCCTGCCATGACATTACTAAGGCATCCATGGGCACGGTCAGAGGATCCTGGGACAGGGAGACAAAGGCCGGGAGCTTGTGATTGTGACGGAACGCAAGCAGATCCACATCAGGTTGGTCCCAACGGTGATACAGAGATTGGAAAACCCTGTTGCAGGTGGACCCCCTCCCCCGGAATGTACAACACTGAAATGCAGGGACCATTGGTCTCCACCCAGATCAGAATCTGAGACACCTCCTGGAGGACCCTCTTGCTCCGGGTCCCTCCCTGATGATTGATGTAGGCAACTGCCATCAAAGTGACCGTGCGCCCCTGAACAGGCAGGCCCTGAATAGAGTAGACAAACGAACCAGAACTAACCTGATCGCTTACAGCTTCAATACATTGATAGGTGAATGGGCCTCCTAAGGGCCCCACCTCCCCTGGAACCGCAGGGACCTCCAGAAGAGCCCCCCCAACCTGATAGACTGGCATCCGTGGTGACCGTCTCCCAGGAAGGAGCAAAAAGGTTCCACCCCCCAATAGGTTCCTTGAGTCCATCCACTACAAGAGGGACCTCCTCACCGGGGGGGAAGACACCCAGACCTTGTCCAGGGATGCTGGGTCCTTGTACATAGGAGAAGTTGCAGAAGCCCCAAGAGGGACTGAACACAAGGGGCCGCTTCGAAGCACGCCACCATCGGGCCCACCAGCTGCATCCCCTACCTGGTGAAGGGACGGGGACAGTTAGAAGGAACTGAACCTGTGTAAACAGATTGACCACCTTCTGCTGAGGAAGGAATATCCTTGCCTGAACTGTGTCCAGATTCATTCCTAGGAATGAAGTTACCAAGGAAGGGAACAGTGAGGACTTGGGGTGGCTGACCACCCATCCAGACGACTCCAGAATGGACACCACCAGCTGAGTATACAACTTGCCAGATGTAGAGACTGGGAAGTGATGAGGACGTCCATGTAGTGCAGCACGCGGACGCCCCTTGGCCTCATCAGAGACATCACCCCCACCAGAACCTTGGTGAGTACTCTGGGAGCTGAAGAGAGGCCCGAAGGCAAGGCCACAAATTGGCAGTGTTGATCTTCCCACGTGGATCTGCGGAATCTTGGTGTCCTGAAAACACAAGGATGTGAAGGAAAGCATCTTTGATATCCACAAACGGCATGAAGCCCCCGGTCGCAGGGAGCAGATGGCCGAGCGCAGAGTTCCCATGAGGAAAGCGCCTGTACTTGACAAATTTGCTGAAGATCTGTAAATCCAGAACGGACCAGACTGACCCATCTGTTTTGGGAGCTGTGAAAGGGTTGGTGTAGGGTACCTTGCCTCTGTCTGTTAAGGGAAATCTGCAAATGACCCCCAGACCTAGCAGGCCCAGCACGGCCTGCGCCAGCACCTGAGCAGAAACAGGGACCAGGAGTACCCGGGACCCGGTAATCATAGGGGGGGGGGGGGGGGGTGGCGGCACAGCAAACACCATCTTGTAGCCGGAGGACACTACCTCCTAAAGCCACCGGTCTGAGGCGTGGTGCCTCCAGACTTAAGCAAGGTGCCGCAGCCGTCCCCTCACCCCGGCAGGTGAGGGCGCCCCATCATGCTTGAGGGGACTTGGGAGAGGATTTGAGCATAGCCCCCCCAGAGGAGCAAGGGTGTTGTCTTCTGCTCCTGGGACAGGGAGTTGCGCGAGCCCCCACGAAGGACGCCCCTGGTTCCTGTTTAACACCATGGTGGGGGGTGGAAGGGGGGCCCTGGCCCCCGAAGGGCCCGAGACAGCCGTCTACGCTGGGGTAACTTACCTCTCTTACCAAACAGGTCTAGGCGGGCCCCAAACAGATGCAGCCCTTTAAAGGGGAGCACGGTAAGGGCCTTCTTCGCAGCATTGTCATCACCCCAATGTCGCAGCCAGAGCAAGCGACGTATAGCCACCACAAGGGCGGAAGTTCTTGCACACATTCTAATGGTGTAATCCAATGCTAATAGGATAAATTTTACAAACACATCACAATTGGAGAGTGCATTAAACACATCCCAAGGGAGATCATCAGGGGCACGATCGAGCATTTTTTCTGATGAGGGTTCTAGTGGCCACAGCAGTAATGGCAGAGGCACAGACCGGGCGTAGCGCCGTCCCCGCACATGCAAAGGCGTGGGAGGCCAGCAGGTCAATATGCCGGTCCTCAGCATCCCGAAGGGTAGTATAGTCGGGGGGGGGGGGGTGCAAGAAAGGGGTGTTAGATGGCCCTATGATCGGGACATCCACCTCAGGGGGGGAATGACCAACATTTACCCACGTCAGGTGGAAAGGGATACTTCCTATCCCAATCTCCTGGAACCCCTGGAAGTTTACTGGGGCACTCCCATTCCTTGAGCACAAGGGTATGGAAATGTGCCTGCTCTAGAAATTCCAAGCGTGATGATGCTGTATGGAAACGCTCCCCTCTTTGCCTCGGAGCCTCACCAGGGGGAGAGATAGACAGAACCTCAAAGATCTGGATCAATAATCTGTCAGTGTCATCCTGGACCCAGGGATCAGGGCCAGAGTCTTCATGGCCCTCCGGTCTCTCATCAGATGAGCCTGAGTCAGAAAAGAGCTCTCCATCAGAAGGGGTATAGCCACACATTCATAAACTCCTCAGTTCCCATAGGGAAAGCAGTAACATTAGGAGCCAAGTGCCGCTTCTTACCAGGGCACTTACGCGCTAAAGACCTCGCAATAATCTGTTCAGCCGTAGGCAGTCTAGGAGACAATTCAGGCTGAGAATCCCCACTTGTGTGCGACTCAGCAGGAGTGAGATTTACGCCTGGGGGAGTAGGTGAAGTGAGATGAGGTGCAGCCACTGGCAGGCCAGATTGCAAAGCCAGCGCTTGCTCAGCACAGGGTACGCAGACCCATACCTTGTCAGCATCAGCATGAGGTTGTCCACACGCCATACACCGCCGGTCTTGTCCCAAGGGGACCCCGGTCACATTATGCTTAGATACGTCCATATGGTGATTATTAGGCACAATATGCCAGTAGGGATTGACGCTATAAAGCAACCCTGGATGCCCCAATGACCCGCTAGGGAGTGGGAGTAAATTTACAAGGCCCGCTATCAATTACACCGGGCCGGGAGAAGCCAATGGATTCACCCTCTAAAAGACACAATGAGAAGAAGGGTGTCAGAACCGAAACACACTACAGTGAAATATAAAGCCGCCCACGAGGGCACTTACGGACCACGGTAAGTAAGAACGTCACACACACACATGCGCGCGACCAGACAATATGGCTCTGAGAACCTTGAAGAGCGGGCCAGCGCGAGCCGTGACACGAGGCGTGCCATGCCAGGCCCCGCCTCCCCGAAGAGCGGGAAGTCCAACAGACAAGCAGCCAATGAGGACACAGAAGCATCTGAGGTAACGCCGCTGCCCGGCGCGGAACATCCAATGAAGGAAAAAGCGTGTGCGCGCGCGGCCTTAACAGTGTAAAAAGACAAGTCAGCTTGGCGGTTGACACCACATATACCATGTAAACACAGTACACGGACATCCACACCCCCCCCCTTCTCTTCCTCTCGAGGGCTACTGGGAGAATGAGGGAGGATAGCGGCCCTTTGTACAGGGCCCACTGCTACCGGGGCATGGGACAATAATGCGGGAGGGGCATCCCATAAGGCTCACCATCAGCCTATACCGCCTACCCTTTGGTGGGGGACTGCGGTGGAGCAACGCTCCTTAAGCACACACGGTGCTGCCTACCTTCACCCGATCAGCGCAGCCCAGGCTGGGAGGCACATCACATCAAGGACGGGTGGGAATAGTCCAACAGGGCCGCAGGCTTTAATAGCCCCGCTCACCTGCGACAGAGTGATAATTTCATGTCTCCGCAGTCAGCACTGCAGAGTAATCTGGGGATTTGTGGGAGGTCCTCGGGTATTTGAAGGGCCGGGAGGAGCCTGTTTTGCATGTCTCTGCAGTGCAGCGCCATCTGGCGGAGGATAACCCAGGTGTAAGTAATCTATCTGGAGCAGGACGTACTGTATACTAAGAATACATAAGCTCCCTCTGCCAGAGACTTTTCCGTTGCTGTGGCATAACCCATTCATATCTGAATTATGGATGCCTAGGCCTCTACCAGGGCGAATGGGAATTCCATAGAAGACACATCCCCAGTCTTATAGTGACGTCACTACAATAGTGTGGTCAGGTCTTTTAGCCTCTATTATGTTGACAAAGCTGTGTTCTGGCTGCCTTCATCAAGTAGGATGTACTGCCTAGGTCAGGACAGAGCCCCAAGTAACGTGGAATATACATTTAACCCGAACAGGCCCAAAAGTGCCTATCCTCATGTTTAGGCATTGCTTTAGCCTACGTTTATTTGATTTGTCTTCTACAACAAAATGATTTTATGGTGCATCCTAACAAACACTTTTTTGTCACCTTTGCTCCTTTGGAGTCCTTTTTCCATTAGTGCCCAATACATTATGCACTTTATAACATTACCATGGTGGGTATTATGGACAAGGAGACCTGGCATTTAGAATACATATAAAGGCTTCTTAGGGAAAGGAGGGAATGAACGTCCTCCAGTAAGTCAAAGTAGATCTAGAGAGTGTCAAGCACCAGAATAAACAAGAACGACATACACCAGTAAGTCAGGTTATGTTGCCTGTGCATGTGATGTTTATGCAAGCTTGCTTTGAGTGCTTACATGCACACTCAACTCACGTGTGCAGTGAACACATGTCTAAACATAGTACTGTCAAATCATTCAACCTAGATGTGCTGGGTCACAAAAGTACATTAGTGGAAGCCAGAGGAAAACAAAACCTAAGATTCCATACACCGTTTTTATCTGAAATGATCTGCTTTCAATATTCTTACTTCAGCACATACCTCATGGCTGGCTACTCCGGTTACAGCCAGCACCCATACCTCTCATCAGTGCGGGAGCATGCGGCAGCATACCTCCTCACTGGCCAGCAATGCTAAACCCCTTTGGATCAGCATAATCAGTCTTCCAGTAGAGGCGTAATTATAGGTAGTGCAACTGCACCAGAGCCAAGGATGCCCCATCATTTTTGCTCCTCCGCCTTATTTATCTTATTTGTGCTGACTTAGCATAATTTAGAGAAAGTAAGCACCATTCGTCTCTGCTGTGTTAGTTGTCTAGCTGCATCCAACCGAGTTATAAGACAAAAAATACAATTCTGTGATTACTCACCTGTAGAATTGGTATTATGAGTATACAGTACGTCCTGCTCCAAATCTAATACTTACAGTTGGGATATACTCCGCCAGATGGCGCTGGACTGCAGAGACATCGAAAATAGGTTACTCCCGGCCCCTCAAAAACCCAGGGACCTCCCACAAATCCCCAGCATTGAAAAGCAGTTAAGGAGAAGCCGGGAGCATTAAACAATCCAAACTATCAACTATAACAATGATAACAATCACCATACAGGGGATCCAAGAAAATGCAAACCAAGGGTGGGTTGGAGCAGGACGTACTGTATACTCATAATACCAATTCTACAGGTGAGTAATCACAGAATTGTATTATTCTTAGTATACAGTACGTCCTGCTCCTAATCTAATACTTACAGTTGGGACATCCAATAGCAGTGTCCATAAAGTAGGGTGGGATCCCCAAGAAAAATTAGCAGCAGGCAGTTTAAACCACTGCTGCCTGTAAAACCTTGCGGCCAAAAACAGCATCAGCTGAGGCCCTAACATCAACCTTGTAAAACTTTGAAAAGGTATGAACAGAAGACCAAGTAGCGGCCTTGCAAACTTGTTCAACAGAAGCCTGGTGCTGAAAAGCCCAAGAGGCACCAATAGCACGAGTGGAGTGAGCAGTAAGGCGGAAGGGAGGATTCTTCCCCTTAGCAGAGTAGGCCTGAAGCACAGCCTGATTGATCCATTTGCCGATAGTAGACTTGGCAGGAGCCAAACCCTTCCTAGGACCAGAAGGGACCACAAAAAGGAGCATCAGTTTTCCTGAAAGGTGCAGTAGCCACCAGATAGTACTTCAGATACCTAACCACATCCAAAGAGTGCAAAACCCTCTCCTTAGCATTGCTAGGATTAGGGCACAAAGAAGGAAGAACCATATCCTGATTCAAATGAAAGGCAGACACTACCTTAGGCAGAAAATCAGGTTTGAAACAAAACACCACCTTGTCCTGGTGCCTCTCATAGTAGGGGGGCTGAATGGACAGCGCCGCCAACTCAGACACACGCCTGACAGAAGTGATAGCCACCAGAAACACAACCTTGAGCGTAAGAATGGCCAAGGCAGCATCCTGCACAGGTTCAAAGGGAGCACCCTGCAAGGCTGACAGAACCAAGTTCAAATCCCAAACAGGCACCATAGGTTTACATGGGGGACGCACATGAGTGACCCCTGATCAGAGGGTGCTGAGCAAAGGACTTCTGGAAAAAAATAGCCAGGGCAGACACCTGACCCTTCAGAGTACTGAGTTGGAGCCCCATCTCCAACCCATACTGCAGGAACTCCAGAATCCTGGGAATAGAGAACACACGACAGGGAAGAGACCTAGACTCACACCAGTCAATTTAGGCACGCCAAACCCTGTAATAAATGGAAGAGGAAGACTTCTTCCTAGCTTTAATCAAAGTATCCACAACGGAGGAAGACAGCCCCTTCTCCATCAAGATGGAAGTTTCAGCAGCCAAGCCGTCAAAGCCAGAGTTTGTAAATTGGGATGGCGTAGTGAGCCCTGAGTGATCAGATCTGGTACCAAGGGCAGAGCGTATTGATCTACTGCCAGCTGTACCACGTCTGCGAACCACACTCTTCTTGGCCACCTGGGGGCCACCAGAATTGCTGGCACCCCCTCCAGAGCAATCTTGCGCAGAACCCTGTCCAGCAGGGGAATTGGGGGGGGGGGGGGGGGGGGGGGAGACATACAGGAACTGAAAGATGACATTGCTAGAGCATCCGAGGTCAGAGCCAGAGGATCCCTGGACAGAGAGACAAAAGCTGGAAGCTTGTGATTGTGGCGGGACGCAAACAGATCCACATCTGGTTGGCCCCAACGGTGACACAGAGATTGAAACACCCTGCTGCATAGGGACCATTCTCCCTGGCGAGAGGTTCCCCTGCTCAGAGAGTCCGCCAGGTGATTTTCCACCCCCGGGATGTACACAGCTGAAATGCAGGGGACATTGGCCTCCGCTCAAGTCAGGAATCCGAGACGCTTCCTGGAGGGCCCCCTTGCCTGATAATTGATGTAGGCAACTGCCATCTGGTTGTCCGAGCGCACCTGAACAGGCAGGCCCTGAAGATGAGTAGTCAAGCGAGCCAGAACTCACCTGATCGCTCGCAGCTCCAAGACATTGATAGGAGTTTGGGCCTCCTGAGGGCCCCACCTCCCCTGGAACCGCAGGGACTTCCAGAAACCCCCCCAACCTGACAGACTGGCATCCGTGGTGACCGTCTCCCAGGAAGGGGCAAGAAAGGATCTGCGCCCCAACAGGTTCCTTGAGTCCATCCACCACAAGAGGGACCTCCTGACCAGGGGGGAGAGCACACAGACCCTGTCCAGGGATGCTGGGTCCTTGTCCCATACAGACAATAGGTGAAGTTGCAGAGGCCTCAAGTGGAACTGAGCATAAGGGACCGCTTCGAAGCACACCACCATCAGGCCCACCAGCTGCATCCCCTGCCTGATGGAGGGATGGGGACAAGCTAGGAGGGACTGAGCCTGTGCAATCAGACTGTCCACCTTCTGCTGAGGAAGAAAGATCCTTGCCTGAACTGTATCCAGATTCATTCCTAGGAATCGAATTACCAAGGAAGGGGACAGTGAGGACTTGGGGTGGTTGATCACCCATCCAAATGACTCCAGAGTGGACACCACCAGCTGAGTATCTAACTCTGCCTGATGTAGAGACTGGGAAGCGATGAGGATGTCGTCCAGATAGGGAAGCACGCGGACGCCCTGACATCTGAGCAGAGACATCACACCAGTCAGCACCTTGGTGAACACCCTGGGAGCTGAAGTGAGGCCGAAGGGCAAGGCTACAAATTGGTAGTGTTGATCCATCAGAGCGAACCTGAGGAACCTTTGATAACCTGGGAACACAGGAATATGAAGGTAAGCATCTTTGATGTCCACAGAAGTCATGAAATCCCCTTGGCGCAGGGAACTGATGGCAGAGCGCAGAGCCTCCATGCGAAAGCGCTTGCCCCTGACAAACTTGTTGAGAATCTTTAAGTCCAGGATGGGCCTGACAGAACCATCCTTTTTGGGTACTGTGAATAGGTTGGAATAAAAGCCCTTGCCTTTTTCTCTTAAAGGGACCTGGCAGATGACCCCCAGCTCCAGGAGGCCTTGCACTGCTTGCAGTAGCTCCTGAGCTGACACAAGGTCCTGAGGAATCCGGGATCTGATGAATCTTGGAGGGGGACAAGCAGCAAACTCCAACTTGTAACCGGAGGACACTACCTCCTGAATCCACCGGTCTGAGACATGAAGCCTCCAGACGTGAGCGAAGTGCTGCAGCCGTCCCCCCACCCGGATGGGTGAGGGCGCCCCATCATGCCTGAGGGGGCTTGAGAGAGGATTTAGCTTTGGGACCCCAGGAGGAGCCAGGACGTCCACGTCCTCTGCCTCTACCCCAGAAATCTCCCCGGGCCCCAGGGAAGGACACCCCCCTTCCCTGTCTTGCACCGCGGTAAGGGGAGGAGAAGGAACCCTGACCCCGAAAGGGCTGAGGTTGCCGCCTGCGCTGGGGTAACCTTCCTCCCTTAGCAAAAAGGTCCAGGCGGTCTACAAACAGACGCAGTCCTTTAACCCTTTAAGTGCCAGCCTACCTGGAGTTTTTGTTACGCTTTGTTGCCAGACCATTTTTCACTATTTTGCACTATGCATGTCAAACCATTTTTCACTATTTTGCACTATGCATGTTCAACTGTGATTTTTGAAGGGATTTCCAGGGATTTTCCAGGAAAATTATATATTGTTTTTTTCAGCAGTCTGGGCTTTAACATAAAATGTCTTGTTTGTCATTTGTCAAGTGTATTCTTAATATTTTGGGGTGAAATATGTGAAAAACATTTAAAAAAAAATACATTTTTTACAATTTGTAGTGTTTTTTTGTAATAAAAAATTCAAGTTTGTCAATAAAATCTTATTGCGTGTGAAATCCCAATTTTTCCCGGTTACAACGGTACCACATATGTTGGTAGACACCCCCAAAGACTCCCCCAAACTGAAACAGCACTTTAAGAGATTTTTAGATCAAATACAGCTATGCTAAGCGCTATGTGCACCTTGCAGTTTTTTAATAAAAACAACCCTTAACATTTGAAATACCCCCTCCACAGATTTCTGGAAGTTCTCCCTCAATGTATTCTTTGGTTACACAGAGCTTCCCTAAAAAGGATTAAAAAAAAGCAGGATCAAAGCCACATTTTCCTAAAAAAAACTATAACAAGAAAAAACAAGTTAATCTGAAAAAGCAACATCCCCCGAACCGAACGATACCCAACATGCATAGCTACTGTCAAAAGAAGAGTTGCCAAACACCAAAAAGTAAAGCATGTGCACAATGGTAATTTTGCTTGAAAATTTCAGCTCTGCAGACAAAGTGCGCACCTTGCGCTTTTTCTACCAAAACAACCCTTTACATTTGGAATACCCCCCACAAACCATACATTTCTTGAAAGTACACATGATAAGCTTTCTAAGCATACCCAGCATGTTGTAGTGGGCCCATCGTTCTGAAAGTAATCCCTCAAAGAATTCTTTGGTCGCATAGGGTTCCCTTAAAAAATGTATAATAAAGCAGAATAAAAAATGAGTTTTCCTAAAATATCAATATGCAAACAAGAAAAAACAAGCTAAATCTAAAAGCGCAAGGTCCCCCGAGCAGAACGATACCCAACATGCATAGGTACTTTTAACCCTTTTAACTGCCAGCCTACTTGAGATTTTGTCACCCTCTCTTGACAGGTCATTTTTAACCATTTTGCGCTATGCTTAACTGTGATTTTTGCAGGTATTTCCAGGAAAATGATATATTTTATTTTTGTGGCAGAGTTTAGGCTTTAACATGAAATGTCTTGTTTGTAATTTTTTTTACTGTTTTTTTAAATATTTTTGAGTAAATTAAACAAAACAAAATAAAAAAAATACAGTTCTGTGAAATACTCACCTGTAGAATTGGTATTATAAGTATACAGTACGTCCTGCTCCAGATAGATTACTTACACTTGGGTTATCCTCCGCCAGATGGCGCTGCACTGCAGAGACATGCAAAACAGGCTCCTCCCGGCCCCTCAAATACCCAGGGACCTCCCACAAATCCCCAGCATTGAAAAGCAGTGAACAAGAAACCGGGAGAATTTAACCACCCAAAACAAAACTGGTAACTATAACAATGATGATAATCACCATACAGGGGATCCAGAATAATGCAACAACAGGGTGGGGTGGAGCAGGACGTACTGTATACTTATAATACCAATTCTACAGGTGAGTATTTCACAGAATTGTATTATTCTTAGTATACAGTACGTCCTGCTCCAGATAGATTACTTACACTTGGGACATCCAATAGCAGTGTCCATAAAATAGGGTGCGATCCCCAACAAAAAAAGGTAACAGCAGACAGTTTAAACCACTGCCGCCTGTAAAACCTTGCGGCCAAAAACAGCATCAGCTGAGGCCCTAACGTCAACCTTGTAAAACTTTGAAAAGGTATGAACAGAAGACCAAGTAGTGGCCTTGCAAACTTGTTCAACAGAAGCCTGGTGCTGGAAGGCCCAAGAGGCACCAACAGCACGAGTAGAATGAGCAGTAAGGCGGAAGGGAGGACTCTTCCCCTTAGCCGAATAGGCCTGAATCACAGCCTGACGGATCCATTTGCTAATGGTAGACTTGGCAGGAGCCAAACCCTTCCTAGGACCAGAAGGGACCACAAAAAGAGCATCAGTCTTCCTGAAGGACGCAGTGACTACTAGGTAATACTTCAGAGACCTGACCACATCCAAGGAGTGCAAAACCCTTTCCTTAGCATTACTAGGATTAGGGCACAAGGAAGGAAGAACAATATCCTGGTTCAAATGAAAAGCAGACACCACTTTAGGCAGGAAATCCAGCTTAAAGCAGAACACCACCTTATCCTGGTGTCTCTCAAAGCATGGGAGCTGGATAGACAGAGCCGCCAGCTCAGACACAGGCCTGACCGAAGTAATAGCCACCAGAATGACAACCTCAAGGGTAAGTACAGCCAGAGCAGCATCCTGAATAGGCTCAAAGGGAGCACCCTGCAAGGCAGACAAGACCAAATTCAAATCCCAAACAGGGACCATAGGTTTTCGTGGGGGACGCACATGAGTAACCCCCTGAAAGAAAGTCTTGACCAAGGAATGTTGAGCAAAGGACTTCTGAAAGAAAACAGACAGGGCAAAAACATGACCCTTCAAAGTACTGAGTTGGAGGCCAGACTCCAAGCCTTGCTGTATAAACTATAGAACCCTGGGAACTGAGAACACCCGACAGGGAAGAGACCTAGACTCACACCAGTCAATGTAAGCACGCCAAACCCTATAATAGATGGAAGATGAAGACTTCTTCCTAGCCTTCACCATGGTCTCAACCACGGAGGCAGACAAGACTTTCTCCATCAAGATGGAGGTTTCAGCAGCCAGGCCGTCAAAGCCAGAGTTTGTAAATTGGGATGGCGTAAGGAGCCCTGAGTTAGCAGATCTGGTACTGCTGGCAGGATGTACTGATCTACTGCCATCTGCACCGTGTCTGCGAACCACAATCTTCTGCGAACCACAATCTTCTCGTAGTAGACTTCCCGGCATACCTAAGAGTTGGGACAGAAAGTATCCCTTTCCTGCTGACATGGTCAAGTGCTGGTCATCGCCCCCTGAGGTCGATGCTCCTATTCTAGGATTGTCTAACACCTCTATTATGCACTCCCCTGACACTACTACGCTGCAGGATGCTGAGGACCGGCGCATTGAGGGGGGACCGTTACACACGCGTGCGCGACTGTACAGGGAAAGGCGCCAAAAGAACCTCGAATGGCGGGCCAGAGCGGGTGGTGACGCAGGGCGCGCCAATCCAGGCCCCGCCCCCCCGAAGAGCGCGAAGTCCACAGACAAGCAGCCAATGAGGACGCAGGAGCGTCTGAGGCAAGTCAGCGCGGCGGTTGACACACATATACTAGTCCCAACACACATACCAACAGGCGATATACACGAATCACGGTACACGCTCAACCACACACCCCCCCTTCTTTTCCTCCCGAAACCATATTGCATGTGAAAGCCCCATTTCTCCCGATTACAACGGTACAACATATGTATCGGTAGCCCCCCGTTACTGTTCAGAAGACCCCCCCAAACTGAAAAGAACACTTTATAACATGTAAAAATAAAATACAACTACAATCCACACTATAAAGGGTTAAATCAAGAAAAAAATTGGCATGGGGTTCCCCTTCCAAGGGGGGGGGGGGGGGTGTAATCCCCATTTTTTTTTTTTTTTTAATTTTAAGGGTTAAAAACCCTTAAAAATTCCCATAAAAATGACATGGGGTCCCCCCTACCCAGCATAACCAGCCCGGGGATCAGCTATGCAGAGCTTGTAGAACAGGGTGCAGGGGCCAGCTTTGGTGACCCCCCGCCCTGCAAAGTATAAGCCCGCACTGCCTAAATCAGCCCGGGCCCTTCTGCCCCCCTGGGCTTCGGGGAGGCAGGTAATAGGTGGGCCGGGGTTAATGGCAAGTAACCCGCTAGCCGCAGGTGACTTGACAGCCCCCCAGCCTTGTGAACTGGTATAGGGGTTTCATGGACTCACAATGGGTTAAAGTGGACCAACACCCAGGGCTGATCGGCCTGGGAATCTATAAGATTCCTAGACCGTTCTATTCCCCCCCCCGGGGCATCCAAAATCGGGATGCCCCTCTGTGTGAAACCCCCCCGGAACACCCGCTACCACTTACCTGAATCCCGGTCCTACGGCGCATGCCCGGGCCGCATCCCCGCTATCCCCCTAGCAGGGCGTGTGCCTGCGCTGGTTATTTATGAATGGCCGGCGCGGGCACGCTCCCTGTTAGAGGGAAGTGGGGGATACAGTCTCCAGCACGCTCAGAGTGGCTGAGCTTAGACGTCTCTTAGACGTCCATAACTCAGCCGCTCTGAGCGCGCTGATTGAACGAGCGGCCGCACATGCACCATAGGATCGGGGTGAGATGAGTTATTGTGGGCGATCGGGGGGTTTCACAGAGCGGGGAATCCCCGATCGGGATGCCCCGGGGGAAAGGACCAATACCCAGGATAGTCAAAATCCTGGGTGTTGGTCCACTTTAAATGTAAAAAAAAACACAAACACACCACACCACAAAATGCTGGAAGCATTTTATACCTGCTGTGTAACAGGACATAAGCGGTTAATTTAAAAAAAAATTGACATCCCAGGCGGGGGGGGGACCCCATTTTTTGGGGGAATTTTAAGGGTTATCTATGGGGGCTTAGCTATGGGGGCTTGTAGAACAGGGCGCAGGGGCCAGCGTTGGTGGCCCCTGGCCCTGCAGGCTACTAGCCCACATAGCCACTAAGTGGCCCGGACCCTTCTGCCCCCCCCTGGCCGTTGGGGAGGCAGGTAATGGGGGGGCTGGTGGTTAATGGCAAGTCACCCGCTAGCCGCAGGTGACTTGCCAGACCCAGAGCCTTGTGAACTGGTATAAGGGGTCTCATGGACCCCTTACCAGTTCACAAAGGGTTAACTGTTAAAAAAAAAAAAAAAACACCACACAAAAGTATTTTATTAAAAAAAAAAAAAAAAAAATTTTACTGTACCTACCTCCGATTGTAAGCTCTTGTCCCTCGCCGATGTGCTGACAGATGCCGGTAATCGGCATCCAGAGAAGGGGGAGGCAGGAGGATCAGAGGATCTCCTGCCACCTCCTTCCCCGGGCACCGATCACCGGCATCTGACAGCTGAGAGAGCTGAAGCCGGTGATCGGGGCCGGGATGACGTCATTAGCCCCCCCCCCCCAAAGGGGCGGGGCTTAGTGGCAAGATGGCGCCCGCCGTTGGAGGAGCAGAGGGGAGAGAGCCTCCCGTGCTCTCTCCTGAAGATCGGTAAGTCCTGGGGGGGATCGGAGGCCCCCCAGGTGAAAAGGAGGGACAGCGGGAGCCAGCGCACACGGAGGTAAGTGAATGTCATTTTTATTTATTTATTTTTTTTACAGTTAGCAGCTGCTGCTGCTGAAGCAGGGAGGGGGGGCGGCAGCCTATTCCGGGGGCTCTCCTGGAGCCATCCGAGCCCCCACGGGGGATCGGATGGCACCAAATTAAAGAGGAGACCCGGCCGGATCCAACGAGGGGTCAGGTGAGTTTTTTTTTTTTGCCCGCTAGCAGGGGTAAATGCCAGGCACGTGAATTTTACATGGCTGGCACTTAAGTGGAGGAGAAGCAACCACGTAAATTTTACGTGGCTGGCATTTAAAGGGTTAAAGGGAAAACCAGTGAGGGCCTTCTTGGCAGCGTTGTCAGCAGCCCACTGGCGCAGCCAAACCGAGTGGTGTATAGCCACCACAAGGGCAGAAGTTCTGGCACACATTCTGATGGTATCATCCAATGCTCATAGGACAACATTTACAAAAACATCACAACTGGAGAGTGCATTAAACACCTCACAAGGCAAATCATCAGGGGCACTATCGAGCATATTTCTGATAAGGGTTCTAGTGGCCACAGCAGTAATGGCAGAGGCACAGACCGGGCGCAGCGCCGTCCCTGCACATGCAAAGGCGTGGGATGCCAGCTGATCAATACGCCGGTTTTGGCATTCCGCAGGGTAGTAGAATCAGGGGAATGCATGACAGAGGTGTTAGATAGCCCTAGGATCGGGGCATCTACCTCGGGGGGGATGACCAACATTTAACCACCTCAGCAGGAAAGGGATACTTCCTATCCCAACTCTTTGGAACCCCGGGAAGTTTACTGGGGCGCTCCCATTCCTTGAGGACAAGGTTATGGAAATGTGCCTGCTCGGGAAATTCCAAACGTGATTTTGCTGTATGGAAAAGCTCCCCTCTTTGCCTGGGAGCCTCAACAGGGAGAGAGATAGACAGAACCTCAAAAATCTTGGTCAATAATCTGTCAGTGTCATCCGGGGCCCAGGGGTCAGAGCCAGAATCGTCATGACCCCTTGGTCTCTCATCAGATGAGCCTGAATCAGAAAAGAGCTCCCCTTCATCAGACAGGGTATAGCCACACAGATTCCAAAACTCCTCAGTTCCCATAGGGAAAACAGTAACATTAGGCGTCAAGTGCTGCTTCTTAGCAGGGGCGTTATGCGCTAAAGACTTCGCAATAATCTGTTCAACAGTAGCCAGTCTAGAAGACACATCAGGCTGAGAATCCCCACTAGTATGCAACTCAGCAGGAGTGAGATTTAAGCTTGGGGGAGTATGTGAAGTGAAACGAGGTGCAGCCACTGGCAGGCGAGATTGCAATGCAAGCACCTGCTCATCGCAGGGTACACAGACCCGCGCCTTGTCAGCGTCAGCATGAGGCTGCCCACACGCTACACACAGCCGGTCTTGTCCCAAAGGGACCCCGGTAACATTATCCTGGGATGCCTCTATATGGTGATTATAGCTGCGCTATACGCCAATAGGGAATAACGCTATATAGCAACCCTGGATGCCCCAATAACCCGCTAGGGAAGTGGGAGTATAATTTTTACAAGGCCTACAAGTAATATACTAAAAACAGGGCCGGGAAAGCCAAGAAGGGTTCGTCCCGCCTGAAAGACATAAGCAGACCTTAAGTACATTGTAACAAAAGTGAAGCAGATAAAGTCGCCCGCAAGGGCAATTACGGACCGCGGTAGGTAGGCGTCCGTCGTGCATAGGCCAACCAAGTCAGAAAAGATGGCGTCGGTATACCTCGAGGGGCGGGCCAGTAATAGCGATGACGCGGAACGCGCCAAAGACGGGCCCCACCCCCCCCGAAGAGCGCGAAGCCAGAAGGCCAAGAGCCAATGATGGCGCACCAGCGCCTGAGGTAATGCCGCCGCCAAGCGCGGAACAAAGTCAGCGCGTGGCGGCGGCAAATTTAAAAGCAATAAAGACAAGTCAGTGCGGCGGCTGACACAAGAATAAAGACGTGAAAAGTGAAAGCAAAGACTGCATAACATACCCGTATATACTCGAGTATAGGTCGACCCGAATATAAGCCGAGGCACCTAATTTTACCACAAAAAACTGGAAAAGTTATTGACTCGAGTATAAGCCTAGGGTGGGAAATGCAGCAGCTACCAGTAAATTTCAAAAATAAAAATAGATACCAATAATGTTTTTGAATACCGTATTTATTTCAAAGAAAAGACTTTTACGGGTACCGTACGGTATCTTTTGAGGCCTAATGCAGGCTGAAAGTGATGACATGACTGTTTGCATGTGATGGCATGACTGTTTGCATAGAGCAGCCTGTGTTAGGGCTCATAATATACATTCTACCAGTGTCCTGCCTGTGCCCATTAAATATACAGCCGTGTCCATGAAATATACCGTACAGCCTGCCTGTGTCCATTAAATATAATGCCTGTCTGTGTCGATTAAAGGAAAACTGTCACATACGGTAAGCATAACCGCACTAACCAGTGGCCCAGGCTGGTAGTGCGGTTTATGCTGAGTAAATACCTGGCTTCTGCCGTTTGATTGCCCGATCCGTTCTGCCGTTATACCGGTAGTTGATTGTCGCCTTCCTCTTCAGCGCGCCGGCTCCCTCTATACACCCGGAAGCGGCCGCTCGCCAGGCTGGACTGAAGCTGCGCCGGCCGCTTCTGGGTGTACGCAGGAAGCGGCTGCGCACGTGCAGTCCGGAGCCGGCGCGCTGAAGAGGAAGGGGAGGATGGCGGATTACTGTACCAGAGGAGGCGGGACATCGATCCCGCGGCTGCACGGGACATCAGCATCATGAGGGAAGGGGAGGACGGCGGATGACTGTACCAGGGGAGGCGGGAAATCGCTCCCGCGGCTGCACGGGACATCAGCATCATGAGGCCATTCACGAGCGTCACCCAGCGGTATGGCCCTGCCCCTTTTTCTCCTCCATTTCGGCCAAAATTTTCACTGACTCGAGTATAAGCCGAGGCGGCTTTTTTCAGCCCAATAAGTGGGCTGAAAAACTCGGCTTATACTTGAGTATATACGGTACATATCTATACACATACACCCCCCCCTCTTTTCCCCCCGAAGACTACAAGGAGGATGAGGGAGGACGGCGGCCACTTAAATAGGGCCCACCGATAGGCAGGGGCAATAGTGCAGGAGGGGCATCCCATAGAGGCTCACCATAAGCCTGAACCGCCTACCCTTTGGTGGGGGATTGCGGTGGAGCAGCGCTCCTAAGCACCAACGGGCCTCATTTAAACCAGACCTTCAGCATCATTTAATGAAAAGGACAAGCCCATAAAAAAAACTATTCCCCAGCATCTAAAATTAATATATTTATTTATATAGTCGCTTACTTATTATCCTTTCCCCTACTGGGCTTTAACTCTGTTCAGGATACGAGGGCCGCCATCTTGCCTCAGAAGCACCACATACGGAGGAAAGGAGAGGGGTGAAAAGTGCAGTGGAGCAGGTCATAGCTGTGCTTTGCACAGACAGAGCAGAGCTGGGGGTCAGGAAAAGGACAGCAATCCCAGAATGCAAAGCGGCACAGTCAGAAGACACTTCCTGTATGCAAGCAGCCCAAGACTGCATTGGCCGCCATTTTGGATGTTTAAAGGCTCAGAACACACAATTGGTGCAGGTAAGAGGATTTTAAAAGTAGGCAATCTGTATGTAAGGGGTGGGGAAAACACGCAAGGCTCTTATTCAGGATGAAGGTCCAGTTTAATGTTTGCACCAGGGCCCTGTCACATTCAGTTACGCCACTGCCAACCAGGGAGCACATGCTAGAGGAATACACGAGGAGTTACTTTGTTTTATCCCACAGACGTTAATTATAGATAAAAAGGATTGATACATAACACTGACCCAGCAGAGTACTACAGAGGTGCTCCAAAAGCTTTGCAAGTTTCTACTTTTACACCCTGATGGACTCTTGCTAACCTCAAAAAGGCGTTTTGGGTAGAAAACTGGTAGATTGCCATAATAAAAGGTACATAACTATGTATTTAAATGGCACATTACTACAGTTACTACAGTAGAAAGTCTTCACTATCTAGCTGACCACTTTGATTTTATGGGTTCATTTAAAATGCATGCATACTGTACCTCGCACAAGATCTACATCAATTAGGTCTGGTTTTACATGGCCGGTTTTCTTTGGTTTGTTCCGTAAACCCTGCAAGAATAAATAGTTTGTTTTCATTACTGAAAAATTATTAAAATAACTCTTTATTAATGATGCACAATTAAAAACAGCTGGCAGTATTGTTTTGCATTGCAACAGTA
Source organism: Gastrophryne carolinensis (assembly GCA_027917425.1). Classification (NCBI taxonomy): domain Eukaryota; kingdom Metazoa; phylum Chordata; class Amphibia; order Anura; family Microhylidae; genus Gastrophryne; species Gastrophryne carolinensis. The sequence goes on along the minus strand of CM051238.1, from coordinate 236,656,298 downwards.
TGTTATTCAATGCAGTTGAATAGTGTAAACCAAGCCATTACAAAGCATTGTAAAATCTTTAATTATATTTAAACACTTAATGCATTCTAAGCAAAGCAGTTTTATTCACTTTCCTGGGTCAGGGCTAGGCATGCTCCTCTGCGGTCAGAGACAGCTGTGGGGCCACCGTGGCTTACCATGCTTGTTCACACTGAGAGCCCCAAGGCACAGAGCTGCTGTTCAACCACTTAGACCTCTTTTTTGCATGGTCCTAGAGGAATGAAATTGAAAGGAGGGCCAACTTTGGTACTCTGTTAAAGCTTCCGCCTGGAATGGCAGAAAATGGAGGAGAGGCACATGGGAGAGTAATGAGGTTAGCTGCTTGCTGCCCTACAATTAACTTTGGATTTACGTCCCTTTAAAGTGGACCAACACCCACCGCTGATCCGCCCGGGAATCTATAAGATTCCCGGGCCGATCAGCTCCCTGCCTGCGGGGCACCCCGATCGGGGGTGCCCCGCTGTGTGAAACCCCCCCAGGACGCCCGCAAATCCTACCTGTTCCTCGTTCCAATGGCGCATGCGCGGGCCGCCACCACCTCTCACGCATCCCTCTAGCAGGGCGCGTACCTGCGCGGCCGTTTGTGAATGGCCGGCGCAGGCGCACTCCCTGTAAGAGGGACACGTGAGGCGCGGCGGCGGGCGCTCTCATCTTGTCAGTCAACGGACCTCGCTTGTCCGTCGGCGGTGATTGGTGGAGCGAGTCATGTGGGAGCGGGGTCAGGTGAGTTTTTGGGGCTTTCTGGGGGGTTTCACACAGCAGGGCACCCCCGATCGGTTGTGAAAATCCTGGGTGTTGGTCCACTTTAACTGCCTTAAACCTGGCACAACAGAAGCAGTTTCTATATTTTAATTTCTATTAAAGTGGACCAACCGAACACTGAAAAAAAAAAAAAAATAGTAATCTAACCACCCCTATGCTGCTATGAGGCTCTGTAGAGTAAAATAAAGCATGTGCCTTCTGCCCTTCAAAAATGCGCACATGCACCGCAGAGAACAGCCGCAAGACAGAGCAAGGACTGGCGCTCCCTCAACGTCATTGCTGCTGTCCACCTACCTTACCAAAGCTACCTTTGCACACAGATCTTGTATGGACGGCTTCTCAGCCAATCAGTGCCGCCTATACAGAATCCTCTCCCTGGTACACAGAAGACACACGCCTTGCTATTGGGCCATGTAGCCAGCCTGCCCGCCGGACATTCCCGCGATAAGACGGACTTGCGGTTGCAGGAAAACAAGAAAAGGATTGTTTGCAGGGAATAGTATGTGGCTGCCATGGGCTGCAGCACTTGTGGATGCTGCAGGCCACAAATGCAGAAGTGGCCTAGCACAGTGATAAATTTAGGTAATGGGTAAGCTTTTTATAAGCAAGTTCAGTGCATAGCATGGGTGGGCTTTATATTAAAATGACTGCTTTTACAGGGTTGGTCCACTTTAAACCGGACCAATAGCCATTTTGCAAAACATGGGTGTCACAAGCAAACAGGAAAACAAAAGGAATTCGGGAGGGTAGCTAGGGCCATCCTGAAGGACTTGTAGAAATACCGCTACCAGGAAGATTAACGGGGACTTTCTCTTATCGTCTTTCAGGGCGGCCACTTGACACGATAAGCAAGTAATATAATATTTAAGGGCGGAATACTGAATTAAGAACTCCGCCGCCGAAGGATAGTTGGGCATCAGACAAAAGATCAAGCATATAATGTTTTAGAAAAGTATGAGGGGAAAGACCACGTGGGCACCTTGCAAATTTTTTCCAAGGAGGCTACGGATCACTTGGCCCAGCAAGTGGATACTGCTCTGATGGAGTGTGCTGTAATGTAGGGAGGTGGAGTATCCATACAAGTGTAGGCTAAATAGATGGCTTGCCTGATCCATCTGGCTATGGAAGCTTTGAAGCCAGCCAGTCCTCTATTCTTACCGCTAAATTACAGAAATAGGAGGTCAGACCTCCTCCAAGCATGGTGGTATTCTAAGTAAGTCACCAAAGATCTTATTACATCCAAGAGATGAGTATTACCACCTCATCGTCTGGGTTGCCCCTGAAAGATGGTAGAATAATATCCTGGGATCTGTGAAATGTGGAGGCAATCTTAGGCAAGTAAAGAGGCTCGAGTTTCAGGATGGCTCTGTCTGGTAACACTGTACAGAAAGGCTCTCAGATGGGCTTGTAGATCACAGACTCGTGCCAAAGTAATGGCAAGCAAAAAACTCAAGGTTAAAATTTTGTCTGATCCCTCGGTAAGCAGCTCAAAGGGAGGTTTGGATAATCCTTTAAGGACAAGGGTTAGTCCCAAACATACTTCTGAGGGTCTCCAATAAAGCCAGTTTAGGGATGTCGTTTTCAATACACCCTTTTAGGTTCTTGAGTCAAACTCCAACATTTCTGGCCACACAATCTGATGCTAGGGTTGGTCTAAAAGAAAAGGAAGCCGTATCCCAAGCCCTTTTGATGATATCTTTTGGGCGTCTGTCAATGGGATCCCTTAAGGTACCAGAGAATGAATACCAGAGGGATGAGTGGATAGGAAAGGATTTCTCCTTATGCTTCATAAGCTTGTGATAAACCGTGTCTTGTGTTGACAGGGCATGTTCATTTTTTATTATTTTCATAGTATCATAGATGCCTAGAAAATACAATTCTGTGAGTACTTACCTGTAGAATTGATTTTGTAGTGTACAGCACGTCCGGTTTCACGACCGCCGTCTGGCTGTCCAGTCGGATCTGAACAGCCCGTCCCCGAAGGTGTGGGGTCAACTGGGAAAGGACCAACCTTATCGCCTGCAGTTCCAGAATGTTGATGGGGGCATGGGCCTCCTGAGACTTCCAAAAGCCTTCCAACCTGTCAGACTGGCATCTGTGGTGACAGTCTCCCAGCACGGGGGCAGAAAGGTCCTGCCCACTAAGAGATTCCTTGAGTCCAGCCACCAAGAGAGGGACTGACTGACCCGAGGGTCCCGATCCCAAACTGACAAGAGGTGCAACTGAAGAGGTCTCATGTGAAACTGAGCATAGGGGACCGCCTCGAAGCATAACACCAACTGTATCCCCTGCCAAATAGAGGGATGAGGGCAAGGAAGTAGAGACCGTGCCTGCATCTGCAGGCTCTCCACCTTCTGCTGAGGCAGAAAAAACTTGACCTGAGATGTATCCAGAGTCATACCCAGAAAGGACGTTACCAAGGACGGAGACAGTGGAGACTTGGGGTAGTTGATCACTCAACTGAAGGACTCGAGTGTGAAGACCACCATCTGGGTATCCAGCTCGGCTTGATGGAAGGACTGAGACGCAATCAGGGCATTCGCATCCTTCCTTAGCTGAACGACATTCTGAGATCTCAACAGAGCCATCACCCCCGCCAGCACCTTGGTGAGAACCCGAGGGGCTGAGGCAAGACCGAACGGTAAGGCCACAAATTGGTAGTGCTGATCCTCCAGAGCAAGCCTGAGAAATCTCTGATGACCTGAAAAGATTGGAACATGAAGGTAAGCATCTTTGATGTCCACAGAAGTCATGAAGTCACCCGGGCGCAAGGTAGTGACCGCCGAGCGCAGAGTCTCCATGCGAAAATGCTTGAATCTGACAAATTTGTTGAGGCGCTTCAAATCCAGGATGGGCCTCAGGGACCCATCCTTTTGGGAACAGTGAACAGATTGGAATAGAAGCCTCTGCCCCTTTCCTGGAAGGGCAGATGACACCCAAATCCAAAAGGCTTTGGACCGCAAGCCCTGAGCTGACAAGGGGTTTTGAACCATCCGGGATCTGATGAAACTTGGGGGCAGCCAGGCTGCAAACTCTATCTTGTACCCGGACGACACCACCTCCTGAATCCACCGGTCTGAGACGCGCAGTCTCCAGACGTGAGAAAAGAGCCGCAACCGCCCCCCCCACCTGGATGGGTGAGGGCGCCTCCCCATGCCTGAGGGGGCTTGGGAACAGATTTGGACTTGGGACCCCATGAGAGACAGGGGCGTCCACGGCCTCTACCCCGGCCCCAAAGGTCCCTTCGTGTCCCCGCAAATGGTGCACCCCGGCCAGACCTGGGAGCACGGAAGGAGGGGAGGGAAGAACCAGCCCCCCAAAAGGGCCGCGGCTGCCTCCTGCGTTGAGGCAGCCTACCATCCTTGGCAAACAGATCCAGACGCTCACCAAAGAGCCGTAGCCCACTAAAGGGGAAGCCAGTGAGAGCCTTCTTAGCAGCATTATCAGGCGCCCACTGACGCAGCCAAACAGAGCGGCGTATAGCCACCAAAAGGGCAGATGCCTTACCACACATCCTGACCACATCATCCATAGCAGAAAGAATGAATGCCAGTGGCTTGGCCATGAAGGAGTGAGGAGGCTCCTCTTGGAGCTCTGCAGCGGCCCCTGATCTTACAGTTGATTTGGGCGACATAACCCCCCAAAAGCCCGCAAATGGCGAGCGGAAAGAAGAGGAGAGTGGGGGGACCCACCAAGAAACAAAAAGGCTAGATGGCGCCCGTCAGATCCCGTGGGTAAGAGGAGCGCCGAGGAGGACCGGGGGCCGGAGGGGAGGACGCGGAGCCCCGGAAGGTATGCCGCTTACCTTGCCCCCGCAGCCGGGACAGGGAGCCGCAATCAGAGGGGTGCACCTGCGCTCTGCCAGCGTAGAGGGCGGCAGTTGCCGGGATGTGAGCCCACCGCTGAGGCGGGGAGGAGCCGCGCTGACCCGACCCTGCCCCGCCTGAGGAATCAGCTGTTGCGAGCGGCGGGGGCCGGGGCCGGGTGAACAGCTTTCCCTCGAGGGGGAGCGATCCGCGGTGCCTCACATGGCGGGGCACTCGGAGTCTTCACACGTGCCCTTACTGCACAGGAGGGGGGCTCCCTGCAGCTCCGGGGGCAGCCTGGGTGAAAGACAGCTCTCAGTGGAGAGAGAGAGATAAATGACTACACCATTTCAGTGTCATCTCCAACACACAGTCCTTTGTCCTCTGAGACGGCCCTCCATTCCCAATCACAAATAATGAGCCCCACATGGGGAGAAAGTCCTACAAATAACGAAACAATTGTGTGGGCAGATGTTCATCCGGCTCCTGTGGGGTATGCTTCTCCGTTCACGCCTGCCCAGACGTCCTCCGGGGCCTCGCACCTTGGGTGGTCGCCCGGACCCAGTGTAAATTCACCAGGCCGTTCGTCCCCAGGCCCGGGGTCCGCAGGTGACAAGGGGGGCCGAGTTATGCCGGATCTGCCCAGGCTGAAGGTCCCTCCTGCTCCCCGTTCCAGGCTTCAATCAGACAGCTGTTCCCACAGCCAGCTATTGACCTCAGTATCCGAGCTATTTTGCAGTGCCTCCCGACCAAAGCTGAGCTGAAGGCGGACCTGGAGGCGGTCGCGACCAGAATTGAGCGGGCTCTACGCAGAGAAATCGAAGACCTACAACAAAAATCCTCTTCCCTGGATACCAAAGTCGCTTCGCTCGAAGATTCCCGCACAGACCACGAAACGCACCTATTGGCCCTGGAGAGAGCTCAAGAGCTTCACCATCAACAACTGATCGACCTCCGGCTTCAAACAGACGATCAGGAGAACAGAAACAGGCGTAACAACCTGAAAATTCGAGGTATCCCCGAATCAGGTAGATCGGAGGCGCTACGCCCATTGGCAACAGAAATGTTTAACTTCATGCTGGGGAGCCCACCAGATGCTGAACTGCTCATTGATAGAATCCATAGAGTGGCTGGTTGCCCGGCGGGAGACCCCCAGGTCCCCAGAGACGTCCTGTGTAGAATTCATTTTTTTACCATCAAGGAGGACATCCTACGCCTGGCTTGGGAAAGAGGACGGTTCGAATGGAAGGGCTCGCAAATCACGATCCTACCGGATGTTTCACGTCGTACCCTGCAGATGAGGCATGCATGCTCCGTCCACTCAACAAGATAAGGGAGGTCGGGGCCTCCTATAAGTGAGCAAGGACAACTCCACGTTCACCCTCAGAAGCAAGGCGGATTTGCCTGGATTGTTTGTCTTCCTGGGTTCGGATCCTTTACCGGTTCCGGACTGGCTGGAACGACCCACTGGTAGACTACACAAGGGAAACAGCCCTCCCGACGTTACTTCTAGAGGACAGTGACTCGCTGGAAGATACCTTTAAGATAGAGGAGGTGGTTCAGGCCATAGGGCAATCCCCTGCAGGTAAGAGTCCGGGCCCAGATGGATTCACTCCCCGGTTTTACAAAGTGATGGGGTCGGTGATTCCTTGTTAGGGTGTTTAACTCGATCTCGAGCCGCTGCCCCTTCCAGAGACAGGCCCTGGAAGCGCACATCGCGTTCATCCCAAAGCCCGGCAAGGACAGTACCTCGCCGGGGAGTTACAGGCCGATCTCGTTGATCAATGTGGATGTGAAAATATTTGCTAAAATCATCGCCCTTAGAATTCAACTGCTGCTTACCTCGTTGGTCAGCTTGGATCAAGTGGGGTTTGTCTCGGGAAGGGAGGCAAGGGACAACACTATTAAGACTATATCCCTGATGCACTACGCGCAGTCGCGGGCCATCCCGGCCTGCGTGCTGGCGGTGGATGCGGAAAAAGCCTTCGACAGGGTGCACTGGGGGTTCCTGAGGGCTGCGCTGGAGCAGGTGGGAGTGGGCCCGCTCATGTTATCTAGAATCATGGCCCTATACCGCGACCCTACACAAGGGTGAAGGTCAATGGCTCCCTGTCGGGCCCCTTCAGTATCCGGAATGGTACCCGCCAGGGATGCCCCCTGCCCCCATTGCTTTATGTGTTAGTGATGGAGCACTTAGACAATGCTCTGAGGGCTAACCCTTCCATCAGGGGGATCTCTTGCGGGGGAAAGGAGCAAAAGCTCTCCCTCTTTGCTGATGATTTGCTTCTGTATATAACCTCACCACATATATCTCTACCCTCCATTTTAACGGAGTTCAAGCAGTTTGGCTAATTCAGTAATTTTAAAGTGAACCTATCTAAAAACAGAGATCTTAAACGTCTCACTGGATGCGCAGACTCAGCAACTCCTACAAGTGAACTTTCCCTTCAGGTGGCAGAGGGAGGCCATTAAATATCTAGGGGTCCAGCTTCCCTCGGACTTGGGGAAACTCTACAAACGTAACTATGCCCCTCTCCTCAACTCCACAGTCACCAACCTAAGCCTTTTCAGCAATAAACAATATTCATGGCTGGGGCGCATAAATATTTTGAAAATGGATATTTTGCCCCGATTTCTTTACCTGTTCCAGGCAATTCCGTTGGCTTTTTCAAGCTGCTCCAGGATACCTTCTTTAAATTTATTTGGGGCCACAAGAGGCCCAGAGTGTGAAGGGCAACGCTCTGCAGGTCTAAAAAATAAAATTCTATGATTACTCACCTGTAGAATTGGTATTATGAGTATACAGGACGTCCTGCTCCAGATAGAATACTTACACTCTGGTATTACTCCGCCAGATGGCGCTGGACTGCAGAGACATCGAAAATAGGCTCCCCCTGGCCCCTCAAATACCCAGGGACCTCCCACAATCCCCAGCATTGAAAAGCAGTTAACGAGAAGCTGGAAGAATTAAAACAACCCAAACTGGTAACTATAACAATGATAACAATCACCATACAGGGGATCCAAGCTAATGCAAAACCAAGGGTGGGGTGGAGCAGGACGTAGTGTATACTCATAATACCAATTCTACAGGTGAGTAATCACAGAATTTTATTATTCTTAGTATACAGTACGTCCTGCGTCCTGGGGGTGGGATCCCCAAAGGTAACAGCAGACAGTTTAAACCACTGCCGCCTGCAGAACCTTGCGGCCAAAAGCAGCATCAGCTGAGGCCCTAACATCAACCTTGTAAAACTTTGAAAAGGTATGAACAGAAGACCAAGTAGCGGCCTTGCAAACTTGTTCAACAGAAGCCTGGTGCTGAAAAGCCCAAGAGGCACCAATAGCACGAGTAGAATGAGCAGTAAGGCGGAAGGGAGGATTCTTCCCCTTAGCAGAGTAGGCCTGAATCACAGCCTGACAGATCCATTTGCTGATAGTAGACTTGGCAGGAGCCAAACCCTTCCTAGGACCAGAAGGGACCACAAAAAGAGCATCAGTTTTTCTGAAAGGTGCTGTAGCCACCAGATAGTACTTCAGACACCTAACCACATCCAAAGAATGCAAGACCCTCTCCTTAGCATTACTAGGAATAGGGCACAATGACGGAAGAACAATGTCCTGATTCAAAAGAAAGGCAGACAGGACCTTAGGCAGAAAATCTGGCTTGAAGCAGAACACCACCTTGTCCTGGTGTCTCTCATAGTAGGGGGGCTGGATGGAAAGCTCTGCCAACTCAGACACACGTCTAACAGAGGTGATAGCCACCAAAGAGACAACTTTGAGAGTAAGAATGACCAGGGCAGCATCCTGCACAGGTTCAAAGGGAGCACCCTGCAAGGCTGACAAAACCAAGTTCAAATCCCAAACAGGCACCATAGGCTTACGTGGGGGACGCACATGAGTAACCCCCTGGAAAAATACCATTTTGTGATTACTCACCTGTAAAATGGGTATTATAAGTATGTCACACAACCCGCTTCAGAATAATCATTACACTTCGGTTATACTGACCTGTAGAAAGCGATCTTGCAGAGATGTAATGAAAAAAAGGGAGCCCCTCCCGGTCCATAAATACCTGGGACCTCCCACTCATTCCCCAGTATTAAGACAGCAGTAAGGAAAAAGGGACCAGGTAGAGCCAATTATAACCAGGAACAGTAAAAAAGGTTCACCATATAAAGGATCCAGAATACCAAAGGACGGGGTGTGTGACATACTTATAATACCCATTTTACAGGTGAGTAATCACAAAATGGTATTATTCTAAGTATGTCACACACCCAGCTTCAGAATAGTCATTACACTTGGGACATCCAATAGCAGTGTCCATAAAGGGCGGGGATCCAAAACAAGGCAATAATGCACAAACTTAAACCACTGCAGCTTGCAGAACTTTGCGGCCAAAAACAGCATCCGCTGAGACCCGCACATCAACCTTATAAAACTTGGAAAAAGTGTGAACAGAAGACCAAGTAGCAGCCTTACAAACTTGTTCAACAGAGGCCTGGTGCTGGAAAGCCCAGGACACCTCAACAGCACGAGTAGAATGAGCAGTAACACGAAAAGGGGGAATCTTCCCCTTGGCAGAATAGGCCCCAACAATGGCATGGCAAATCCATTTACTAATGGAAGACTTGGCGTGTGCCAAACCTTTCCTAGGCCCGGAGGGCACCGCGAAAAAGGCGTCAGTCTTACGAAAGGAAGAAGTAGTCACCAAATAGTACTTCACACAGCGAAGCACATCCAAGGAATGCAAGACCCTCTCCTTGTCATTGCTGGGCTTAGGACACAAGGAGGGAAGAACAACGTCCTGATTAAGATGAAAGGCAGAAACCATTTTAGGAAGGAAATCTGGCTTGAAGCGGAAAATAACTTTGTCCTGATGCCTCTCAAAGTAAGGGGCCTGAATGGACAAGGCCGCCAACTCTGAGACACACCGAACTGAGGTGATAGCGACCAGAAAAGCAACCTTCTGAGTAAGCATAGAAAGAGGAATATCCTGCAACGGCTCAAAAGGAGGACCCTGAAGAGCAGAAAGAACCAAGTTCAAGTCCCAAACTGAGAGCAGAGGCTTCCTAGGAGGTCGCACATGCGTAACCCCCTGGAAAAAGGTCTTAACCAGAGGATGAAGAGCAAAAGACCTTTGAAAGAAAACCGCCAGGGCAGAAACCTGTCCTTTCAAAGTACTAAGCTGGAACCCCAAGTCCAGACCGTGTTGCAGAAAATCCAAGATCCTAGGAACAGAAAACACCCTGCAAGGCAAGGCCCTAGCCTCACACCAATCAATAGAAGACCTCCAAGACCTATAATAGATGGTAGAGGAAGACCGCTTCCTAGCCTTAACAAGAGTCTGAATCACAGCATCAGAAAGACCTTCCTCCCTTAAAGCGGACCTTCACTCTGAATAAGAGTCTATCTTATATGTTTCCCCCACACTGTACATACAGATTGCTCACATTAAAAATCATCCTACCTGCATCTACTGCATGTTATGAGCCTTTAAACATCCAAGATGGCGGCTTATGGAAGCCGCCATTTTATCAGGCAGCCTGCAAACAGGAAGTGCCTGCAAACAGGAAGTGACTGTGCTGCTCTGCATTCTGGGACTGCTGACCTTTCCCTGACCCCAGCTCTGCTGTGTCTGAGCAAAGCACAGCTATAACCTGCCCCCCTGTACCTTATCCCACTCTCCTCTCCTCAGTAAGTGTGATGCTTCTGAGTCAAGATGGCGGCGCCCGTATCCTAAATTCCTGAACAGAGTTGCAGCCCAGTGGGGGAAAGAATAATAAGTTAGTGACTAAAAATGTAAAATATATTAATTTTAGATGCTGGGGAATCGTTTTTTAAGAGTTTGGGCTTTTCATTAAATCATGGTGAAGGTCCGGTTTAAGATGGAGGTTTCAGCAGCCACGCCGTCAAAGCCAGTTTTGGGAAATTGGGGTAAAGTAGTTGACCCTGAGTAAACAGATCCGGCAGAAGGGGCAGATCGAACTGATCCACCGCCAGCCGAATGACGTCTGCGAAACAAACCTGCCTTGGCCATCTTGGAGCCACCAGAATTGCTGGCGCGCCTTCTAGAGCCAGCTTGCGCACCACCTTTCCCACCATAGGGAACAAAGGGAACAGGTACAGGAACCCCAGATCCCTCCAGCTCAGAGACATGGCATCCGCTGCCAGAGCCAGCGAATCCCGTGAGAGAGACACAAATGCCGGAAGCTTGTGATTGTGACGAGAGGCAAAGAGGTCCACCTCCGGAGTCCCCCACCGGTGGCAAAGTGACCGAAACACCTTGGGGCAGATCGACCATTCCCCCCGGCGAGATGACCCCCTGCTCAGGGAGTCCGCCTCCGTGTTTTCCACTCCCGGAATGTACACTGCCGAGATGCATGGGACATTGCCCTCTGCCCAATCCAGGATCAAAGACACTTCCCTGAGGGCACGCCTGCTGCGAGTCCCTCCCTGGTGATTGATGTAGGCGACCGCCGTGTGATTGTGCCGACCGAACTTGAACCGGTAGTCCCCGTAACTGATGAGTCAAGTGAGCCAGAACCAACCTGATGGCTCTCAGCTCCAAAACATTGATGGGATCGTGAGCCTCCTGAGGCCCCCACAGTCCCTGAAACTGAAGATCCTTCCAGAAACCCCCCCAACCTGACAGGCTGGCATCCATGGTGACTGTCTCCCAACGAGGGGTCAGAAAGCACCTGCCCCTCATCAGATTGCTTGGTTCCAGCCACCACCGAAGGGAATGCCGAACCCGGGGGGACATTAGAAAAGACTGATCCAATGACAGCGGACACCTGTCCCAAGCCGCTAAAAGATGGTGTTGGAGCGTCCTTGTGTGAAACTGAGCAAAGGGAACCGCCTCGAAGGAAGCCCCCATCAATCCCACCAGTCTCATCCCCAGCCGGATGGACGGGCGAGGGTCGGACAGAAGAAGCTGACTGAATCAACAGAATCTTGGGTCGAGGGAGGAACACCCTGGTCTGAGAAGTATCCAGAGACATTCCCAGAAAAGACACCACCCTGGACGGGGAGAGGGAGGACTTGGGATAGTTGATCACCCAGCCGAATCTCTCCAGAATGGATACCACAGCTCTGGTGTCTAGCTCCGCTTGGCTGTGAGAGGATGCCATAATGAGAAGGTAGTCCAGATATGGCACGATGCGAATACCCTGGGCTCTGAGGAGGGCCATCACTCCTGCCATCACCTTGGTAAAAACCCTTGGAGCCGAAGTAAGGCCAAACGGAAGAGCCACAAACTGAAAATGTGGAATGTCCAAGACAAACCTGAGGAATCTCTGGTGTACTGGAAATATTGGAATATGCAGATAAGCATCCTTGATGCCTGTGGACGTCATGAAGTCCCCCTGACGCAATGAGTGGATGACTGAGCGCAAAGATTCCATACGGAACTTCCGGGGACGAACAAACCTGTTGAGCAACTTCAGATCCAGAATGGGACGAACAGATCCGTCGTCCTTGGGCACCGTGAACAAAATGGAATAGAAGCCCAGGCCCCGGTCTGAGTGAGGCACCGGGCAGATGACAGCCATGTCCAAGAGACTTGCTACTGCCGCCCGCAGCCCCTGGGCGGCCAGAGGATCTGACGGCACCCGAGAACTGAAGAATCTGGGAGGGGGCCGGAACTCGAACTCCAGTTTGTAACCGGAAGACACCACTTCCTAACTCCACCTGTCCGAGACCTCTTGAACCCAAACCCGGGAGAAGAGTAGCAGCCGTCCCCCCACCCGCAAGGGTGAGGGCGCACCCTCATTGCTGAGCCGGCTTGGCAGAGACTCTAGGCTTGGAGCCCCAACTGTGTCCTGGATGGGCCCGACCCCTGCCCCTGGTCCAGAAATCACTTCTGGACAAGGGGAAAGCCGAACCCCTACCGACTCTAGCCCCACGAAAGGACTGAGAGAAGGAAGCCGCCCCCTGAAAGGGGAGACGCTGCGTCTTACGCTGAGGTAACTTACCTCAGTTTGCCACCGAATTCAATCTTTCTCCAAAGAGCCGCAACCCCACAAAGGGAAGGGCCGTGAGCGACTTATTGGACACAAAATCAGCCGCCCGCTGGCGCAACCAAACCGACCGGCGGATAACCACAATGCTACACATCACCAAAGTGTCATCCAGGGCGGACAGTACAAAGGATAAGAATAACTCACAGCGCTTAAGGTCAGCAAACTCCTCACTAACCGGGTCGAGCCCGGACGAGGTCAACAATCCTCTAACAACCGACCTGGCAGCAACCAGTACAAGCGCAGAAGCACAAACCGGCCGCCAAGTCGATCCAACACTGGCAAAACCATGACAAGCCATCTGGTCAATGCGTTTATCCTCACCATCCTTGAGAGTAGTGCACTCCGGAGAATGGAGGACTGAGGAGCTGGACAACCCCAAAAAGGAGCATCTACCTCGGGGGGAGACGACCAGTGCTTCACTGCGTCCGCCGGAAAGGGATATTTCTCGTTCCAACCCGGTGGGACACCCGGAAGCCGCGTCGGCCTCTCCCATTCCTTGCGAATGAAACCATCAAAATGCTTTTGATACGGAAATTCCAAGCGGGGCTTCGTCTCTTCAAAGAACTCCCCCTTCAGCGGAGGAGCCGCCTCGGTGGGAGAAAAAGCCAGGACCCCGGAAGTATCCGAGGAATCCCCCTGGCCCTGCTCGGCATCAGCGCCCACAAACTGCTGATCGTCGGGAGTCCTCAGACCCCTCATACATCTCTCCCCTTCCTCACGTGGGGAGCAATCAGACCAATCCAGGGAGTCAAAGCCCACCCTAACAAAGGCCTGTGCAGCCGAATACAAAAGTTTTCCCTTTGCCATGGCCCTTTTTGGCGACGGCACTGGAAAACAATTCTTCAAGAATGGCCAATCTGGCACACACCACAGATTGCGAATCCCCGCTAATGACCACATCACACGCACATGTCAGGCGAGGGGGAGACGGGGAGGAGACTGGCGGAGCAGAACCAGACGCCTGAGATCCGGTCTGCCGCGTAATATACCGCTGCGCACAGGGTACATATAAAAACACATCATCACCCAAAAGGGATACCCCACACCCCAAAACGCAGCCTGGATTGCCCCGAGGGGTGCACAAGCCCAGTTTCCGGGGAAGCCTCCATATGGTGATTTTTTGTACTAAAATGTATATACAATAAATGTGTACAATGCGCATTATGTTGTTTGGGAATTACGCAATTATGCCACCCGGGCTGCCCCTTTAAGTCCCGAGTGGGAGGATTTTAGGCCAGCTAAATGTTAACCAGGGACCCGGACCGGAAGAACCCCCCTTTAACATGCTCAATGGTCTACCTGGAACAAGAACACAAAACACACATTCAACCCCATGCACATGTAGGAAGCCAGTAGCAATTGACAATAAGGGCCATCAGGCCCCTCACCTGACCTAGATGAATCCGAGGAACCAGACCGCAGGCAACGTGCAGTGTGCAGGAGGAGGAGGGAGGGCGGGCCGGTGCGATACGTGCGGCGCACCCCGCCCCGCCTCTCCACCGTCTCTCCCGGCCAGAAGCCGGGATGAGAAAACCGCACTCTCAGCACGGGGGCGGGCCGTAGACACGCGCGAGCACCCGGCCCTGCCCCCCCTCCACGGAGGAGAAGAAGCCCTCATGGCTCGCCGCCGCCATTGCGGCCAGCACTATTAGCGCGCCGGAGGCCGGCGCCGCGGTACTGCCGGCGCCATGCAAAAAAGAAAAGTAAAAGCACACACAAGTACACTAACATGCACACAAATGAATAAAGGAACCCATAAGGGACCCGCCCCCCCTCTAAGGGTACCTGGGAGAGGGGGAATCCAATCCAGGGAAGGGCCAAGGGACGGGGCATCCCAAACCGGGATCACCAACCCGGATGGCCGCCTACCCCTTGTTATGGGGTCTCACGGCTCCTAAGCACCAGGGGTGCCAACTACCTTTGCCCGGACCAGCAGCCTAGGCTGGGAGGCAGGGAATATAAAAACAAGGGGATCCGGGCACAAATAGAAGAATAAAAAAGTGGCCCGGGAGTCATCCAGGCTACCTGCAAGGAGGAGACATCATCTTCTGACTTGCTCGCCTCTGCAGAGATGAAAGACTGGGTAATGAGTGGGAGGTCCCAGGTATTTATGGGCCGGGAGGGTCTGACTTTTTTTGTTATCTCTGCAAGATCGCCATCTACAGGTCAGTATACCCAAATGTGATGAATGTCTTGAAGCGGGGTGTGTGACATACTTAGAATATGCCGATTTTCCACCACAAACCTGAGAAATCTCTGGTGTGCCGGGAAGATAGGAACATGCAGATAAGCATCCTTGATGTCTATGGACGTCATGAAGTCCCCCTGACGAAGAGAATTGATGGCTGAGCGCAGCGTTTCCATGCGGAACTTCCAGGGATGGATAAATCTGTTGAGGAGCTTCAGATCCAAGATGGGACGAACAGAGCCGTCCTTCTTGGGCACCGTGAACAGATTGGAATAGTAGCCCAGGCCCCTTTCCAAGGAAGGCACCGGACAAATGACAGCCATGTCCAAAAGATTCTTTACTGCCGCCCGGAGCCCCTGCGCGGCCAGAGGGTCCGAAGGCACCCGAGACCTGAAGAATCTGGGAGGGGGCCGGATCTCGAACTCCAGCTTGTAACCGGAAGACACCACTTCCATAATCCATCTGTCTGAGACCTCCTGGTCCCAGACCTGGAAGAAGTGTCGCAGCCGTCCCCCCACCCGCAAGGGTGAGGGCGCCCCCTCACTGCTGAGCTGGCTTGGCAGCTGGCTTGGGTTTGGAACCCCAGGTGTGACCTGGACAGGCACGTCCTCTGCCCCTGTTCCAGGAATCACCTCTGGAGGAAGAGAAGGCCAATCCCCTGCCAGCTCTGGCCCCACGAAAGGAAGGGTTAAAGGAGTCCACCCCCCGAAATGGACGACGCTGCTTCTTTCGCTGAGGTAACTTGCCTCCTTTCGCGACAGAATCCAATTTTTCTCCAAAAAGCCGCAACCCCACGAAGGGAAGACTTCGACTTCTTAGCCACAAAATCAGCCGCCCACTGGCGCAACCAAACCGACCGCCGAAAAGCCACAAGCAAGGCCGACGTTCTACTACACATCACATGGTGTCATCCAGGGCGGCTAACACAAAGGACATGAACAACTCGTACCTCTTAAGGGCGGTGAACTCATCACTAGCCGGGTCAAGCCTGGAAGTAGTCAACAGGTCCCTAACAACCGACCTGGTAGCTACCGCCAAAAAAGCCGAAGCACAAACAGTCCGCAAGGCCGAACCGACACTGGCAAAGCCGTGACAAGCAATCTGATCAATGCGCTTGTCCTCACCAGCTTTTAAGGTGGTGGAGTCAGATGAATGCAAAACAGAAGAATTAGACAACCCCAACACGGGGGCATCAACCTCGGGAGGGGAAGACCAGCGCTTCACCACGTCCACCGGGAAGGGATATTTCTAATCCCAGCCCTGAGGAACACCCGGAAGCCGAGTAGGCCTCTCCCATTCCTTAAGAATAATGCCATCAAAATGCTTTTGATTGGGGAATTCCAAGCGCGGCTTAGAAGTCCCAAAGAACTCCCCCATCTGCGGAGGAGTCTTCTCTGGGGGAGAAATAGCCTGAACCTAGAAAAGATGAGCCAGGACCTTAGGGGCATCCATGGTAACCCCCTGTCCCTGCTCGGAATCAGCGCCCACAAATTACTGATCTTCAGAACCATCGGACTCCTTAAATAACTCCCCTTCCTCTAGCGGGGAATAATCAGACCAGTCCAGTGAATCAAACTCATCAAAATCCAAGGCCGGCGCGGCTGGAGACAAGTGCTTCCTCTTAGCCGGGGCGTTTCTGGCCACAATAATTTCTCAAGATTGGCCAATCTGGCACACACAGCAGATTGCGACTCCCCACCAGTGACAACATCACCTGGGATCAGACGGGGAGGGGTAGGCGAAGAGGCCGACAGCGCTGACCCAGACGCCTGGGACCCGGACTGCCGCGTTATAGCCTGCTGCTCACATGGTATACAAAGAAATACATCATCCCCCGTAAGGGATACCCCACACCCCATACACTGCCGGGATTGCACCGAGGGGAGCCCAAGCCCGGTATCCTGGGAAGCCTCCATATGTTCATTTTATTGGTAGTCGCAATGACCAAGGGAATATAAAAATGAAATGTAAAATATGGAGCCCACAGGGCGCTTACTATAATGGCGCAGACAGCAGAACACGATGCGAAGCAGAGAGCAGATGAGGAAGGAGGAGGGCGGGCGCGGTTCGCGCGTCGCGCCCGCCCCCCTCCCCTGACAGAACGCGGCTCCCGGCCAATGGCCGGACTGCGCAGCGGCGCCAGCAGCACAGGGGGCGGGCCGTAGGAGCGCGCCGAGAGCCCGGCCCCGCCCCCCCCCACATGGAACCGGAGGGGAAGAAGCTCCCCCAAGAAAACGCTGCCAGAAACGGCCGGCGCCGTGGCCACAGCCAGCGCCGGCCAAGAGTGAACAGAAAAGCACACAAGAGTAAATAACACACACACACCTCAATAACATCCACAGAGATAATTCACAAGGGAGAAGGTGTGCGCTCCCCCCCCCCCTCAATAAGGGAGCAATGGGTGACCGGGAGAGGGGGAAACCCACTTAGAAGTGGAGGGGCCAGGGACGGGGCATCCCATTCCGGGATCACCAACCCGGACAGCCGCCTACCCCCTAGCATGGGGTCTCACGGCGGAGCAGAGCTCCTGAGCACCGTAAGGTGCCGTCTACATGTGCCTGGACCAGCAGCCTAGGCTGGGAGGCAAGGGATATTTAAATAAAAATGGGTCCAGGCAGGAATAGACCAACAAGAGGGCCGGGAGTTACCCTGGCTACCTGCAAGGAGGAGACATCCATCTTCTGACTTGCTCGCCGACTGCAGAGATGAAAGACTGGGGAATGAGTGGGAGGTCCCAGGTATTTATGGACTGGGAAGGGCTCCCTTTTTTTCATTACATCTCTGCAAGATCGCCCTCTACAGGTCAGTATAACCCAAGTGTAATGACTATTCTGAAGCGGGGTGTGTGACATACTTAGAATAAAGTCCTGATCAGAGAATGCTGAGCAAAGGACTTCAGGAAGAAAACAGCCAGGGCAGAAACCTGACCCTTCAGAGTATTTAGTTGGAGCCCCATCTCCAACCCATGCTGCAGGAACTCCAGAATCCTGGGAATAGAGAACACACGACAGGGAAGAGACTTAGACTCACACCAGTCAATGTAGGCACGCCAAACCCTATAGTAAATGGAAGAAGAGGACTTCTTCCTAGCCTTTATCATGGTATCAACAACCAAGTTAGACAGCCCCTTCTCCATCAAGATGGAGGTTTCAGCAGCCAGGCTGTCAAAGCCAGAGTTTGTAAATTGGGATGGCGTAAGGGACCCTGAGTGAGCAGGTCTGGCACCCTGGGCAGAACGTACTGATCTACTGCCAGCTGCACCACGTCTGCGAACCACACTCTTCTTGGCCACCTGGGGGCCACCAGAATTGCTGGCACCCCCTCCAGAGCAATCTTGTGCAGAACCCTGCCCAGCAGGGGGAATGGAGGAAAGACATACAGGAACTGAAAGTCCTGCCATGACATTGCTAGAGCATCCGTGGTCAAGGCCAGAGGATCCTGGGACATCTCAAACAGATCCACATCTGGTTGGCCCCAATGGTGACATAGAGATTGGAACACCCTGTTGCAGAGGGACCATTCTCCCTGGCGAGAGGTCCCCCTGCTTAGAGAGTCTGCCAGCAGATTTTCCACCCCCGGAATGTACACCGCTGATATGCAGGGAACATTGGCCTCCGCCCAGGTCCGGATCAGAGACACTTCCTGGAGGGCCCTCTTGCTCCGGGTCCCTCCCTGATGATTGATGTAGGCAACTGCCGTCTGGTTGTCCGAGCGCACCTGAACAGGCAGGCCCCGAAGGTGATGAGTCAACTGAGCCAGAACTAACCTGATCGCCCGCAGCTCCAAGACGTTGATAGGTGTGTGGGCCTCCTGAGGGCCCCATCTCCCCTGGAACTGCAGGGACTTCCAGAAACCCCCCCAACCTGACAGACTGGCATCCGTGGTGACCGTCTCCCAGGAGGGGGTCAGAAAGGATCTGCCCCCCAACAGGTTCCTGGAGTCCAGCACACAGACCCGGTCCAGGGACGCAGGGTCCTTGTCCCATACTGACAAGAGGTGGAGTTGCAGAGGCCTCAAGTGGAACTGAGCATAAGGGACCGCCTCAAAGCATGCCACCATCAGGCCCACCAGCTGCATTCCCTGCCTGATGGAGGGATGATGACAAGATAGCAGGAACTGGACCTGCGCAATCAGAAAAATCCTTGCCTGAACTGTATCCAGATTCATTCCCAGGAATGAAGTCACCAAGGAGGGAAACAGAGAAGACTTAGGGTGGTTGATCACCCAGCCAAATGACTCCAGGGTGGACACCACCAGCTGAGTATCCAACTCTGCCTGATGTAGAGACTGGGAAGTGATGAGAATGTCATCCAGGTAGGGCAGTACGCGGATGCCCTGAAACCTGAGCAGAGACATCACTCCTGTCAGCACCTTGGTGAACACCCTGGGAGCTGAAGTGAGACCAAAGGGCAATGCCACAAATTGGTAGTGTTGATCCTCCAGAGCGAACCTGAGGAACCTTTGATGACCTGGAAACACAGGAATATGAAGGTAAGCATCTTTGATGTCCACAGACGTCATGAAATCCCCTGGGTGCAGGGAACTGATGGCAGAGCGCAGAGTTTCCATGCGAAAGCGCCTGCACCTGACAAATTTGTTGAGGATCTTCAAGTCCAGGATCGCCCTGACTGACCCATCTTTTTTGGGCACTGTGAAGTGGTTGGAATAGAAGCCCTTGCCCTGTTCTCTTAAAGGGACCTTGCAGATGACCCCCAGCTCCAGAAGGCTTTGCACTGCCTGCACTAGATCCTGAGCTGACACAGGGTCCTGAGGAATCCGGGATCTGATAAACCTTGGGGGGGGGCAGACAGCAAACAATCTTGTAACCGGAGGACAATACCTATTGAATCCACCGGTCTGAGACATGAAGCCTCCAGACGTGAGCAAAGTGCTGAAGCTGTCCCCCCACCCGGATGGGTGAGGGCGCCCCATCATGCCTGAGGGGGCTTGGGAGAGGACTTAAAGCGGACCTTCACTCTGATTAAGAGTCTATCTTATATGTTTCCCACACCCTGTACATACAGATTGGCCACATTAAAAATCATCCTACCTGCATCTACTGCATGTTATGAGCCTTTAAACATCCAAGATGGCGGTTTATGGAAGCCGCCATCTTATCAGGCAGCCTGCAAACAGGAAGTGCCTCCTGACTGTGCTGCTCTGCATCCTGGGACTGCTGACCTTTACCCGACCCCAGCTATGCTCTGTCTGAGCAAAGCACAGCTATAACCCGCCCCCCTCTACCTTATCCCACTCTCCTCTCCTCAGTAAGTGTGATGCTTCTGAATCAAGATGGCGGCGCCAGTATCCTAAATTCCTGAACAGAGTTACAGCCCAGTGGGGGAAAGAATAAGTTAGTGACTAAAAACGTAAAATATGTTAATTTTAGATGCTGGGGAACCGTTTTTTAAGAGTTTGGGCTTTTCAATAAATCACGCTGAAGGTCCGGTTTAAGCTAGGAGCCCCAGGAGGAGCCAGGGCGTCCCTGTCCTCTGCCCCTACCCCAGAAGTCTCCTCGGGCCCCAGTAAAGGAAACCCCCCTCCCTTGTCTAGCACCATGGTAGGGGGAGGAAAAGGAGCCCCGACACCGAAAGGGCCGAGACTGCCGCCTGCGCTGGGGTAACCTGCCTCCATTAGCAAATAGGTCCAGGCGGTCCCCAAACAGGCATAGTCCTTTGAAGGGAAAACCAGTGAGGGCCTTCTTGGCAGCGTTGTCAGCAGCCCACTGGCACAGCCAAACCGAGCGGCGTATAGCCACCACAAGGGCAGAGGTTCTGCCACACATTCTAATGGTGTCATCCAAGGCAGAGAGGACATATGTCACAAAAACATCACAACGAGAAAGTGCATTAAACTCCTCACTAGACACATCATCAGGGGCACCATCAAGGATACTTCTGAGCAGGGTCCTAATAGCCACAGCCATAATGGCAGAGGCACAGACCGGGCGCAGCGCTGTCCCCACACACGCAAAGGCATGTGATGCCAGCTGATCAATGCGCCGGTCCTCAGCATCCCGCAGGGTAGTAGAGTCAGCGGAATGCATGACAGAGGTGTTAGATAACCCTAGGACCGGGGCATCCACTTCGGGAGGGGATGACCAACACTTCACCACATCAGCAGGAAAGGGATACTTCCTATCCCAACTCTTAGGTACACCGGGTAGTCTACTGGGACGCTCCTATTCCTTGAGCACAAGGTTATTGCAATGTGCTTGCTCAGGACATTCCAAGCGTGACTTAGCAGTATGAAAAAGTTCCCCCCTTTGCCTGGGGGCCGCAACAGGGGGAGAGATAGAGAGAACCTCAAAAATCTGAGCCAACAGTCTATCAGTATCATCCGGGGCCCAGGGGTCAGAGCCAGAATCGTCATGACCCCTGGGCCTCTCATCAGATGACCCCGAGTCGGAGAATAGCTCCCCTTCCTCCAATGGGGTATAGCCAGACAGTTCCAAAAACTCATCAGCTTCCTTAGGGAAAAGAGTGACATCAGGCGTTAAGTTCCGCTTTTTTGCAGAGACCTTATGCGCCAAGATATTAGCAATTAACTTCTCAACACTAGCCAGTCTAGAAGACACATCAGGCTGAGAATCCCCACTTGTAGGCAACTTGGAGGGAGTGAGATTTAAGCTTGGGGGAGTAGGTGAAGTGAAACGAGGCGCAGGCCCAGCCACTGGAAGGCCGGATTGCAGCGCAAGCACCTGATCGGCACAAGGTACACAGACCCGCGCATTGTCAGCGCTAATAGGGGACACCCCACAAGCTACACACAGCCGGGCTTGTCCCAAAGGAACCCCGGTCACATTATCCTGAGACGCCTCCATATGGTGATTATAGCGGCACAATAGGCCGATAGGGATTGACGCTATAAAGCAACCCGGGATGCCCCAATAACCTGCTAGGAAAGTGGGAGTATTAACACTAGGCCGCACAAGTTAACCAACTAAATAGAGGGAAGCCAAAAGGGTTCGCCCATTTGAAATACATAATCCAAGGGGAGCCGTAAGTATACAATAATAAACAGCGGTAATAAAGCCGCCCGCGAGGGCACTCACGGACCGCGGTAGGTAGAAGCCCGTCACGCAGCAGCCGGAACCAAGCAAAAAAATGGCGTCGGTATACCTCGAGGGACGGGCCCGCATGAACAGTGACGCGGAACGCGCCAAAAACAGCCCCCCCCCCGAAGAGCGCGAAGCCATACACGTGACAAGCAGTCAATGACGGCGCACCGGAGCCTGAGGTAACGCCGCCGCCGAGCGCGGAACACAGGAAAGCGCGCGCGGTGGCAATTTCAAGGCACAATAAGTGAAAACAAGTCAGCGTGGTGGCTGACACCAAGCATAATGTAGTGAAGCATAAAAGCCAATACACATACATACACACACCCCCCCCCTCCATCCCCCGAAGGCTACAAGGAGAGTGAGGGAGGACAGCGGCCACTTAAGAGGGCCCACCAATAGACAGGGGCAAGGGGCAATAGCGCAGGAGGGGCATCCCATAGAGGCTCACCATATGCCTGTACCGCCTACCCTTTGGTGGGGGATTGCAGTGGAGCAGCGCTCCTAAGCACCTAACAGCGGTGCTGCCTACCATTACCCGACCAGTGCAACCAAGGCAGGGAGGCAATTACTGATGGAACGGGTGGGAATAGTCCTACAGGGCCGCAGGCTAATAGCCCCGCTCACCTGCGAGTAGAGAGAGCCATATTCTTGTCCTTCGCAGTCCAGACTGCAGAGAAGATCTGGGGATTGTGGGAGGTCCCTGGGTATTTGAGGGTCCGGGAGGAGCATATTTTCGATGTCTCTGCCTTCCAGCAGCCAGAGGGTAAGTATTCTATCTGGAGCAGGACGTACTGTATACTAAGACTATAGGGGAGGACTTGGGGTCCCAGACCTCAAAATCTACCATGCCGCATCAGTGTTAGTACGCCTTTCTGACTGGTTCCACCAAAAAGAAAATCAATGTTGGGTTAGTATTGAAAGGGATACATCCCCTCTCGGACTAGTGGCCCTGCATTGGGTGGATCCCTCACGCCGGCCCGGGAAACGGGAACTGCCCTACTTGGTAGGCCCATTATTGACAATATGGGATAGGTTTCTGAAGTGGGGGGAACTATCACTCAGACCTGAACCTCTCACCCTGCTATTTGATAACCCGGCCTTACTTCCGGGGTTGAACTCTAAGACATTCCTCCTTTGGGAAATGACTCAGGATACTAGACTGGGGGACATAGTGTCGAGTACAGGCCCGCCTTCCCTTTCTGCCTTGCGGGCCCGGGCAGGGGATGGGAGTGTCTTCTGGCTTCTGCATGCCCAGTTAGTTGCTTTTATCAGGTCCCATACCCCGGCCTCGAATCTCTCTCGCCCTCTCAAGCCCTTGGAGAGGCTACTGAAAGCCCCGACACCCCCCAAAACATGTGATTTCCACCCTATACAAGATTCTCCAGGGAGAGGGGGAGGGTCGGAGGACTGGGAGAAGTCCTTTGCCCTTACCCACAAACTGTCTAGGGCATGTAGGGCCCAGGAACAAAATTATAAAATCCTGGCAAGATGGTATAGGTGACCGTCAGACTCAGGTAAAATTTGGGGGAGCGGAGTCTGGGGACTGCTGGCGGTGCGGGAGGGCCCCGGGGACTATGATCCACATATGGTGGGAATGCCCGGGGTGAAAGCCTTTTGGGAGGGGGTGCTTGGTGTCTATAAACATTTGACGCTTGAAAATGGCCCGAACACACCGCAGGTAACTCTCCTTTCGATGATCCCAGGGTCGGTCTCGGTCACCAAGAGGGGGTTGTTGAGGCACTTGCTTACGGCCGCTACATCGGTGATCCCCAGGCACTGGCGTACCAATGTTGCTCCCACCCTGGTAGAGTGGTACGGGGAGGTAGAGAATATCAAAAGGATGGAGGAGCTGACGTTAGAAAAGATTGAAGAAGGAACCCAAAGGTTCCTTAAAGTGGATCAACACACTCACCTCCCCATGCTCCTACGCGGGCGCTCGTCCAATCAGAGAGCTCAAAGCCGCTGTGGTATGCACGTACAAGCGGCGTCCAACCACAGCGGCTCTGAGCGCTGGAGGCCGCGTCTCGCGCTCCCTTCTAACAGGAACATTCACAAACGGCTGGCGCGTGTGCGCGCCCTGCTAGAGGGAATCGCGAGACACGGTCGCGGCCCGCGCATGCACCGTTGGAACGGGGTTAAGGTAAGGTTTGTGGGCGTCCTGGGGGGTTTCACCCCGCGGGACATCCCGATTTCGGATGTCCCGCGGGGAGGGATCTGATCGGCCCGGGAATCTTATAGATTCCCGGGCCGATCCCCCCTGGGTGTTGGTCCACTTTAAGACATGGACTCTTTGGGAGGTGTCACGGGTCTCGCCAGATTTCCGGGCACTCCTGGTGTGGGAGTAGCGCTGGGTGGGGTAGAGGGGGGGGTGGACCCATGGTTGGTGGAGTTTGGTCGAATGGGGGTGGGGGGGCGGGATCGGGGCGTGGGACACCAGACTCCAGGGGCCTCTACTCTTTCCTGTTCACTCTTCTTGTTTTTCCCCCCCTTTTTTTTCCCTTTTCCTTCTATCTCTTTCTGCACTTTCTCCATTCCTTCTGATTGCTGGTGGGAGTGGATACGGCAGGTTACGCGCTGAACGGCCGGCCAGAGAAGGGTTCACAGGAAAGGGATGGTTACCCCATAGTACATGTAGTCCGGCGTGATGTCGACGGTAGATGTTAGGTGTTGGACAATAGACCCCATATGCCGGCAAGAGGCTGAACCCTGAGACGAGGAACTAGCTTGATTGATACCATGTAGGCCGCTTATGCTTGTGAAGCCTTGTATTTGGTTGCCGTGTTGTCTTTGCTCTGTGATCCTTTATTTCCCTGTCTCTGCTTACCGTTCTGTATAAAATGTTAAAATTCAATAAAGACATATTGAAAGAAAGAATGAATGCCACAAATTCATAGCAAAGCAGGAGGGATCTATACTCCTCCCCCCTATTGGCATCCGAGGCATTATCCAGAAGGCACTTAAGTAGCCCTTTAATAGCAAGAGCCGTGATGGCAGAAGCGCACACAGGGCGCAGCGCAGTCCCTGCACAAGCAAATGCATGACAGGCCAGCTGATCCACACGCCGGTTCTCACATCCCTCAGAGTAGAAGTGTCAGGGGAATGCATGACCGAGGAATTGGACAACCCAAGCATGGGAGCATCGCTTAAAGTGGACCAACACCCATCGCTTAAAGTGGACCAACACCCAGGGGTGATCGGCCCGGAAATCTATAAGATTCCCGGGCCGATCACCTCCCACCCCGCGGGACATCCGAGATCGGGGTGCCCCGCCGAAGTGGACCAAAACCCAGGATAGTCAAAATCCTGGGTGTTGGTCCACTTTAACCACATCAGCAGGAAAGGGATACCTCCTGTCCCAACTCTTGGGCACCGCGGGCAATTTGCTAGGACGTTCCCACTCCTTGAGCACCCAATTTATTAAAGTGGTTCTGCTCAGGGAACTCAAAGCGTTGTTTAACAGTGTGAAAAAGCTCACCCTGCTGCTTTTTAACCGGGACAGGAGGGGTAATACACAATACTTCAAAAATGTGAGCCAACAGCCTATCAGTATCATCATGAGACCATGGATCTTCCCGAAATGGAGACCCAGTACCACCATAAAATCTCCTGCTGTTCCTCAGAGGACTCACGAATCAGAGAAGAGTTCCCCCTCTTCTAAGGGGTAATGACCAGACAGAGTGTAATGTCCCTCATCCTCAACTGGAAAAAGGTAAACAGCGGGGGTTAGGTGTCGCTTCTTGCCAGAAGTCTTGCGGGGTACAGGCCCCGTAATGTGCCTTTCCAGGCTGGCCACCCGCATAGCCAAATCATAATGGTATTCCCCGATAGCATGTCCCTCGCTGGGGGTCAGAGGCAGGCGCTGGGGGGTAGGAGATGCAGAAGGGGGTGCAGAGCTGGGAAGCGAGGCAGGCAACCCAGACTGCAGAGCAAGTACCTTCTGAGCGCAGGGCACACATACCCCGACATCATCACTCACAGGGGACACCCCACACACAGCACACAGCTGGGCTTGTCCCGAAGGAACCCCAAGCACATTATCCCCGGAAGCCTCCATATGGTGATTAGAGTGGGCACACAGGCCAGTATAGGGTTAAGGCTAGCAAGAGCCACCCGGGATGCCACAAACTCCGCTAAGGAAGGTGGGAGATGGAAGGGAAGAGGGCCGGGAAAAAACCACAGTCACGTTTATCCCGCCTGAAAGACATAAGAAAACCACACATAACGTCCCATAATGTGGCGAAAATAGCAAAATACAACCCCGAAGGGGACTCACAGACCAAGAAGCCGATCACACAATCCAGGCAGGCCAGCAGCGCGCTGCAGTACCGCAGGACAGGAAGAGAAAGTCTCAGACCAAAATGGCGCCCGCACGGACAAGGCGTCATCCGCGGGACACGCCCCCCGAAGAGCGCTCCACGTGACCCCCCAGTGCCAATGACCGCGCATTAAAATACAAGATGAATGTCGCAGCCAGTCGCGGAGCGCCGTACAAAGCGGCGCGGCGGCAAGTGCGCACAATACAAAGTGAAAAACAGACAAAAACTAATGCAGGCACCACCGCCTACCCCAGTCCGTCTTACTTTGTAAGCTTCTAGAAGTTCCTTCATCCTCTGACTCCTCTCCCCCCAAAACCCTTGTTCAAGGAATCCTCCCTGGGAGGAGACTAATTCTTTACTCATGAAACTGAAACTGACTAGCAGTAGGAGGAGGAATTTGACGGGCTGAGAGGGTACTCAGGATGAGATAAGGATGTCGGGGGGTAACACATAGACTGGTGTTAGACTGGTAGACTGTGCTGCCAGCTCAAAAGGCACTGACTGCAGAGCTAAGAGGAACAATTTAACATCAAGGGGTTCCACTTGAGGCATAGAATGTAATTTACATTAGGGTCTGAACCAAGAAGTTCAACAGGTCTCAGATTCTGAAATTGAGGCAGTAGCCAAATGCCATCCACCACTAGGGTGACCATGCCTACTTCTGCTGCAGCCGCCTCTATGGAGATTGTAGCCACCACCTAAGGCTTGTACAGGAGGAGATAACCTAGAGGCCCTGGTCAAAAGACAGGGGAGACGCAATTGCCTTTCACATAATGTGGAAATGAAGAGGCCTGGTCTAAAACTGGGCATACTGTACAGTCTCCACTGAGGCTTTTATGCATTGAAGGATCACAAGATAAGTATCCTGGGGATTTTATACATCAGGCCAAAATGGTAACTAAGGGACACATATATATCATACCACACTTGAAAAATACCATTCTGTGAATACTCACTTTGTAGAATGGATATTATAAGTATGCATCATGCCCTGCTCCAGTAATAATCATTACGTCTGGGATATAGTCCACTAGAGGGCGCTTTATGTGATGCATACTTATAATATCCATTCTACAAGGTGAGTATTCACAGAATGGTATTATTCCAAGTATGCATCACGCCCTGCTCCAGTAATAATCATTACGTCTGGGATATCCAGTAGCAGTGTCCAACAACGGGTGGGGATCCCAAAAAGAGCAGCAATGCACAGTTCAAACCACTGCAGCCTGCAGAACTTTGCGGCCAAAAACAGCATCCGCTGAGGCCCGAACATCAACCTTGTAAAACTTGGAAAAGGTATGAACAGAAGACCAAGTAACAGCCTTACAAACTTGTTCAACAGAAGCCTGGTGCTGAAAAGCCCAAGAGGCCCCAACAGCACGGGTAGAATGAGCAGTAATTCGGAAAGGGGGATCCCTCCCTTTAGCAGAATAGGCCCTAACAATGGCCTGACAAATCCATTTGCTAATGGTAGACTTGACCGGCGCCAAACCCTTCTTTGGACCAGAGGGTACCACAAACAAGGCGTCCGTCTTCCTGAAAGGCGCTGTAGCCACCAGGTAGTATTTCAAGTTTCTGACAACATCCAGAGAATGCAAGGCCCTCTCCTTGTCATTACCAGGATTAGGACATAAGGAAGGAAGCACAATGTCCTGATTGAGGCAAGAAGTCTGGTTTAAAGCGGAAAACCACCTTGTCCTGGTGTCTCTCAAAGTAGGGGGCCTGAATGGACAGAGCCGCCAACTCCGAAACACGCCGGACAGAGGTGATAGCCACCAAAAAGGCAACTTTCCAGGTGAGAACAGACAGTGCAGCCTCATGCACAGGTTCAAATGGAGGACCCTGAAGGGCAGACAAAACCAAATTCAAATCTGGTGGCCACCTGGGGGCCACCAGAACAGCTGGCACTCCTCCTTAAATCAGCTTGCGTAGGACCCTGCCCAGAAGGGGAAACGCAGGGAAGAGGTACAGGAGACCGAACCCCTGCCAAGACAGAGACATGGCATCCACCGCCAGAGGATCCTGGGATAGTGAGACAAAAGCTGGAAGCTTGTGATTGTGACGAGAGGCAAACAGATCCACATCCGGCCTCCCCCACCTGTGACAGAGGGATAGAAAGACCTTGCTGTTGAGGGACCATTCTCCCCGGCGAGAGGTCCCCCTGCTCAGGGAATCCGCTTCCAGGTTCTCCGCTCCCGGAATGTAAACCGCCGAGATACACGGGACGTTGACCTCGGCCCAAGAGAGAATCCATGACACCTCCCGGAGGGCACTCTTGCTCCGAGTCCCTCCCTGATGATTGATGTAAGCGACCGCAGTCCTGTTGTCGGAGCGAATCTGAACCGGTAGGCCCACAAGGTGATGCGTCAGCTGCGCCAGCACCAACCGAACCGCCCTCAGCTCCAGAACATTGATGGGGGTATGTGCCTCCTGAGGGCCCCACAGCCCCTGGAATTGGTGGGCTCTCCAGTAGTACCCCCAACCTGAAAGACTGGCATCCATAGTGACCGTCTCCCAGCATGGTGTCAGGAATGATCTGCCCCCCAGAAGATTCTTCGAGTCCAGCCACCAAAGGAGGGACCGCCGGACCAGAGGGGACAGAGCAAAAGCCTGGTCCAGAGACAGGGGACACTTGTCCCAGGCTGAAAGAAGATGGAGCTGAAGAGGCCTCATGTGAAATTGAGCATAGGGAACTGCCTCAAAGCAGGCCACCATCTGTCCCACCAGTTGCATCCCTTGCCGGATGGATGGATGAGGGTTGGACAGCAAGCCATGAATCAGCATTTGAAGAGAGTCCACCTTCTGCTGAGGGAGGAAAAATACCATTTTGTGATTACTCACCTGTAAAATGTGCATTATAAGTATGTCACACACCCCACTTCAGACATTAATTCATTAACATGGGTACTCACCGCTAGGTGGCGCTGCTTTGCAGAGAAGTCCAGAAAAAGCAAGCCCCTCCCGGTCTATACATACCTGGTATCTCCTAACAATTCCCCAGTATTCAAACAGCAATAAAAGCAAGATACCAGGAGACCAAAACACAAAAGTAACCCTCAACTGTGAATAAACACAACTTCACCATATAAAGAGCCAGGAAACCAAAGAGGGCGGGCGAAGTGGGGTGTGTGACATACTTATAATACCCATTTTACAGGTGAGTAATCACAAAATGGTATTATTCTAAGTATGTCACACACCCCACTTCAGACATTAATTCATTAACATGGGACATCCAACAGCAGTGTCCAAAATGGGGAGGGTATCCAACCAGGCAATAATGCAGACACACTCAAACCACTGCAGCCTGCAGAACCTTGCGGCCAAAAACAGCATCCGCTGAGGCCCGCACATCAACCTTATAGAACTTATGAACCGAAGACCAAGTTGCAGCCTTACAAACTTGTTCAACAGAAGCCTGGTGCTGAAAAGCCCAGGACGCTCCACCGCGCGAGTAGAATGAGCAGTAACACGAAAAGGGGGATCCTTCCCCTTAGCCGAATAGGCTCCAACAATCGCCTGACGAATCCATTTGCTAATGGAGGACTTGGCCGGAGCCAAACCCTTCCTAGGCCCACAGGGCACCACGAAGAAGGCATCCGTCTTACGAAAAGGAGCCGTAGTACACAGATAGAACTTGACACAACGTACCACGTCCAAGCAGTGCAACGCACTCTCCTTGTCATTCTTAGGCTTAGGACACAAAGAAGGAAGAACAATGTCCTGATTAAGATGGAAAGCAGAGACCACTTTAGGAAGAAAGTCCGGCTTGAATCTGAAAACCACCTTGTCCTGATGTTTCTCAAAATAAGGGGCCTGAATCGACAGGGCCGCCAGCTCTGAAACACGCCGAACAGAAGTGATGGCCACCAGAAAGGCAACCTTCTGAGTCAGAGTAGACAAGGCAATATCCCGCAAAGGCTCAAAGGGAGGAGCCTGAAAGGCAGAAAGAACTAAATTCAAAACCCAAACAGGGAGCAACGGCTTCCTAGGAGGCCGCAAATGCGAAACCCCCTGGAAAAAAGTTTTGACCAAAGAATGGCTTGCAAAAGACCTCTGAAAAAAGATAGATAAGGCAGAAACTTGCCCCTTCAAAGTACTCAGCTGAAGACCAGAGTCCAGCCCTGACTGAAGAAAAACCAAAATCCTGGAAACGGAAAAGACCCGGCAGGGCAAAGATCTAGATTCACACCAATCAATATACGATCTCCAAGCCCTATAGTAGATGGAAGAAGAGGATCTCTTCCTAGCACTAATAAGAGTCCGAATGACCGAATCCGAAAGACCTTCCTCCTTCAAGATGGAGGTTTCAGCAGCCAAGCCGTCAAAGCCAGCGTTGGTAAACTGGGGTAACACAACTGACCCTGAGTGAGAAGATCTGGCCGAAGAGGCAGATCGAGCTGATCCACTGCCAGACGAACGATGTCCGCGAACCACACCCGCCTTGGCCACCTTGGAGCCACGAGAATGGCGGGAACTCCTTCCTGAACCAGCTTTCGCAGAACCCTGCCCAGCATGGGAATCGGAGGAAACAGATAAAGAAACCCCAGATCCCTCCAGCTCAGGGCCATGGCGTCCGCCGCCAGAGCCAGAGGGTCCTGGGACAGAGACACGAACGTCGGAAGCTTGTGATTGTGACGAGAGGCAAACAGATCCACCTCCGGCGTCCCCCACCGAAGACACAGGGACCGAAACACCTGGGGATGGAGAGACCACTCCCCCCGGCGGGACGAACACCGGCTCAGAAAGTCCGCCTCCGTGTTCTCCAGTCCTGGAATGTAAACTGCCGAGATGCAAAGGACATGAGTCTCTGCCCAAACAAGAATCAGAGACACCTCTCTGTGGGCACCCAGACTGCGAGTCCCTCCCTGGTGATTGATGTAAGCAACCGCCGTCCGATTGTCCGACCGCACCTGCACCGGCAGGCCTTGCAAATGATGTGTCAATTGAGACAGAACCAACCTGATGGCTCGCAACTCCAGAACATTGATGGGCAAGTGAGCTTCCCGAGGGTCCCACTGCCCCTGAAACTGAAGATCCTTCCAGAAACCTCCCCATCCTGACAAACTGGCATCCGTGGTGACAGTCTCCCAAAGCGGGGTCAGAAACGACCTGCCCTTCAGAAGATTGTCCGAGACCATCCACCACAGAAGAGACTGCCGAACCTGAGGGGACATCCGGAAGGACCGATCCAACGACCGCGGTCGCCGGTCCCAAGACGCCAAAAGATGAAGCTGAAGCGTCCGCGTGTGAAACTGTGCGAAGGGAACTGCCTCGAACGAGGCCACCATCAACCCCACCAGTCTCATTCCTAGCCGAATGGACGGGCGAGGATTGGAAAGAAGAAGCTGAACCAATTCCTGAATCAAAAGGACCTTGGCCTGGGGGAGAAAGACTCTGTGCAGGCAAGAGTCCAATGACATCCCCAGAAAAGTCACCACCCTGGCCAGGACCAGAGAGGACTTGGGGTAATTGATCACCCAGCCGAACCTCTCCAACATAGACACCACCAAACTGGTGTCCCCTTCCGCCTGACTGAAGGAAGGCGCCATGATGAGGAGATCATCCAGGTAAGGTACAATGCGAATCCCCTGAGCTCTGAGCAGGGCCATCACTCCCGCCAACACCTTGGTGAACACTCTCGGCGCAGATGTGAGGCCGAACGGAAGAGCTACAAACTGAAAATGCCGATCCTCCACCACAAAGCGAAGAAACCGCTGATGAGCCGGAAAGATCGGGATGTGAAGGTAAGCATCCTTGATGTCTATGGACGTCATAAAGTCCCCCTGCCGAAGTGCACCGATCGCAGACCGCAGGGTTTCCATGCGGAACTTCCGGGGACGAATAAATCTGTTGAGAAGCTTCAAATCCAGGATCGGACGGAACGAACCGTCCTTTTTGGGTACAGTGAAGAGATTGGAATAAAACCCGCGCCCCACCTCTGAAGGAGGGACCGGGCAGATGACTGCCAATTCCAGAAGATTCCTTACCGCCGCCAGGAGCCCCCGTGCGGCCAAAGGATCCGAGGGCACTCGAGACCTGAAAAACCTTAGAGGAGGGCGGGACTCGAACTCCAGCATGTAACCGGCCGACACCACCTCCCGGATCCACCTGTCCGAGACCTCCTGGTCCCATACCCGGGAGAAGAGTCGCAACCGTCCCCCCACCCGTACGGGTGAGGGCGCCCCCTCATTGCTGAGCGGGCTTGGCCGCAGGCTTGGGCTTGGAACCCCAGGCGTGAACGGGACGGCCACGGCCTCTACCCCTATTCCAGCTGGCGCCCCTGGAGGCCGGGAAGCCCGCACCCCTGCCGGCTCTGGCTCCCCGAAAGGACGGAGTAAAAGAGGCCGTCCCCCGAAAGGAACGGCGAAATTTCTTGCGCTGAGGTAGCTTGCCCCCCTTGGCAACAGAATCCAGCTTTTCACCAAAAAGCCTCAAACCCTGAAAGGGAAGGGCCGTAAGCGATCTTTTAGAATTAAAGTCAGCCGTCCACTGTCTCAGCCACACTGAACGACGAATAGCCACCAGCAGAGCCGTAGCCCTGCCACACATCAACATGGCATCCTCCTGAGCGGCCAGGATAAACGACAAAAAGGATTCACAACGCTTAAGAGCCAGAGACTCCTCACAGGTAGGATCAAGGTCCACACCTAAATCCCTGACCATGGACCTAACCGCCAAAGACAAAAAGGCGAAAGCACAAACAGGCCTCAAAACCGAACCCGCACAGACAAAGCCATGACGGGCCAGCTGATCAATCCGGCGATCCTCGCCATCCTTGAGAGAAGTAGTATCAGGGAAGTGAACAGCCGCCGAATTAGACAGCCCCAAAACCGGAGCATCCACCTCGGGGGAAACAGACCACCGCTTCAACAAATCCGTTGGAAAAGGATACTTCTTGTCCCAACTAGGCGGGACCCCGACAAGCCGCGTAGGCTGCTCCCACTGCTTAAGGACCACGTCCTCAAAATGCTGCTGACTGGGAAACTCCAAGCGCTGCTTGGAACCCCCAAAAAGCTGACCCTTAGGCCGAGGAGTAACTTCCGGCGGATCCAAATCCAAAACCTCAAACATTTGAGCCAGAATAGTGGGCGTATCAAGAGGGGGCCCCTCTATCAAGTCCCCCTCAGCGCTAGACAACTGCTGAACCTCTGAATCCTCCGTCTCCTCAATAAGCTCCCCCTCTTCGAGGGGACCAATCCAGTACCTCAACTTCCTCATCGGAGTCCTGCGGAGGCGGAGACAGATGTTTTCGCTTGGCAGGAGCCTTCTGAGAGAGAGAGAGAGAGAGAGAGAGAGAGAGAGAGAGAGAGAGAGAGAGAGAGAGAGAGAGAGAGACGCAGACCCAATAACAGCCATAATACAGGCAGCTGGATAGTGCCCCAACAATAAAACATAGCAGACATAGCAGTCCCCCCTCACTGAGCGCTCCTCTAACAGGACGCTCCGACGCTGTACTTAAGGCCAAGAGCCTACCTGAGCCCCCGCGAAATGGCGCCTGGACGGCAAAAGACAGAGAGGAGAGGCGGCGGCCTCAGCGAGCGCGGGACCCGTGTAGCCCCGCCCCTCCCCATCTAACAGGACACTACGCGCTTCTGACAGACACGGCGCGGGCCGCGTTTGGCGCTGGACGCGCTTGGCGCGGGCCCCGCCCCTCAAAACAAAAACGCGCGAGCCACGGGCGCCACAAGGGAATTGCGCCCGCATAAGCCATCGAGCGGGCCCGCGGCCCACATACCGCGCGGTCCCGCCCGCCTAAGGCAGGGTCCCCGGCGCTTCCACACAGGCGGGCCGGTGGCGCAGCGCGCCGCCCGGCCCCGCCCACCGTAAAATCAAAGTCTGCCCACCGGCAGACAGGGCATGAAACCGGCGGGTAACAGGCCGGCGGGCACCCCCACCCGACCCGACCCCACCTGGCCAAAATACCGGGGTTCAGGGAGCCCAAGCCCCCGAAAACAGGACGGCCCCATACCAAGACCGCCCGTCCCAGACAAAGAAACACGCACACACACACACACACATACACACCCAGTATAAGGATTAGGTAAACACTAAGGGGAATATAAGGGCTGGGGCATCCCACGTCCGGATCACCACACCGGATCACCACTATGCCCCATAATATAGGGTCGAGTGGAGGAGCTAATCTCCTAGGCACCAATGTGCCATCTACCCTTGCCCAGCCTACAGCCTAAGCTGGGAGGCTACCATTAAATAAGGGGATAAGGGACAAAAAAGCCGGGCAGAAATAGACCGTAGGGGGGGGGGGGGCAGGGTGATACCCCGGCTACCTGCAAGCAGGAGACTTCTTTCTTCTGTCTTGTCGCCACGTTGCAGAGAAGAACACTGGGGAATTGTTAGGAGATACCAGGTATGTATAGACCGGGAGGGGCTTGCTTTTTCTGGACTTCTCTGCAAAGCAGCGCCACCTAGCGGTGAGTACCCATGTTAATGAATTAATGTCTGAAGTGGGGTGTGTGACATACTTAGAATATCCTGGCCTGAATGGTATCCAGAGTCATACCCAGGAAGGCGGTCACCCGTGACGGGGAGAGTGAGGACTTGGGGCAATTGATCACCCACCCGAACCTCTCCAGTGTCGCCACCACCGTCCGGGTGTCCAGCTCCGCTTGTTGGAGTGAAGGAGACGTAATGAGAAGGTCGTCCAGATAAGGAAGAATGCGAATACCCTGGGCTCTGAGAAGGGCCATCACGCCCTTGGTGAACACCCTGGGGGCAGAGGTGAGCCCGAAGGAGGGGGGCCACAAATTGGTAGTGTTGTTCCCCTACCACAAACCTGAGGAACCGCTGGTGCCCTGGGAAGACCGGCACATGAAGGTAAGCATCCTTGATATCTATTGAGGTCATAAAGTCCCCCGGGCGCAGGGAGGTGATAGCGGAGCGCAGCGTCTCCATGCGAAAACGCTTGGTTCTGATGAATTTGTTGAGAAGCTTTAGGTCCAGAATGGGTCTCACGGAACCATCCTTTTTGGGCACTGTAAAGAGATGGAATAGTAACACAGACCTCTCTCCTGGGGGAACCTGACAAACGACCCCCATGGCCCGAAGGTTTTGAACCGCCAACAACAGGCCCTGAGCTGCCCGAGGGTCCGTAGGAACCCGTGACCTGAGGAATCTGGGAGGAGGTTGGTCTGCGAACTCCAGCTTGTATCCGGAAGAGACAACCTCCAGAATCCATTTGTCTGAGACTTGATGAGCCCAGACCTGAGCGAAGAGCTGCAGCCGTCCCCCCACCCGCAAGGGTGAGGGCGCCCCCTCATTGCTGAGTGGGCTTGGCAGTGGATTTGGGTTTGGCACCCCAGGAGGATCCGGGTCGGGCTTCTGCCCTTGCCCCAGAAATCTCCCCTTTGTCCCACAAAGGATACCCCCCTGCCTGACCTAGGTCCACGAAAGGAGGGAGTGAAGGAGCCCGAACCCTGAAAGGGTCGCGGCTGCTTTTTGCGTTGGGGTAACTTACCTCCCTTAGCAAAAAGGTCCAGACGATCACCAAACAGGCGCAACCCTTTAAAGGGAAGCCCTGTCAGAGCCTTCTTAGCAGCATTGTCAGCTGCCCACTGGCGCAATCAGACCGAGCGGCGGATAGAGACAACTAAGGCCGAGTTCCTGCTACACATCCGAATGGTGTCATCTAAGGCAGAGAGTACATAAGTGATGAACAACTCACATTGCGACAAGGCTCTAAATTCCGCACTAGAAGGATCCTCATGGGAGCCGTCCAGAAGGCCCCTGATTAAGGTCCTAATAGAGGAAGCACCGGGCGCAAGGCCGAACCCACACAAGCAAAGGCGTGGGAGGCCAGATGGTCAATACGCCGGTCCTCACTATCCTTCAAGGTAGTGGAATCCGGGAATTTGAGTCAGAAGTCTATGGGTGTCATCAGCATCCCAATGCTCTGAGCCGGCATCAGTGCCAAGACAATGCTGATCGTCAGAGAGATCTGAATCTGAAAATAATTCCCCTTCCTCGAGAGGGTTATAGTCAGACAAATCAAGGAAATCATCTTGTCCGAAGGTAAAGGCCGGCGCAGTGGGCGCCACGTGCTGTCTTTTAGCTGGAGCCTTACGGGCTGCAGAGCTAGCAATCAATCTCTCAATTTTGGCCAGTCCGGCGGAAACATCAGATTGCGACTCCCCGCTAGTGTTAATGTCACTAGGGTTCATAACCAGGCGCGGGGGTGTGGGGGATGAGGCCGAGGGTACTGATCCGGCCGCACGGGGCCCAGTTTGCTGCGCAATAGCTTGCTGGGTACAGGGTACACAAACCGGCACATCATCGCCCACAAGGGATGCCCCACACAGCACACATAGCCGGGCTTGCCCCGAAGGGACCCCGAGCACAGTATCCTGGGAAGCCTCCATATGGTGAATTAGCAGTCGCAATGACCAGTGGGAATTACGCTGTGCAGCTACCCGGGATGCCCCCTAATTGTCTGCTAGTGGGAGGATTTGCAATTAAGCCCCCAATTTAGTAAGGGTATGACCCAGGGCCTCTAAATAGGTTGTCCCAGCCTGAAAGACATAAGCATAGACAGAGGAAGTCCCATTAAATATGGCATGTATACTAATTAATACACAGTAAAGTAATAAGGATGGCAATAAGAAAAGCCCGTGGAGGGCACTCACATAACCCGGATCGCACACACCACAAGGCAGCAGCAAGATGGCGCCGATCAGATGAAGTCACCGGCCCGCCGCCGCCGACGAGAGTTTAAACTCTGCCAGCATGCTCACAGTAATGGAGGAGAGGGGAAGAGCGCTGAGCAAGTGCCAGCACTGTAAAAGTAAAAAGCAAAGAACGCACACACAGTGACAACAGTAAGTCAATCACTACACTCACACGAGTATACGGACCCCCCCCCCCCCAAACAACCGGACTAGGGAGAAGGGGGTATAAGCCCATGAATACATTTGGTTACATGTAGTGAGGGCTAAGGCAGACAGGGCATCCCATGTCAGGCTCACCAACCTGTGCCGCCTACCCTTTGGTGGGGGATTTGCGGCGGAGCAATCCTCCACTAAAAAGCACCTCTAATAGGTGCTGCCTACCATCACCTGGACCCTGCAGCCATAGCTGGGAGGCATGTAAAGGTGGCACGGGTGGGAATAGGACATATGGCCGGGGGCTCTGCAGCCCGGCTTACCTGCAAGGAGAGAGAGCCATCATCTTGACCTTCGCCGCCCACTGCATAGACTAAACTGGGGAATGAGTGGGAGGTCCCGGGTATATATGGACCGGGAGGGGCCTCTTTTTTTGCCATCTCTGCAGTAAAGCGCCCTCTAGTGGACTATATCCCAGACGTAATGATTATTACTGGAGCAGGGCGTGATGCATACTGGGAATAGTTCCCATTATTAGTGCAATAAATAACACTGTATTTAAAAAAAAAAAAAAGGAACACAAATAATTAAAAGAAACTTGTTATCTATACACATCTATATCGCACTATAGCTACAGTATATGCGACCCCTGGCGGTGCACAAAACCAATCCGAAGGGCAGGAGACTGGATATTGGCCCAAATGATCATTGTGCCAATCTGGTAGCCCTCAAAGGGCTTTTTTTCTGATTGTGTCCAAAGTAGAACCACCAGAGAGGAAGACACATGCTGTCTGGATCTCGGATGAGATTCAACGTACTAGACCCAGATGAAAGTGCCATAGGGTTGAAAAGGCAATTGTTCTTACAGTGATCAGATAAGACCAGGCAGTTATACATGTTTTCATGCATGTTGATGTATTTATTACATGC
Source organism: Gastrophryne carolinensis (assembly GCA_027917425.1). Taxonomy (NCBI): domain Eukaryota; kingdom Metazoa; phylum Chordata; class Amphibia; order Anura; family Microhylidae; genus Gastrophryne; species Gastrophryne carolinensis. The sequence goes on along the minus strand of CM051238.1, from coordinate 236,618,329 downwards.
AATCAAAAATTGTAAAGCAAAAACAGAGCTGAGGGAATGGGCAGGGCAATCAGTCAGTAAGTTACTAGGGGCAGGTAATCTGAAATCCAAATCCTTTATCTTACCATGTGCACCCACCCATATTAATTTAATACAGTGCTGAAAACACACAAACATTACTAAACCCTGGCATGCACTGAAAAATCAGGGTCGTGTTTAGCAATTTCCAAAAACATTCGCTCAAACTGCAGAAAGGGGAAAGGTTAAAGAGATCTGCAAAAAACAAACACACACTGTGCTTGTTGGTTGATTAAAATACTTGACGAGGACACGGAAAATAAATACACAGGTCATTTGGAGTTAGGAATCACAAACTGAAAACTATGCAGGACTTTCATACTCACCAATCTAATGAACTGCACACCACCATAAAAGAACACCATCAACAAAAAGAATTAGGGGCGCTTAAAAGTGTCAGCACGGTTTAAAGAAAGGAAAATAAACCTGATTTTATTTACATACAGGATGAACATTTTTTTAATAAACCAGGGATTACCGGTAATTAAATCCTGTGAAAAAATGGTTTCATAATAAAAATCCACATAGACAAAGTAGGTTTAGATAGCAAGAGAAAGAGTTACTTATACATCTTGCATCAAAAAAATACAATTCTGTGAAATACTCACCTGTAGAATTGATATTATACGCATACAGTACGTCCCGCTCCATCTATAATACTTACACGTGGGAAATCCTCCGCCAGATAGCGCTGTTCACTGCAGACATGCAAAAACAGGCTCCTCCCGGCCCTTCATATACCCAGGGACCTCCCACAAATCCCCAGCATTGAAAAGCAGTGAGAAAAAGAAGCCGGGAGAACCAACCACCAAACTGGTAACAATAACAATGACAACAATCACCATACAGGGGATCCAGAACAAGGTGAAAACCAGGGTGGGGTGGAGCAGGACGTACTGTATGTGTATAATATCAATTCTACAGGTGAGTATTTCACAGAATTGTATTATTCTAAGCATACAGTACGTCCTGCTCCATCTATAATACTTACACGTGGGACATCCAATAGCAGTGTCCATAAAGTAGGGTGGGATCCCCAACAACAAAGGCAATGGCACGTAGCTCAAACTACAACCGCCTGTAAAACCTTACGGCCAAAAGCAGCATCAGCTGAGGCCCGAACATCAACCTTGTAAAACTTTGAAAAGCTTTGAACAGAAGACCAAGTAGCGGCCTTGCAAACTTGTTCAACAGAGGCCTGTTGCTGAAAAGCCCAAGAGGCACCAATGGCACGACTGGAATGAGCCGTAAGACGGAAAGGGGGAGTCCTCCCCTTAGTAGAATAGGCCTGAATCACAGCCTGACGAATCCATTTACTGATGGTAGACTTGGCGGAAGCAAAACCTTTCCTAGGCCCGGAAGGCACAACGAAGAGAGCATCAGTCTTCCTGAAGGCCTAAGTGACAACCAGGTAATACTTCAAGCACCTGACTACGTCCAAGGAATGCAGAACCCGCTCCTTGTCGTTGCAAGGATTGGGACACAGAGAAGGAAGAACAATATCCTGGTTCAAATGAAATGCCGAGACAACTTTTGGCAGAAAATCCGGTTTGAAGCGGAACACCACCTTGTCCTGGTGTCGCTCATAGTATGGAGGCTGAATAGATAGAGCAGCCAGCTCTGACACACGCCTAACCGAAGTAATAGCCACCAAGAAGACAACCTTAAGAGTGAGAACGACCAGAGCAGCATCTTGAATAGGCTCAAAGGAAGCACCCTGCAAGGCAGACAAAACCAAATTCAAATCCCAAACAGGGACCATAGGCTTTCGAGGGGGATGCACGTGAGTGACCCCCTGGAAGAAGGTCTTAATCAGGTGATGCTGAGCAAAGGTCTTCTGAAAGAAGATAGATAGGGCAGAAACCTGACCCTTCAGAGTACTAAGTTTGAGACCTAAGTCCAAACCATGCTGTAAAAACTCCAGGACCCTAGGGACGGAGAATTCCCGGCAGGGAAGAGACCTGGACTCACACCAGTCAATGTAGGAACGCCATTACGCCAATAAATAGCAGACGAAGTTTTTTTCCTGGCCTGCACCATAGTAGCCACCACAGAGGCCAGGCCGTCAAAGCCAGAGTTTGTAAATTGAGATGGCGTAATGACCCTTGGGTTAGCAGATCGTACTGATCTACTGCCATTTGAACCACGTCTGCGAACCACACTCTTCTTGGCCATGTGGGGGCCACCAGAATCACAGGTACCCCTTCCAGAGCAATCTTGCGTAGAACCCTCACCAGAAGGGGAAACGGTGGAAACGCATACAGGAGTCGAAACTCCCTCTAAGACATGGACAGGGCATCTGTGGCCATGGCCAGGGGATCCTGAGACAGGGAGACGAAGGCCGGGAGCTTGTGATTGTGACGGGAAGCAAACAGCCGAAAAGCATTGAACATTGGCCTCCGCCCATGTCAGAATCTGAGACACTTCTTGGAGAGCACCCTTGCTCCGGGTCCCTCCCTGATGATTGATGTAGGCAACCGCTGTTCTGTTGTCTGAGCGAACTTGGACCGACAGACCCCTCAGGTGTTGGGTCAAACGCTCCAGTACCAACCTGACTGTCCGTAATTCCAGAATGTTGATGGGTAAATGGGCCTCCTGAGGGCCCCACGTCCCATGGAAGCGCAGGGACTTCCAGAATCCTCCCCAACCTGACAGATTGGCATCCGTTGTGACCGTCTCCCAGGATGGGGTCAGAAAAGACCTGCCCCCTGTCAAGTTCCTGTGGTCCAGCCACCATGCAAGGGACTGTCTGACCGAGGGGGGAAGCACACAGAACCCGTCCAAGGACACAGGGTTCTTGTCCCAAACTGACAGAAGGTGAAGCTGCAGAGGTCTCAAATGGAACTGGGCAAAGGGCACCACCTCGAAGCTCGCCACCATCAGGCCCACCAACTGCATTCCCTGCCGGATGGAGAACTGTGGGCTCGAGAGCAGGAACCTCGCCTGTGCTGTCAGAGCTTCCACCTTCTGTTGAGGAAGGAATATCCTTGACTGAACCGTATCCAGAATCATTCCCAGGAACTGAGTCACCGAGGAGGGGGACAGGGAAGGACGCCCCTCTACCTTGCTTGGCCCCACGATAGGGGGTTGATAGGGAGCCTTGGCCACGAAAGGGCCGAGTCTGCCACCTGCGCTGGGGTAACTTGCCTCCCTTGGCAAAGAGGTCTAATCGATCTCCAAATAAAGCCAGCCCTTTAAATGGCAGCCCCGTGAGGGCTTTCTTGGCAGCATTGTCTGTGGCCCATTGGCGCAACCAGACCGCGCGGCGTATAGCAACCACCAGGGCAGATGACCTGGCACACATCTTAATAGCATCGTCCGATGCGGACAGGATAAAGTTCACAAACGCATCACAGCTGGACAGAGCGTTGACATTATCAGGAGGCAATTCATCTGTGCCATCGAGAGCACTCCTAACCACGGCCCTGAGCGCTACTGCCGTAATGGCTAAGGCGCAAACCGGGCGCAGAGTCGCTCCCCCAAATAGAAACATAGAAGGTTGACGGCAGAAGGAGACCATACGGTCCATCTAGTCTGCCCTTATGTGTATACTGTATGTACTCTTTATCTTAGGATAGATGTGTGCTTATCCCAGGCATGTTTAAATTCAGTGACTGTTGATGTTTCAACTACCTCTGCTGGAAGTTTGTTCCAAGCACCTACTACTCTTTCTGTAAAATAATATTTTCTAACATTGCTCCTGATCTTCCCCCCGACTAGCTTCAGGTTGTGCCCCCTTGTTCTATCGTTAAGTTTCTTCTTAAAAACACTTCCCTCCTGAACCTTATTCAATCCTTTCACATATTTAAAGGTCTCAATCATGTCCCCCCTCTCCCTTCTTTCCTCCAGACTGTACAAATTAAGTTCTTTAAGTCTCTCCTGATAAGTTTTAAGTTTAAGTCCTTCCACTATTTTCGTTGCCCGCCTTTGGACACGTTCTATTTGAATAATGTCTTTTTGCAGGTAAGGTCTCCAGAACTGCACACAGTATTCTAGCTGTGGCCTTACCAGGGCTCTATACAGCGGCATCACAACCTCCCTCTTCCTACTGGTGATGCCTCGAGCTATGCAGCCGAGCATCCTGCTTGCTTTTCCCACTGCCTGGCTACACTGTCCACTCATCTTGCAGCTATCAGTAATCAGTACCCCTAAATCTCTCTCCTCCGAGGTCCTGGCTAACACAGTACTGCCCATACGGTACTCAGAGCAGGGATTCCTTCTACCCAAGTGCATGATTTTACATTTAGAGACATTAAACTCTAGTTTCCACAGTTTTGACCATCTATCCAGTAAGCTAAATCATTTTCCATGTTGCAGACACCTCCAGGAATATCCACCCTATTACTAACCTTTGTATCATCAGCAAACAGACAAACTTTTCCTACCAAGCCTTCTCCTATGTCACTTACAAATATATTAAAAAGAATGGGGCCCAGGACAGAGCCCTGCGGCACACCACTTGTAACTCGCCTTTGTTCAGATTGCACGCCATTTACAACAACGCTCTGATACCGATCCCTCAGCCAACTGGAAATCCACTGAACTATCCAGGGACTGAGTCCTACCTTCAATAACTTATCTATGAGCTCCTTATGTGGTACAGTGTCAAAGGCTTTGCTAAAATCCAGATAGGCGATATCCACAAAGACTTGACATGCCAATTGGTCAACACGCCGCTCCTCAGAGTCCCGTAGTGTAGTAGTGTCAGGGGAGTGCATAATAGAGGTGTTGGACAACCCTAGAATAGGAGCATCGACCTCAGGCGGCGATGACCAGCACTTAACCAAGTCAGCAGGGAAGGGATATTTCCTATACACGCTCTTAGGGACCCCATGAAGTCTGCTGGGATGCTCCCATTCTTTAAGCACGAGGCTATTGAAATGGGTCTGCTCGGGAAATTCCAAGCGAGCTTTAGCAGTATGAAAAAGATCACCCCTTTGCCGGGGAGCCGCAGCAGGGGGAGAGAGGGACAGAACCTCAAAGATCTGAACCAGCAGTCTATCAATATCATCCGAGGACCAATGCTCGGAGCCAGACTCTTCCTGACCCCTAGACTCATCGTCATATGACCCTGAGTCAGAGAACAGTTCCCCTTCGTCCGAGGGGATATGGGCATAGGAATGCAACAAATCATCAGGTTCTACAGGGAAGAGGGCCGATTCAGGGTTCAAGTGCCGCCTCTTGGCGGTGGCTTTACGCGCTAAGGAATTAGCAAGCAAGTTTTCAACACTAGCCAGCCTCGTGGCCAGATCAGGATGAGAATCCCCACTGGTATTGGGGGTTAGACTCAGGCTTGGGGGAGTAGGTGAAGTGCGGCGGGGTGCAGGCCCAGCCTCAGAGGAGACGGGAAGCACCGATAGCGCCTGCTGTGCACAAGGAACACAGACCCGTGCATTGTCACCGCTGCTAGGTAAGACCCCACAAGCTACACACAGCCGGGCTTGTCCCGAAGGAACCCCGTTCACAATATCCTGAGATGCCTTCATATGGTGATTTAATCGGCACAATATGCCAGTAGGGATTGACGCTGTAAGCTACCCTGGATGCCCCAATAACCCGCTGGGAAGTGGGAGCAATTTTTTTATGGTCACGACCGGGAGCTACGCTGGGCCGGGAGAAGCCACTTGTGAAATCCGCGGTCTGAAAGACATAAGGGGGAACAGGATGTCAGAGCCATGCTCAATGGGGATAGAAGAAAAGTCGCCCGCGAGGGCACTTACATACAGAGAGGAGAGGACGATCTTCACCAAGCGCGCGGGAGAAGAAAATGGCGCCAAAAGAACCTCGGAGGGCGGTCCTGAGCCGATCGTGACGCGTAGAGCGCCAAGCCGAAACCACGCCCCTCTCCAGCGAGCGCGAAGCTCGTAAGGCATCCAGCCAATGATGGTACAGAAAGTAGAAAGTAAAAAAGCAGAAAAGCCTATTGAAAATGGCGCTCGGAGCCAGGACAGGCACAGCCGAGATCTGTACTCGGGCTCTCCTGTGTCTCTCCGTCGGGGAATGAATCCCGGTCTGTGACAGGATACTGATTAAGACATGCGCACAAGCCAGCGCAACCTATGAAGAGCCACTAAGGCTAAGAAGGGAAGGAGGGAAGAAGGAGACGCCGAGGCGTCCGCGGGCCGCCGCCGCCGTACGTGCGGTGCGAGCAGAAGACAGACTACTGGTGCTGTGGTAAACAGTAAGGTAAGAGCGCGGCTGTGATCCCAGTGAAGCACAGCCAAGCCATAAGCGCGTAAGTATACACTGAGGCCGCCATACACACAACCCCCCCCCCCCCTTTCTTTTCCCCCTAAGGGGGGAACGAGGGAGGAAGGCGACCCGTTAACATAGGGTCCACCGCTACATGGGGCAATGATGCGGGAGGGGCATCCCCTGAAGGCTCACCATCAGCCTTGACCGCCTACCCTATGGTGGGGGGATTGCAGTGGAGCGTTGCTCCGTAAGCACACATGGTGCTGCCTACCTTCACCCGACCAGCGCAGCCCAGGCTGGGAGGCACATCTTATCGAAGAGGACGGGTGGGAATAGTCTCACAGGGCCGCAGGCTGTAATAGTCCCGCTCACCTGCGAGAGAGTGATACTTCATGTCTTCGCAGTCAGCACTGCAGAGAAATCTGGGGATTTGTGGGAGGTCCCTGGGTATATGAAGGGCCGGGAGGAGCCTGTTTTTGCATGTCTGCACTGAACAGCGCCATCTGGTGGAGGATTACCCACGTTTAAGTATTATAGATGGAGCAGGACGTACTGTATGCTTAGAATATAATTTCAGCCAAGCCAGTCGTTTTTTTTCCTGGAAGGAAGACAAAGTGACCGGTTTTGAAACAACAATCTTGTTTTTACAAGGGAGGACTGCTCAACTCTAAAAGCCTATACTGTTGAGTCAGCCAGTAATGGAATAATGGCTTCTGATGTACAACAGAGCATGCATTGGCTCTCACTCTATCACAGCCCTTTGCCATGTTTCTATCATTCGGCAAAGGGATTTCATTGACTACAATAAGAAAAGCACAAGCTTGGAAGTTTGTTTTCTATTTTGACAGGGTGTATAAGTAACCCTTCCTTTCACTATTTAGAATGATTTTTAATCTTTAAAAAAAAATATTTTAAAGTGCACCAAAACACCCAAACCCAAGATACTGGCCTGGGTTTTGGCCCTTGTCCCTGGCACATCTTGTTTTGGCTGTGTGAAATCCCACGGTGGAGGTGCAGATCTCCTCCAATCAGATTTTTTGACCATGCATATAAAAGAACTGCTAACAAAGCTAAAATGAGAGCTTAGCCAACTCCCCTGCATCCCATTAAAGAGGACCACCACCTAAGTTATAGACTTTCTTGGGTTTTGTTACCCCCGGTGTGTATCCCCTGGGATCGCCCATAAACTCCACCTTTTCCTCCTTCCCATGGAAGTGGGCAAAAATCTCAATGGATCAATCGCAGTCATCTGCATCCTTGTCCTGACCTGTAGCTGTGGGCATGACTGCCTCGGCCATTCAGAAACACCAGGTGCAGGTGCTACATTGTACTTGTTGGGCCAGGAGTCCTTTCAGCAATTAATATCAATCAATGGGGAGTTACAATTACCCTTAATTCCAGAACATTCATCGAAAGGGAATGTTCCTGCTATGACTAAAAATGCTGACAAAGTTGTAACATTGCATTCCCTTGAGGGAGTTAGTGACGTCTGGCTATATAATTAAATTCTTATCCATGACTAGCATGTTCTTGGCTGCCAACATTCGGTGGTTTCTCCCTCAGGGACCAAGATGGCTGCTAGACCTGCTTGTAAGTTAGAAAAACAGAAAAGGTGTGTTATTTAGTCATTTGTTCATTAGAAGGGGCAAAGGGAAAGTGTTACAAATAGCCTGCTTACTGCCTGCCAGGAGCTGCATCTTTCATTCACCAGCACTTAACCTTCCCTGACAAACCCTTCTGAACTTGCTCCCCACTGCTAAGCCATTTTTCTCAGTCCCCAAAATGAATTCAGACATGTATAGATAGGGCCTAACAGAAGGGATAGCATTTAATTGGATTTATTTTTCCAAGCATTTTGTAACACTTCCCCCTTACTAAGCAATAAAATAAAAAAAACAACTCAATGGGGGTCAGCCTGTACAGTCCAACAAGTCTACAGCTGCCATACAGATGCTGCCTCCCCCCAAACACAGCATCGGGAAGAATTTAGGTGAGTAATATTTTAATGCCCAAATTGGGTTTAGCACAGCAGGCGAGAGGGGTGGCTGGGGGTTACAAAAAGCTTAGACTTCCACTTTAAGAAATATAAAGCAGGCTAAATGAAGTAGTGCAATGTAGTGTAGTGAAATGTGCAGCTACTGAAAGCCAAAGGGAGAGGAGAAATATGTATGTGTGTTGTTTAGGGCTTTTAAATGGGGCTTCCAAGAGCAGCTGCTCTGAGGGCCACATCCTCCACCTCCCTCTAACAGGGAGTGTGCCCGCACCAGCCATTCACAAATGCCTGGCGCGGGCAGGCGCACTGCTACAGGGAAGCGGAGGATGCGCCCTTCAGAGCCGCTGCACTTAGACGCGCCGTGGGACCGGGATAAGGGGAGATGGCTGCAGCGATTTGTGGGCTTTCGCAGAGCACGAGGAAAGGTCCAAAACCCAGGATAGTCAAACTTTGGTCCACTTTAAAGCAGAACTTCAGTCAATATTTACCCCCACCGCCCTGCCACCCTACCCTGACACTACCTTGAGGCAGGACAGGATACTAAGAAAAAAAACCCTTACACTAACCCAGGGGCATGCGCCAGTCTCCCATGGCCACAGCAGGTAAAACAAGAATGCAACATCCTACGGGTCAGCACGTGCACAGAGCTGGGGCATGCAACATGTGCTTTACTTCAAAGACAGCGGCACCCAGGATCCGGGATGCCATAGGAGCAGCGCAGGCCCCTGGGTTAAGGTAAGGGTTTTCTTCTTAGTAACAGTAGGGTAGGGTGGGTTAATATTGTCTGAAGTTCCACTTTAAGGAACCCAACACACTGCGCATGTGACAGGTTGCTTAACTGCCGTTTGCAATGTAACCAGAGCAAGTGTCTTCCACCTATCACATACCTTTCTTTTATTACTTCCATATTTCAACATTTAAGTTGATAAATCTGACACAATGTACAGGCAATGGTACAATGAATTGTAGGAAGAGATGATAAAAATTGTACCTTGATTTCTCTTTGTTCCACAGATTTTTCCCATATTTGCTGGTCATATGCTCCAACCTAAAAGAAATAGATTTCATAAGCAAAACAAGTCTAGAATGTGACATTTAACTACAGCAAATATCGTTGCATCTTCCAAAGATCAGTAGCATCTTAAAATGATGCATTCATTTCTGGTATTACACGTACAGTTATCCGGAACAGGTCTGGCGTTTGGGGTGGCAAACCAGGTAATTGCCTAGGGCCGCAAGGGGAGCCAACCAGAGATTTTACTGGCCCATGGCCAGCCCAGGCATCATCGTAAACCCCATTCCCAATATGATCATGGCCAGGAGTGAATACGGTTCCAGATAAAGTAGTGTGGAATGTGTATGGCAAAGTGATAAATGGTGTGTATTTTTCCCCTGCTATGCTGTATCAGGCACGGTCCATGCCGGGTTTTCAGGACCCAGTTCAAATTCCCCAGTCCTCTACAGGTTTGTTCCCTGATCTCAGGCCTTGCACAGGTGATGAGGCTGATTGCAGGAGAAGCCTGTTGACCAGCCAGGAGGAAGGAGCCTAGGCTGTACTGCTCAGTGGTGAGAGACTGGATTTAAGCCGAAGGACTTGGCTTCTGCGACCCCAAAACTGGGACTTGTGTGGATGAGCAGCGTGGGCATGTGTGCCCTATAAAGCGGAACCTGATACCCCGGACTTGCAGCTTGCTGAAGTATCAAACCCTGGACTTGCATTAAGTTGGTGTAGTAACCACTTGATTTATTGCATTGTTGCTGCAACCTCTGAAGTAAGAAATATTTTGCTTTTGAACATTTTATTTTCTCAATAAAACTGCCTTTGCAGTTGAAGAACTGTTGTCCGTGTCACTACCGTTCGCCCCAAATCGCCCCAAATAGTCTAGGTGGTGGTGGGTGCTACATCCAGCCAAGCTGGCCCCAAAACAATGCAGTCCACTGGAATCCTTCCCAGCTCTCCCTATGGCCAGTCTATTTCTTGTTCTTTTATGTGATGGAAATTACAGCACGTTTCCCTGTACTTAACTTTATTAGTAAGCTTTTTAGTTAATTTTTGTCTGCTTAACTAAAAGCGGCCTACATTTCTCTAGCCCGGTCCCCCTCCAGTAGCTTACATGGACCCTGGCTGTGTAGCTTGCAGGCTGTCTGCTATTAAAGAAAAAACTTGTACACAGGCAGTCCATGTCCTGACGTCGTCGGCGTCATGCATGAGTGTGTAGGTTCTCCACCTTTCACGTCAAGGAAACAGATTGGGCTCTTAATTCAGAATGACTTGTACAGACATAATCAGTCTCAGATTCCTTTGTTTACCATAAAAAGCTTAAGGTCAAGGATCCCAAAGGTAAGGTGCTGATTGCATTAAGATGAAACTAAGACATGTTTTTACAATCTAGTGATCTTTAATGCAGACCAAAACTCGAAATTGTGATCCCCCTGAGCCAGCATCACAGGTGAATCCTCATTTGGGATGCCCAGTTGTGTGGAACCTACTAGAACACACTGTATGCTTACTTCTTTCACAATCCCATAACATAGGTGTGTGCAGTCATCGAATCAATGTTCCATGTCATGCATATTAATGAGCGGCATAGAACACCAAATGGAAAGAGAGCAGCAGGCATTCCTGTGCTGGAATCCTCTTGCTGTGCAGCAGCCACAGGGATTCTGACACGGCTTGAGGATGCGCAACTAGATTTACCTGGATTCCCAAATTGGTATGTCCAACAAATTTAGGCTGGTGGATGCTCTTCTTTAAAGAGGACCAACTGTCAAAAAAATACCGTTTTGTGAGTACACACCTGTAAAAGGTGTGTACAAAAGGTGTGTACAAAGGGTGTGTAAAATGCGCCACTAGATTTACCTGGATTCCCAAATTGGTATGTCCAACAAATTTAGGCTGGTAGATGCTCTTCTTTAAAGAGGACCAACTGTCAAAAAATACCGTTTTGTGAGTACTCACCTGTAAAACGGATATTATGAGTGTGCCATACATTCCACTTCAAATCTTCTTGACATGTGGGTAGTCTCCAGTAGAGGGCGAACTTCTGCAGAGATGAATATGCAAAAAAGAAAGCCCCTCCCAGTCCATATATACCTGGGACCTCCCACCAATTTCCCAGTGCAAAAAAAGCAGTAAGGGGACCAGGAAGAACCAATTATAACATTAACAATCAAACCAATGGTTCACCATATAAAAGCTCCGGAATACCCGAAAAAAGGGTGGGTTGAAGTGGAGTGTATGACACACTCATAATATCCGTTTTACAGGTGAGTACTCACAAAACGGTATTATTCTAAGTGTGCCATACACTCCACTTCTTCATGACATGTGGGACATCCAATAGCAGTGTCCGTCATGGGTGGGAACCAGAAACAGTAAAGAACGTACCAACTTAAACCACTGCAGCTTGCAGAACCTTGCGGCCAAAAACAGCATCCGCTGAAGCCCGCACATCAACCTTGTAAAACTTGGAAAAGGTATGAACGGAAGACCAAGTAGCAGCCTTACAAACATGATCAACAGAAGCCTGATGCTGAAAAGCCCAGGATGCACCAATAGCACGAGTAGAGTGCGCAGTGACCCTAAAAGGGGGAGTCCTCCCCTTAGCAGAATAGGCCCCAACAATGGCATGACAAATCCATTTGCTAATGGTAGACTTGGCGGGCGCCAAACCTTTCCTGGGTCCGCAGGGCACCACGAAAAAGGCATCCGTCTTGCGAAAAGAAGAAGTAGTCACCAAATAGTACTTCACACAGCGAACAACATCCAAATTGTGCAAAACCCTCTCCTTGTCATTGCTAGGCTTAGGACACAAGGAAGGGAGAACAATATTCTGATTGAGATGGAAAGCAGACACCACCTTAGGAAGGAAATCTGGCTTAAAATGAAAGACGACCTTGTCCTGGTGTCTTTCAAAGTAAGGGGCCTGAATCGACAGAGCCGCCAACTCAGAGACACGCCGAACAGAGGTAATAGCCACCAAGAAGGCAACCTTTTGAGTGAAAACAGAAAGGGCAATATCCTGTAACAGCTCAAAAGGAGGACCCTGGAGAGCCGAAAGAACCAAATTCAAATCCCAAACAGGAACCACAGCCTTCCGCGGGGGCCGCACATGCGCGACCCCTTGGAAAAAAGTCTTAACCGGCGAGTGTAAGGCAAAATACCTCTGGAAGAAAACCGACAGAGCAGAAACCTGTCCTTTCAAAGTACTAAGCTGGAACCCAAGATCCAGATTATACTGAAGAAACTCCAAAATCCTAGGAATCGAAAACACCCTACAAGGCAAGGCCCTAGCCTCACACCAATCAATATAGGACCTCCAAGTCCTATAGTAAATGCCAGAAGAGGACCGCTTCCTAGCTCTAATCAAGGTCTGAACAAAGGCCGCAGACAAGCCTTCCTCCTTCAGAATGAAGGTTTCAGCAGCCAAGCTGTCAAAGCCAGCGTTTGTAAATTGGGGTAAAGTAGTAGACCCTGAGATAACAGATCCGGCAACATGGGAAGTCGGTACTGATCTACGGCCAGCCTTACAACGTCTGCGTACCAAACCCTTCTTGGCCACCTTGGAGCCACCAGAATTGCTGGTGCCCCTTCTAGAACCAGTTTGCGAACTACCTTGCCCAGCATGGAGACGGGCGGAAACAGGTACAGAAAACCCAGATCCTTCCAAGCAAGGGACCAGGCATCCACTGCCAGAGACAGAGGATCCTGAGAAAGAGACACAAAGGCCGGAAGTTTGTGATTGTGCCTCGAGGCAAAGACATCCACCTCCGGAGTCCCCCACTTGCGGCAAAGATCCAGAAAAACCTCGGGGTTGAGAGACCACTCTCCTTGGCAAGAGGATCCCCTGCTCAGGGAATCCGCCTCCGTGTTCTCCACTCCCAGAATGTAGACCGCCAAAATGCAAGGAACATTGCTCTCTGCCCAGTACAGGATCAGAGAGACTTTCCTGAGGGCACTCCTGCTGCGAGTCCCTCCTTGGTGATTGATGTAAGCTACCGCCATTCGGTTGTCTGAACGTACCTGAACCGGCAGACCCCGTAAATAAGAGGTCAGCCGTGCCAGAACCAGACGGATGGCTCTGAGCTCCAAGGCATTAATGGGGGTGTGAGCCTCCTGAGGACCCCACACCCCGCTGAACTGATGACTTTTCCAATAACCTCCCCAGCCCGACAGGCTGGCATCCGTGGTAACCTTCTCCCAGCAAGGGACCAGAAAAGATCTGCCCTTCCAACAGGTTGCTCGACTCCAGCCACCACCGAAGAGACTGCCAAACCCTGGGAGACATCCTGAAAGGTTGATCCAATGACTGCGGACACCTGTCCCAATGCGTCAAAAGGTGAAGTTGAAGAGATCTCATGTGAAACTGTGCAAACGGTACCGCCTCGAAGGAGGACACCATCAAGCCCACCAGTTTCATCCCCTGTCGGATAGAGGGACAAGGACTGGCCAGAAGAAAGCGGATCAGATCCAGAATCCCCTGCACCTTGGTCTGGGGTAGAAACACTCTGGCCTGAATGGTATCCAGACTCATGCTCCGGAATGAAATCACTCGTGATGGGGAGAGAGAGGACTTGGGGCGGTTGATCACGCACCCGAACCTCTCCAGAGTCGACACCACCTGGTGGGTGTCCAGCTCCGCCTGACGGTGGGAAGAAGCTGAGATTAAAAGATCGTCCAGATAAGGTACAATGCGAATGCCTCTGAGCAGGGTCATGACACCCGCCAAGACCTTGGTGAAGACCCTTGGAGCCGAGGTCAGTCCGAAGGGAAGGGCCACAAACTGAAAATGTTGATCTTCCACTACAAACCTGAGGAATCTCTGATGCGCTGGAAAGATTGGAACATGCAGATACGCATCCTTGATGTCTATGGATGTCATAAAATCCCCTTGGCGAAGGGAATTGATGGCCGAGAGTCTCCATACGGAACTTCTTGGCTCTGATAAACCTGTTGAGGACCTTGAGATGTAGAATGGGTCTCACCGAACCCTCCTTTTTGGGAACCGTGAAAATTATGGAGTAGAAACCCCTGCCTCTCTCTGACGGAGGCACCGGGCATATAACTCCCATGTCCAGAAGGTTTTTCACTGCTAACAGGAGCCCCTGAGCAGTCTGAGGGTCCGAGGGCACCCGGGACCTGACGAATCTTGGAGGCGGCCAGTACTCGAACTCCAGTATGTACCCGGAGTAGACCACTTCCAAGATCCAATTGTCTGTGACCTCCCGGGCCCAGACCTGGAAGAAGAGCCGCAGCCGTCCCCCAACCCTTGCGGGTGAGGGCCCCTTCATTGCTGATCCGGTTTAACGGCAGGCTTGGGACCCCAGGCAGCCACGGGACGTGCCCGACCTCTGCCCCTATTCCAGGACGAGCCACTGACACACGAGAAGGCCAAACCCCTAGCCGCTCGGGCCCCTCGAAAGGAAGGAGTGAACGAGCCAGCCCCCCGAAAGGGACGGCGCTGTTTCTTCCGCTGAGGTAACTTACCTCCTTTAGCAACAGCATCCAATTTATCTCCAAACAGCCGCGTACCCAAAAAGGGAAGAGCTATAAGTGACTTCTTGGCCCCAAAGTCCGCCGTCCACTGGCGGGGCCAGACCGATCTGCGCATAGCCACCAATAAGGCTGAAGTCCCACTACACACGACAATAGAATCTTCCATAACAGCCAAGACAAAATCCATGAACAATTCACATCTCTTAAGGGTAGCGAACTCAGCGCTACCCGGATCAAACGGAGCGTCATTCAGCCAGTGCCTGATAAGAGACCTGGTAGCAAGTGACACTAGGACAGATGCGCAAACAGGCCGCAGGACTGAGCCCACGCTGGCAAATGCATGGCACGCCATCTGATCAAGGCGCTTATCCTCGCCATCCTTAAAGTGGACCAACACCGAGAGGTGATCGGCCCGGAAATCTATAAGATTCCCAGGCCGATCACCTCCCACCCCGCGGGACATCCGAGATCGGGATGTCCCGCGGGGTGAAACCCCCCCAGACACCCCAAATCGCTTACCTGATCTTCCCTCGCGCCGAAAGTGACGCGAGGGAGGCGGCGGCGGCGGCGGCAGCCGCTTGGACGTTCCTGATCCCCGCCTGGACGTTGGCGGGGATTGGACCGTCCAGTCACGTGGCAGCGGGTACAGGTAAGATTTTGGGGCTTTCTGGGGGGTTTCAACACAGCGGGGCACCCCCGATCGGGGTGCCCCGCCGAAGTGGACCAAAACCCAGGATAGTCAAAATCCTGGGTGTTGGTCCACTTTAAGGGAAGTGGCATCAGAGGTGTTCAGCACAGAAGAGTTGGTCAAACCTAAAACTGGCGCATCGACCTCTGGAGGAGAAGACCAGCGCATAACCGCCTCCACCGGGAAAGGATACTTCTTATCCCATCCCTGAGGAGCCCCAGGAAGCAGACTAGGCCTCTCCCATTCTCTAAGGATCAGCGCATCAAAGTGACCCTGGGTAGGGAATTCCAGACAGGGCTTGCGGACCCCAAAAAAATACCATTTTGTGAAAACTCTGTAAAATGGGTATTATAAGTATGTCACACACCCCGCTTCAAGACATTCATTACATGTGGGTATACTGACCTGTAGATGGCGATCTTGCAGAGATGTCAATAAAAAAAGTAAGACCCTCCCGGCCCATAAATACCTGGGATCTCCCACTCATTCCCCAGTATAAAGATAGCAGTAAGGTAAAGGGACCAGGAAAGCCAATTAAAACTAACAAAGGTTCACCATATAAAGGATCCAGAATACAAAAGGGCAGGGTGAAGCGGGGTGTGTGACATACTTATAATACCCATTTTACAGGTGAGTATTCACAAAATGGTATTATTCTAAGTATGTCACACACCCCGCTTCAAGACATTCATTACACTTGGGACATCCAATAGCAGTGTCCATAAAGGGCGGGGATCCAAAAAACAAGGCAACAAGGCACAAACTTAAATCACTGCAGCTTGCAGAACCTTGCGGCCAAAAACAGCATCCTCTGAGGCCCGCACATCAACCTTGTAAAACTTGGAAAAATTGTGAACCGAAGACCAAGTAGCAGCCTTACAAACCTGCTCAACAGAGACCTGGTGCTGGAAGGCCCAAGACGCCCCAACAGCACGAGTAGAATGAGCAGTAACACGAAAAGGGGGAATCTTCCCCTTAGCAGAATAGGCCCCAACAATGGCCTGGCGAATCCATTTACTAATGGAAGACTTGGCGGGAGCCAAACTCTTCCTAGGCCCAGAGGGCACCACAAAAAGGGCGTCAGTCCTACGAAAAGGGGAAGTAGCCACCAAATAGCACTTCACACAGCGAACCACACCCAAAGAATGCAAAACCCTCTCCTTGTCATTGCTAGGCTTAGGACACAAGGAGGGTAGAACAATGTCCTGATTAAGATGAAAAGCAGAGACCACCTTAGGAAGGAAATCTGGCTTGAAGTGGAAAACAACCTTGTCCTGATGCCTCTCAAAGTAAGGGGCCTTAATGGATAAGGCTGCCAACTCCGAAACACGCCGAACAGAAGTGATGGCAACCAGAAAAACAACCTTCTGAGTAAGCGTAGAAAGTACAATATCCTGCAAAGGTTCAAAAGGAGGACCCTGCAAGGCAAAAAGAACCAAATTCAAATCCCAAACTGGGAGCAAAGGCTTCCTAGGATGCCGCACATGCGTAACCCCCTGGAAAAAGGTCTTAACCAGAGGATGAAGAGCAAAAAACTTTTGAAAGAAAACCGCCAGGGCAGAAACATGCCCTTTCAGCATACTAAGCTGCAAACCTAGGTCCAGACCATGTTGCAGAAATTCCAAGACCCTAGGGATAGAAAACACCCTGCAAGGCAAGGCCCTGACCTCACACCAACCAATATAAGACCTCCAAATCCTATAGTACATGGTAGAGGAAGATTTCTTTCTAGCCCTAACCAGAGTCTGAATGACAGCATCAAGAACTTCCTCCTTCAAGATGGAGGTTTCAGCAGCCACGCCGTCAAAGCCAGCGTTGGTAAATTGGGGTAGAGCAGTGGACCCTGAGTGAGCAGATCCGGCAGAAGGGGCAGAACTAACTGATCCTCTGCCAACCTTACCACGTCTGCGAAAAAAAACCTGTCTTGGCCACCTTGGAGCCACCAGGATTGCTGACGCGCCCTCTAGGGCCAGCTTGCGCACCACTTTGCCCACCATGGGAAACGGAGGGAACAGGTATAGAAACCCCAGATCCCTCCAGTTCAGAGACATGGCATCCGCTGCCAGAGCCAGCGGATCCCGCGAGAGAGACGCAAATGCCGGAAGCTTGTGACGAGAGGCAAAGAGGTCCTTCTCCGGAGTCCCCCACCGGTGGCAAAGCGACCGAAACACCTTGGGGCAGAGCGACCATTCCCCCCGGCGAGATGACCCCCTGCTCAGGGAGTCCGCCTCCGTGTTCTCCACTCCCGGAATGTACACTGCCGAGATGCATGGGACATTGCCCTCTGCCCAATCCAGGATCAAAGACACTTCCCTGAGGGCACGCCTGTTGCGAGTCCCTCCCTGGTGATTGATGTAGGCGACCACCGTCCGATTGTCCGACCAAACTTGAACCGGTAGTCCCCCGTAACTGATGAGTCAAGTGAGCCAGAACCAATCTGATGGCTCTCAACTCCAGAACATTGATGGGATCGTGAGCCTCCAGAGGCCCCCACAGTCCCTGAAACTGAAGATCCTTCCAAAATCCCCCCCAACCTGACAGGCTGGCATCCGTGGTGACCGTCTCCCAATGAGGGGTCAGAAAAGACCTGCCTCTCGTCAGATTGCTTGGTTTTAGCCACCACCAAAGGGAACGCCGCAGCCGGGGAGACGTCAGAAAGGACTAATCCAATGACAGCGGGGACCCATCCCAGGCCGCCAAGAGATGGAGCTGGAGCGTCCTTGTGTGAAACTGGGCAAAGGGAACCGCCTCGAACGACGCCACCATCAATCCCACCAGTCGCATCCCTAGCCGGATGGATGGGAGGGTGATGGATAGGAGACGCTGAGTCAATTCCTGAATCAGAAGAACCTTGGCTCGGAGGAGGAACACCCTGGCCTGAGAAGTATCCAGAGACATTCCCAGGAACTCCACCACCCTGGAGGGAGAGAGGCAGGACTTGGGATAGTTGATCACCCAACCGAAACTCTCCAGAGTGGACACCACGGTCCTGGTATCCAGCTGCGCCTGACTGAGGGAAGACGCCATGATGAGAAGATCGTCCAGATAAGGCACGATGCGGATACCCCTGGCTCTGAAGATGGCCATCACTCCTGCCAACACCTTGGTAAAAACCCTTGGAGCCGAGGTAAGGCCAAACGGAAGAGCCACAAACTGAAAAATACAATTCTGTGAAATACTCACCTGTAGAATTGTTATTATACGTATGCAGTACGTCCTGCTCCAGATATAATACTTACACTTGGGTTATCCTCCGCCAGATGGCGCTGTGCACTGCAGACATGCAAAAACAGGCTCCTCCCGGTCCTTCAAATACCCAGGGACCTCCCACAAATCCCCAGCATTGAAAAGCAGTGAACAAGAAGCCGGGAGAATTAACCACCACAAAAACTGGTAACTATAACAATGATAACAATCACCATACAGGGGATCCAGAATGACGCAAAAACCAGGGTGGGGTGGAGCAGGACGTACTGTATACGTATAATACCAATTCTAAAGGTGAGTATTTCACAGAATTGTATTATTCTTAGTATACAGTACGTCCTGCTCCAGATATAATACTTACACTTGGGACATCCAATAGCAGTGTCCATAAATGCGGGTGTGATCCCCAACAAAAAAGGCAACAGCAGACAGTTTAAAGCACCTGCAATACCTTGCGGCCAAGAGCAGCATGAGCTGAGGCTCTAACGCCAACCTTATAAAACTTTTGAAAAGGTATGAATAGAAGACCAAGTAGCGGTCTAGCAAACTTGCTCAACAAAAGCCTGGTGCTGAAAAGCCCAAAAGGCACCAAAAGAACGAGTAGAATAAGAAAAGAAGCGAGAAGAAGATTCTTCCCCTTAGTGGAATAGGCCTGAGTAACAGCCTGACAAGTCCAACCACCAACAGTAGCCTTGGCAGAAGCCGAAAACCTTTCCTAGGACCAGAAGGAACCATCCCATCCAAGTAATGACCAGGCCCAAAGCCGCCTAACCCCCCGAGAACAGACGAGATTGGGCACATACAGGATGGAGTAGAAACAAAAGGAGCATCAGTTCTCCTAAAGGGCACAGTGACTACCAAGGAAACACTTCCAACACCAGTTCAAGGAATGCAGAACCCTTTCCTCAGCGTTGCTAGGAATAAGGCACAGAAGGAAGAACAATATCTTGAATCAATGAACATAAAACACCACCTTAGGCAGAAAATCCGGCTTAAAGCGGAACACCACCTTATTCTGGTGTATCTCAAAGAACGGGGGCTAGATAGACAGAGCCGCCCGCTCAGACACACGTCTGACTGAAATAACAGCCACCAGAAAGAACAACCTTGAGGGTAAGAACAGCCAGACAGCATCCTGAAAAGGTCCAAAGGGAACACCCCGCAAGGCAGACAGAATCAAATTAAAAACTCATCAGGGACCATAGGAATACGTGGGGGACGCACATGAGTAACCCCCTGAAAGAAGTCTTAACCAAGGAAATTAAGCGAAAGACTTCTACAGGAAGGCGGACAGGGCAGAACCTGACCCTTCAGAGTACTGAGTTGGAGAATTCCAACTTCAACCCATGCTGTAATAACTCTAGAACCCTGGGAACAGAGAACGCCCGACAGATGGAGGAAGAAGAAGAAGCTTGCTTGCTCCTAGTCTTCCCATAGTCTCAATCACCGAGACAGATAAGCCTGTCTCCATCAAGATGGATGTTTTAGCAGTCAGGCCGTCTAGGCCAGAGTCTGTAGATCGAGATGACGTAAAGGGGCCCTGAGTGAGCAGAGCTGGCACTCCTGGCAGGACGCACCAATCTACTGTCCTCAGTACCAAGTCTGCAAACCACACTCCACTAGGCCACCAGAATCACTGGTCCCCCCTTCCAGAGCAATCTTGCGCAGAACCCTGCCTAGCAGGGGGAATGGAGAAAAGACATACAGAACGTCCTGTCATAACATTACTAAGTCATCATGACTACGGCTAGAGAATCCTGGGACAGGGAAACAAGGGCAGAGAGCTTGTGATAGTGACGGGGGAACACACAGATCCACAATGGTTGGACCTCATAGTGACACAAGGATTAGCACATCCTGTCACAGGGGGACCTCCACCGGAGCGAATACCACTGATCTGCAGGGACCATTGTCCACCACCCAGATCAGGATAAGAGACACTTCCCGGAGGACCCTCCTGCTCCGGGTCCCTCCCTGAATATTAATGTAGGCCAAGGCCGTCAGATAGGCCTAGCTCCCCCGAACAGGCAGGCCCTGAAGAGGAGTAGGCAAGCGAGTTAGAACTAACTTGAACGCTCATAGATTAAAAAATTGACAGGTGTATGGGCCTCCTAAGGGCCCCACCTCCCCTGGAACCTTAGGGACTTCCAGAAAAAGACCCCCCTCAACCTGATAGATTGGCATCCATGGTGACCGTCTCCCAGGAAAGGGCAAGAAGGGACTGCCCCCAGACAGGTTCCTTGAGTTCCTCCACTACAAGAGGGACCTCCTCACCAGGGAGGAAGGCACACATACCCTGCTCCAGGGCTTCTGGGTCCTTGTCCCGTAGGACAAATAGGAGAAGTTGCAGAAGGCCCCAGGGGAGACTGAGCATAAGGGGCCTCTTCGGAGTACGCCACCAACGGGCCCACCGGCTGCATCCCCTGCCTGGTGGAGGGAAGGGGGCAGCTATGAGGGACTGAGCCCATGCTTTATTGCTGAGGAAGGAAGATCCTTGCTTGAACTGTATAAAACTCATTCATAGGAATGGAGTGAACAATGAAGCGGACAATAAGGACTTGGGGTGATCACCCCTCCAAATGGACACCGTCCAGCCGAGTATCCAACGTAGCCAGACGTAGAGACTGGGAAGTGATGAGGACGTCCAGGTAGGTCATCAATCAGACGCCCCTTGGTCTCAACAGAGACCACACCCCCGTCAGCACCTTGGTGAGCACTCTGGGAGCTGAAGAGAGGCCAGATGACAAGGCCACAATTATCAGTGTTGGTCAACCAACGCGAATCTGAAGAACCTCGGTGTCCAGAAGACACAGGGAAGTAAAAATAAGCAGCATTGAGCTCCACAGACGGCAAGAAGCCCCCGACGCGCAAGGAGCTGATGGCCGTTTGCAGTGTTTCCATTGCAGAAACCGCCTGTAATTGACGAATTGCTGAAATCTGTGAGACCCGATTGGGCCAGACTGACCCATCCTTTTTTGGGGAACTGTGGAAAGGTTGGTGTAGTGGCCCCTGCCTCTGCCTATTAAGGGCAATCTGCAAGAGACCCCCAGACCCCGCAGGCCTTGCATGGCCTGCACCAGCACCTGAACAGAGGCAGGGACCAGGGGCACCCGGGACCCGATAATCTTGGGGGAGGGCGCACAGCAAATTCCATCTAGTAGCCGGAGGGCACTACCTCCTGAATCCACCAGTCTGAGGCGTGATACCTCCTGGCATGAGCAAGGTGCCGCAGCCGTCCCCTCGCCCAAACGGGCGAGGGCGCCCCATCATGCTTGAGGGGATTTTGGTGGAAGATTTAGGCTTAGCCCTGCCAGAGGGGCCAGGGCGTTGTCTGCCGCTCCTGGGGCAGGAGTCTGCACGAGCCCCAAGGAAGGACACCCCTGGTTCTTGTTTTACACTATGGTAGGGAGGGGTTACCCTGCCCCGAGGGGCCGAGACGGCCGCCTACGTTGGGGTGATTTGCCCTTTTTACCAAACAGGTCCAGACGGGCCCCAAACAGGCATTGCCCCCTAAAGGGAAGCCCAGTAAGAGTCTTCTTAGCAGCATCGTCAGCACCCCACTGTCGCAGCCAAACCAAGCGACGTATAGCCACCACAAGGGCAGAAGTCCTTGCACACATTCTAATGGTGTCATCCAGTGCTAATAGGATAAATTTTACAAATACATCACAACTGGAGAGCGCATTAAACACATCCCAGGGGAGATCCTCAGGGTGATGATCAAGCATCTTTCTGATGAGGGTCTAGCGGCCACTGCAGTAATGGCCGCGGCACAGACCGGGCGCAGCGCCGTCCCTGCACAAGAAAAGGCGTGGGAGGCCAGCAGATCAACGCGCCGGCCCTCAGCATCCCAAAGGGTACTATAAGCAGGGGCTGTAATAAAGGGGGGGTTAGGAACCCCTACGATCGGCGCATCCACCACGGGGGGTGATGACTAACAATTGACCACCTCAGGGGGAAAAGGGGTATTACCTTTCCCAGTCCCCTGGGACCCCTGGAGATTTACTGGGGAATTCCCATTCCTTGAGTACAAGAGCATGGAAACGAGCCTGCTCTAGAAATTCCAAGCGTGCTGTCGCTGTATGGAAACGCTCCCCTCTCGGCTCGGAGGCCTCACCAGGGAGAGAGATAGACAGGACCTTAAAGACCTTTACCTTTTCAACAAATCTCACACTGGCCCCAGTATTCAGGGCCAGAATCGCCATGACTCCTCGGTCTCTCATCAGATGAGCCTGAGTCAGAGAACAGCTCTCCTTCATCAGAAGGGGTATAGTAGTGAGTAGTGAACTCCTCAGTTCCCATAGGACAAACAGAAAACAGGAGGCGTCAAGGGCCACTTCATACCAGGGCCCATGCGCCCGGACAACCTCGCAATAATCTGATCAGCCATAGGCAGTCTGGAAGCAGGCTGCAAATCCCAACTTGTATGCGACTCAGCAGGAGTGAGATTTAAGCATGGGGAAATAGGTGTATTGAAACGAGGTGCAGCCACTGGCAAGCCTGATTGCAGGGCCAGTGCTTGCTCGCCACACGGTGCGCAGACCCGTGCCCTGTCAGCATCAGCATGGGGTTGACCACATGCTATACACAGCCGGTCTTGTCCCAGAGGGACCCCGGTCACATAATTCTGAAATGCCTCCATATGGTGATTATCTAGGCACAATATGCCAGCGGGGATTTACACAATAGGCAACCCTAGATGCCCCAAAGACCCGCTAGGAAGGTGGGAGAATTTTACAAGGCCTGCTATAATTTAACCCGGGCCGGGGAAGCCACTGGATTCAACCGTCTGAAAGACATAATGGGAATAAAGGGTGTCAGAGCCATGCGCAGTAATAAAGAATCATGAAAAATCGCCCGGCACTTACAGACCAAGGGAGGAGGAGGGCCGTTACCACGCGCGCGACTAGCATCAAACTGGCGCCAAGCGAACCTCGAAGGGCGGGCCAGAGCGGGCCGTGACGCTGAGCGCGCCAAACCAGGTCCCCGCCCCCCCGAAGAGCGCGAAGCTCTAAGACAGTAGTCAATATTGTCAAGAGAAGCAAAGTGTATGACACACATAGAATAGATGATTTTGCCAATGGAGACGCCGCAGCGTCTGGGGCAACGCCGCCGCCGCCGCCCGGCGCAGCACATCCAATAAAGGAAAGAGACGAGCGCGGTGGCGGCAGATACACAATAAAAAGGCAAACAGCGCGGCTCTGACACCAAGTTACAAGTCAAGGACAATACTAAGGCCATAATCGTGTAATCACAGTACACTTCAGACCGCCACACACACCCCCCCCCCTTTCTTTCCCCCCCGTAGCTCGAGGGAGGATGGCGACCCTTTGGATAGGACCCACCGCTACACGGGGCAATAATGCGGGAGGGGAATCCACTAGAGGCTCACCATCAGCCTAAACCGCCTACCCTTTGGTGGGGGACTGCGGTAGAGCATGGCTCCATAAGCATGCATGGTGCTGCCTACCTTCACCTGACCAGCGCAGCCCAGGCTGGGAGGCACATCACACAAGGACGGGTGGGAATAGTCCAACAGGGCCGCAGGCTGTAATAGCCCCGCTCTTACAGTCGGCACTGCAGAGAACTTCCGGGGACGAACAAACCTGTTGAGCAACTTCAGATCCAGAATGGGACGAACGGATCCGTCCTTCTTGGGCACCGTGAACAAATTGGAATAGAAGCCCAGGCCCCGGTCTGAGGGAGGCACTGGACAGATGACAGCCATGTCCAAGAGACTTGCTACTGCCGCCCGAAGCCCCTGGGCGGCCAGAGGATCTGACGGCACCCGTGAACTGAAGAATCTGGGAGGGGAGGGGAGCCGGAACTCGAACTCCAGCTTGTAACCGGAAGACACCACTTCCTGAATCCACCTGTCCGAGACCTCTTGGACCCAGACCCGGAAGAAGAGTTGCAGCCGTCCCCCCACCCGCAAGGGTGAGGGCGCCCCCTCATTGCTGAGCCAGCTTGGCAGCGGCTCTAGGCTTGGAGCCCCAACTGTGTCCTGGACGGGCCCGACCCCTGCCCCTAGGCCAGGAATCACCTCTGGACGAGGGGAAAGCCGAACCCCTGCCAACTCTAGCCCCACGAAAGGACTGAGAGAAGGAAGCCGCCCCCCAAAAGGGGCGACGCTGCTTCTTACGCTGAGGTAACTTACCTCCCTTTGCCACCGAATCCAATCTCTCTCCAAAGAGCCGAAACCCCACAAAGGGCAGGGCCGTAAGCAACTTTTTGGACACAAAATCAGCCGCCCACTGGCGTAACCAAACCGACCGTTGGATAGCCACAAGCAAGGCCGAAGCTCTGCTACACATCACCAATGTGTCGTCTAAGGCGGACAGCACAAAGGACAAAAATAACTCACAGCGCTTAAGATCGGCAAACTCCTCACTAGCCGGGTGAAGCCCGGAAGAGGTCAACAGTCCTCTAACAACCGACCTGGCAGCTACCAATAAAAGCGCTGAAGCACAAACCGGCCGCAAGGCCGACCCAACACTGGCAAAACCATGACAAGCCATCTGGTCAATACGTTTATTCTCACCATCCTTGAGGGTAGTGCACTCCGGAGAATGAAGGAGCGGGGAACAATCAGACCAATCCAGGGAGTCAAACTCCTCCATATCAGAGGCCTGCGTGGCTGTATACAAATGTTTTAGCTTTGCCGTGGCCTTTTTAGCAACAGCACTGGAAAACAAGTTTTCAAGATTGGCCAATCTGGCACACACCTCAGATTGCGACTCCCCTCCAATGACCACATCACATGGGGTACGTGTCAAGCGAGGGGGAGATGGAGAGGAGACTGGTGGAGCAGAATCAGACGCCTGAGATCCGGACTGCCACGTAATGGACCGTTGCGCACAGGGTACACAAAGAAACACATCATCCCCCGAAAGGGATACCCCACACCCCAAACACAGCCTGGATTGCCCCGAGGGGGGCACAAGCCCAGTATCCGGGGAAGCCTCCATATGGTGATTTTTAATATATATATATATATATATATATATATATATATATATATATATATATATATATATATATATATACACACACACACACACACACACACACACAGTGTCCCGAGGGAATTACGCAGTAATGCAACCCGGGATGGGAGGAATTTACAGACACCTAAATTTAACCAGGGACCCTAGGACCAGGAGAACCCCCCTTTAATATAAACGATGGTCCCCCTGGAATACACAAACACACACACAATCAGACCTACATAGCAATTGCCCAAAGGGTTAATAACAGCAGCGTTGCCAAGCAATCCCAAGGCGGGGCATAATCAAGAAGGAAAAACTAATTGGGCCCAAGGCCACTCACCCAAAAGTCACCACCTCCGGAGTCCCTGGCAGTAGGAAGGAAAAGGCGCGTAGGCAGAGGAAGAGGGAGGGCGGGCGCGGTTCGCGCGTCCCTCCCGGCCAGAAGCCGGGACCTGAAACGCGGCGCCCGCAGCACGGGGGCGGGCCGTAGGCAGTTTTTGTGGTCAGTAGCAAGACCGTAGGGAATTTACGCAAAAGCAACCCGGGACGCCCCTTAAAAATCCCAGTGGGAGGATTTAAGGTGATCAACTATACACTAGGGACCCCAGGACCAGGAGGAACCCCTTAATATGCACAATTATGAAGCAATCTGCAACACACAACCAGGCATATCAGTTACTTTACAGTAATTATATATATATATATATATCAAAATACATAATTGACAAAACAAGTATGATCATTCAAGGACATAAGTCTGCACCGAAGGGGGCCACCCCTGCCAGAAAGGGGCCCCCAAATAGCTAAGGCAGTGGCCACCAGGCCCTTACCGTCCCCCAGAATTGTCAGCAGCAGCAATGCAGCAAGATGGCCACCGTCTGAGGAGAAGCAGGAAGAGAAGGGGGGCGGGCCAGCGCCTAATGCGCGCTCTCCAGGCCCTACCCCCCTCCCAGCACCGCGGATCTGGCCAGAGGAAGGCCCCACAGAAAACGCGCCGAGCGCCCGGCCCCGCCCCCTTTCTAAACACAGCCTGAGGGAGAGAAGCTCCCCAGGCTGAGAGGAAAAAACCCCAGCAAATGCACCCATTCGTCAAGGGAAAACTTCCACTGTGAACCACACAAACTCACAAACACACACACTAACAGTGGTAACACCAACACACATTCACATATAAATGTATCTACAAATATGCCAAAAAAGGGGGAGGCCGAGGATGAGGCCAGACAGCTCCCCCCCCCCCCCCCCAGAGGGAAGTAAGGGACCCGGAAGGGGGGGGGGGAATCCGGCCACAGGCATGGAGGGACGGGGCATCCCACACCAGGATCACCAAAACCTGGGTAACCGCCTACCCCAGAATGAGGTCTCACGGTGAAGCAAAGCTCCTTCCGCACCCATAGGGTGCTACCTATCCTCACTAGGACCCGCAGCCTAAGCTGGGAGGCTCAAATAGGAACAATTTAGAAAGGGCGCGGGCACGGCTTACCTGCAAGTAAAAGAAGTCTTCATCTTCTGTCTTGTCGCCTTCCCTGCAGAGAAGGAACTGGGAAATTGGTGGGAGGTCCCAGGTATATATGGACTGGGAGGGGCTTTCTTTTTTGCATATTCATCTCTGCAGAAGTTCGCCCTCTACTGGAGACTACCCACATGTCATGAAGATTTGAAGTGGAGTGTATGGCACACTTAGAATATAACTACTGATCTGCTGAGCCCTGCAAGGGGGAGCAAATCCTGATTTGGGAAAGCGTCCTGTGCAATCTCTAGTAGCAAGGCTGATACCGAGCAGCGGCATTTATATCCCTAGCCAGGTCATCACCACAAGTGACTGTCAGCAGGCTATCAGGTTGCAGTCTGGGCTTGTTTTATGGTGATCTCAGGGGTTTTCCACATTGGGGCATGATAAAATCGGTAACTGCACAAAGAGGGAGACCACTGACCCTAGAAACTTATCGACTTTAGGCCAGAGTTTGCTCCTCTTTGAAGGGAAACGAGCACTTATTTGAACAGTTTTTGTTTGTCCCAGCCACTTTCTTACATTGTTCTGCGTTCTTTGTTTTCAGGTTTCATTCTGTGCCCATTTTTGTTCTGGCTGAAGAAAACCATTTCTCCTCTGCCTCAGCCTGTTCACCAATGTAACAATATGTGGCTGGATATTCTCTAAACCCTTTCTCCTCCTCCATACTCCTCATTTGCATATCCCCCTACTGGTCTCAGAGCAGAGTCATAGACTGTCAGGAATATGCAGCCTTCTCAGCTAGTAAACAAAATCACCCATCACCTATCACTATACAGATATATAGACTTTTAAAATATAGATAAATATATGCAAAACATTTTTCATTAACCATATTGAGTTAGAATATTTATGCTGATATATGTACATTTTGCATGCATTTGCATGCATTTTGCATTTATTGCATAACATATATTTATTTCAGTAATTTTCAATATAGTTTTATATAAGGCTGGCATGCTTGACAGGCTACATATAGAGTTGGGCTATAAATCAATTTGTAGGGTCAGGTTGATAGATAAGTACTCTCTATGGCACTGCAGGGGTTACAAAAGTTTTTACAAGCTGTGTTTTTGCCTATATCCCCTATGCTAATGTTAAGTACTACAGTCCTTGGTATGCCACTAGACCCAACTCCCAGAATTTTCTGAAATACAGCAAAAAGCAAAAGCTGGTCTTCTCAGGTTTAGAAGCTTTAGGGCAATCTGGTTATGTAGTTTCTTTACCTGCCTGGAATATTACACTAAGCACTTCATAACATTGTTATTTGGAAGTGCTACCTTCATAAAGATTGACAGATTGATAGCCACTCGTGTCTTAAAGCAGAACAAAACCTGGGATTTTGACAATCCCAGGCTTCATTCTGTGCCTCAGGGGCACTACTAATTAGGATGCTCTGCAGTGTGAAACCCCCCAGAACGTCCTGTAAAACTCACCTCTTCCTGGACTAACCTTGCATGTGCAGGCTCTTGACCAATCAGAGCCGTTTGCTGTGACTATAGGGTCAATACATGGTCGTTGTGCAAAAGCACTCAGGTGGAGCGCAAATGATTCTGCATGTGCCTAGGCGCATGATTCATGGCTGCTCTACATGGAAAGTAGGAAGTGGTCATAATAATGTGACTTGATTACGTCTAGTTACGTAATATGCACTTTCCCTGTTTTTTTACCTCCCCAGCATTACTAATGTCAGGAGAAATTCCAGGTACGTATGCATAGTGAGTTTACATTTTGAAAAATAATTTGGTTTTGATGCTATATTAGTTTTATGGTTTTTGCAAGCTCTACATGTTAAATGTTGCTCACAACCATATCTCAGCATGAAAGGTTGTGAATCCCTAATCCAGCAAGGATAGATAATCTTTTCATCAGTATAATGACTATTGAATGCCTATTCTCGGGCACCCCTTACTTACGACTTCCTCAGTCCTTGGATTTGGACTCCGGGACTTGATTCCACATATCGACAGCCAATCATGATGGTAGGGTGCACAGCGGTGGTCATGTGAGGTCAGGTTCCAGCCAGCCATTGCCACTTTGGCATTAGCTCTCTACTAATACCTGGCACCATACGCTACTAATGGAAAACCTACTGGAAGTGAATCACCACAGAAGTGGTAAGTAGCCATGCCTAGTCACAGGCTTGCTAATAAGAGTACTGTGCAGCACAGGGGGGAGGGGGAGAGACAAACATTAAATAACAGGGAATTTGACATTGTAGAGGTATGGGGCTCAGAAATTCCCGATTGTGGCCCTGAACACACATACTCACACAAATAAATGTTATTGCTCTGTAGAAACAACAGGAGTACATTACCTACAGTGTCATTTTAAATACCATAAAGACAAACACCAATATCATAAAAATTACTATTGATTTCTTTCAATTATGCTTTAAAAACCCCAACTTGACACAGACTTATCGCAAAGCAAACATAATATTCAAGATAAAGTTCAGATGTCCATGAATTTAAACAGACCCAAACATTGGCAACAGCTGTGGAAACAATCAATATTTCATGAAGGGTTTCTTTCCGATCCTTGTTAGTTTAGCAACAGTCCTTGCCATTCTGAAATTTTAACACTTTCAGCAGCATGGGGAAACTCAACTTAAATTTCCAGGCTGTAGGATTTGACTGAAAAAAGGCAAACTCAACCAGTGTACCTGCGGTAAGAAACTGTCGCCTACATATGGCCTAGAAATACTGCTGAACTGCCAGAGTGCCCGGGGGCCACATGCGCCCCACATTGCCATCTTTGCGGCTCCCAGAACCCCTTAGGAAGTTGGAGAGCTGGAGCGCTCTCCTTCACCTTTCTTCCAATTTTACCTCTTACCACCATATCCTTCTTTTCTCGCCTCTTCCCAACTCAATGCTGTTCACCCTACAGTATGATCCTCTTCTGTTCACCCCACCTCTTCCTGTCTCACCTCTGCTCACCTTTATATATACATTAAAGCATATATAAAAGGCTGAAGCTTCCCTGCATAAACTGTTTGTGCTTTCATGGCTTATATTTTATTGTGGTTCCTTGAATTGGAACAATAAGACATAGCGGCTCTTAGACCAAAAAAGTTTGTGCACGCATGCTGAAATGTAAACACAATTTCTTTGGGGAGGGCTGGGATGGGCAGGATTTTTTTCAGGGTTTAAAAGTGTCATTGCAGGCAGAGAGTTAAATTATCCTGCGTTTTGCTCTCCATATATTGGATATCAGGAACAGCAAAAATTTTATTGCACACTCACACCAGACCCTATGAATGTGGCACTTTTAATCCCCCAAAAGTGGGGAGAAATGTGTGTGCGTCTAATGGGGTGAATGTAAAAAAAGAACTCCCCAAGAAAGGGAGAAACTCATATTACGGACGTTCCCACTCTGCTGGCCGGCTGCCAGAAAATGGAGGACTGGTGAGTGGGCAGGGTGGCGTGGGGCATGGCGCGCACACACACTGGCACCCGGCTCTGTGCAGCTCTGGTGCAAGACACGTCTACTCACTGCAAGGAGCTAGTGCTGGTGAAGGCATGTGTCTGTGGGGAATAAGATGGGGTAATGCAACACTGCCTATGGGGTATGGGAAGGGGGGCATGCCACACTGCCTGTAATGGGGGGGGGGGATTCTGCACCTTGCCTATTTGGTTCTAGCACAAAATTTGGTTCCGAATATTTTTTTTCTTATTTTCCTCTTCCAAATCCTAGGTGCTGAAAAAATACCATTTTGTGAGTACTCACCTGCAAAATGGTTATTACGAGTATGTCACACACCCCACTTCCAAATATTCATGACACTTGGGAACCCGGCCTGTAGAGGGTGATCTTGCAGAGAGGACATGGAAAAAGGAGCCCCTCCTGGTCCATAAGTACTGGGTTCCTCCCACTATTCCTCAGTCTTTTTAAAAAGCAGTGAAGAACCAGGAAGAGCAAATTATATTCGATGATTGAAAAATAGTTTGAAAATAATAATTACCATAAAAAGGATCCCTTAGAACAAAAAAGGGCGGGGGAAGTGGGGTGTGTGACATACTCGTAATAACCATTTTACAGGTGAGTACTCACAAAATGGTATTATTCCTAGTATGTCACACACCCCACTTCCAAATATTCATGACACTTGGGACATCCAATAGCAGTGTCTATAATGGGTGGGGATCCCCAAGGAATAATGCATAACTTAAAGTGGACCAACACCCAGGATTTTGACTATCCTGGGTCTTGGTCCACTTCGGTGGGGCACCCCCGATCGGGGTGCCCCGCTGTGTGAAACCCCCCCTAACCCCCCGAAAAACTCACCTCTCCCCGCTCCCAGCGCCGACGTACAAGGGGAGAACTGGAACGTCTAAGCGGCGGCCGCCGCCGCCGCCTCCCTCGCGTCACTTTTGACGCGCGCGCCCCCGCGCAGGCCATTCGCAGACGGCCGGCGCGGAGGCGCGCACGCCTACAGGGGCGCGAGGGAGGCGGCGGCGGCCGGCCGCCGCCGAAGATAAGGTAGGTGAGTTGGGGTGTTTGGGGGGGGTTTCACCCCGCGGGACATCCCGATCTCGGATGTCCCGCGGGGTGGGGGGTGATCGGCCCGGGAATCTTATAGATTCCCGGGCCGATCACGCCAGGGTGTTGGTCCACTTTAAATTACTGCAGCTTGCAGAATTTTGCGTCCAAAAGCAGCATCCGCTGAGGCCCGCACATCAACCTTGTAAAACTTATAAAAAGTATGCACAGAAGACCAAGTCGCAGCCTTGCAAACCTGTTCAACAGAAGCCTGGTGCTGAAAAGCCCAGGAACCTCCAATAGCACGAGTAGAATGAGCGGTGACACGAAAAGGGGGAACCTTCCTTTTGGAACCCCAATTCTGACTTGGACGGCCACGTCCCTTTCCTCTATTCCATGCATTCCCTCTAGGGGCTGAAAAGGCCGATCCTCTACCGGATCTAGACCCCCGAAAGGAAGGGTTAAAAGAGGCCACTCCACGAAAGGAACGACGTTGTTTCTTACACTGAGGTAATTTACCTCCTTTAGTGACAGAATCCAATTTTTCTCCAAAGAGGCGCAATCCCACAAAAGGGAGCGCTGTAAGCGATTTCGCCGAATGGCGATTAACTAGGCAGAGGTTCTGCTGCACATGAGCAGAGTATCATCAAGCCCTGAGTAATTCATTAGGTCTCTCACAACAGACCTAATAGCCACTGTCATGAGTGCAGAAGCACCAACAGGCAGCAAGGCCGAGCCCACACTGGAAAAAGCGTGGCACGCCATTTGATCAATACGCTTATCCTCTCCATCTTTAAGTGTAGTGGAGTCAGGAGAATGCAACACAGAAGAATTGGATAAATAAAGCACAGGGGCATCCACCACAGGTGGTGATGACCAACGCTTAACAGTATCAGCTGGGAAGGGATATTTCTTGTTCCAGCCCAAGGGAATGCCAGGAAGCCGCGCAGGCTTCTCCCATTCTTTAAGAATAATTTCATCAAAATGCCTTTGATTTAGAAATTCTAAACGAGGTTTAGAGACTACAAAGAATTCCCCTTTTTGAGGAGGGACTACTTCAGGAGGAGTGATAACCAAAACCTCAAATAACTGAGCAAGAGCCTTAGGGGTATCCACAACACTTGCTTCACCCTGCTCAATCACAGTACCAACAAATTGCTGTTCATCAGAAACATCTGAATCCTCAAATAATTCTCCTTCTTCTAACTGAGAAGGATCAGACCAATAAAGCATTTCACAATTATCCAACTCACTTACCGGAACGGCCTGAGTCAAATGTTTCCTTTTAGCTGAGGCCTTCTTGGTCACAGAGCTAGACATGAATTTTTCAAGATGAGCCAATCTGGCACATAAATCAGAATGCGACTCAGCACCCATGACAATATCACTGGGGGTACAGACAAGACATGGCGGAGTAGGAGATAAGGCAGAAGCCGCAGACGCCGAAGTCTGGGCCCCAGTTTGCTGCATAATAGTTAATTGAGCACAAGGGACGTAAAGAATTGCGTTATCCCCAACAAGGGATGCCCCACATCCAAAACATTGCCGAGTCTGTGCAGAGGGAACTGCATGCCCGTTGTCCTGAGATGCCTCCATATGGTGTTTAGTATTATACTATAATTGATTATAGTCGCCAAGCATATATGGGATTTACGCAGTTGCTACCCGGGATGCCCCTTTAAATAGTCCCAAGTGGGAGGATATTAACACAAATGGACCCCCAAATAAAGCTTTAAGGGCTAAAGACCAGGAGAAACCCCTTAAAAATAAAGAGTTTCCTCCTACAAGGAAAACAAACAGTCACCAATGCATACAATACAATAAATGACAAAGCATGAAAAAAAATGGCAGAAACTCCCTTCAGCAAGCTGAGGGGTACTCACAGCACCTTTAAATATGGAACGCTTCACGAATTTGCGTGTCATCCTTGCGCAGGGGCCATGCTAATCCTCTCTGTATTGTTCCAATCTTAGTATATGTGCTGCGAAAGCAAGCACAATGAGGGAAGACCATAGGGAAGCAACAGGAGCCAGGCAGACAAGACCCAGGTGCTCTTGAGAATGAAATGATTGCTGTGTGCCTAAGCCCCGCCCACCCCCAGAATCACATGACCAAGAATGGAGGGAAATTCAAATCTGAACATAGCCAGAAAACAAAGAGCTTTAAAAGGTAAGCAAAAGAATGCTGCCTAGACAGAACTAGGAAAATCTAAATAAAACATATCCTAATAAATAGTATAGTAAACATACATAATAATATATATGTAATAAAGATTTACTTTATATATCTTTTTTTTTGTGTGCATGGTGACAAATAAGCCCAGATAACGCCCCCGCCCCTCCTTTTTACCCCAGCAGGGTAAAGGAGAACTAAAGGGGAGAGGATAGAAATGCACCCATAAGGCACAAGGGGATTATAAAGGGACAGGGGCATCCCATGCCGAGAACACCAACCCGGAAACCGCCTACCCACATTTGGGTCTCACGGAGGAGTAAAACTCCTGTATACACCAGAAGGTGTATGTATCTACCTTTGCCTGGACCATACAGCCAGGGCTGGGAGGCATACAATATAACCAAACAGGTTTAAAGAGTATCAGACAGAAATAGAGAAAAAAAGGGGCCGGGAGCAAACCCGGCTACCTGCAGCTTGAAGGAGAGCCATCTTCTGAATGCTTCGCCTACTGCAGAGACGAAAAGACTGAGGAATAGTGGGAGGAACCCAGTACTTATGGACCAGGAGGGGCTCCTTTTTCCATGTCATCTCTGCAAGGTCGCCCTCTACAGGCCGGGTTCCCAAGTGTCATGAATATTTGGAAGTGGGGTGTGTGACATACTAGGAATATACATATAGATTTGAATAGATTATGCAAATGTATCTGCAAAGACACTAATAGTATTAACTAACCTTTCCTCTTTGAAGTGGAGTGACCAAGGAGTACCTGGGGTTCTGGGCCTCCTTTGTTTGGTCCAGTTTGGTAATATATTAATTTCCAATACTTTTTAGTACTCACTGCATGGCATGGTAATTTGTGGTTTGTTACAAATATGTTTGCACATATTTTTGCACATTATGGCTATTCAATTTTGAGTGTCTCTACCTGTGAACTTCATTAGTGTGATAGATTAGGTTTTAAACATTTATAAGGGTTGGTTTGAGTGGCACTCTAGACGTGCGCGTGCCCGCGCCGGCCGTTTGTGAATGGCCGGCGTGGGCGCGCGCCCTGTCAGAGCGACGTGCGGGAGGCGGCGGCGAGCGCACTGTCTTGTCCGCCGCTTGTCCGTGAGCGTGGTGAGGTGAGTTTTTCGGGGTTCTGGGGGGTTTTACACAGCGGGGTGCCCCCTTGAAGTGGACCAAAACCCAGGATAGTCAAAATCCTGGGTGTTGGTCCACTTTAAAGGGGGCAACTATTGTTTTAGGTATAGGTTTTCAATTTAGTGCATTATAATAATACAATTCTGTGAAATACTCACCTGTAGAATTGGTATTATAAGTATACAGTACGTCCTGCTCCAGATAGATTACTTACACTTGGGTTATCCTCCGCCAGATGGCGCTGCACTGCAGAGACATGCAAAACAGGCTCCTCCCAGCCCCTCAAATACCCGGGGACCTCCCACAAATCCCCAGCATTGAAAAGCAGTGAAAAAGAAGCCGGGAGAATTTAACAACCAAAAACTGGTAACTATAACAATGATACCAATCACCATACAGGGGATCCAAAATAATGCAACAACATGATGGGGTGGAGCAGGACGTACTGTATACTTATAATACCAATTCTACAGGTGAGTATTTCACAGAATTGTATTATTCTTAGTATACAGTACGCCCTGCTCCAGATAGATTACTTACACTTGGGACATCCAATAGCAGTGTCCGTAAGGTAGGGTGGGATCCCCCAATAAAAAGGTAACAGCAGACAGTTTAAACCACTGCCGCCTGCAAAACCTTGTGGCCAAAAAACAGCAACAGCTGAGGTCTTAACATCAACCTTGTAAAACTTGAAAAGGTATGAACAAAAGACCAAGTAGGAGTCCTGCACACTGGTGCAATAGAAGCCTGGTGCTGCAAAGCCCAAGGGGGCACCAATAGCACGAGAAGCAAGAGCAATAAGGCGAAGGGAGGATTCTTCCCCTTAGCAGCACAGGCCTGAATCACAGCCTGACGAATCCACATGCTGATAGTAGACTTGGCAGAAGCCAAAAACCCTTCCTAGGACGAGAAGGGAACACCAGTAGAGCATCAGTGTTCTTGAAAGGTGTAGTAGCCACCAGATAGTACTTCAGACACCTAACCACATCCAAAGAGTGCAAAACTCTCTCCTTTTCATTGCTAGGGTTAGGGCACAAAGAAGGAAGAACAATATCCTGATTCAAATGAAAGGCAGACCCTACCTTTAGGCAGAAATTCTGTATTGAACGAAACACCACCTTGTCCTGGTGCCTCTCAAAGTAGGGGGGCTGAATGGACAGCCCTGCCAACTCAGACACATGCCTGACAGAAGTGATAGCTACCAGAAACACGACCTGGAGTGTAAGAATAGCCAAGGCAGCAACCTGCACAGGTTCAAAGGGAGCACCCTGCAAGGCAGGCAAGACCAATGCCAAATCCCAAAAACAGGGACCATAGGTTGTCGTGGGGAACGCACATGAGCAACCCCCTAAAAGAGTCTTAATCAAGGAATGCTGAACAAAAAACTTCTGAAAGAAGACAGACATGGTAAAAACCTGACCCTTCAAGTACTGAGTTAGAGACCGACTCCAACCCATGCAGTAAAACTCCAGATCCCTGGGAACTGAGAACACCCAACAGGGAAGAGACTAAGACTCAACCAATCAAGTAGGTACGCCATACGATATAACAGATGGAAGAAGAAGTCATCTTCCTAGCCTTCACCATGGACTCAACCAACGAGGTAGACAAACCCTTCTCCATCAAGATGGAGGTTTCATCAGTCAGGCCGTCAAGTCCCGAGTATGTAATCGGGATGGCGTAAGTGGTCCTAAGAGAGCAGGACTGGCACTCCAGGCAGAAGGCACTGATCTACTGCCATCTGCACCACGTCAGCGGACCACAATCTTCTTGGCCACCTGAGGCCACCAGAAGCACTGGCACCCCTCCAGGGGGAATGTAGAAAAAAGATACAGAAGCAGGCAGGCCCTGAAATGAGTAGACAAACGAATCAGAACTAACCTGATTGCCCACAGCTTCAAGACAATGATAGGTGAATGGGCCTCCTAAGGGCCCCACCTCCCCTGGAACCGCAGGGACCTCCAGAAGAACCCCCCAAACCTGATAGACCGGCATCCATGGTGCCAGTCTCCCAGGAAGGAGCAAGAAGGTTCCGCCCCCCAATAGGTTCCTTGAGGCCATCCACTACAAGAGGGACCTCCTCACAAGGGGGGAAGGCACCCAGACCCTGTCCAGGGATGCTGGGTCCTTGTCCCATACAGACAATAGGAGAAGTTGCAGAAGCCCCACGGGGGACTGAGCACAAAGGGCCGCTGCGAAGCGCGTCACCATCAGGCCCATCAGCTGCATCCCCTGCCTTGGTGAAGGAACGGGGAAAGCTAGGAGAAACTGAACTTGTGCAAGCAGATGTCCACCTTCTGCTAAGGAAGGAATATCCTTGCCTGAACAGTGTCCAGATTCATTCCTAGGAATGAAATTACCAAAGAAGGGGACAGCGAGAACCTGGTAGTGGCTGATCGCCCATCCAGATGACTCCAAGATGGACACCACCAGCTGAATATCCAACTATGCCCGATATAGAGGCTGGGAAGTGATGAGGACGTCCAGGTAGTGCAGCCCGCGGACGCCCCTTGGCCTCAGAGACATCACCCCCGCCAGCACCTTGGTGAGTACTCTGGGAGTTGAAGAGAGGCCAGATGTCAAGGCCACAAATTGGCAGTGTTGATCCTCCAACATGGATCTAAGGAATCTTGGTGTCCTGAAAACACAAGGATGTGAAAGTAAGTATCTTTAATATCCCCAAGCGGCATGAAGCCCACGGTTCGCAAGGAGCAAATGGCTGAGCTCAGAGTTTCCAAGAGGAAGGCGCCTGTACTTGACAAATTGCTGAAGATCTGTGCAACCAGAATGGGCCAGACTGACCCA
This sequence comes from Gastrophryne carolinensis, assembly GCA_027917425.1. Classification (NCBI taxonomy): domain Eukaryota; kingdom Metazoa; phylum Chordata; class Amphibia; order Anura; family Microhylidae; genus Gastrophryne; species Gastrophryne carolinensis. The sequence goes on along the minus strand of CM051238.1, from coordinate 236,580,592 downwards.
TCTTTGTTGTGAACAGTGATAAGGTAGGAGTATGGTCCCTTGCCTCTGTCCGTTAAGGGAAATCTGCAAATGACCCCCATGCACAGCAGACCTTGCACGGCCTGCACCAGCATCTGAGCAGAAGCAGGGACCAGGAGTACCCGGTAATCATAGGGGGAGGGCGCACAGCAAACACCATCTTGCAGCCGGAGGCCACTACCTCCTAAAGCCACCGGTCTGAGGCGTGGTGCCTCCAGACTTAAGCAAAGTGCCGCAGTCGTCCCCTCACCCAGGGGGGTGAGGGCGCCCCATCACGCTTGAGGGGACTTGGGAGAGGATTTGAGCATAGCCCCCCCCAGAGGAGCAGGGGTGTTGTCTTCTGCTCCTGGGACAGGGAGTTGCAGGAACCCCCACGAAGGACGCCCCTGGTTCCTGTTTAACACCATGGTGGGGGGTGGAAGGGGGGCCCTGGCCCCGAAGGGCCCGAGACAGCCGTCTACGCTGGGGTAACTTACCTCTCCTACCAAACAGGTCTAGGCGGGCCCCAAACAGACGCAGCCCTTTAAAGGGGAGCCCGGTAAGGGTCTTCTTCGCAGCATTATCAGCACCCCACTGTCGCAGCCATAGTAAGCGACGTATAGCCACCACAAGGGCAGAAGTTTTTGCACACATCCTAATGGTGTCATCCAATGCTAATAGGATACATTTTACAAACACATCACAATTGGAGAGTGCATTTAACACGTCCCAAGGGAGATCATCAGGGGCACGATCGAGCATTTTCCTGATGAGGGTTCTAGTGGCCACAGCAGTAATGGCAGAGGCACAGACCGGGCGTAGCGCCGTCCCCGCACATGCAAAGGCGTGGGAGGCCAGCAGGTCAATGCGCCGGTCCTCAGCATCCCGAAGGGTAGTATAGTCGGGGGATGCAAGAAAGGGGTGTTAGATGGCCCTATGATCGGGACATCCACCTCAGGGGGGGGGGGGGGGGGGGGACGACCAACATTTAACCACGACAGGGGGAAAAGGGTACTTACTATCCCAATCTCCTGGAACCCCTGGAAGTTTACCGGGGCACTCCCATTCCTTGAGCACAAGTGTATGGAAATGTGCCTGCTCTAGAAATTCCAAGTGTGGTGATGCTGTATGGAAACGCTCCACTCTTTGTCTGGGAGCCTCACCAGGGGGAGAGATGGACAGAACCTCAAAGATCTTGATCAATAAACTGTCAGTGTCATCCTGAACCCAGGGGTCAGGGTCAGAGTCTTCATGAGCCTCAGGTCTCTCATCAGATGAGCCCGAGTCAGAAAAGAGCTCTCCTTCATCAGAAGGGGTATAGCCACACAGAGTCAAACTCCTCAGTTCCCATAGGGAAAACAGTAACATTAGGCGTCAAGAGCCGCTTCTTACCAGGGCCCTCACGCGCTAATGACCTCGCAAAAATCTGTTCAGCCGTAGACAGTCTAGACGCCAATTCAGGCTGAGAATCCCCACTTGTGTGCGACTCAGCAGGAGTGAGATTTAAGACAAGGGGATTAGGTGAAGCGAGGCGAGGTACAGCCACTGGCAGGCCTGATTGCAAAGCCAGCGCTTGCTCAGCACAAGGTACGCAGACCCGTGTCTTGTCAGCATCAGCATGGGGTTGTCCACACGCTAAACACCGCCGGTCATGTCCCAGAAGGACCCCGGTCACATTATCCTTAGATGCCTCCATATGGTGATTATTAGGCACAATGTGACAGTAGGGATTGACGCTATAAAACAACCCTGGATGCCCCAATGACCCGCTAGGGAGTGGGAGTAAATATACAAGGCCCGCTATCAATTAAACCGGGCCGGGAGAAGCCAATGGATTCACCCTCTGAAAGACACAATGAGAAAAAGGGGTGTCGGCACCGAAACACACTACGGTGAATTATAAAGCCGCCCGCGAGGGCACTTACGGACCACGTTGTAAGAAAGAACGTAACACACGACACACACACGCGCTACCAGACAATATGGCGCCGAGAACCTCGAAGGGCGGGCCAGCGCGAGCCGTGCCAGGCCCCGCCTCCCCGAAGAGCGCGAAGTCCACAGACAAGCAGCCAATGGTGACGCCGCCGCCCGGCGCGGAACATCCAAATGAAGGAAAAGGCGCGCGCGGCGGCGGCCTTAACAGTGTAAAAGTACAAGTCAGCGCGGCGGTTGACACCAAATACACCAGTCCAAGCAGACATTACAAGAGGACCATAAGCGTGTAATCACAGTACACGGACATCCACACGCAACACACACATACCCCCCCTTCTCTCCCTCCCGAGGGTCTATTGGGAGAATGAGGGAGGATGGCGCCCCTTTGCACAGGGCCCACCGCTACCGGGGCATGGGACAATAATGCGGGAGGGGCATCCCATAAGGCTCACCATCAGCCTATACTGCCTACCCTTTGGTGGGGGACTGCGGTGGAGCAACGTTCCTTAAGCACACATGGTGCTGCCTACATTCACCCGACCAGCGCAGCCCAGGCTGGGAGGCACATCACATCAAGGACGGGTGGGAATAGTCCAACAGGGCCGCAGGCTTTAATAGCCCCGCTCACCTGCGACAGAGTGATAATTTCATGTCTTCGCAGTCAGCACTGAAGAGAAATCTGGGGATTTGTGGGAGGTCCCCGGGTATTTGAGGGGCCGGGAGGAGCCTGTTTTGCATGTCTCTGCAGTGCAGCGCCATCTGGCAGAGGATAACCCAAGTGTAAGTAATCTATCTGGAGCAGGACGTACTGTATACTAAGAATAATATTTTTTAGCAATGCAAGCAGCTAATACACGCCCGTTGGGCAAGGGCAAAAAGGTGTGGGCGGCACCGACCAGTGTATATACAGGTGCACTGCCCTGTGGGTTATTGCCCAAAGATACACAATTTATTGTGTAGGGTGACCTCTGAACACCCTATCTTTTACCCATACAGAGACTTACTCTTGCACTCAAAAGATCAATTTACCAATTCATTTTATTGTAATGTATGTTAAAACCACATTAAAAACAATATTACTAAGCCATATGCATGATTAACCACCAGGGGGCGCACTTCCTTATAATCAATACAGTGTGATACAAAAATATAGTCTGCAGTGATTTGGTAAACCTTACTAAAAATACATATTATGTACACAACTTACCCTAACTATAAATTATTATAATATTATGCTAATAAATTAATATAACAACTATTCTATCCTAACTATGAATCTATTAAAGTGTCAGTGCCTCCATCACAAATAGAACCTGTGCAAAATCATCAAAGCCACTCAGGGTAGGAGAGCAGACAGAGACAACAAATAATACCATTTTGTGAAATACTCACCTGTAAAATGGGTATTCTAAGTATGTCACACACCCCGCTTCAGAATATCCATAACATGTGGGTAATACCGACCTGAAGGGGCGTTCCTGCAGAGATGATAGCAAAAAAGAAAGCCCCTCCCTGAACCTCAAATACCTGGGACCTCCCACTCATCACCCAGTATATAGAAGCAGTAAGGTAAGGGACCAGGAAGAGGCAAATATAAATCAAAATAACGCAAAGTTCACAATATAAAGGATCCCGAATACAAGAAGGGCGGGTGAAGCGGGGTGTGTGACATACTTATAATACCCATTTTACAGGTGAGTATTTCACAAAATGGTATTATTCTAAGTATGTCACACACCCCGCTTCAGAATATCCATAACATGTGGGACATCCAATAGCAGTGTCCATAAAAAGGGCGGGGATCCAAAACAAGGCAACAATGCACAACTTAAACCACAACAGCTTGCAGAACTTTGCGGCCAAAAACAGCATCCGCTGAGGCCCGAACATCAACCTTGTAAAACTTGGAAAAAGTGTGAACGGAAGATCAAGTAGCGGCCTTACAAACTTGCTCAACAGAGGCCTGGTGCTGGAAAGCCCAGGACGCTCCAACCGCACGAGTAGAATGAGCAGTAACACGAAAAGGGGGACTCCTCCCCTTGGCAGAATAGGCCCCAATGATGGCCTGACGAATCCATTTACTAATGGAAGATTTGGCAGGAGCCAAACCTTTCCTAGGCCCAAAGGGCACCACAAAAAAAGCATCAGTCTTACGAAAGGAAGATGTAACCACAAGATAATATTTCACAACACGGACTATATCCAAGGAATGCAGCGCCCTTTCCTTGTCGTTGCTGGGATTAGGACATAGAGAAGGCAGAACAACGTCCTGATTCAGATGAAAGGCAGAGACCACCTTAGGAAGAAAATCCGGCTTGAAACGAAAGACAACCTTGTCCTGATGCCTTTCGAAGTACGGAGCTTTAATGGATAAAGCTGCCAACTCAGAAACACGCCTAACCGAAGTGATGGCCACCAAAAAGGCCACCTTTTGGGTAAGTGAAGACAAAGCAATCTCATTCAAGGGCTCAAACGGTGGACCCTGAAGAGCAGAAAGAACCAGGTTCAAATCCCAAACTGGAACAAAGGGCTTCCTAGGAGGCCGTACATGCGTAACTCCTTGGAAAAAGGTCTTGACTAAGGGATGAAGAGCAAATGACCTTTGAAAAAACACCGCCAGGGCAGAAACCTGCCCCTTCAAGGTACTAAGTTGAAGCCCCAAATCCAGACCATGTTGAAGAAACTCCAGGATTCTGGAAATGGAAAACTCCCGACAAGAGAAAGACCTACTTTCACACCAGTCAATATAGGACCTCCAAGTCCTATAGTAAATAGTAGAGGAAGAGCGCTTCCTGGCGCTAATGAGAGTCTGAACCACCGCGTCAGACAGACCTTCTTCCTTTAAGATGGCGGTTTCAGCAGCCACGCCGTCAAAGCCAGCGAAGGTAAATTGGGATAGCGCAGCCGACCCTGGGTGAGCAGGTCCGGCAGAAGAGGCAGAACGAACTGATCCTCTGCCAGTCTTACCAGGTCTGCGAACCAAACCTGCCTTGGCCACCTTGGTGCCACTAGAATCGCCGACACGCCCTCCAGAGTCAGCTTGCGCACCACTCTGGCTACCATTGGAAACGGAGGGAACAGATAAAGGAACCCCAGATCCCTCCAGTTCAGAGACATGGCATCCACTGCCAGAGCCAGAGGATCCTGCGAGAGAGACACAAAGACTGGAAGCTTGTGATTGTGACGAGAGGCAAAGAGGTCCACCGCTGGGAACCCCCACCTGAGACATATCGAACGAAACACCGGGGGACTGAGAGACCACTCCCCCTGACGAGAGGAGGCTCTGCTCAGCAAGTCCGCCTCCGTGTTCTCCACTCCCGGAATGTAGACTGCTGAGATACACGGAACGTGACTCTCCGCCCAGTCCAGAATCAAAGACACTTCCCTGAGGGCACTCCTGCTGCGAGTCCCCCCTTGGTGATTGATGTAAGCAACCGCCGTCCTGTTGTCCGACCGGACCTGAACTGGCAGGCCTCTCAACTGATGAGTCAAGCGAAACAGAACCAACCTGATGGCCCTCAACTCCAGAACATTGATGGGCTCGTGAGCCTCCTGCGGACTCCACAGACCCTGAAACTGGAGGTCCTTCCAAACACCCCCCCAACCTGACAGACTGGCATCCGTGGTGACTGTTTCCCAGCACGGGGCCAGAAAGGATCTGCCCTGCGACAGATTGGCCGACCCCAGCCACCATTGCAGGGATCGACGAACTCGGGGAGTCATCAGGAAGGACTGATCCAACGTTAGAGGAGACTTGTCCCAAACCTTCAACAGATGAAGCTGAAGCGTCCTTGTATGAAACTGCGCAAAGGGAACTGCCTCGAATGAGGCCACCATTAACCCCACCAGCCTCATCCCTAGCCGGATGGACGGACGAGGGGCCGACAAGAGAAGCCGAGCTAATTCCTGAATCAAAAGAATCTTGGCCTGTGGCAGAAACACCCTGGCCTGCGAAGTGTCCAGAGACATTCCCAGAAAGGTCACTACTCTGGACGGAGAGAGCACCCAACCAAACCTCTCCAGGGTGGACACCACCAATCTGGTGTCCAACTCCGCTTGGTTGAAGGAGGAGGCCATGATCAGAAGATCGTCCAAATAGGGCACAATGCGGATGCCCTGAACCCTTAGCAGAGCCATCACCCCCGCTAGCACCTTGGTGAACACCCGAGGGGCCGAGGTGAGGCCGAAAGGGAGTGCTACAAACTGAAAATGCCGATCCTCCCCCACGAACCTGAGAAACCTCTGGTGTGCTGGAAAAATTGGAACGTGTAGATAAGCATCCTTGATGTCTATGGACGTCAGAAAGTCTCCCTGACGAAGAGAGTGAATGGCCGAACGTAGTGTTTCCATGCGGAATTTCCGTGGCCGGATGAACCTGTTGAGAAACTTCAGATCCAAGATGGGTCGGACCGATCCGTCCTTCTTGGGTACCGTGAACAGATTGGAATAAAAACCCCTGCCCTGATCCGAAGGAGGCACTGGGCAAATGACAGCCATGTCCAGAAGGTTCTGCACTGCCGACAGAAGCCCCTGCGCCGCCAGAGGTTCTGAAGGCATCCGAGACCTGAAAAATCTGGAAGGGGGCGGAGCTCGAACTCCAGCTTGTAACCGGAAGACACCACTTCCCGGATCCATCGGTCAAAGACCTCTTGATCCCAAACCTGGGAAAAGAGTCGCAGCCGTCCCCCCACCCACAAGGGTGAGGGCGCCCCCTCATTGCTGAGCCGGCTTGGCAGCCGGCTTGGGCTTAGAGCCCCAACTGAATCCTGGACGGGCACGACCTCTGCCCCTGCTCCCAGAACCTCCTCTGGAAGAAGGGAATGCAAATCCCCTGCCAGATCTGGCCCCACGAAAGGAGGTGGTAAAGGAAGGGGCCCCCCGAAAGGGGCGGCGTTGTTTCTTGCGTTGAGGTAACCTACCACCTTTGGTGACAGAGTCCAATGTCTCTCCAAAAAGCCGTAACCCAACGAAGGGTAGAGTCGTTAGTGACTTTTTGGACATAAAATCTGCCGCCCACTGGCGCAGCCACACCGAACGCCGAATAGTGACCAGCAGCGCCGACGTTCTACCACACATCATCAAAGTGTCATCCAAGGCTGTCAACACAAAAGATAAAAACAGCTCACACCGTTTGAGGCTAAGGAACTCAGCACTACTGGGACGCAGCCCGGAAGAGGTCAACAGGTCCCTAACCACGGACCTGGCAGCCAACACCATTAGCGCCGATGCGCAAACAGGCCGCATGGCTGACCCAACGCTTGCAAAACCATGACAAGCCATCTGGTCAATCCGTTTATCCTCTCCATCCTTGAGAATAGAACAATCAGGTCTATTTAAAACCGAGGAATTGGACAACCCCAACACCGGCGCATCCACCTCGGGGGGAGATGCCCAGCGCTTAACTGCCTCCGAAGGGAAGGGATATTTCCTATCCCATCCCTGAGGGATGCCAGGGAGCCGAGCCGGCCTGTCCCATTCTTTGGCAATAATATTGTCAAAATGCCTTTGTGCAGGGAATTCCAAGCGCAGCTTGGATTCCTCAAACAATTCACCCTTCTGCTGTGACACCTCCTCAGGAGGGGAAATATTCAGCACCTCCAACATAAGAGCCAGAGCGTGGGGAGTATCAGAGGATCTCCCCAAATCCCCCAGCTCGGCATCAGCGCCAAAGGACTGCTCATCGTCCGAAAAAACAGAATCCTCATAAACTTCCCCTTCTTCTAGCTGGGAATAGTCAGACCAATCCAGATTATTAACATCCTCCAGGTCCTCCGCCAGCGGAGCCGGCGACGAATGCTTTCTCTTAGTCGGAGCCTTACGGGCAACCGAGCCAGAGATAATTTTTTTCAAGGTTAGCCAATCTGGCACACATCTCAGATTGCAGCTCCCTGCCCATGACGACGTCGCACGGGGCGCGTGTCAAAGCGGGAGGTGGAGATGAAGCGACCGGCGGTGCTGACCCAGACGCCTGTGGTTCGGACTGCCGCGTGATGGTCTGCTGTGCACATGGTATACACAGAAGTACATCGTCCCCAGAAATGGATACCCCACATAACATACACTTTCGGGGATGCCCCGCAGGGGCCCCGAGCCCAGTATCCGGGGATGCCTCCATAAGGTGAACTTTTGTTTAGGAATAGTCGCTAAGACCCAGGGAATTACGCCGTTAGACAACCCGGGATGCCCCTTTAATGTCCCGAGTGGGAGGATTTATGGCAAACAATTAACCCAGTGATAAGGATCAGGAGGGACCCCTAAATGCTACTGGCGAACCTCCTGAACCACCATCTGAAAAACAGAACAGACTGTTTTAGATAAGGCTAATGAAGAAACATCAAGCATACAGGAAAAAGAAGAATGGCCAGAGGCCACTTACATAACCATCGACTAAAATGGCGACCGTGAGGGAAGATCCAGACGCTCCACAGCAACAGGCAGGGCTGCAGTCAGAGAGGGAGAAGGGGGCGTGGCCTGCGCGGGACGCGCGCGAGGCCAGGCCACGCCCCCCCCTCTCCCCTCCAAGAGCTCCGCAGTGGCACCAGCGAGGGCAGGAGGCGGGGAGCGGTGACGCGTCGTCACTCCGGCCCCGCCCCCCCCAGCTTGCGTGAGGGGAACATGGCAACTGTAAAAATCACCTCATAGAAATGTGCTCAGAGCCGGCCGGCGCCGCGATAGTAAGAAGCGGTCGCCGGCCCGGCCAAAAGTAAAGAACATTACACACACACAAGGGAGAAACACGGGAGGGACAAGTCCCGGCCCCGCCAACGGTCCGGCACCCGCTGCCCCCCCCCCCCCCCCCCCCCCGAAGCACAGCAACATGGCGTGAGGTGAATACCTCCACCATTAACAGAGATGAAGGGAAGAAGGGGGGAAGAAGGCAGCCAGCACCGCACAGGCTGCAGCGCTTTCAAATTAAAGTGAAAACACCCACACACACACTCAAGTATGCTGTCCTGAAAATAATAAACTAATAGATTAATGAAAAGACGAACACTCCCCCACCCCACCTATGGAAGGGGATCCTGGGAGGTCAATGTATGAAAGTAAGGGACAGGGCATCCCAAACCGGGGTCACCAACCCGGTAATACCGCCTACCCTCTCATATAGGGTCTCACGGTAGAGCTTAGCTCCTGAGCACCTAAGGTGCTGAAATACCCTCGCCTGGACCCTCAGCCGAGGCTGGGAGGCATATGGATTTCTGGGGGAAAAGGTCCAAACGGTAATAAATAAATAGTGGGCCGGGAGTCATCCCGGCTACCTGAAATCCCCCTGTGCAAGGAGGAGCCATCATCTTCTGACTTGCTCGCCGTCTGCAGAGATGGAAAACTGGGTGATGAGTGGGAGGTCCCAGGTATTTGAGGATCAGGGAGGGGCTTTCTTTTTTGCTATCATCTCTGCAGGAACGCCCCTTCAGGTCGGTATTACCCACATGTTATGGATATTCTGAAGCGGGGTGTGTGACATACTTAGAATAACAAAGAAGTGCTTACTTAGGATCAATCAATAGGCGGCCCCCCCGGGCTGACTTTTAGTAATGCACATTATCATTGTGGAGGTATAGCCCCATTATTGAGTTTTTGGGTAGTGCCCTAAACAAAGGGCAGAGATAATATTTATAACAAATCACAGGGGTTTGTTGATTCTTTTGCTCTATGCCCCTTACGGACAATACAGTATACATTTAACTCCAAATAGGACAAATTGTTACGTCATTATTACAACTGCCACAATATTCCAGAAGCCATCTTGTGTAGTATATTCATAGACATTTTAGAGCACACAAGGTAACATCACAACTTTTCATGATTTTTTTTTTTTTTTTTTTTTTGTAAACATCAGTTGTTGAGGCAGATGTCACTTCAGGTTACATAACACCTAATCATACTTATCTCTATTATTCCTTGAACGATTTAGTTATACCTTGTATAATATTTACCGACTGAGTAACTAAAACTACTTTCGTCTTGCCCATGTGAGTATATTACAGAGGCACATTGTTCTTGCATGCATACTGTCAGATTACATGTGAGCAATAACTGCCTTGACATAAGCCATTCATCAATCTTAATTACACCAATCTGATTAATTCTGTTTGCTAAACTACAAAGCAACATGTTTTATGAAAATAAGAATATGACCGCATGAGAGGGAGAGCAGACTTGGGAACATCCACAGGAAAAATCCTGCGCATTACTTTTTAAATAACAGACGGTGCATACTGAGTCACTAGGATTCTCAGACTATGCTGCAAAGAACTTTTCTAATTTTAGCCGATATTAATAACACACTTCAGCACAGCACTTAAAGTGGACACACACCTTAGAAAAGAAGTCTGCCCTTCAGCAACTCCACCATCCTTGGCATACTCCCCCCTTCCACTGGAAGTCAGTGTGTGAAGTCAGGGGTGGCAGGAGGTTCGCTGTTTAATGAACAGGCTTCCCCTTGGCTAAAAAATGCGTGTGGGTCTGTTTTAAAATGATATTTGTGGACTATAAATCTAGTTTAGCACTAGCAAAGACAAGTAGAAACACTGAAAACCACATCTCTGTTACATTCCAGCAACCCAACACCAGTTTAAAAAAAAAAAAAAAAAAAAGGGTGTTGGATGTCACTGTCACAGGTGTGTGTGTGTGTGTGTGTGTGTGTGTGTGTGTGTGTGTGTGTGTGTGGGGGGGGAGCATCCAGATTGCTGAAGCCCTCTCCTCAAACCATGGTTTAACTTATCTTCTCCAGGATCCCCCAAGGAATTACAGCCTCGCGATTGGTGGAGCCATGTTGGCCCATGTTTCCTTTGCCGTCCGAATTTAAGGACTCTGGACTGCATGCTCGCTGGTGGCCAATTGCAGGGCCAGAATTCATTGGGGGTGCATATAAGGTGAATATAATTGCAGGGTGTATGCACTCCAAGAAACCCACAGTAGCGTCCAACAACCATTTTTGGTGTTGGGCCACTTTAAAAAGGAGCAACCTCCAGCAGAGAGTCAATAAGACTCTAGAGTTGGTGGTCTTCCCCTTCATGAAGCACCATAATTGTGAAACCCCCAGTGATCCCTGCAAAACTCACTTTTCTATTGATCCTAATGCACATGTGCGTGTTATATATCCATCCATCTCTATCTGTGCATACCCACACCAGACATTCTGAAAAGCCAGGCACGAGTACACACCTAGGAGTGGTGGTTCGACCAGCAGAGGAGAGCAGTCCATTCAGCTTTGCTTGTCGTTCTGTGCAGCAAAGCAAAAGCTAAATGGAACACACACAAGTGATTGCCCGGTGAACCGCACATGCGCTGTGAGAACAAAGGACAAGTACGTTTACAGACAATCTAGGGAAATACAGTGGGGCATCCCAAATCAGATTCCCCAGGCAGGAGAAAAGATCCTTTGTACCACTTTAAGCACTAAACTTGTAAGACAGAAATTTAGCCTACACAAAGCAGCTAATCATTTGTAGTATAGAATTAGTATATTTAAAACAATATTCAAGTAATTTGAAGGAAAAAATACCATTTTGTGATTACTCACCTGTAAAATGGGTATTATAAGTATGTCTCACACCCTGCTTTGGAATGATTAATAACACGTGGGTTATGGTCCAGTAGAGGGCGAACCTCTGCAGAGATAGCTAGAAAAAAGAAGCCCCTCCCAGTCCATAAATACCTGGGACCTCCCACACATTCCCCAGTATAAGAAAGCAGTAAGGGGACCAGGAAGAGTCAATAAAAACTATGAGAAAAAAGGCTCACCATATAGAGGATCCAAGATACAACTCAGGGCGGGACGAAGCAGGGTGTGAGACATTTATAATACCCATTTTACAGATGTAATCACAAAATGGTATTATTCCAAGTATGTCTCATACCCTGCTTCGGAATGATTAATAACACGTGGGACATCCAATAGCAGTGTCAAAAAGGGTGGGGATCCCAACAGGCAATAATGCACAAAGAAACCACTGCAGCTTGCAGAACTTAGCGGCCAAAAACAGCATCCGCTGAGGCCCGCACATCAACCTTATAAAACTTGGAAAAAGTATGAACAGAAGACCAAGTAGCAGCCTTACAAACTTGTTCAACAGAGGCCTGGTGCTGAAAAGCCTAGGAAGCCCCAATAGCACGAGTAGAATGAGCAGTGATCTGGAAAGGAGGATCCCTCCCCTTGGCAGAATAAGCCCTAATAATGGCCTGACAAATTCATTTACTAATGGTAGACTTGACGGGCGCCAAATCTTTCTTGGGCCCAGAGGGCACCACAAAAAAGGCATCCGTCTTCCGGAATGGTGAAGTAGCCACCAGATAGTACTTAAACACATCTAACGACGTCCAGAGAGTGCAAAGCCCTCTCCTTGTCATTGCTAGGCTTAGGACACGAGGAAGGAAGCACAATGTCCTGAATGAGGTGAAAGGCGGAGACAACCTTTGGCAGGAAGTCTGGTTTAAAACGGAAAACCACCTTGTCCTGATGTCTCTCAAAGTAGGGGGCCTGAATGGACGGAGCCTCCAACTCAGAAAAACACGAACAGAGGTGATAGCCACCAAAAAGGCAACCTTTAGGGTGAAGATGGATAGTGCAACATCCTGCACTGGTTCAAAAGGAGGACGCTGTAGGGCAGACAACACCAAAACTAAATCCCAAACAGGTAACATGGGTTTGTGAGGAGGGCGCACAAGAGTGACCCCCTGGAAAAAAGGTCTTAACCAAAGGATGAAGAGCAAAAGACCTTTGAAAGAAAACCGCCAGAGCGGAAACATGCCCTTTCAGAGTGCTAAGTTGAAAACCATGTCCAAACCATGCTGAAGAAACTCCAGAATCCGAGGGATGGAAAACACCCGACAAGGGAAGGCCCTAGCCTCACCCCAATCAATGTAGGTCCGCCAGGTCCTGTAGTAGATATTAGAGGAAGATGTCTTCCTAGCCCTGACAAGAGTCCCGACAACAGCTTCAGACAAACCCTTTTCTTCTAAGATGAAGGTTTCAGCAGCCACGCCGACAAAACCAGCGTTTGTAAATTGAGGTAACAAAGGTGACCTTGTGTAATCAGATCCGGAACCGGAGGCAGCCCCTATTGATCGACCGCCAGCCGCACGACGTCTGCGAACCACACCTGTCTTGGCCACCTTGGGGCCACCAGGATTGCTGGCACACCCTCTTGAGCCAGCTTGCATACCACCTTGCCCAACATGGGAAAGGGAGGAAACAGATACAGGAGACCGAGCTCCCGCCAGGACAGAGACATGGCATCCACTGCCAGAGCCAGAGGGTCCTGGGACATTGACACAAATGCCGGAAGCTTGTGATTGTGACGAGAGGCAAACAGATCCACCTCCGGCCTCCCCCACCTGCGACAGAGGGATAGAAATACCTTGTTGCTGAGGGACCATTCCCCCCGGCGAGAGGTCCCCCTGCTCAGAGAGTCCGCTCCCAGGTTCTCCACACCTGGGATGTAAACTGCCGAGATGCACAGTACATAGCTCTCGGCCCATGAAAGAATCCCGAAGGGCACTCTTGCTGCGAGTCCCTCCTTAGTGATTCGGGTCCAGCCACCACTGAAGGACCGCCGGACCAGAGGAGACAGAACACAAGTCTGATCCAGGGATAGAGGACATTTGTCCCAAAACGATAAAAGATGGAGCTGAAGAGGTCTCATGTGAAACTGAGCAAAGGGCACTGCCTCGAAGCAAGTCACCCTCAAACCTACCGGCCTCATCCCCTGTCTGACGGAGGGACGAGGGCTGGACAGAAGAAGACGAAGTAGTGCTTGAAGAACATCCACCTTCGGCTGGGGCCGGAACACCCTGTTCTGAATGGTATCCAGAGTCATGCCCAGGAACGAAGCCACCCTTGACGGAGATAGAAAGGATTTGGGGCAATTGATTATATGTGCAACCAAATCTCTGTCTTTCCACATAGCTAGACATGTTTGGTGCTTAATACTTAGATGATGAGAGGGTTAAACTGGGCGGTAAATTGGTTCCCAGGCCCTGAATAATAATGATGATGATTTTGTATAAATAATAGTGATGGAGCTACTCCCACCCCCTTTGCTCAGTTTGAATTGCCATGATCACACACATGGAGGGATTCAGCCACCATGGATCTCTCCCTATGGAGTGTTCTAAAGGGAGGCTGGCAGCTTCCCAGGTGAGTAGCTCTGGCTGCATTGCATGTCCCAACTTTGGGGACTCAAAAATAAGAGTAGGGACCACACTAAACACAGAGTGCCTTGCCGGGGCAGTGTGGCTTCCACATGTATCTGCAGATATGTGCAACCAAATCTCTGTCTTTCCACATAGCTAGATATGTTTGGTGCTTAATACTTAGATGATGAGAGGGTTAAACTGGGCGGTACATTGGTTCCCAGGCCCTGAATAATAATGATGATGATTTTGTATAAATAATAGTGATGGAGCTACTCCCACCCCCTTTGCTCAGCGTAATTGATTACCCACCCGAACCTCTCCAGCGTTGTCACCACCGTCCGGGTGTCCAACTGGTGGAGAGAGGATGACGTAATGAGAAGGTCGTCCAGATAAGGCAAAATGCGAATGCCCTGGACTCTGAGAAGGGCCATCACGCCCGCCAATACCTTGGTGAACACCCTGGGCGCCGAAGGGAAGAGCCACAAACTGGTAGTGCCGATTGCCTACCACGAACCTGAGGAACCTCTGATGTCCCGGGAATATCGGCCCATGAAGGTAAGCGTCCTTGATATCCAACGAAGTCAAAGTCCCCTGGACGCAGAGAGCTGACAGCAGAGCACAGAGTCTCCATACAAATTTTTCTGGCTCTGATGAACCGGTTGAGAATTTTCAAGTTCAAAATGGGTCTTATGGATCCATCTGCACCGCCAGAAACCGTCCCTGTGCTGCCCGTGGGTCCATAGGAACCAGAGACCTGAAAAATCTAGGAGGAGGCCAGACCTGAGCGAAGAGCCGCAGCTGTCCCCCCACCCGCAAGGGAGAGGGCGCCCCCTCATTGCTGAGCAGGCTTGGCAACAGATTTGGCTTTTGCACCCCAGGAAGCCCCGGGTCGGGCACGTCCTCTGCCCCTACCCCAGGAATCTCCTCTGAATGCAGTGAAAGACAATCCCCTGCTTGTCGAGAGCCACGAAAGGAGGGGTTGAAAGAGCCTGAACCCCGAAAGGGCCGGCGCTGCTTCTTGCTTTGAGGTAACTTACCCCCTTTGGCAACAGAGTCTAAATGCTCACTAAACAGGCACAGACCCGGGAAGGGAAGTCCTGTGAGCGCCTTCTTAGCCGCGTTATCGGCCGCCCACTGGCGCAACCAGACCGAACGGCGTATAGCCACCTGCAATGCCGAGGTCCTGCTACACATACGGATAGTATCATCCAAGGCTGATAAGACAAAGGCAATGAACATATCACAATGAGTCAGAGCTGTAAACTCCTCACTGGAAGGATTCAATTGGGAACCATCCAAAAGGCCCCTAATTAAAGCTCTAATAGCCACGGCCGTGAGAGCGACCGGGCGCAAGGCCGACCCCACATAAGCAAAGGCATGCGAAGCCATTTGGTCGAGACGTCGGTCCTCACTGTCCCTCAAGGTAGTGGAATCCGGGGAATGCACTACCGGCGAATTAGACAATCCCAGGACGAGAGTGTCGACCTCTGGGTGTGTAGACCAACGCTTAACCAACTCAACAGGGAGGGGATACTTCCTATCCCACCCTTGAGGGATACCAGGGAGCCGGCTAGGCTTCTCCCATTCCTTAAGGATCAAATTGTTAAAGTGCTTCTGATCCGGGAACTCCAAACGAGGTTTGGCCGTCCCAAAAATTTCCCCCCCGTTGTGGGAGGGCCTCCGCAGGAGGGGAAATAGAAGGCACTTCAACAATCTGAGCAAACAATTCCCCTTCCTCTTAACGCTCAGCGCGCACACGTGAGCGTAGTCGGAAATTGTTTTCATAGCGGATATTCTCGAATATCCAGGCTCATGATGTGTACATTCTTACAATCAAAAGGGCCATAATCATCATAGTCAAAGGCTGGCGTAGCGGGCGCGAGGTGCCGTCTCTTAGCTGGGGCCTTCCTGGCCGCAGAGCTAGCAATCATTCTCACAATGTTGGCCAGTCTGGCGCAGACATCGGATTGCGACTCTTCGCTAGTGACAACATCACTTGGGGTCAAAACCAGGCGTGGGGGTGTAGGTGATGAGGCCAGCGGGGCCGACCCGGCCGCACAGGACCCAGATTGCCGCGCAATCGCCTGCTGTGCGCATGGTATACAAATCTGCATATTGTCCCCAACAAGGGATACCCCACCTAACATACACTGCCGGGGTTGCCCCGAAGGGATCCCGTGCCCGGTATCCTGGGGAGCCTCTAAAGAATACATTTCCCCAGTAATATTGCATGTAAATAAAGATAAATATAAAAAATATAAAAATAAATATAAATAAAAAAAAAAAAAAAGATATTTATTTACATCAAAGAAAATAAAGTGCTAAGTGCATTGTGCATCAATCCCGAGTAAACAATTGTGCCAATAAAATACCTATTCAGTCTAAACCACAAGGAGACATAAGTCAGAGTAAAAAAGAGTGCTACTTATCTTGTGACTGGATAATAACAGCAAACATGCGACCCCCCACAGACCCCACGTGTTCTGAGACCAAATGTCTCTTCCTAATGGCAGAATATGCAGCGGACAATGCTGTGGGTTGTCCAGGTTATATACCCACCTAATCACGCTCCCCCGCCGCCATAGATGGACGACCGGTGTGTCGCGGACGCACCCCGGCCGGAAGTGCATCATGCGGCCACCGCCGGAAGTGACGTCAACCGTGCTCCAGCATGGAGCGCAGAAGTACATCAGTCTGGCGTTCAGCAGAGCCGAGCCAGCCCTCCCCCTGCAGCAGGGAGGAACTACAAGGCTCATCTCTGACAGAGCACGGCGCGGGACTGGGAGCGGGGCAGGTGATCCCCACCCAGTGGACCCCACGTCCAAATAAACCTATACACAACAACAACAAACAATGGACAACAATTTCTAGCAGTTATTAAACATAGCATTTACTGTATAGAATTTCAAATCTAAAGTGCATTATGAACATTCTTGGCGTCTTCGAGAAATATAGAGAAAATTAAAAAACGACAATAAATCACAATATCAGAGACCAAATAACGAGAATAGGTTTAAGTCTGGGACAGGGGTCCAGAGAGTATCTACTCCAAAGCAGGGTGGATAAAAATCAATGTTTTTTTTTAAAAAAATCAAAAAAATCGGATTTTTTTGATTTAAATCGGATTTTTTTTCAATAAACTGCTTTTTGAGGAAAATATTTTACCATCCAAAGGTTCTTCCATCATGAGATAAAGCTGAGTTGTTAAACTCAGTAGAATAAAGGCTGTATATGTGTAACATTCACAATGCCATGCTCTTCCAGAGGTTTCTGTAGGATTAGTGTGCAGTTTCTCTCCTATATTATCACAGACGCTCGCTTTACTTACGCAGTTCTCAAAACTGAATTTGACTCTGCAGAGGTCCCAGCCTCTTCTTCACAGCAAAAATGTTACAACATGAACAGAGTTGAGAAAAAGACCTTAATCCTATTGTTCTACAAACCTATGACTAGTGAGCTACAGAGGACAGCAGGGACAGTAGTATTTAAGTTTTTCATGTGTCGGCTGGGATGACAGTCTAAATTTCTTAAAATATATATATATTTTGTTTAGCCAAATTAGTTAACAAAACATGGATGTTTGTTTAAGCAAATAACTTATGCTGTAATGTTGTTATTGTTTCAGTTGAATAAATCTATTTAAATTGTTATTAAGGTCAGGATTATTTTTCTCCTTCCTAAGTACAACAGAACAGTGGTGTCCAAATATGAATGATTAACCCATTAAACTAAAAATCTTCATCTACTTGCATGTTAAAATAGCAAGGACTAGTTTAGGTAGAAACTTTGATTTAAATCACTGATTTAAATCAAGCCTTACTGACTAGTGATTTAAATCGTGATTTAAATTGTGATTTAAATCAGTTAGATTTAAATCAAATCCACCCTGCTCCAAAGCTATCCATTCCATACAAAAACTTTCAAAAAATGTTATGAGGCACACCGAAATCCTAAGGGGGTACCCATACCTAATACCCGGTGCGCCAGAGACCCATAACTCCCGACATGTGCATGCCCTCCATTGCACAACCCTTGTTTACGGAGTGGAGGAGGGGACCTGCTCGTGACATGAGAGGGGATACCTCCGCCCCCTGACAAGGGGACCACATGCTATATTACAGGATGCCCATCAGATTAAGCTGTGTTATGTGTTATATGCTTTTTAAAACTGTATGTCTGTTATAATTGTATAATGACTTTATAATAATAAAACTAGATATATTTTTATACTGGGTGTGTGCAATATTAAATCTTGGGTAGTATTTCCTATAGGGGCGGCGGGGCACCCCCATTCTTTGTATATTACGTGCAAGGAGGAGACAGCCATCTTCTGACTTGCTCGCCGTCTGCAGAGACGAAAACTGGGGAATGTGTGGGAGGTCCCAGGTATTTATGGACTGGGAGGGGCTTCTTTTTTCTAGCCATCTCTGCAGAAGTTCGCCCTCTACTGGACCATAACCCACGTGTTATTAATCATTCCGAAGCAGGGTGTGAGACATACTTGGAATAAAAAACACAGTAATAAGCATTGCCCGAGGAGACAGTTACATTTCTAAAGTCAGATAACACAAGAATGTGCGCCAAAGAAAAAACTGTACATACGCCTTACCTTTTTCTGGTACCAAACTATTGCATCTGTCACTTTAGACGCCATTTATTCTAGACATCCGACATCTTAGGCTGCAAGGCAAAAAGAGAGAGGCGCTTACTTCCAGCCAGCTGTGATCAGGTGCCCGAATAATGAATGTATAAATATCTCAGTTACCTGCATGCTGAAGGGCGTGTGCAGCTACTTATATTACACCCGCCCTCATTACTATTTTACAAATGGCACCCGACAACAGTCATTAGTTTTACCACGTAATTATATATATAAATGGAAGGATGAAGCCAGGCCAGTTGTATGAAAACAATATAGGAAACAACATTAACTAACATGTCAAGATGCTTACCTTAATGAAAAATTTAAAAATTAAAGTCCTTATAATAAAAAATGAAAGATTTCAAATTTAGAATTTCAGGAGCAAGTAGCCACATTATTTGCTAATGGGTTATTAAAATACTTAAAACTGCCTGCAAGATGTGTATGAACATCGGCAAGCACCCTAACAAAAATGACAGACAGGGGCACGTCTACTTCAGGAACTAGGACAGTCAAGTGTTGATCAATGGAAAAGCATCATCACCCCAAATGATGAAAGCTCTCTTATTATGGGCCAATAATAAATGGCAGAGGTTCTGGTTGATGATGTTAAGTTAAAGTGATAGAACATGCAAGGCCAATTGTTAGGCGATTGTGTTGGGCTATGTTTTTCACCGTTTTATCCGGTTTTCCATTTCTAAATTGAAGAAATGGCCGAGATATCAAGGTTTACAGGTTTACCTTAGGATTTCTCTTCTAAAGCATGTGGATGTGGCCCTTGGAGCTGGCTTTGGTCCAGGGTGGGCAGCTGTTGTTGCGGGAAGCGAGGGGGCCTACTAGGAAGAGACTGGGAGGGGTTAGTTGACTTAGATGATATGTCTGAGGGCACCATGCAAGCCATCAATAGAGAGAGTGGCGCGGCCTGGACTAACTCCTTGAGCAAGTATTGGTGGCCCACAACGGCAGGGTGTTGCTGGAGTGGTAGATAAAGTGTTCTTACTCATTTAGAGCACCCGAGCTAAAAGGAGGCACAGTGCTGGAAGAACGCTTGGCAAGGTAAGCTGCTGTTTTGTTTAACCTTTGCCTTAAAAAGGCACACAACTGCAAAATAAGGTCCCTGAAGAAGTCTTATGGGCAAAATGCCCCAGAGCAATAAAGCCTACTGTATGCTATTCCATTTAACCATTTGTATCACTTTATTTTGTTAAGAGTAAAAATACTCATCCCAACATCTTGTATTTACATGTATTTTGAGTTGTACATGTTAAAGTGGTCCAAATTCCACTCACCTTGACCCTGGAAATTTTCTGCTGCTGTATGAAACCCCCGTTTCGCCACCCTGGGAAGAATCCCAGCACTTCCTGCAACCACCACCAGCTTATCAAAAGGGCTTGGAGGAGGATAGAAGGGAGTGGACTGCTTGAAATGCACAGCAATTAACAATGCATTGCTGGTTATTAATATGTGAACAGCTATATAATATTAATATAGAATAATAATTCAGTATTACCGGTATATATGCAGATGCTGCAAGGCTGTTCCTCCAGTTTAGGGGTGCTGAACCAGAGACCAGTTTGAAAAAAAATCCAGAATTCTGGATATAAAAATGTTTCTACAATTACACCCCTTGCTTTCACTCCATGTGAAAAATGCTCTCCAATTAGATCTTCGAGTAAAATTCCTTCCATACCCATCTCAGTTCATATAACTCTGGCCGATAGGACTCTTGTTTGCCAAGATGCTGATACCAACAGCCATGATCTTCTTGGCCAGTGTGGAGCTACTAGTATGATTGGAATCCTTTCCCAAACCTATCTTTTAATAATCATCCCAGCAGTGGCAATGGAGGGAAGGCATTTACCAGGTAGAGCTAGAAGCAGGGATCCCCAACGTGTAGATCGGAAGCCACACATGGCTTGCGGACCCCTACTGTGTGGCTCACCAATTGTCTGTTAGACAGATACACTAACAGAGGTCTAGGTCGCAGTTGAGGATGGGGATGTAACATGGCAGCTATTGCTTGGGACTGTCAGCACCATACATGCAGTGACATTGTGGCTTACCAGGTGTCATGCCCAAAAACAATCTTACCCTTGGGGGAACCACATGAGACCTAAGCAGGTCCTCTAGGTATGGACTGATGCAGAGTCAAGCTTTGATCTTTGGAAACTCCTGCTGGGTGGCAGACAGTGCAAAGAGCAGAGAACCCGAAGAGTTGATGTGGTTTCTCTATGCCTTTGAAGCCTTGCAAGGGGGGGGGGGGGGGGGGGCTGTACTTGTTATGCCAGGAGGACTTGTTGTTATCCTGGGATTTGTTTTTACCCACAAATCATCTTGCCTTTTGGAATTGGATAAACCCCTGCCAGCTCGAAAAGGCCAGGCATAAGTGTGCTGTGAAAGGAAGGGTTAGGGTACATTTACAAAGTTTTGCAAATAAAAAAGTCGCTAAAACATTTACATTTACAAGTTGTGACTGAGCCCATGACTAGCATTCATACGTGGAATTCTTTTTGATAGTTTAAAAAATTCCAATGCCATTCAATACAGGGGATAAACAGGACAAGAGACAAAGCAGGGGGTCAGAGAAAGATGCAGGGGACCAGGCATGGTACAACATTCCTTTCAGTTCTAGCACCTGGATGGTGCTGGACCCCGTTGTTACACGAGGGCCCCAAAAGGGGACAGGTGCCATGCAGCACGGTAGAAATAGTTCTACTTCTAGCCAATTATTGTTTCCACATGTCGACATTAAAGCACAAGAAATTATCTCTCGAGGGCATTTCCACTGATCAACTGCTTCATTGTATTCGCTTTAGCAATAATTCGTTCGCTAAACTGTTCCATGGAAATGGGCCATAAGGCTTCTTTTTCCGCAGAAGCTTAGTAGGTTTTCCTCCTGTTGCCCAAGTTTTAATGTTACTCTAAATATCTTAAAGACATTCAACAAACAAACGACCTTTCACAAAATATAAACTCAAAGTTTTTTTAGAAGTACTGTCAGCAGATCACTGCTTCAAGCAGACCATACACCTTTGAGAAACTAACAGAGCAAATACTCTGGCATTGATTCTCAGAATATGATCCACTGCAAAAATGATCTACTTAAAAACTTTCAGGATCAAATCTACAAGCTAAAAAAATTACGCGAAATAAGCGAATGACTGCTCCAGGCAGTCATGGAAGAGGCACAGCTGGAAGCAAAGTGGAGCCAAACATGGAATAGGCATGTCTGGATAACTGACCCATTGGTTTGTCAACTGTGTCATTGAGGGAAGTGCTATCAGAAGTTGGAATGACCGGGATTGGAGGGAAGCACTATAAATGTAATCCGCTCCCCTGGAAATTGAGAATTTAGCATCCAAATTCTAGGGAATGTCTGGAATCTTATCCAGAGTTTTCCATTCCTTCTCAATGATCTTCGTAAAATGTGCCTGCTTTGGTAGGAGCCTTTTTTCCCCCCCCCGAGACTTGTATATGTCATGCTTAGATCTTTTTTCTGGAATTATTAAAAATGTAGTAGAGCCAGAAGCCTCTTCTCCCTCAATGGAAACCAACCCTCACTCTGAACGCTCCTCATCAGTATCCAAAATAGTGCAAAAATCTTCCTCATAAGACTCTACAGATACCTTCCTGATGCTTCCACCTTTAACGACCTAGCAGTAGAAGGCCATGTGAAAGCTGCGGAAGGGGGGTGGAAAAGGTATCACTCTATTTGTGCCAATCTCTCGAACCCCCAGTCCCAAGTAAGCAGCCCTAGAAGGGCCAGTGGATGGAGAATATACAACCTGGAGGGGTGGCTATCCCTTAATTGTATCCAGTAATACTGGAGCTATACATTGGGACAAATGGGAATTTCACCATCAGGTAGCCGAACATGGGAAGGGGGACAAGGTCACCAGACCTGGATTTCCATGATGCATCAGTCAAGGTGTAAGCAGTCAAACCCGTTGGGTCTTAGACCAAAGAATAGGTAGATTAGTTAGATAGAGGAGTGTTCCCATCAGGAGGCCTACCTTGACCAAGAAAGAGAGTGTGCCCTGTTGAGTATAAATTAAGTGGAGCCTCCACTCCAATGCCACCGTCACCACCACAGCCCAGAAGGAGCCACTATAGGTAATGTGCTGGTCATTGCTCCTATTGCCGCCTGTGCTAGTGGGAGCTGGCAGGTACCTTTGTTGTCACAGCTGCAGAAGTAACCTCTGGTTGCTGCATGTGTAGGCCGGAAGCCAAGGAACATGGAAGTGAGGTCACAAGACATCTTGCGCTGACTGAAGCAGTGTACAGTGCACAGCCATCAGAGGCTCAAGAAGACAGTAAAAACAATACAATAAAACAAAAAGTATTCACTTAAAAAAGAGCCAAGGACAGGAAGGGAGGTAGGCTCTACAAGAGCACTATGGTCCATCCTGCAGGAACTGCGACCCCCTCAGATGGGATATCACAGACAAAAAAAAAAGCTGTGAGCGACTTCTTGGCTCCAACGTCCGCTGTCCAGGATAGCAAACTCAGCGCCAGCTGGATCAAACTGAGCGTTATTCAGCCAGTGCCTGATAAGAGACCTGGTAGCAAGCGACACCAGGGCAGACGCACTAACAGGCCGCAGGGCAGAGCCCACGATGGCAAAAGCATTGCATGCCATCTGATCAAGGTGCTTATCCTCGCCATCCTTAAGGGAGGTGGCGTCAGGGGTGTTCAGCACAGAAGAGTTGGTCAAACCTAAAACAGGCGCGTCGACCTCGGGAGGAGAAGACCAGCGCTTAACCGCCTCCACCGGAAAAGGATATTTCTTATCCCATCCCTGAGGCACACCAGGAAGCCGACTGGGCCTCTCCCATTCTCTAAGGATCAGCGCATCAAAATGACCCTGGGTAGGGAATTCCAGACGGGGCTTGCAGGCCCCAATAAGAGGGGGCGCCGCAGGCGGTTCAATATCCAACACCTCCAATAAATGTAAACAGTGGCCGTATCTATGGCATTTCCCAGCGCCTGCCCGACACTGGAATTCCCAGACTGAACATAGTCAGCCTCCGATTCCTGATACAATTCCCCCTCCTCTAACGGGGAATAATCTGACAAATCAGCGGACTCGTCGTCAATATCCCACAATGGCTGGGCCGACGACAAATGTCTCTTTTTAGCCTGGGCCTTCTTGCCCACCGTGCTAGCAACAATTTTCTTGATGCTGGCCAACCTAGCCCAAACATGAGATAGCGACTCCCCACTGGTACCAATGTCACTTGGGGTACTGATAAGGTGGGGAGGGGAAGGCGATGAAGCAGGAAGGGCAGACCCAGAAGGCTGGGTACCAGCCTGCCGCGTTATGGCCTTTTGTGCGCATGGTATACAGATCAGCACATTCTCCCTCGTAAGGGATACCCCGCACCCCACACATGGCCCAGATTGTCCCAAAGGGATCCCGAGCCCAGTATCCTGCGGAGCCTCCATATGGTGAATTTTTGTGGTCAGTCGCAAGACCGCAGGGAATTACGCATAAGCAACCCGGGATGCCCCTTAAAATTCCCGGTGGGAGGATTTTAGGTAGACAATTTTTCACTAGGGACCCCAGGACCAGGAGGGACCCCTTAATATGCACATATACAGGGCAACCTGTAACACACAAAACAAGCAACATAAGTGCAGAGCTGTGTAAAAATGGCCATAACCTTACATGTAAAAAACCACAGCATTTGATCTTGCAGCCACACAATATGTAAATATACAGGTATATATATATATTTATATACCACATCCCAGCCAGACAGTGCAATTAAGGCACACACACAAATGTATCAGACCAGTGGGGGCCCCCGCTAAATAGAGGCCCCCACGCACACAAGCTAAGGAGGCGGCCATCGGGCCCTTACCACACCGATTGCTATGCGGCCTGCCAGAGAAGATGGCCCCCACGCAGCTTCGTGCCTGTGGAGGGAGAGCGGGGGGGGGGGGGGGGGCGGGCCAGCGCAGAACGCGTGTTTGCCGAGGCCACGCCCCCCTCCCAGCAACGCGGACCCCTAGAAAACGAGCATAGCAATCGCGCCTTCCCGAACGCAGCCTGAGGGGGAGAAGCTCCCCCAGGCTGTAATTAGTCCCTGGAATGTCAGTAAGGCAGCAAACACTCACACACACACAGTAAAACACTCAGCACACAGG
This sequence comes from Gastrophryne carolinensis, assembly GCA_027917425.1. Taxonomy (NCBI): domain Eukaryota; kingdom Metazoa; phylum Chordata; class Amphibia; order Anura; family Microhylidae; genus Gastrophryne; species Gastrophryne carolinensis. The sequence continues at coordinate 236,555,727 of CM051238.1, read as the reverse complement.
GACACAGGCTGGGGAAAAATACAATTCTGTGAAGTACTCACCTGTAGAATTGATATTATACGCATACAGCACGTCCTGCTCCAGATAAAGTAATAACATGTGGGTAATCCTCCGCCTCCGGCGCCGAGCACTGCAGACATGTAGAAAACAAGCTCCTCCCGGCCCTACATATACCGAGGGACCTCCCACAAATCCCCAGCATTGAAAAGCAGTGAGAAGGAGAAGCCAGGAGAAACCAACCACCCAGAAACAGGCAATAATATCAATGATAATAATCACCATACAGGGGATCCAGAACAAGTGAAACCAGGGTGGGGGTGGAGCAGGACGTGCTGTATGCGTATAATATCAATTCTACAGGTGAGTACTTCACATAATTTTATTATTCTAAGCATACAGCACGTCCTGCTCCAGATATAGTAATAACATGTGGGACATCCAATAGCAGTGTCCATAAAGTAGGGTGGGATCCCCGTGAAAAAAGGCACAGCCAACAGTAAAAGCGCTGTCACCCGCAACCATGCTACCAAGAGCAACGAGAGCAAGGCTCTAACCTCAACCTTTGAACCTGTAAAGGGAGAACTGAACACAAGCAGCGGACAAGCCAGCATGCTCAACATAACTTAGTGCTGAAAAGGCCCAAGCCAAGCACAAGTAATAAGAGAACAAAACAACCAAGAGAGAAGAATAATCTTCCCTTAAAAGAACAGGCCAGAGAAACGGCCTAACCATGCTCATGCAAAAGAGTAGCCATGGCAACCTTAGAAGTCTCCCCGGCGGGGAATATGAACCCTGGTCTCAAGCGAGACATGCAGGAATACTGAAAACAACAATACTCAGCACGAGCCGAAACGCTTACTCTAGGCTCAGAAGGACAAAACCAACCAAGTGATGCCGATCCAAGGGCACCTACACCCGTGGAGGCAATCAGGTACTAAAGGATGGAGACCCATAAGCCCCAAGGGCATAATCCCTACCAGGGACAAGAAACGGACCAGGAAAATCTCCAACACCTGTAGGGGAAGACAGATCCCCTCAGCTCAAAGTATATCAAGACAGTAGCCCAGAGACCAGAGGATCTGGAATAAGGGAGAATCAAAACACCGCCTGGAGCCAAACTCGGCGTAATGCGGAGCACACCCCCCTCTCATGGTGTATACACACATACTGACCATGACCGCTAACAGAGCCATCCTTTATGGCACACTTATGACTGGAGGAACCGCCCCAGAAGAGCAATATGAGGTAAGGAACAGGTCAGAAGAACCTGAATAAGACCCAAGGTAACCCTTAGCAGGGCATCAGACTAAGTAAACCCAAGAGGAAGCAAGAATTCCTCAAGGAATGTACCTGAGCAAACCCTGATGAATGCTCAACACAGAAGATTGGAACAGACCTCTGTAGTAGGCTAACAGGGCGAGCCCTGAAACCTTCATAGAACTAAGTTGGGGAGCAAACACCAACCATGCTGTAATAATTCTAGAACCCCGGGAACAGAGAACTTCCAGCAGGGGCGAGAGCTAGACCCTGCCAAGCAATACAGGTACAACATACCCTAAGATAGATGGCAGAAAATGGAAGAAGAGGAAGAGGAGGAAGCTAGATCCTAGCTCTCCTGGAAACAAGACACCCAGAGATATGCCATCTCCAACAGGGCGAGGAACAAAACCGTTCTAACTCCAAAATAGAGCCTGAAGATAGGGGCGAAATAGAAAAGAGCCTGACTATGCAGAACAGACCTCGTGAGAGAGCGTACAGGCCCACCGTCCTCAGCAAGAGCCTCCGTGGACGACACCCCCCTGGGCCACCCAGGCCCCCGGCATAACGGTTCTTCCCTTTATCAGCGACCTTGCGCTGACCCCTGCCTGGCAGGGCGAAGAAAATAAGCCATATCGAGTATAATGTCCAGCCAGAGACTACTAAGCCCCAAAGGACAAGGTCAGGCCAAATCTGGGCCAATAATAAAGGGCAGAACCCCTGTGACCGTGACAGAGCCCAACAGGTCCATACCAGTAGGAACGCAGAGGGCCAATAGATTACCTCCTACCAAAGGAGGGCATCCATTGGAGACTAAAACAGATAAAAAGCAAGGGATGTTAATTCCCACATAGATCAGAATCAGAGCCTTCCTGGAAGTAACAACTAGTCCCGAGACTTTACCAGGAAAAAAGGGACAGGCCACTGTCCTACGGCAGACCAAGAGTCCCCAAATGGACAGGCCCTGAAACGGAGAAGTCCAGCAAGATAGAGCCCGCTGAAGGCTCGCTGTGTCAACAACACAATAGGTAAATGGACCCCCATTTAGGGGCCCACCTAGGAACGATTTGGTACCCAAGGTGACCACCAACAAGTGAGCAGCAAGAAGGGAGGGGATGCCCCCCGAGGTACTCTTTTTTTTTTTTTTTTTTTTTTTTTTTTTTTTAATTAACTCTCAGAAGATCAACCACCTCGACTAGGAGGAAGGTGCACAGACTTAGGTCCAGACTGCTGGACCCCTGTCCAGAATAACAACCTAAGGTGCTTCAGAACCCAAGGGCACTGAGAATAAAGGGACATCATCTGCACAGCCACCAATGGCCATCCCAGGTGCAATACTGCCAGGTGACAGTAAGGAGATAGCAAGTAAGGGCAGAGAACTTGCCCCAGAAAAGCCCTAATTGCCAAGAAAAAAGGGGCACTAGCCGACACAATTCTAATGCCATCCTAGAAAACTGGAGGATGGAACAAAAAAAAAAAGTAGGACCTGAGGCCACTAAGCCTATCCAAACAACTCCCTCTCGGGAGATAGAAGGAAACCTGATGGGTCCCTTTATGGCTGCCCCTTGGTCTCGTTCGAGACATCACTCCCAACCGAGCTAGCGAAACACCAGGGGCGTGAGAGGGGCCCAATAACACGGCCACAATCAGCAGTGAAGACTACCAACACCAAGCTGTAAAGGCCACAGTGTCCAAAGACACCTGGGAGCCCAATTAAGCATCTTAGCACTCCACGGACGGCCAGAGGCCCCGCGGTTTATAGGGTGCCGACGGTCCAACTTGGATCAAGCCTGGATGCCTATGGATACAAATTGCCGAACCCAAGAAGGGTTAGAATGGGCGACCCCCTCATCCTCAAGGGGAATGGGGGGCAAACTGGTGTAGAGGCCCTTGCCTCTATCCGTTAAGGGCGTCCAGGCCAAGGAAGGCCTGCACCCATACTTGAAGAAAAACAGGGGACCGGAGGCCCCCTGACCGACTCAGGGAAGGACACCCAGCAAACACTTTCCCACATCCGGAGGAACTACCTCCCAACTCCCATAGAACGAGGTATGAAGCCTCCCGATAGGAGCAGGGTGCTGTGGCCATCCCCTCACCCAGGCGGGTGAGGGCGTCCCATCATGCTTGTGGGGTTTCGATGAAGGATTTGGACTTGGCCCGGCCGGAAGGCCCCGGGCGTTGTCTGCCACTCCCGGGACAGGAGACTGAACCAGACCCCGCAAAGGGCATCCCTGGTTCCTGCTTAACACTATGATATGGAGGTGGAGGGGTATCCCTGCTCCGAGGGGGCCTGGACGGCCGCTCCTGATTGGGTGAATTGTCCTCTTTCCCAAATAGGTCCAGACGGGCCCCAAACAGGCGATGCCCTCTAAAGGGGAGCCCCATCAGAGTCCTTTTAGCGTCATCGTCTGCCCCCCACTGTCGCAGCCAGAGCAGGCGACGTATAGCTATCATTTGGGCTGAGGTCCTCGCACACATTTTGATGGTGTCATCCAGAGCTAAAAGGATAAATTTAACAACAATATCACAGCTGGAGAGTGCGTTAAACACCTCCCAGGGTAAATCTTCAGGTTGATACTCAAGCATCTTAATTATGAGGGTCCTAGCGGCCACTGCAGTAATGGCCGCGGCACAGACAGGACGTAGCGCCGATCCTGCACAAGCAAAGGCGTGGGAAGCCAGCCTATCAATGCGCCGGTCCTCGGCGTCCCGCAGGGTGCTGTAAGCCGGAGCTGTAAGGAAAGGGGGGTTAGGAACCCCAATAATCGGGGCGTCTACCACTGGAGATGAAGCCCAACAATCAACCATCTCTGGGGGAAAAGGGTATTTCCAAACCCAATCCTCTGGGGCCCCTTGAAGTTTAGTGGGGCAATCCCATTCCTTAAGTACAAGAGCATGAAAGTGGGCCTGCTCGAGAAATTCCAAGCGCGCAGGCGCCGTATGGAAGCGCTCCCCTCTCGGCCTGGGGACCGCACCTAGGGGAAAAATAGATAGGGCCTCAAAAATCCTGAGCAACATACCACCAACGTCAAGCTGGTCCCAGTCATCCTGACCAGCTTCATCCTGACGCCTCTGCCTCTGAACCTGGGTCAGAGAACAGGTCTCCATCTTCAGAAGGAGCACTATCACACGGAGAAGAGGACTCCTCCGAGCCCATAGCACAGGCCGAAACCGGGGGAGTCCAGGGCCGTTGTCTGCCAGGACCCACATGCCCGGACAACCCTATTATAATATAATATATATTTCTCCGGGAAAAGCCACCGGTGCTCAGCGTCTGAAAGACATAAATGGGAAAGAGATGTCAGGGCCATGCGCAGCTGGACAGAACATATAAAAAAGGGAGTCGCCCGCGAGGGCACTTACAGATCAAGTGGAGGAGGAGACCGCCACCACGCGCGCGAAGCTCAGCAAAATGCGCCCAGCGAACCTCAAAGGGCGGGCTCGATGCTCTGCCGTGACGCGGAGCGTGCCGAACCAAGGCCCCGCCCACTCCAAAGAGCGCGAAGCTCTGAGGTAAAAGTAAAAGCAGGGATACAACCACACGCTTAAGGATTCGTAGAGAACCGTTTCATCCAATAAAGTAATGGCACCACAGCATCTAGACAACGTAGCAAACTACGTACAAGGCATACGGCGGCGGCCGAAGAAAATGGAGTAAGGAGCAAGCAGCGCGGCTCTGACATCTCGGAGTTAATAAAGGGCAGAGATAAGGCCACAAGCATGACATACCGGTACGCTGGGACCGCCACACACATACCCCCCCTTTCTTTTCCCCCTACTAGTTGGGGAAATGAGGAAGGATGGCGACCCTCACACAGGGTCCAGCGCTACCCGAGGTAGGGGCAAAATGCGGGAGGGGCATCCACAAGAGGCTCACCATCGGCCTAAACCGCCTACCCTATGGTGGGGGGATTGCGGTGGAGCATGGCTCCGTTAAGCACCAAGGTGCTGCCTACCTTCACCCGACTAACGCAGCCCAGGCTGGGAGGCATATTCTTACACAAGAGGACGGGTGGAAATAGTCCCGCAGGGCCTCGGGCTGTAAGCCCCGCTCGCCTGCGAGAGCGTGATACTTCATGCCTTCGCAGTTCCAGCACTGCAGAGAAATCTGGGGATTTGTGGGAGGTCCCTCGGTATATGTAGGGCTGGGAGGAGCTTGTTTTCTACATGTCTGCAGTGCACGGCGCTGGAGGCGGAGGATTACCCACATGTTATTACTATATCTGGAGCAGGACGTGCTGTATGCTTAGAATATGAAATATCGGCCAGGCCAGGCAACCCCCCTCCCCCCACCCCCGGAGGGGTATAAGGGACCCGGAAGGGGGGAATCCTGCCAGGAGCCGGCCATAAGCCTAACGGGACGGGGCATCCCACACCAGGATCACCAAGAAACCTAGATAACCGCCTACCTCATAGTGAGGTCTCACGGTGGAGCAGTGCTCCTGCTGCACCCTTAGGGTGCTCCTACCTTCACCAGGACCCGCAGCCTAAGCTGGGAGGCTCAATATAGGGCAATTTAGAAGGGTCCTGGCAGTAATAGGGATAATAGAAGGCCGGGCGCGAACCCGGCTTACCTGTAAGTAAAGAAGTCTTCATCTTCTGTCTTGTCGCCTTCCCTGCAGAGAAGGAACTGGGGAGTTGGTGGGAGGTCCCAGGTGTGTATGGACCGGGAGGGGCTTTCTTTTTTTGCATATTCATCTCTGCAGAAGTTCGCCCTCTGCTGGAGATTGCCCAGATGTCATGAAGACCGAAGTGGAGTATATGGCACACTTAGAATATAAGTCCGTATTGATTGGAAATTGGATATATTGTTTAGATAGGGCTTCTTTTACAGCAAGGTTTTAACAAGAATGTGTTAATATTGAATATATACTTTGTAAGCAGTAGAGATGAGCGAACTTTTGAAAAATTCGATTCGACTGATTCGCCGAATTTTCCGACAAAAATCGTTTCGACCCGAATAAATTCGCGACGAATCGCTATTAAAAACGGCTATTTCTGAGCCTCCTAGAGCCTCAATAGGGTTGTAAACCATTCAGCCTTGCTGTAACACGCACAGGATGCGTGCTGGGTTAGTTAAATAATACTTTGAAGAAATATCACATGCAGATCAGAGGCATCGCTAATAGAATCGCAGAGCGGCACAATTGCAGAGAGTTGAAGTGGCATCACTATGAGGGGCAGAAGGAGCCCAAATATACACTGGAGTTGGCCTCAGGAGCCCAAAAATTGGATGAATCACACCCTGGAGTTGGCAGAAGTTGGCAGCAGCAGCAGCAGGAGCCCAAATATACACTGGAGTTGGCTTCAGGAGCCCAAAAATTGGATGAATCACACCCTGGAGTTGGCAGGAGTTGGCAGCAGCAGCAGCAGGAGCCCAAATATACACTGGAGTTGGCTTCAGGAGCCCAAAAATTGGATGAATCACACCCTGGAGTTGGCAGGAGTTGACAGCAGCAGCAGCAGGAGCCCAAATATACACTGGAGTTGGCTTCAGGAGCCCAAAAATTGGATGAATCACACCCTGGAGTTGGCAGGAGTTGACAGTAGCAGCAGCAGGAGCCCAAATATACACTGGAGTTGGCCTCAGGAGCCCAAAAATTGGATGAATCACACCCTGGAGTTGGCAGGAGTTGACAGCAGCAGCAGCAGGAGCCCAAATATACACTGGAGTTGGCCTCAGGAGCCCAAAAATTGGATGAATCACACCCTGGAGTTGGCAGGAGTTGACAGTAGCAGCAGCAGGAGCCCAAATATACACTGGAGTTGGCCTCAGGAGCCCAAAAATTGGATGAATCACACCCTGGAGTTGGCAGGAGTTGACAGTAGCAGCAGCAGGAGCCCAAATATACACTGGAGTTGGCCTCAGGAGCCCAAAAATTGGATGAATCACACCCTGGAGTTGGCAGGAGTTGACAGTAGCAGCAGCAGGAGCCCAAATATACACTGGAGTTGGCTTCAGGAGCCCAAAAATTGGATGAATCACACCCTGGAGTTGGCAGCAGCAGCAGCAGGAGCCCAAATATACACTGGAGTTGGCTTCAGGAGCCCAAAAATTGGATGAATCACACCCTGGAGTTGGCAGCAGCAGCAGCAGGAGCCCAAATATACACTGGAGTTGGCCTCAGGAGCCCAAAAATTGGATGAATCACACCCTGGAGTTGGCAGGAGTTGACAGTAGCAGCAGCAGGAGCCCAAATATACACTGGAGTTGGCCTCAGGAGCCCAAAAATTGGATGAATCACACCCTGGAGTTGGCAGGAGTTGACAGTAGCAGCAGCAGGAGCCCAAATATACACTGGAGTTGGCCTCAGGAGCCCAAAAATTGGATGAATCACACCCTGGAGTTGGCAGGAGTTGACAGTAGCAGCAGCAGGAGTCCAAATATACACTGGAGTTGGCTTCAGGAGCCCAAAAATTGGATGAATCACACCCTGGAGTTGGCAGCAGCAGCAGCAGGAGCCCAAATATACACTGGAGTTGGCTTCAGGAGCCCAAAAATTGGATGAATCACACCCTGGAGTTGGCAGCAGCAGCAGCAGGAGCCCAAATATACACTGGAGTTGGCCTCAGGAGCCCAAAAATTGGATGAATCACACCCTGGAGTTGGCAGGAGTTGACAGTAGCAGCAGCAGGAGCCCAAATATACACTGGAGTTGGCCTCAGGAGCCCAAAAATTGGATGAATCACACCCTGGAGTTGGCAGGAGTTGACAGTAGCAGCAGCAGGAGCCCAAATATACACTGGAGTTGGCTTCAGGAGCCCAAAAATTGGATGAATCACACCCTGGAGTTGGCAGGAGTTGGCAGCAGCAGCAGCAGGAGCCCAAATATACACTGGAGTTGGCTTCAGGAGCCCAAAAATTGGATGAATCACACCCTGGAGTTGGCAGGAGTTGACAGCAGCAGCAGCAGGAGCCCAAATATACACTGGAGTTGGCTTCAGGAGCCCAAAAATTGGATGAATCACACCCTGGAGTTGGCAGGAGTTGACAGTAGCAGCAGCAGGAGCCCAAATATACACTGGAGTTGGCCTCAGGAGCCCAAAAATTGGATGAATCACACCCTGGAGTTGGCAGGAGTTGACAGCAGCAGCAGCAGGAGCCCAAATATACACTGGAGTTGGCCTCAGGAGCCCAAAAATTGGATGAATCACACCCTGGAGTTGGCAGGAGTTGACAGTAGCAGCAGCAGGAGCCCAAATATACACTGGAGTTGGCCTCAGGAGCCCAAAAATTGGATGAATCACACCCTGGAGTTGGCAGGAGTTGACAGTAGCAGCAGCAGGAGCCCAAATATACACTGGAGTTGGCCTCAGGAGCCCAAAAATTGGATGAATCACACCCTGGAGTTGGCAGGAGTTGACAGTAGCAGCAGCAGGAGCCCAAATATACACTGGAGTTGGCCTCAGGAGCCCAAAAATTGGATGAATCACACCCTGGAGTTGGCAGAAGTTGGCAGCAGCAGCAGCAGGAGCCCAAATATACACTGGAGTTGGCTTCAGGAGCCCAAAAATTGGATGAATCACACCCTGGAGTTGGCAGAAGTTGGCAGCAGCAGCAGCAGGAGCCCAAATATACACTGGAGTTGGCTTCAGGAGCCCAAAAATTGGATGAATCACACCCTGGAGTTGGCAGAAGTTGGCAGCAGCAGCAGCAGGAGCCCAAATATACACTGGAGTTGGCTTCAGGAGCCCAAAAATTGGATGAATCACAGCCTGGAGTTGGCAGGAGTTGACAGTAGCAGCAGCAGGAGCCCAAATATACACTGGAGTTGGCCTCAGGAGCCCAAAAATTGGATGAATCACACCCTGGAGTTGGCAGAAGTTGGCAGCAGCAGCAGGAGCCCAAATATACACTGGAGTTGGCTTCAGGAGCCCAAAAATTGGATGAATCACAGCCTGGAGTTGGCTGGAGTTGACAGTAGCAGCAGCAGGAGCCCAAATATACACTGGAGTTGGCCTCAGGAGCCCAAAAATTGGATGAATCACACCCTGGAGTTGGCAGGAGTTGACAGTAGCAGCAGCAGGAGCCCAAAAAATGGCCTAAAGACATAAATATGTTTTGCACCATTTGGAAAGTGTAAAACGTGGCACCATGCTGAATCTAGTCGCATGCATCAGGCATTGGTGGGTGGAAATCCTGGCTGATCCATCCCTGATTCATTTTGACAAAGGTGAGTCTCTCCACATTTTTAGTTGACAGACGAGTTCTCCTCGCCGTAACTATGGCCCCCGCCGCACTAAACACCCGCTCAGATGGCACGCTACTTGCCGGGCAGGACAGCTTTTCCAGGGCAAACTCTGCTAGTTGCGGCCACAAATCAAGTTTGGCTGCCCAGAAGTCCAGCGGATCCTCAAGGTGTGTTGGCATGGTCATGTCAAAGTATGACATGACCTGCTGGTTCAGGTCCTGCTCCAGGTCTTCCTGCTGCTCATGAGTAGCCTCACTATGCGGGTGTAGAAAGCTACTCATTAGCGACTGAAGACTGAGGCTGCTGCTGCTGATGGAGCTTCTGCTGCTGCTGCTGCCAACCCCCCCAGCGGCCATGGCAGTGGAAGGTGAGCGCAGAGGTCCCCTCGAGTCAGACCTGCGAGAGTATGGACCATGGCGCAGATAGGCATCGGCCAACTGCCTACGTAGAATGTCTTTGTAGTAGTTGAGTTTGTCCTCCCTCTCGGTGGGTTTAAAAAATGCCCCCATTTTGTGCCGGAAGCGAGGGTCCAATAAGGTGGACAGCCAGAAGTCATCCCGCCGACAGATGGAAACAATTCTGGGGTCACTACGCAAGCACGTGAGCATGCTTCGTGCCATTTGCGCAAGTGACTCGGATGGACTACCTGTCTCCATCTCCACTGCATACTGCCACGGTGTGCCCGGGTCCTCTGTCTCTCCTTCCTCAAAAACCTCTAGCTCCTCTGGCTGCTCCTGCTCCTCCTCTCCTGTCCGCTGACTAGATAAACCAGCCATTTCGCCAAGCCTAAACTGTGTTTCGCTGGGCAACTCCTCCTCCTCCTCTTCCTCCTCCTCCTCCTCCAGTTCAGCTCCAAGGGGGTTCATGTGGCCGTAAGATGTAAACGCCATGTCTCCAGTGCCCTGACCAGCCATGGTTTCCAACATGTGCTGCAGTACATGAAGCAGTGGAATCACGTCGTTCATCCCGTAATCCTGCCGACTGACAAATAAAGTGGCTTCCTCAAAGGGCCTGAGCAAACGGCAGGTGTCACGTATGAGCTGCCACTGGTTGACATTGAAGTTACACAGGGGAGTCCCCCTATCTGCTTGGATCATCAGGAAATCCGTGATGGCTTTTCTCTGTTCATATAATCGGTCCAACATGTGAAGGGTGGAATTCCAACGGGTGGAAACATCGCAAATCAGACTATGTTGGGGGATACCATTCTGACGCTGTAGCTCAAGAAGGGTGTGTTTGGCAGTGTAGGAGTGGCTGAAGTGCATGCAAAGTTTCCGTGAAGTTGTTAGGATGTCCTGCAGATGGGGGGGAACACTTCAGAAACCGCTTGACAACCAGATTGAAGACGTGAGCCATGCAGGGGGCATGGGTCAGGCTTCCTTGGCGCAGCGCAGACAAAATGTTCTTCCCATTGTCGGTAACCATGATTCCCATTTTAAGTTTTCTCGGAGTAAGCCATGTTTGGATTTCCTGATGAATACATTTAAGCAGTTCCTCCCCTGTGTGACTCCGTTCGCCAAGACAAACCATGTGAAGCACTGCGTGACACCTCCGTGCCCTGCACACATGGTAGACTGGAGGGGCACTGAGACTTGAGCCTACAGTGGAGGGTGAGGAGATGGCGGAGGATGAGGAGGCCGAGTCGCACGGTGTCACAGGCCCAATGGGCAGAGAGCGCGGAGGCCGAAGCGGCGTGACCTGTCCAAGTTGCTGCTGCAAAGGGACCACATTCACCCAGTGGGCCGTAAACGACATGTACTGCCCCTGACCGTAGTTACAGCTCCAGATGTCGGCGCTGCCATGTATTTTGCTACACACCGACAGGCTCAAGGACTGGCCCACCTTCTGTTCAACAAAAGTGTGCAGCGCTGGTACTGCCTTCTTGGCAAAGAAATGACGGCTTGGGACTCTCCACCTCGGCTCGGCACAAGCCATCAGTTCTCTGAAAGGTGCAGATTCCACCACCTGAAAAGGGAGCGACTGCAGCACCAGCAACTTGGACAGGAGCACATTCAGCTTCTGCGCCGTAGGATGAGTGGGCGCATACTGCTGTCTCTTGGACATGGCTTCGCTGATGGATTGCTGGCGGGATGCATGACTTGAAGGAGGAGGAGCAGGAGCGACAGAGGATGGGTATGACGCACAGCTGCCTTCGGCTGAGGTGCTGGAGCCTTGGCTGGCAGAAATTGGGAGCTCACTTGGTGAGGAAGCAGACTGGACCACCCCTTGGGAGCCTCGGTTCTCCCAGGTCGTTTTATGGTGACGCATCATATGTTGACGCAGGGCCGTGGTGCCAACATTTGGACCCTGGCCACGCTTCACCTTTTGCCTACATATCTTGCATGTGGCCATGTTACCCTCCTGCGGATGCCTCAGGAAAAACTGCCACACTGCCGAGTAGCTACTTTTCCCACCCCCTGGCCTCACTGATTCACTGCTGCTGTTGCCAACTCCAGGAACCCCTGCTCCACTACCTCCCGATAAGGTAGACTGCCGCACAGCAGGTGCTCTACCCCGGCCCCGGCCCCGGCCGGCTCCAGCCTTTGGAATTGTGCCCCCATGCTGACTGCTACCACTTTGCTGCCTCAGCTGCTGACTCCGGGGCAACCTGCACCCCTCTTCTCCTGATGATGACGATGAAGCCCCTTCATCACCCGGCTCCCAAGTGCGATCGGCTTCATCGTCATCATCATCATCATCACCGGGTTGTGGCTGTACGTCACTGATGTTCGTGGATTCGTCAACAGTGTCTGGCGCAGGAGCTGGAACGCTCGCAGCACCCACGACACTGTCCACATCACTATTTGTCTGCCTAGCTAAAGAAGCCACCTCCATTTCTTGGCTGGGCAGTAGCTGCTGACTGTCCTCTATCTGATGGTCCTCCTCACTAAAGAGTGGAGCTGAACCCAAAGCATAGGATACGTCGCTGGGGGAGGGAACGGCGTAGGCCAGAGGCAATGGGAGGACAGGGACTGCTCTCGGGGCATGCCAACTCAGGGTTGTGTCAGAGGAACCTACCGACCCTAGACTGGGGGTCTCAGACGTAAGTTGTGATGATGTTGTTGATGAGCGCGTCAACCAATCTACCACGGCAGATGCGTTACTGGTGGAGACCCGACCGCTAGCAGATACTGGCAGATTAGGTCTCTCAGCGTGACTCCTGCTGCTACTGGCCCCCAGTCTGATGCGAGCTCTTCCTGCGGAATCTTGGCCTCTGCCACTCCTCTTTTCACTTCCAGGCACTTGTCTGCCCGACATAGTCTAACTGGCGTGGTAGTAGGTGATATTTAAAAAAACCCCGGGCAGCGGTGGGTCTATATGAAACAGAATATAATGCACACCAAAAGTGAGCAGTAACACTCAGCCTCCAACAGGCCTGCTTAGTGTAAATAAGAGAGCTGCTTAGTGTAAATAAAGAGGGGTATGCTATGTTACAGAATGGGATGCCTCAACAGAAGTGCACCTGGCAGGCAGCAGTAAGCCTATGCCCAGCAAAAGTGTCTTATAATATAAATATGATAAGAGCAAATGCTTATATGGTCTTAAACAGAGGCTGCTTTAGTCACAGAATGGGATGCCCCGGGCAGGAATCGAGCTGCCAGGGTACAGTAGTGCTTTGGCCAGCAAAAGTGTCTTTATCAGGCCTAATTTCAAATATGATAAGAGCAAATGCTTATATGGTCTTAAACAGAGGCTGCTTTAGTCACAGAATGGGATGCCCCGGGCAGGAATCGAGCTGCCAGGGTACAGTAGTGCTTTGGCCAGCAAAAGTGTCTTTATCAGGCCTAATTTCAAATATGATAAGAGCAAATGCTTATATGGTCTTAAACAGAGGCTGCTTTAGTCACAGAATGGGATGCCCCGGGCAGGAATCGAGCTGCCAGGGTACAGTAGTGCTTTGGCCAGCAAAAGTGTCTTTATCAGGCCTAATTTCAAATATGATTAGAGCAAATGCTTATATGGTCTTAAACAGAGGCTGCTTTAGTCACAGAATGGGATGCCCCGGACAGGAATCGAGCTGCCAGGGTACAGTAGTGCTTTGGCCAGCAAAAGTGTCTTTATCAGGCCTAATTTCAAATATGATTAGAGCAAATGCTTATATGGTCTTAAACAGAGGCTGCTTTAGTCACAGAATGGGATGCCCCGGGCAGGAATCGAGCTGCCAGGGTACAGTAGTGCTTTGGCCAGCAAAAGTGTCTTTATCAGGCCTAATTTCAAATATGATTAGAGCAAATGCTTATATGGTCTTAAACAGAGGCTGCTTTAGTCACAGAATGGGATGCCCCGGGCAGGAATCGAGCTGCCAGGGTACAGTAGTGCTTTGGCCAGCAAAAGTGTCTTTATCAGGCCTAATTTCAAATATGATTAGAGCAAATGCTTATATGGTCTTAAACAGAGGCTGCTTTAGTCACAGAATGGGATGCCCCGGGCAGGAATCGAGCTGCCAGGGTACAGTAGTGCTTTGGCCAGCAAAAGTGTCTTTATCAGGCCTAATTTCAAATATGATTAGAGCAAATGCTTATATGGTCTTAAACAGAGGCTGCTTTAGTCACAGAATGGGATGCCCCGGGCAGGAATCGAGCTGCCAGGGTACAGTAGTGCTTTGGCCAGCAAAAGTGTCTTTATCAGGCCTAATTTCAAATATGATTAGAGCAAATGCTTATATGGTCTTAAACAGAGGCTGCTTTAGTCACAGAATGGGATGCCCCGGGCAGGAATCGAGCTGCCAGGGTACAGTAGTGCTTTGGCCAGCAAAAGTGTCTTTATCAGGCCTAATTTCAAATATGATTAGAGCAAATGCTTATATGGTCTTAAACAGAGGCTGCTTTAGTCACAGAATGGGATGCCCCGGGCAGGAATCGAGCTGCCAGGGTACAGTAGTGCTTTGGCCAGCAAAAGTGTCTTTATCAGGCCTAATTTCAAATATGATTAGAGCAAATGCTTATATGGTCTTAAACAGAGGCTGCTTTAGTCACAGAATGGGATGCCCCGGGCAGGAATCGAGCTGCCAGGGTACAGTAGTGCTTTGGCCAGCAAAAGTGTCTTTATCAGGCCTAATTTCAAATATGATTAGAGCAAATGCTTATATGGTCTTAAACAGAGGCTGCTTTAGTCACAGAATGGGATGCCCCGGGCAGGAATCGAGCTGCCAGGGTACAGTAGTGCTTTGGCCAGCAAAAGTGTCTTTATCAGGCCTAATTTCAAATATGATTAGAGCAAATGCTTATATGGTCTTAAACAGAGGCTGCTTTAGTCACAGAATGGGATGCCCCGGGCAGGAATCGAGCTGCCAGGGTACAGTAGTGCTTTGGCCAGCAAAAGTGTCTTTATCAGGCCTAATTTCAAATATGATTAGAGCAAATGCTTATATGGTCTTAAACAGAGGCTGCTTTAGTCACAGAATGGGATGCCCCGGGCAGGAATCGAGCTGCCAGGGTACAGTAGTGCTTTGGCCAGCAAAAGTGTCTTTATCAGGCCTAATTTCAAATATGATTAGAGCAAATGCTTATATGGTCTTAAACAGAGGCTGCTTTAGTCACAGAATGGGATGCCCCGGGCAGGAATCGAGCTGCCAGGGTACAGTAGTGCTTTGGCCAGCAAAAGTGTCTTTATCAGGCCTAATTTCAAATATGATTAGAGCAAATGCTTATATGGTCTTAAACAGAGGCTGCTTTAGTCACAGAATGGGATGCCCCGGGCAGGAATCGAGCTGCCAGGGTACAGTAGTGCTTTGGCCAGCAAAAGTGTCTTTATCAGGCCTAATTTCAAATATGATTAGAGCAAATGCTTATATGGTCTTAAACAGAGGCTGCTTTAGTCACAGAATGGGATGCCTCACAGCAGACTTAAGATCAGTTCAGTATATATGCACAGTTAGTTACTATAAGCAGCCTGAAAACGCTAACAAAGGCTGGATGAAAAAAAAAAAATCTCCCTGTCAGCCAGCTCCGTTTTTCCTACCTTTCCCTGGCTTTCTGTCTGTCTCCTGTCTGTCTCCTGTCTGTCTCCTGCCTGTCTCCAGCCTGTCTCCAGCCTGTCTCCAGCCTGTCTCCAGCCTGTCTCCAGCCTGTCTCCAGCCTGTCTCCAGCCTGTCTCCAGCCTGTCTCCAGCCTGTCTCCAGCCTGTCTCCAGCCTGTCTCCAGCCTGTCTCCAGCCTGTCTCCAGCCTGTCCCTGTCTCCAGCCTGTCTCCAGCCTGTCTAACTGCCTCAGCTACACAGCGTTCTGTCTGTCTGTCACGAATGCAATAGAGAAATGAGGAAAAGCAAGATGGCCGCCGTTAAATACCGCTGTGTGACGTCACCGGGCTTGCTGGCTGCTGATAGGCTGCATGTGACTGCCCCAGCTTGCACTGGCGCGGGATACATGTCCAGACATGTCCCGCCCGCCATCTTAGAATGCCTGTAATGTAAATGAATGGATGTTAAAGGAAAACTTCGAGTGATCGAATCGCGGGGAAATTCGGATTCGATCCGAATCGAATTTTTCCTGAAATTCGGATCGAATCCGGGTTCGTCCGGATCGATTCGCTCATCCCTAGTAAGCAGTATTGCCAACATAACATTTGCACCAACAATCACAGCTGCAATCCAATCCAAGATGGTTTACACTGAACTACTTAAGCACACAGTATGATACAAACATGGATTCCCTATTTAATTCACATCACTGCATCTTACTGAGTAAACAACTTGAACACTGGTACACACACTATTAAATATTACATAGGTAATATCTCTTTGGAAACATTCTTATTCCCAGTATACCAAACTACATAGATTTCACAAGAGACTGTAAGAAACATTGTTTATGCAACTAACAATATGACACGAAGCAAAGACCAACAATATACATGATCAGTAACAAACAGGTACCATAGGTTATTACTACAAACCCAATTTTCATGATATTTATTAAACGGGCAAAATAATCCACAGCCTCTAAGAGTCCTAAACGTTCTTTGATTAAAGTGATGATCATTAAAATATTAAACTGGAAGCAATATTGCTTTTTTTTTTAAAGCAAAAACAAAATCTGTATCAGGAGAACTTACCAAGAGACGAGAGGCCAAGCTGGTAAGAAAATGCAGAGCAAAGGAGTTTCTCTACCAAGACAGAGATAACATTACAGTCATATTATCTATAAGGTCACAAGTGCATGGCAGCCTTCTGCAAGATGTCCATGAATGTCCTACATATTTAATTACCCAGGACATGAATATAACCATATTTTTCGCCTGATCAGATGCATTTCAGCAAAAGCTGGATGAAAATGCCCATGCGCCTTATAGGGAGAAGGCGAAGGCTGCAAACCACCCCCACCCCCAAATTCCTCACCGCTGCTTAGTTTAAGAAAAAAAAAAATGTTTATATGTAAAAAAATGCCATTAGTCAGTCTGAAGTCACACCAGACAATTGGTCCGACCCTTAAGGTATGGGCCAGGTATGCGACCAAGGAGAATATCGCTCCCTCTTCCTGCCCACTTAGGCCAATACTGGGATCTCTAGATTTCCTCCCTAACCAAATGGATGCAGGATTCAGAACGTGGAGAGCAGCTGGAGATGGGAGGGCGCGGGACTTCCTAAATGGATTGGAATAGAAAGCACTGAGGGAGCTGATGCTTTGGGGGGACCAGCTGCGGTTGACGTACTGGAGGGCGATGCAGATCACGCAGTACCTCCAGAAATTGTCCCCAGCGGTGGGATACGGCAGAGATCTGACACCCTTTGAAAGTCTCTGCGCATCCAAGGAGCCAGTGAGGGGGTCGCTGTCCCTAATATATAGTCTGTTAATTGATCCAGGTGAAGCTTTTGTCCCAAATTTCATAGAAGCGTGGGAGAGAGACCTCAAAGTGTCCTTTCCCCCAAACCAAATTAAAATGATTTTGGAGCTGTCCTAATGAGCATCTATTAGCAATTCGTACCAGGAGGCAGGCTACAAGATTCTTAGACGGTGGTACAGAACACCCCAGATGCTGCATCGGTTTTACCCGACAATCTCCCCAACTTGCTGGAGATGTGAGAAAGCCCCAGGCACGTTGCTACATATTTTCTGGGAATGTGAGAAAATCAAGGGGTTCTGGAGGGAGGTCGTGAAATGGATCCACAAAATAACAGGGGAGGCCATACCTCTCACCCCCGAGGCCTTGCTCTTGCACTCTTCTGACCAGCTGGTTGAGAAATACAGGAAATCCCTAACTATCCACCTGGTAAATGCCGCTCGGGCCTGTGTTCCAGCGCACTGGAGAGACTATTGCACCATCCCTGGGCTCTTGCATGAGGAGAGTGGAGGATATCAGACGAATGGAGGACTTCACGGCCTCTCTCAGGCAGAGGAGAGACACTGGCTGCTATGGATTCCATGGAACTTGTTTGTAGAATCGAGAGAAGGCAGAGAGATGCTGGGAGTGGCCTGAATGGCTGGAGGACGAGAGTGCTGGGTTCAGGTGTAGGGCATCGGATCCGGAACCCCCCTCCCCTCCCCCTTCTGGGTTCGGGTCTGGGAATGGATGAGCGGACAGTGGGGGAAGAGATACAGGGTAAAAGCTTAACTATCATCAAGATACCCCATTGTGTTGTAAATGTGTCTTCTCTGAACCTGAACCTATATGTTGAAGATTTGTAAATGACAATGTGTGCAGATGTCCTAACTTGGTCAACCTTAATAAAGATCTATTGTTAAAAAAAAAAAAAAATGCCATTAGTAATAACACTATATATTGCACAGTGACAGAAAGCTGACAACAATGTGATAAATAGTAGAGGTTAGAACCACAGGGATAGGACTAGTCAGCCTCATCCCTAAAGAAGACCTGCCGTCAAAACATATTTCAGATCGTTAGAAGGATTCTAATATGGGAAGGCAACATCAATCATGGAACAGAAAGTTGCTGCACACTGGAGCACCGATGCATGTCTTCATGGAAGCGATGCAGACTCTGTATGTGTGTGCGACTATTCCCCGACTCCCACCAGATGGGAGCTCTGCTAGAAGCAAGTTCTTCGTCATGGCATGAGGAAGAAAGTTGTATTAGGAAAATGTCCCATATTAATCAGGACCCTTCGTAGCAGAGAGTAGCAAGGGCATGTAGGTCCACTTTAAAGTGGACCAACACCCAGGATTTTGACTATCCTGGGTTTTAGTCCACTTCGGTGGGGCACCCCGATCGGGGGTGCCCCGCTGTGTGAAACCCCCCCAGAACGCCCGGAAACACTCACCTCACCACGCTCCTATGCGGGCGCTCGTCCAATCAGAGCGCTCAGAGACGCTGTGGTATGCACGTACAAGCGGCGTCCAACCACAGCGGCTCTGAGCGCTGGAGGCCGCGTCTCGCGCTTCCCTCTAACACGGAGCGCGCCCGCACCAGCCATTCACAAACGGCCGTCGCCGGTGCGCGCCCTGCTAGAGGGAAGCGCGGCCGCAGCCCGCGCCGTTGGAACGGGGTTAAGGTAAGGTTTCTGGGGGGTTTCACCCCGCGGGACATCCCCATTTCGGATGCCCCGCCGGGAGGGATCTGATCGGCCCGGGAATCTTATAGATTCCCGGGCCGATCCCCCCTGGGTGTTGGTCCACTTTAATAAAGGAAACCCGGGTGTTAACAGAAGGTGAACAGCAATTTAACCTGTAGCAGTTTAAATCTGTCTCATGCATTACATCTTCCCTGACACTAATGGCATATAGAGTATAATATAGTGCTTGTCTAAAAACAGAAAATAAAGTAGCTAAGCAATATGGCATGATGAGCTCCCCAAACTTGCATTTATTGTATAGCATCATCTTATACAATAATGTCTCATCATTTTTGCATTCAGCAAGGTTACAAAACTGCTTAGCCTGTTGTATAACCCACAAGGTGTGACCCAGCCAGGCTTTGCACAGATACAACCAGACCTGTAATCAGTGCAGCTCTGTGTCAGATCACCTGCAGGGCCTCCAATCAATGAAGCTACAGCAGAACAGACACAGGCATCAAGAAAACTCCGGTGACACCTAGCATGCTCTTAGCAACAAAAAGGAAGGAGTAAAGTTAACTGTACTGACAGGAGCAGAGCCCTATGCAGTCAGCTGGACCTCTTCACCCCAAACTGAACAAAAGACAGGGTAATTGTTGGATTGGGATCTGGGTTGCATTGACCCGATACAAAGTTTCCCATAGATGTTGATTAAGGGGCAAAGACTAATATAACTTCCTTTGCTTGATTCGCCATGCCTGGAGTGAGGTAACCTGATGATTTCCAGGAGTTGCTCTCTTAAACTGGGAAAGATTAATTCTTAACCCTCTGTATGCCATAGAGGGAACCCGAAAGAAAATAGGTAGACAAAGCACATGTATTTCCCTTTTACTGGGAGCATGTGCACTGAACAGGGAGCCCGGCGGCGCACGGAAAAGACTTTACTGGGGGGGGGGGGGGGGGGGGGGATTGGTGGAAGGGATCGACACAGGAATTTAGGCTCCCTTTTAACTGCCTGTAACTAGCTGAGGTCTACTCACCCATTACTAGCTTTAGGCGTGCCTGACATAACGACTTCTGCCAGGTATCTGGAAGTGTAATGCTGCAGGATTCACAGCGTTAAAGATCCTTGAGCTGGCTTTGGGGGGGGGGGGGGGGTCCTTGCCTTTATCTCTAACCCTGGGTGGATTAGCCTAAAAAAAAAAAAATAACATTATTTAGGTATACATACCCTCTTACAGTAAAAAAAATGCCATAATAATCAGAATATATACATTACCGACTCCTGAGGCATTTTTGTAAGAGCCAGAAGAGCTACTGCCTGCACTATGTATCTTTCGGCCCAGGATTCTAGATCTTTACTGGGCTAGGGACGGAGTCCTGCCACTGCTGCTCGTGCCTGGTCTCTCAAGCTTCTGTATGGCTGGGGAGCAATTGCTGCCTGTACTTCCGGGTCACCCACGTGAGGATGAAAACTGCTGCACCGGAGGCTCTGGTGAGTAACCAAGGGGTCCCCAATAGGCATGCACACCCGCTGCCGAACTGGCCGGGATTTAAAGGGGACAGCACACATTAGCATAATTAGCACATGCATAGCTTTGCAATCACCGCAGCATCGAATTAGTGATTCAATCACCAATGTACCTAATTAGAATTCATCTGTATGCTTGTGATTAGGTGGTATAATCATTGGAACATGACAATAGAGCTTGCACCCCCCCCCCCCCCCCACCTCCCTTCATTATTGGAAACTGTGGATAGAAATTACTCTGCTGGTGTGTATAAACAGATTATATCCAATGTAGCAACATGGAGGAAGGAAGGAGCAAAGCCACAGTGTTTGAAGCATAACATGGCTCTAAAAGACCTTGCCTATTATGTTGATTATGATGCAGCATCACAGCTCCAAGGACACCCACTTGCTCCAGAAAATAAGTCATAAGTTGAAACTGTAAACCTCTGCCATTTCTTCTTTAAAAACAGAAAACAGTTTAGGACAGTGCCAAAAGTAGCCCAAAGCAATGGTCTAACAATTGCCTTTGCCTTAAGCATTTTTAGTTATCTATGTTCTGCATTTTTAATGAAAAATACAATGCGTATAGATGGCACCACTAAAACACTGCAACCTTTTTGTATTTCAGTTTCAGTACTTATATTGATACACTAACTGGCTTTGCATTTATTGACTATGCAACAGTGTGCGATGTGAAGAATTGGGACTGAAATTAAGAAGCCATCTCTTGATATAGAAGCCCGACACCACCATATGGCGAAAAACCTAGTGGGATGATAAAACACAGCCTTGCCCAGGAGGTTAGATTAGGATAGCTGAAATAAAAGTCATGTCCCAGTAAAGGTCTTATGTAAGTCATCTTCTGAAGAAAGATATTGACTAAACACTTCCACAAGGTGCCTGTTTGTAGACCAGTGTTCCCCAACTCTCTCCCCGAGAGCCACCAACAGGTCATGTTTTGTGGATCTACACATAGTCGGCTCTGAAGCTCTGTCTAAGCTCTCTAATTACTATACCTGTGTATCAATGTGAATATCTGGGAAACCTGGCCTGTTGGTGGCTCTCGAGGAGAGGGACACCACTGTAGACCATACTGAAACTTGTCCTTTCAAGGACGAAAATAGTGACTGAATTAGGGTGCAATGGAGGTCCTTGTGAAAAAAATTTAGATGCCTCTTCAGAGCAAGGGCTTCCTGGTGACAAGAAGAAGGAAATTACCTGACCTGAAAAGCAGGCTGTGTGTGTGTATTTAAAAGTCCCTGTCCAGGCACACACTAACTTTCTCCTACCTTATTCCTCATCAGAACAGTGTAACTTTGGAGCCCTGCTACAGTTTCTACCTGGCGCTGCAGGAATTGGAGGAGAGGCACATGGAACAGGCATCAAGTGAGCATCTTGCTGCCTTATTATTATTGCCATTACCTGGTCCTTCTCTGGGCAAAATAAAAAAACTTGGATACTCTGCTCCTGAAGCCTGCGAAAGCATTGGGGTTCAGAAAGGTACCAGTTTTTTCTAACTGGCATATTGCAACTGCTAAAAATAAGCAGGGCAGTCATTCTACAGGAAAGGTCGGTAATGGGGCATCCTGCTTACTATATATTAAACCGAACCAACAGCCTGGCACAGTTGGAAAAGAAAACACCCCAAACTCACTTGCCTCATCTGCACGCATGATACTAAAGCATCGTCAGCACTTACATTTGCTCCTGTATCCACTCAAAGCTGAAAAGCTGCCTCACCAGTTTTCTAGTGGTACTGGCCACTTTGGAGCTTCCTTTCAATTTCCCAGCATCCCAGCCATGCTGCTGCCTGAATTCAACTGACATAACTGACAATGCACAGTAACAGGAAAACCAGTAGCACTTAACTGTTTGCAGGTGGCCTGCAGATCCGTGTGCCACCATTTTGTTTTTTCACAGCAGGAGTTTGAAAAAAGGTAAATACATTTTTATGTGCAGCAATCTAAATTGCTCTGGGGAGGCATGTTGTTGGGTTGGTCTGGTTTAAGTCATTTTTGACTGTTGGCCCACTTTAAAACACACGGCAAGTAAAGAATAAAGAGGTTACCATGTCCTCAAATGCATATTCAAAATTAATTTCCCTAGTTGTGGAAAGAGTGGCCGGGGTTGGAGCCAACCCCAAATTCCACTTGTTTTCTGTGACCTCTTTGGTTAAAACTATCCTAAACCATTCATTCTTACAGAAAAAGTCATGAGAGTCATCTGAACCAAAGAGTAGTAATCAGAACATTTGAATGAGGTCCCTATGCTAGAGATGCTCATTTGGTCCTTGTGACAGTCATAAAAAATGTCTGCAGTGCAAACACAGTCTAACAGTCCACAACACAAATTTTCCAAAGCAGACTCTCATTTCTTTCTTTTCCACTTCTTGCTAGAGGCTGCTGGGAAAGTGCAGCCACTGCTGAAGAGAACAACCCGCAGGGACTGATCCTGTAGTTCAATAGACATGGTCATCAATAATTTAGGCCACAGGTGTTAGCAGGAGTTCAGCGTGTAAAGCAGACATGGCAGTGGGTTATTGCATACAGTAAGCAGCAATTATGATACTTCTTCATATCATGCCATTGGTGGGGCCCACCTGTAAAAGTTAAACAGCACTCCAAACAGGTGTCTCTTTGGTCTTCCTCAAAGATTAAACATTCTGCAGGCAATGTAAAACCATAGCCTTAGACACCAGGTCCACAACTTAATGGTTTTCTCACATAAACCGTATACAGTGGATTCACTGGCCTATTCTAGCACAGCATTTTTTTTCTCTAGTATATTTTTCTATGCTGTATTGCCATGCCCCCTGTATGTTCATATTAGGGGATGTTCACTGTCAGGTGTGCAGATCTAGGAACTTGACCCCAATATGAAACCAAAAACATTGAAAAAGCCCATACCATTAGGTTTTCTTTCCTATCTATGCAGTGTTTTTGGTCCAGCTTGTCAAATGTTCAAATAAATAGTATTAAGGATTGAAATGCAAGTAGAGTTTTTCTTGCACCGTAAGAAACACTCCCATGCCCCCCTCAACAAAGTGGGAAAACCTTGGTCCATCTTATGGAGTGAAGACCCCAGGCAGCACGCAGAATCCCCTATAACACCATAACAAGCATTGTTCAGAACCCTCACACCTGCCCCCCCCCCCAACCCCCAATAATTTGTTTAAAACTAAAGACCTGGTCAGAGGGTGCATGAGCAGGCAGTGTGCTGATGCTGATACTTACAAGGCCCACTGCTGCATGAGTCTGCACGAGTCCCCGGCCTCCACACCAGGCGCAAGTACTGTATGACACAGTTGTGACAGCTATGTCACAGGTGGAGCCCAAGGACTCGTGGGAGACTTGTTCAGTGGCAGGACCTGTAAGTATAAGCACACTGCCTGTTCACAGGTTCTGTACCTGGTCAGACGAGCACCCACCGCCAGGTTTTTACTTTGAAAATGGGGGGGTTACACACTGCCTGTTTTAGGGTGATGGTGGGGGTGATTCTGCATGCTGTCTGTTTTAAGGTGATTGAGAAGGGGGGGGATTCGGCACACTGCCGGTTATTGGGGGCTTGGGGATTCTGCACACTGCTATTGTCAGCACAAACACATATTAAAACAAAGTAAAGCTAAAAATATGAACACAGACCAAATGATCTTCACTTATACAATTACTGGATACAATTTTGATCCAATTAAAAAAAAACAACATTAAACCAAATATGGTAATCAAAATCAGTTTACTCTGAAGCCTAAAGCCATCTGAAGCAATAGAATATAATGTAACTTATACCTATCTTGCCCCCTGGACATCTGATCTACTGCGGTGCAATCTTGAATAAGGATTGTATGTCTGCCAATCACATGACGGATGCAAAAACTCTTTGCAAATACAACTTATCTTGGTTCCTAGCAGGTGCTTATACCAGTCAACATGTTCCAGATTACACTGCTTAGGTATCACACCCACTGCAAATGAACCTTTATTTTAAAGACAAAAAAGAAAAAGAGCAGCGTAGTTATGCGCTGTACTGAAAAGCTAAGACACAAAAACAGGAGGAGCAAGCCACTTTAGGAGACCCATGTCAAGCTTATTATAGTGGGCTAAAAGAATGAAGAGCCCCCTACTCCCCCCTACTCAAAGGTAAAAGGTAAAGAGAGCTTTCTTAAAGTGGACCAATCACCAGGATTTGGTGATTATCTAACGCTTTAAGCGGTGCATACTAATGCGTGGCATAAAGCCACCGATTGGAACTTCGCACCAGCAGCCGCATCCCTGGCTCCCCTGTGGAGTGCACATTCCTGGCCTATCTGAATGGCTGGGCATGGGGAGGGCGCACAGCTACAGGGAAGCAGCAGCCATACATTTAAAGCAGAATTCCAGTCATAATAGGTAATTTTTTTTTTTCTTTTTAACCCCCCTTATCCTGCCTCAGGTGGAAGGCCAGAGGGGGGGGGGGGGGCTTGCATCATATTGTGACTAGAATTCTGCTTTAAAGTGAAACAAAAGATGGGAATTTGACTTTTACAGTTTTTGCTCTGTTCCCCAGGGGCATCCCGATTGGGAATGCTCACCCAAAGAAGCCCCAAAGAACTCACCTATCCCAACGGTTCCAACAGCACAAGCTCAGACGCTTAGCCAATGAGAGCCATTTGTTGTGTTTACCACTTTTGGGTAATGATTTGCATTGACTTTAATGAGGAGCCTATCTGAATAGCTGTGACAGGAGCGAGCACACAACGTCAGGGATGCAGCAGTGCGCGCTCCACATTCAAAACAATGATGTTGTCATAGCCGGCGGCTCTCATTGGACTGAGGAAAGGTAAGATATTACCTGCAACTTGGGGGGTTTAAAGCAGGGCATCCTGATTCAGGATGCTCCAGGGGAAAGCTAGCAGCCGGTCCTGGAATCTTTTAGGGAATTTTTGGCAGCAGGCATTTAGTACTAAAAGTACAGTTATGTACGGAAAAGGCAAAGCTAGTTATTGCCTTTCAGCTTTGCACCGCTATCCAAGCAGACTGCTAAGGTGAATGGTAAAATAGTGAGGATAGGGGCGAGATACAGTGAGCTCAGCCTGCAGAAGGACGCCCTTACTCACAGAGTACACTTATCAACTGCAGATTCCTACCTAATTTGGCTAATTTATCTAAAACCAGATTAGGCATCTGCACCTTCATATCGTGACATATACCAGATCATGACATTGGATTACAAGGCAAGGGGGAAATGATCAGCTCATTTGGCTGATAAACAGGCATTATCATTGCTTCTCTAGTTTTAAGATTATATATTGTACGTATAGCAGAGCAGACAAGACTGCTACATAGAAAACTGGGGTCATCTCTCAAAAGAATCAACCAGGTTTCATTGTTAGAAATTTAGCTACTACTTGCTTGGCCCAGTTATTTTATATTCAACCCTCCTGAATATTGTTCTAACTTGGATTTCCCACATTTGAATGACAGAGCAGAGTATCAGCAAAGAAATGTTCCCTACGTTGTAAATAAATAACAGCACACAGTACATGGGCACTTCAGTTAGTGCTATATGGGGATATTTACACAGCTGCTGTTGATTCCCATTCACAATGATTTGCAGGATGGGGATTTAGTCTAAGCCATAAATGCAAGAGGACTGCTACATACAGTATTTGCAGCACTGCAATTTCTGCATGAACATGCGTTGCCGCTAATCCATGTGAAGAGACTGCTGGCAATGACCTCATGTTAAGGACAACCCATTAATCTCCTAGTTGGGTGCTATATACAGTAGCAAAATACAGCCGAAGGCCAGCATAAGCGGACAGTGTCTGACAAAACAACTGGGAAGAGCTAGGGTGACCAGGCATTTGGAACACATTTGAATAGGACTCTGAACCACACAAGCAGCCATCATATGCTAACATACTGAGGGGAACAGCAGCTTTCTGTTTGCATTGCATGAATTAGCCAAGCAATGCTTTGTGGGCTTTTGGTGGTCTGCTTTGAAGATTCAAAGCTTTCAAGCGGTCTATGAAGCATTTTCCACCATAGGGCTGGAATGTGTACACTTAACCAACATCACATGATATTTGTATTATATATAGTATCTACGATTACAATGCATGGAGCCTGACCTGCAGAGAGATGTGTAGGTTGCTTTTGGCAGATCGTTACCATCATGACTTGGCCGCAGGAAATCATGTGGGCTGCAAGAGAGGGCATGGAGTGGCTCTCTAACACCCAGGATTTTGACTATCCTGGGTTTTGGTCCACTTCGGCGGGGCACCCCGATCGGGGGTGCCCCGCTGTGTGAAACCCCCCAGAAACCCCAAAAAACTCACCTCTCAACGCTCCCACGTGAGCGCCGCAGCCAATCCCCGCCAACGTCCAGGCGGGGATCAGGAACGTCCAGGCCGCTTCCGCCGCCGCCGCCTCCCGCGCGTCACTCTCGGCCAAAGCTGCTAATAAGCTCACCTGTTATAGTGGAAGGATTCTGGGAAATGTAGTGAGAAAGTATACTATAAACAGCTTTACTAAACGGCAAGAAAGCCACTCCTACTTCCTCTGACAGAGGAATATAGGAAGCAGCATGCAGATGAACTCCCAATTTATTGAACAAAGAAGAAGGAAACCTATTGATGAGTGAACCTCTGCAGGACTACACTGACCTACGCCGAGGTAAGTCCATGCTCCAATTACACCTCCTCTGGTTTTAGTGTGCTCCTTCCCTCACCTATGCCAGCCCAGCAAACCCAAATGGTCACTGGTAGAAATGCAATTAGCTGCCATGTAAGGGAACCTGGAAGTGACAAGTACTAGCTTCCTGGTTTCAGGCTTGCCAGATGCAGTGGGACAATCCAAACTGGGGAGTAAGTGACAGTAAGGCCTCTTACACATCGGCTTGTGTCACATTGGAGTGGAAATACTCCAAAAGCGACACAAGCAGGAAGGAAAATCTACCCTATCAATTAAATGGGCAATTTCACATCTCTGTGCTGTGTTTTGCAAAATGCTGCATGCAGCGTTTTACCCGTAGTGCGGCCACAATGCAGCCCTATAGACCTTTTATGGGCAGCACAGGTATAGTATATGTATTGCAACTTACCTGTGTGACGTGACCACAGTGGAGCCCTATAGACCTTTTATGGGCAGCACAGGTATAGTATATATATTGCAACTTACCTGTGTGACGTTACCACAATGCAGCCCTATAGACCTTTTATGGGCAGCACCGGTATAGTATATATATTGCAACTTCTCTGCACAACGTGACCACAATGCAGCCCTAGATACCTCTATGTATTGCACTGTACATGCGCTATGGTGCAGTGAAAGGACTAAACCTCCCCTCGGCATATGCGGCAGCCAACTTCCTGGGGTCCATTTATCGTCCTGCTGCCCTCACCGATGTTGCAATCTCCAAGGTCTCCTGCTTCCACTACTGCCCTCCACCCAGGAAACTATGTGCAGCATATAACATAAGCTGAACCTTTTTTGGAGGGTGTTTAAATTGTGACAGCCTTACAAATCACTAAGTTAATTTTCGATAGTGACATCCTTGTGTGATCACAATGTTCTATCTATCGAAAATTAACCTAGCGATTTGCTAAGCTATCACAAAATAAATAAAATTTGTCCTTCTGAAAAAATGGTTAGCTCACATATAGGGGCTCCATGGCACCACAACACAATGGAGCAGGAGTAGCTAGGCTTTCTGGCACCCAGGGCAAAGATCGAAATGACCCCCCCCCCCTTTGGCACCCTCCTGAGTCCTGACCGGCTGCCCCCGGGTCAAGTGCCCCCCTCTAGGTACGTCCCTGCAATGGAGGAACAGTACAATATTCAGGTTACATCTTACATCTGTTTTGATTTCACTTCCTCTTTAGTCTCTGACCTAGCCAGAAAATAAAACTCTAATCCAATTTACTAAAACCACATTTAGCTGATTTAAGAAGTAGAAAGCACTGGGACTCTGCTTGCCTGCCATATAATTAGAGCAATTACAATCCCCTCTGGTTTCTATGCTCTCTATCCTTCACTCCCTCAAGCTCTATTCCTAACTAGAAAAAGCACAAACTAGAGTAGGCAATGCTAGATCTTTTCAGATGAGCGGCGGTGGTATATAGCTGGTGCTGGCTGAAGGATAGACAATTTGATGGTTGAAGCATGAATACATTCTCTTGCCAAGCCTGAAATAAGTGTCTCTATCCATCTGAGCACATGTGGTGATCAGAAAGAATATCCAAATGGATGGGGAAGAAAGGAGCGGAGACGCTGCAGACACACACCGGCCTCTGGGAAAATAGTGGAGACTGGAAATGTTTTTCCAACCTGTCCTGAGAGATGTGAAGTGACAGATGCTGCCAAATGGAGCAGGCGATCATCTAGTGTGTGGCCAGCAGGACAATCAGGGTCAGCATGAAGGTAGATGCAGCAGGGTCAGAGACATGAAATGAAGGGACACACAGGCTGGGGGAGGGTCCATAGGGATTGCTGGTGCCCTGGTCGGGGGTCCCTTTGTTTTGGGCTGCAGTGCCGGGCTGTCATCACAGAGGCAGCAGTAGCCGTTACAGTGTCACATGCAAATGATACCGTTACAGAAGCGGCCAGTCACTACTCACCAGCTGAAGCTGAGCCGCCTCCGTCACCTCCTCCTCCCGCCGCGGGGAGCGCACCGGGTTCTTTGAATCTCACCGGAACATGAGCCGAACGTCCGCGCGCTCCCGCCTGCGCGTCCCCCCAGCTGACGGGAGCTCAGCCAGAACCACTCAACCTGAATCTGGAACCTCCCCCTAGCAACAGAGAGCGCGTCACGGTGGGCGGAGCCAGACTGGCAGTAGTCAGGGCGCCAGCTGCAGTATAAAAAAAACCATCCTTAGTGTATTTCTTCTTTCATTTCCACCCGCCATATTGGATACGGGCAGATTGCCCTCAAGACTATCAGCGAGGAACGTACTATTTATTGTAAGCCAACTTTATTGGGTGTTTTATTTTAGTTTCCGGCGACATATGTAAAGCATTTCTTTCATGGAATGTGTGTGAATGAGTTGTGAGGCAGTCCTGTTACTTTAAAGCGTCACTAGAGCGCGCCGGAGACTCTCCGCTTTGTTTGCGGTGATTGGTGGAGCTGCTAGGACTGCATCCAATCAGCGTTTAGGACAGAGCAGGAAGCGAGCCAGGGATGCTAAAAGCAGCGGAGCTTTGGTGTGGGGAGTTGGGTGTGCAGAGCCGGTATGTGCTACCCTGACCTGCCCCTCTATGTATGGACCGTCATCTGCTGCCGCCAGGTGAGGAACTATAGGGGGTGGCACCGGGGCCCGAGAGGTCAGGGGGACCCCCTCCTTATTTATTTGTACTCACTTGGCACCATTTGTCTCTGCTGTTTCACTCGTTAGCTGTCTAGCTGCCTCCAATTGAGGTAAAAGACAGAAACGTGTTTACTATACGAGCCTTGCTAGGGCCCAGCTAATATTTGCACCAGGGCCCCATTAGCCCGTTACATTTAGCTTGGCCACTGGTTAGGAGCACTTGCATCCAAGGCTTTATGATTGGGGGAAGGGGCAGGTTTTCTTCCCCTGTATTGGATGATGCTGAAGTTGGTTTCTTATTCGCCAGTTTCTTATTTGTGTTTATGCTTATTTCCCACCTTCCTTGAGTGGAAAATGTCCATGAATGATGCCAGCTATTCTATACAGAGTTCTGACCAATATTGCATTAAAACTGGCACAAATCCTGAACTAGCGGGCACAAAATGGGTATCTAAATGGGCAATAAAGAATGTGATTTTAAATTCTAAAATGGCTTTGGGCCACTGATGTCATGGTGCCAACTGACAGAGGGGGACCCCCTGCATGGCATACAGTTGAGTTCAGCCTGGCCCAAAGTTGTTCTGGTCATGAAACTGGCATTAAAGTGGGCACAATGGCTCTTTTCAATGGAGTGAATAAATAACAGCTGTTTTCAAGGGGTTAAATGGCTTTGGGCCACTGATGTCCCGGTGCCACCTGACAGAGGGGGAACCTCTGCATGGCATACAGTTGACTTCAGCCTGGCCCAACTGTATGCCATGCAGGGGGTCCCCCTCTGTCAGTTGGCACTGTGACATCAGTGGCCCAAAGCCATTTAACCCCTTGAAAACAGCTGTTACTTATTCGCTCCATTGAAAAGAGCCAGTATGCCCACGTTAATGCCAGTTTTATAGCCAGAACAACTTTGGGCCAGGCTGAACTCAGCTGAATGCCATGCAGGGGATCCCCCTCTGTCAGTTGGCACTGTCTCATCAGTGGCTCAAAGCCATTTAACCCCTTGAAAACAGCTGTTACTTATTCGCTTCATTGAAAAGAGCCAGTATGCCCACATTAATGCCAGTTTTATAGCCAGAACAACTTTGGGCCAGGCTGTACTCAACTGTATGCTATGCAGGGGGTCCCCCTCTGTCAGTTGGCACCGTGACATCAGTGGCCCAAAGCCATTTTAGAATTTAAAATCACATTCTTTATTGCCCATTTTGTGCCAGCTAGTTCAGGATTTGTACCAGTTTTAATGCAATATTGGTCAGAACTCTGTATAGAATAGCTGGCATCATTCATGGACATTTTCCACTCAAGGAAGGCGGGAAATAAGCATAAACACAAATAAGAAACTGGCGAATAAGAAACCAACTTCAGCCCGAATAAGAAACTGGCGAATAAGAAACCAACTTCAGCATCGTCTGTATTGGGGCCTCAGGCTTTAAGGTGGGGTGGATGTCAATATTTAGGAGGCTGGATCAGTGCCCTCGTTACACTACAACCCACTGCAACTTAGATCGCCTCAAATAAAGCTAGACTGACCATCCCCAACAAAAACTCCCAATTTGCTGCCGTTTTCTAATAACATGCATCTGTAAGTGCCCTGTGAGTACCACTCTGCATAAAGGCAGGCGTCAGCACTGGGTGTACCTAGACTGCTGCCAGGGCCCCTGCACCTTGGGAGGGACCACCTCATTCCCTCGACCCTGGGCAGCCCCTATGCATGATGCAGGGCCATGCAGTTACCAGGACTAAAGGAGCACTATCACGAAATTGTGTAATATTAAAAATCCATATAAACAAGTGGGCTAATGAGAGGAGAGATCAATTAAACACCCAAACTGAATAAAACTCCTGCCACGCTTGTGGTTTATTCTCTCATGGTAGGAACAAAATCCAGGGGAGACAGGTTTAGTCTGTCTGGGGTGACAGAGCCTGTCACCCAGGATGTCCTTTTCCTTCCATTAAAATAAATGAGCCTGGTTGGATATTTCTTGATACCGGGTGTATAAGTGACCCCTCCCCCCACCATCCAGCATATTTATATAGATTTTTATCATTGGGTCATTTTTTCGCGATAGTGCTCCTTAAGGGTTGTCAGCCAGGGGCAGATTGGCCATTGTGAGAGCCCTTCTTTGTGTCAGTCCTTCTAATCTTTCCTTTTATTCTAAGCATACAGCACGTCCTGCTCCAGATGTAGTAATTACATGTGGGTAATCCTCCACCTCCGGCGCCGTGCACTGCAGACATGTAGAAAACAAGCTCCTCCCGGCCCTACATATACCGAAGGACCTCCCACAAATCCCCAGATTTCTCTGCAGTGCTGGAGAAGACACGAAGTATCACGCTCTCGCAGGCGAGCGGGGCTTTCCACCCCGAGGCCCTGCGGGACTATTTCCACCCCGAGGCCCTGCGGGACTATTTCCACCCGTCCTCTTTGTGAAGAATATGCCTCCCAGCCTGGGCTGGTGAAGGTAGGCAGCACCTAGTGTGCTTACGGAGCTAGACTCCACCGCAATCCCCCACCATATGGTAGGCGGTTAAGGCAAATGGTGAGCCTTCAGTGGATGCCCCTCCCGCATCAGTGCCCCCACGCCCCGTGTAACGGTGAACCCCGATTTTGGGTCACCTTCCTCCCTAGATCCCCCCCATTAGTGGGGGGGAAAAAGAGGGGGGGTTGTGTGTACGTTGGCCTAACCTTGCCATAATTACACTAGAGACTTATAGCCTTTAACGGTTACCGAGTGTCAGAGCTGCGCTTCACACTTATGTTTAAGTTAGCCGCAGCGCCTTATTGTTTTTTACTTGGCGCGGACGGCGGCTCTGTTCGTGGGCGCTACGGCGTTTTTATTCCCGTATTCACCCTGTCAGTTTTCTCTCTGAGGTGATTTTCTAGAGCGGTTGTCAGTTGCATGGCTACTGTCTTTTCTGATTGGCTGCGCGCCTTCGAGCGGCGCGCTCTCCGGGGGGGGGGGGGCGTGGTTTGGTTTGGCGCGTTCCGCGTCATCTCCCGCTCTGGCCCGCCCTTCGAGGTTCGCTTGGCGCCATTTCTTTCTCACGTGCGCGTGGTGAAGACGGTCCTCCCCTTGCTGTTCTGTAAGTGCCCTCATGGGCGACTTTTCTTTAGCTTTTGCTTCTCTTCGCTTGGCTCTGACATCCCTGTTCCCCTTGTGTCTTTCAGACTGTGAACCTCGGTGGCTTCTCCCGGCCCGGTGTAGCGCCCGGTCCAGATTTTTAAAAAATCACTCCCACTTCCCAGCGGGTCATTGGGGCATCCAGGGTTGCTTTATAGCGTCAATCCCTACTGGCATATTGTATATAATAATCACCATATGGCGGCATCTCAGGATATTGTGAACGGGGTTCCTTTGGGACAAGCCCGTCTGTGTGTAGCTTGTGGGGTATTGCCTAGCAGCGGTGACAATGCACGGGTCTGTGTCCCTTGTGCTTAGCGGGCGCTAGCAGGTATTCCCACCTCTTCTGAGGCTGGGCCCACACCTCGCCTTGCTTCCCCTACTCCCCCAAGCCTGAGCTTTACCCCCAATACTAGTGGGGATTCTCATAATGATTTGGCCACTAGACTGGCTAGTGTGGAAAACTTACTTGCTGGCTCCTTGGCGCGCAAGGCCACTGCCAAGAGGCGTCATTTGAATCCTGAATCTACTATACTTCCTATAGAATCTGATGATTTATTGCTTTCCTATGCACATTCCCCCTCAGAGGAAGGGGAACTGTTCTCTGACTCAGGGTCATACGACGACGAGTCCAGGGGACAGGAAGAGTCTGGTTCTGATCATTGGTCCTCGGACGACATTGATAGACTGCTGACCCAGATCTTTGGTGTGTTATCCCTCTCTCCCCCTGCCGCGGCTCCCCGGCAAAGGGGTGATCTGTTTCACACCGCTAGGGCGCGGTTGGAGTTTCCCGAACAAACTAATTTCAATAGCCTTGTGCTGAAAGAATGGGAACATCCCAGCAAACTCCATGGGGTTCCTAAAGCTGTGGATAAGAAATATCCCTTTCCTGCCGACCTGGTCAAGTGTTGGACATCGCCACCCGAGGTCGATTCCCCAATTCTAAGTCTGTCCAACACCTCTATTATGCACTCCCCTGACACTACTACGCTGCGGGATTTGGAAGATCGGCGAGTTGACCAACTGGCATGCCATGCCTTTGCATTTGGGGGAGCGTCGCTCCGTTTAGTTTGCGCCTTAGCCATTACGGCGGTGGCGCTCAGGACGGTGGTTAAGACTGCTCTTGAAGGGGCGGATGACTTGCCCTCTGATGCTGCCAGTGCTCTGGCCACCTGTGAGACTTTCGTGAACTATATCCTATCCGCATCGGACGATGCTATTAAGCTGAGCGCTAGATCTTCTGCTCTGGTGGTAGCCATACGCCGAGCGGTCTGGTTGCGCCAGTGGGCCGCTGATAACGTCGCTAAGAAGGCCCTTACAGGGCTTCCATTTAAGGGGCTGCGCCTGTTTGGAGAAAGGTTAGATATTTTTGCCAAGGGGGACAAGTTGCCTCAGCGCAAGCGTCAGATTCGGCCCTTTCGTGGCCCAAGCTCCCACTCGACCCCCTACCGTGGGGCTAAGCAAGGTAGAGGAGTGTCCTTCGCTGGGTCTCGCGCAGAGCCCTGGAACAAGAACAGAGGACGTCGTCCCAATTCCTCCTGGGGGCTCAAGCCCAAAGCCCCTCCCAAGACTCCCCAGAGATGAAGGGGCGCCCTTGCCCGTCAAGTTGGGGGGACGTCTACAGCACTTCGAGCATGTCTGGAGACGCCACGTCTCAGACCGGTGGATTCAGGAGGTAGTGTCCTCCGGTTACAATATAGTTTGCTGTACTGCCCCCTACCAGGTTCGTCGGGTCCCAGATCCCACAGGACCCTGCCTCAGCTCGGGTCTTGATGCTGGCTGTGTAGGACCTTCTAGATATAGGGGTAATTTGCAAGGTCCCCTTAAGAGACAGGGGCATGGGGTTCTATTCCAACCTTTTCACAGTGCCCAAGAAGGACGGGTCAGTCAGACCCATTCTGGGTTTAAAAATCCTAGCAGATTTGTCAGAAACAAACATTTTCGTATGGAAACTCTGCGCTCGGCCATTGCCTCGTTGCACCCAGGGGACTTCATGACATCTGTGGGGATATCAAGGACGCTTACCTGCAGGTTCCGGTGTTTCCAGGACATCAAAGGTTTCTCAGATTTGCGCTGCTGGATCAGCATTACCAGTTCGTGGCCCTGCCATTCGGCCTTACGTCGGCTCCCAGGGTGTTCACCAAGGTGCTGGCAGGGGTGATGTCACTGTTAAGACTAAGGGGCATACGAGTTTTGCCCTACCTGGACGATATACTCATCACCTCTCGGTCTCTGTGGCAAGCAGAGCTGGACACTCGGTTGGTAGTGTCCACCCTGGAGTTATTCGGCTGGGTGATCAATTACCCAAAGTCCTCTCTGTCCCCCCCTCCTCAGTGACCCCGTTCCTGGGGATGATTCTGGATACAGTTCGGTCAAGGATATTCCTTCCTCCGCAGAAGGTGGAAGCTCTGACTACGCAGGCGAGGTCCCTGCTTTCGAGCCCTCCATCCGGCAGGGAATGCAGTTGGTGGGCTCGATGGTGGCAAGCTTCGAGGTGGTGCCCTTTGCCCAATTCCATTTGAGAACTCTGCAGCTTCACCTTCTGTCAGTCTGGAACAAGGACCCAGCATCCTTGGACGAGATCTGGGTGCTCCCCCCCTCGGTCAGGCAATCCCTTGCGTGGTGGCTGGACCACAGGAACTTGACAAGGGGCAGATCCTTCCTGGCTCCCTCCTGGGAGACTGTCACAACGGATGCCAGTCTGTCGGGCTGGGGGGGGATTCTGGAAGTCCCTGCGCTTCCAGGGGAGGTGGGGCCCTCAGGAGGCCCATCTACCCATCAATGTCCTGGAACTCAGGGCGGTCAGATTGGTACTGGAACAATTGACCCAGCACCTGAAGGGTCTGGCGGTTCAGGTACGCTCAGACAACAGAATGGCGGTTGCCTACATCAATCATCAGGGAGGGACCCGGAGCAAGGGAGCTCTCCAGGAAGTGTCTCTGATTCTAACATGGGCGGAAGCCAATGTCCAATGCATCTCGGCTGTCTACAAGGGTCAGGTTTTGGCCCTGTCTATCTTCTTTCAGAAAACCTTTGCCCAGCACCCTCTTATCAAGACTTTTTCAGGGGGTCACTCATGTGCGGCCTCCTCGGAAACCTATGGTTCCTGTTTGGGATTTATCGGCCCTGCAGGGTGCTCCTTTTGAGCCTATTTAGGAGGCTGCTCTCGCTGTTCTCACGCTCAAGGTCGTATTCCTGGTTGCTATCACTTCTGTTAGACGTGTATCTGAGTTAGCAGCTCTATCTATTCAGCCTCCCTACTATGAGAGACACCAGGATAAAGTGGTGTTTCGCTTCAAGGCAGACTTTCTGCCTAAGGTTGTGTCTGCATTCCATTTGAATCAAGATATTGTACTTCCTTCCTTGTGCCCTAATCCTAGTAACCCTAAGGAAAGGGTTTTGCATTCCTTGGATGTGGTCAGGTGTGTCAAGTATTACCTGGTTATCACTAAGGCTTTCAGGAAGACGGATGCTCTCTTCGTTGTGCCTCACGGGCCTAGGAAGGGTTTGGCTCCCGCCAAGTCTACTATCAGTAAATGGATTCGTCAGGCTGTGGTTCAAGCCTATACTACTAAGGGGAAGTCTCCCCCCTTTCGTCTTACTGCTCATTCTACTCGAGCTGTTGGGGCTTCTTGGGCTTTTCAGCACCAGGCCTCTGTGGAACAAGTTTGCAAGGCCGCTACTTGGTCTTCTGTTCATACCTTTACAAAGTTTTACAAGGTTGATGTTAGGGCCTCACCTGACGCTGTGTTTGGCCGCAAGGTTTTGCTGGCGGCAGTAGTTTAAAGTGGACCAACACCCAGGATTTTGACTATCCTGGGTTTTGGTCCACTTCGGCGGGGCACCCCGATCGGGGGTGCCCCGCTGTGTGAAACCCCCCAGAAACCCCAAAAAACTCACCTCTCAACGCTCCCACGTGAGCGCCGCAGCCAATCCCCGCCAACGTCCAGGCGGGGATCAGGAACGTCCAGGCCGCTTCCGCCGCCGCCGCCTCCCGCGCGTCACTCTCGGCGCGCGCGCGCCCCCGCCGGCCATTCACAGAGGGCCGGCGCGGGCGCGCGCACGTCTGGAGGGGTGCGCGGGAGGCGGCGGCGGATCAGGTAAGGTGTTTTTGGGGTTTCTGGGGGGTTTCACCCCGCGGGACATCCCGATCTCGGATGTCCCGCGGGGTGGGAGGTGATCGGCCCGGGAATCTTATAGATTTCCGGGCCGATCACCCCTGGGTGTTGGTCCTCTTTAAACTGCTTGCTGTTGCCTTTTCTGTTGGGGATCCCACCCTACTTTACGGACACTGCTATTGGATGTCCCACATGTTATTACTACATCTGGAGCAGGACGTGCTGTATGCTTAGAATAATACAATTCTGTGAAATACTCACCTGTAGAATTGGTTTTATACGCATACAGCACGTCCTGCTCCACCCCACCCTGGTTTCACTTTGTTCTGGATCCCCTGTTTGGTGATTGTTATCATTGTTGTTATTGCCAGTTTTGGGTGGTTGGTTTCTCCTGGCCTCTCTTTCTCTCTGCTTTTCAATGCTGGGGATTTGTGGGAGGCCCCTCGGTATATGAAGGGCCGGGAGGAGCTTGTTTTCTACATGTCTGCAGTGCACGGCACCGGAGGAGTACCCACATGTAATTACTACATCTGGAGCAGGACGTGCTGTATGCGTATAATACCAATTCTACAGGTGAGTATTTCACAGAATTTTATTTTTTTTCTTCTTTCTTATCTATTTTTCTTTGTTTCTGCTATCTTTTCTTCTGCCATTCCGTTCTTCTTTGCTTTTTATAATTTCTGTCAGTCCTTTTATTCTTGGTTTCTTTCCTTCTTGTCTTTTCTTTCCATCTATTCTTTCATGTGTTTATTTTGCCATTCCTTTTTCTTTCATCTTTCCTTCTATCTTTTTCTGTCATCCTTTCTATTCTGTATTTAAGTCCTTCTCTTTTTTTTTTTTTTCAACCCCTTTTTTTCTCGCATTCATTCTCTTTTAAATTTCTTTGTTTAATTCTATGCTTTTGGTCTTTGTGTTTCTTTCGATTTATTTTTTTATACTTCTTTGTTTCCTTCCATCTGTTTTCTTTTTTTTTTTTTTTTTTTTTTGTCATTACTTTTCTCTTTTGTGCTTTATTTCTATAATTCCTTCCAATCTTTTGTTCTTTACTTTTGTTCTTTTTATACTTTGTCATTCCTCCCATTTTTTTCCTTTCTATTCTTTGGCAGTATTCACCATACATGCAACTGTATCACCATGTATGGAGTATCTAACCACACCGCAGGGGGCTCTGTGAGACTCGCCCAGCTAAACCTGGATCCGGCTTTGCTTAAGGGCCCCCAGCTAAACCTGGATCCGGCTTTGCTTAAGGGCAAGTGCCCCATTTTCACATTGACAAGTGAGGCTAACACTCTATAAGACCCCCCCCCTTCCACTCTAGCACTTCCCTCTCCTTCCACAATATAATACCATTTTATCTGGTCTGCTAGGTCAGTGGTTGAGGAGGACTTCCCTCATTAGCTGTTGAGCCCATGAAGCAGGTTCTACACACTAGAACTTCTGAAAAAAAAACGAGAGAAATGACTCCACAGCCTCTTTTCTGCATCCAAGGTAGTGGAACATTTCAAAGCATATAAACAGGTTTCCCAAAAGAAATGCATCACGTATCTCAGTCTAATCAAGCAATCAGCAAGTTTTCCTGCATGTATGCTTGGGAGGTGGTTTCAGCCTTGTATATGCTCTCTGGTCAGCTGTAGTGTTAGCATGATATGGGGAGGAGTCAGTAGAAATGTTCCAACCGCATAATAATATAAGGGATAGTCTCTTCCTAATATTGCATAATAATGTAACTTTCATAGAATATTAATGTCAAACATAAATACTTTGTTCTCACTCTGCTGTACCCTTATAACAGTCATTGATAAGCAGCAGCGTGACAGATGAGTTCTCCAATCTCCATTGTCCCTTATACTAGTGTCTTCATGCTGCCCCAAGGCCCTTACAGGAATTTAGCTTTAACAGCTTTGTCTAGACAGGCACAAAAAAAAAAACCTACTCCTCACCGTCTTTCCCCGGGCAGGTTCTTCTGTGCAGCATCGGCATCTTTATGCTTACCTATGGCACGGAGCCAAAAATTCTGTTTTCCAGCATCATGGCTGCATCCATGAAGCCTTTTTACACCCCACACTCCTACTCCATACATTGCAATGGCATTGCCTCACCGCACCCCCTCCATTACAGTGAATGTAATATGTGTGTTAGGGGGATGTAAAGCCAAATTGATGGATGCCACCATGTCTGCCCAATGATAGAATCGCTTGTTCTCCCTTATCAATAAGTATGAAGATGCTGGTGCTGCGGGGGGGTGAGTATAGGCTTTATTTTAATGACTGGACAGGGATTCTATACCCAGAAAAGAAATGTTTGTTGTCACCTAAATTGTGCCCCAAAAGGCCTGTTTCTCTTTTCATTTTTTTCCATTAAAGCTTATGCCCATTATCCATAACACAAACTGGTTGCAGTCAGCCATATTGCTCACTGGCTGTGTGCTTGTGATTATGTGGCACAATCATGACAATAGAGCCCTTCACTATTGATCATCAGACTGTGGATTAGGAATGACTCGGCTGGTGTGTATAAACTGATGCTATCCAAAGTATAGGAAGACTAGCAACAGGGAGAGAGGTAGGAGCACAGTCAGGGTGTTTGAAACATAATATCAGGCGCTTATAGACCACACCTATTATATTGATTATTATGCAGCATCACTGCTCCCCCTCCCCCTTTTTTTTCAGAAAATTTTTGAAATGTGAAACTGTAAACATTTATATCTTGGTCATTTCTTCTTTAATTTAAAAACGGAAAACAGTTTAGGACAGTGCCAAATGTGGCATGACACAATGGTCTGTGACACAATGTGTGAAACCCCCCAGGTCGCATGAAAACTCACCTTCATTTGTGGTCCAGTGGCACATGCACAAACAGTGGACACATCTCCACTATCCCTTTAGCAGGGCACGTGGCCGCACCAGGCGTTTGTGAATGGCCGGCACGGGCATGCTCCCTGTTAAAGGGTAAGCGGCCGCCAGCGCTCTTGGATCTGTTTGCATTAGACGAGCTCCCGGACGAAGGGGCTCAAGCGGATCCGAGCACCCTGATTGGACAAGAGGGCTGCGCATACACCGTAGGATCGGGAATGGGTAAGTGAGATCGGTTACACAGAGCGGGGAAACCCCGTTTGGGAGGCCCAGGGGCAAAGACCAAAGACTCAGGATAGTCAAAATCCTGGATTTGGTCCACTTTAAGGGCATTTCTCTTTATAATCTAGGCTTCTTGATTGGAAAATATACAAGCTTGCTCATTATGATGTGGAATTATTGGGTCTCATGTTAAATTTCTTACAACAAAGGATCTATTAGAATGAAAACTAAAGCCAATTGTGGTTGTCCTGTTGCAATTTAGCTTTTCAGTATCTTTCAGAGCACTTCTGACCAAATGCATGCTTCTTTTTGGTCATACAGCATTGGCCATTACAGTTGAAAAAAAAAAATACATAATTTGGGTCCTGTCTTCTTCCCAAGAATATGACAGAACTATGACATCACACTTGGCAAGAAAAGCCATTCTTGTAGTATATATGATTATGCAGAGACAACCAGTTTCCAGCAAGGTTAACACTATGAAGTTGGCCTGCTTCCTGTGCTAAAAGGACCAGTGACCCATTAGGGAAAATCTAAGATGATGCAACCTGGTTCAACAACTCGCCCATCAGTGCTGAGTTGACACTCCTGTCCAATAAGAGACTTACTTAAAGATGATCAATACCAACCCTAGAGTCTAGGGCTGGTGCTCTGCCTCTCCCCGGAGCATTCAGATTTGTTAAATCCTCTGGTTCACCATATAAACCCGCACCAGGCCAATATGAATAGCTAGCATGGAGCAGCACAACCAAAGGGATGCTAGACGGTCTCTCTTTACACTCCATGTTCTATGCACAGCATAGACCACCTATTGGAGGAGCGCCCCCTATATCCTAGGTGGGAGTGGGGAAGAGGTAAGCTTACCTGGCAAACTAGGATGCCCCTGGGGCACAGACCAAAACCCGAGGGAGGCAAAATCCCACATTTTGGTCCACAAAATTAAACAGGGTTTTGCAGGTAGGAGTCACACCTTTAAAGGAATAGTGAGGTAACTAAGTAGTTCACAGAGAAGTACTGCCATTGGTTTTGGTAACATGTATTTCATTTCATACTATTGTCATAATATTTTCATGTAACATTTGGTCTGCAAGGTATGTTTTTCTCAAATACTTCCTGATGAGCTCCTAATAGTAGGCTGTGTTTTTCCCTGCAATCTCTCATGTAGCCATTGGAAGGCATATCTGGAACACCATGGCATTCTCCTCCCCTTATCTCTGCTGCTAGCTGTTTAGGGTCCAGTAAAATTGTGCCAAGTTTTTTTTTTTTTTCGTGTTTCCTAAAGGATGTCATTTTATTTTTAGAGCTATGATTCCACTAACATTAATTCACATTTATATGCACAGAATACTATTGTAATACATATACACACTTTAAATACTATGTTTCTACTTTTATTCTAGTGATACAGATCTTCAGCTTAGTTCAGGTACCCCCTAAAATCAGTTTAAATGAGAATGTCCTTGGCGCAGAGAGTGCTGCTCACCTGGCTCTTTAGCTTGCTCTTCCTAATCATGGTGGTGCTAAAGCTGGATGAAAAGGCCCCATGGAACTGGTTCATAATCTTCATTCCTATTTGGATCTTTGACACTATACTATTGGTTATGCTGATTGTGAAAATGGCAGGACGTTGTAAATCTGGATATGACCCCAGAAATGGAGCTCAAAACGTGAAGAAAAAGTCCTGGTATCTTACAGCGATGCTTCTGAAACTGACATTTTGTCTTGCACTTTGTGCCATGTTGGAACAGTTCACCAGTATGTATTTATGCTTTGTGTTCATTCCGCTGTGGATTCTTCTAATAGGGGGGCTGATTGAACTTGGAATAAATGTGTTTTGTGTGAGACGGGAATAGAACATCAAGAAGCACATCACTCATTATACCTGAAATGATTAACCTTATGCTGCCTAATGAAGTCGTTTTCCTTAGACTACCCTTCATTTTGTAAACATATTCACACAACCCACCTAACGTGCATTGCTAGCTGTACACTATCCTAGTAGGCATGCCATATTAAAAGATGCATTTCTTTTCTTTTGATGTATTATATGTAAATAAAAAGTACAATTAGAATGTAGCTTTGTTTTTGTGAAGTGTAGACATGACATTATTAAGCTACAGGGGTCTATGCTGTGGTACTGCATCAAGGTAATGTCAGCAAAGCTCCCCCAAAGAGCACCCAGGAACCAAAGAGTTGAGGGGCAAGGAGTACCAGGTATCCATATACACCAGTATGCTGCAATTCTGAAGTGGGTTGCTTCTTGTCTGCTTAGAACAGATCCGAAATGCCTCACATATATCCATAAAACTCGTCATGTAGCCCATATGCTGGCCAAAGATCACTGACCGAGACAAATGATTTTTGCCTCGGCATGTATGTACTGTCATTGAACTCAATTGACCATAGGAACAAAAATTACACAATCTCAAGATCCTAATTATTATTTTTTTTTTGAAGAGGAACAACTAAGACTCCACCCTGGGGCATTCCAAATTGGGATATCAGGCTGTGTAAAACCCTGTGGATGCTCTGTTACATTAACAGTCTATGCGTTGCGGCAGCTCTTCCCTCACCTCTGGCAGTGCGGGGTTTTCTGCATGGCTGACACGGGCACACATGCCACAGCTAGAAGTAGTGCAGGGGGATTCGGCTGGCCGCTCACACGGCTCCCTTCGTTCCTGCTCCGTTGAGCCAGCGGAGCCGAGTGAAAGTGGCCATGCGGGCCGCTCAGCCAATCGGTGCATTCAGTTTTGGGTTAACCTGCGCCATAGGAATGTCAGGAAGGTGAGTGAATTGAGCGACCTGGGAGGATACACACAGTGGGGCATCCCAATTTGGGGTGCTGCCGCAGAGTGTAACTGCCTCTTAAAGTGGTCCAAAACCCACCCTGGATCCATACAGATTCAGGATGCCCCACTGTGTCAAGCCGATAACTCGCCTTCATTCCCAGTCCAACAAAACATGCGCGAGCAGTGGACGCCAGCTCGCTCGGATCCACTCGCCTTTAGACAAGCAATAGGACGAAGGGGCAGGAGCGGATCAGAATGCGCTGACTGGACGAGAGGCTTTGCATGCGCCATAGGACAAAGGAAGGGTTAGTGAGATCGGAAGAAATGGTAGATGGTCCACACTCAATGCAGTAAAAACACTCCTTTCATTTAGTCAGTTTAAAACGCGATCCAGTCCTTTGTCATTTATCTATGACTAAGGACAGGATCGAGTCCAAAACACGTTAGCGGCCCCTTAACTATTAACCCTCACCAGGACTACTGTCATTTATGGACTTTTAAAGTTTGCCTAAACTACATTGGAGATGCTTTTAATCTTGACTAAATAAAAGTGTGGACCATCTACTTTTATCTGAATCTGCATGGGATTGAGACTACCCAGGGTCGAGCACCCAATCATCTCACGGTAGAGCTTTAACATATTTCCTTTGTTCCAGTAAGATCGGAAGACCTGGGGGTTTCACACAGCGGGGCACCTCCGGATCAGGGTGCCGGTGGGGCAAAGACCAAAACCCAGGATAGTCAAAATCCTGGGTTTTGGTCCACTTTAAGCAGTTAGAGTCAAATTATAGGGGGCTGCAGGTTATATTTCCACTTGGAGTGCTAAGCAAGAACAGTCTCAAAACTCACTGCCTGCCCTCTAGGGTCCCATTTTGAAATTTTGCAATAACTTCTAGAACGGGTTCCCAGCTGGTGGTACTTAAAGTCCTCTTAAGTGGTACTCGACGAGGCTGCAGATTTACCTGATCTGCTGCCACCTGCCGCTCAAGTGTGATTTGCACTATAAATAGTTTATGGTGAGTGGCAACACTCACACATCACCCAGGTGGTTCTTGATTTAATCAGAAAATGTAATGTGGGGATGTAAATGTTGGGAACCCCTGCTCTAGAAGGTACATTTACAGGCACGAATACAAACTGTTTCTTTGAAGAAGATTACAGAATGATTATGTGCCCATATAAAATACCACCTTTTGGTCATTCGTAAACACACTTTTGCTTTCATGGAGCCTGCAAATAAAGTATGAAATGGCAGTACAGAGAGGTAGGGATGAGAAAGATAAATGCATCGGCCTATGGAATTCCACATTTTTACTATATAAACATTCCTCTGTAGTATTTTCCTCCTCCTAGATGTACTCCAAACAGAAACAGCTGTTCAAAAATTAAAGTGATTTACCTGGTTCCAAGAAAGAAACGCAAGTATTCAAGTGCATTTTTAACTATAGCACCAGCCCTCTAGAACTATTATAGGGATCAGTCATGATTTATAAGACTTGGCTGAAAAAAACGCAATTCTGTGAGT
This sequence comes from Gastrophryne carolinensis, assembly GCA_027917425.1. Taxonomy (NCBI): domain Eukaryota; kingdom Metazoa; phylum Chordata; class Amphibia; order Anura; family Microhylidae; genus Gastrophryne; species Gastrophryne carolinensis. The sequence continues at coordinate 236,511,407 of CM051238.1, read as the reverse complement.
GCTCACCTGTAGAATTGTTTTTTTCTGGGAATCCATTCCAGACCCTCCTTACATTTGGGATTACCTCCTTGCTGATTGGATGCGACTGCAAGACAAAAAAGGCGTGGCCCCTCCTGGCCCCATAAGTAGCAGCTGCCTCCTAACCTAGATCAGTACTTAAAAAGCAGTAAAACATAAATCAGAGGCAGGCAGGATGACCTTTTTTTTTTTTTTTTATGCCAATGAAAATAACAAGTGGACTAAACACCATAAAAAAATCATCAAAAGATAGATCATGACCCAAAACGGGTGGGCCAGAGGGTCTGGAATGGATTCCCAGAAAAAACAATTCTACAGGTGAGTACTCACAGAGTAGCGTTTTTTCTTCCAATCCATTCCAGACCCTCCTTACACTTGGGATCTCCAAAAGCAGTGCCATCTATGGGCGGGATCCCCAGCGCAGAACAGCAGGTAGTTAATTTCACTACCGCCTGAAGAATCTTTCGACCAACAACCGTGTCAGCTGAGGCTCTAACATCCACCTTGTAAAGCTTGGTGAATGTATGAACCGAAGACCAGATGGCAGCTTTGCAAACCTGTTCCACCGAAGCCTGATGCTGAAAAGCCCAGGAAGCACCAATGGCCCTAGTGGAATAGGCCGTGACCCGAAAAGGGGCTCCTTCCCCTTGGCCGAGTAGGCTCTTTCTACTGCCTGCCTAATCCACTTACTGACAGTGGCTTTAGCTGGTGGAAGCCTCTTTCTTGGCCCTTCCGATATAACAAAAAGAAAATCCGTCTTGCGGAAGGAATCTGTAGCTGCCATGTAATATCTTATGGCTCTGACTACATCTAAAGAATGAAGCGCCCTTTCCTTAGTATTAGCCGGAACTGGGCATAAAGAAGGTAGAATTACCTCCTGATTAAGGTGAAAAGAAGAGACGACCTTAGGTAAAAAATCAGGCTTAAACCGAAAAACTACCTTGTCTCTGTGTAACTCAAAAAAGGAGACTTCATACATAAGGTGGCTAATTGAGAAACTCGTCGCACCGAGGTGATTGCCACCAAAAATATCACCTTAAGCGTCAATCATAGGCTCAAAGGGAGCACCCTGAAGAGCCGACAATACCAGATTTTTGGGGGATAGTGAACAGGTTGGAGTAAAACCCCCGACCTTCCTCCTGAAGGGGTACCTGACAAATTACCCCTTTTTAAAGTAGATGCTGAACAGAGGCTCTCAGGGCATCTGCCTTTACCTGGTTCTGGGATGCCCCTGACCAAAGGAACCTTGCAGGCGGTCTGGCTGCAAACTCGATCTTGTAGCCTGATGACACCACCTCTTGGATCCAAAGATCCGCCATGTGGCGTCTCCAGATAGGAGCAAAATGCAAGAGCCGTCCCCCCACCCGCTTGGGTGAGGGCGCCCCCTCATGCTGGAGTGGGCTTGGCTGGAAGTTTGGGCCTACTTCTCCAGGCCCCTCTTGTCCTATTACGAGCTCTGCCTCTGCCCCAAAAATCTCTACGGGAGTATGAAAGGAAGGCACCTCTGCCACTCCGAGAGGGCTGATATGTTGAAGGCCTCTGAAAAGGCAGAGTTGCCCTCTTCCTCTGAGGAAGTTTGCCATCCTTAACCATACGGTCCAGCCACTCTCCAAAGAGTCTGCCCCCTAAAAAAGGAAGATCCGTAAGAGCTTTCTTAGCAGCGGCATCCGCCGACCATTGTCTTAGCGGTAAGGAACGGTGCAAGGCAACAAGAAGAGCTGAAGTTCTAGCAGCTAGCCTGACCGCATCATCCATAGCAGTGATAGCGAAAGAATTAAAGTCCAAACAAGCCTAAAAACCTTGGACTCATGAATAAGCCTGCGAGACTAGGCCCTGGCCAAATTCTTCACCTTCTTCCTTGAAGCCAAAGACACAATAGCCGTGGCACAAACAGGGCGCAATAAGGAACCTACCATAGCAAAAGCATGACGGGCCAACTGATCCATTCGTCTCTCTGTGGGATCTCTTAAGGATCCCATAGTAGCAGACGGCATGATAGAAGTATTAGACAAGCCTGATACTGGAGAATCCACCTCGGGTGGATAAGACCAAAGCTTAATCATATCCGCCGGAAAGGGATACCTAGCGTCTAGGATCCTGGGAACAGCCGATAGCTTGTTAGGATTTTCCCACTCCTTTTAACACCATTTTGGAAAAATGCGGCTGTTCCGGAAACACCTGCCTTTGCCTTACTGGCTTAAACAGGTCGTCCTTCCCTCTTTTTGCCACCTCAGGAGGGGTAATATTCAAAGTTTAAAAAACTGATGAAAGTAAACACTCTGTTTCGTCTGAGAGAAGGGGATCCTCATCAGAAGAGAATAAAATAGAATTACTATCCTCCTCATCAGAGAGTAACTCGCCCTCTGAGAGCTGCTCGTCTATATACATTCTTCCTCCTCCTCAGACCCAAAAGAGGCGAATAAATCTTTCCTCAGAAACAGGCTCCAAATGCCTCCTCTTATAGGAATGACCAAGGATAACTGTTTCTCTAAGTTATCCAACCTGTGCGCCATAAGGGGCAAAGCCCGCCCTGCTCAAGTGGGATGCCCGAATCACTATCCCCTGATGCCTCCCTCATGTTTTTTTTCTTTTTTTTTTTTTTTTTTAATTGGCAAAAAGACCTAAGGCCCTAAGCCTAAACCAATCCCAAGGGGACTGGGAGGAACCACAACCCTTTTTAGCCTTCTTCCCAATATCTAAAAATAAACAGGAGAAAGAATCCTATTAGAAAAAAAGAAAAGTAATTTCCCCTTTAATGCATACATTTTGAAAATAAACATTTAATAAAATAAAATAAATATAATCTAATAGAAATAATCTAAGAAAAAAGATTTCTTGGAAATATGAATAATAATTAATACATTAAATAATAATAATGTTAAAAATGTCGACGTCCAGCAGCCCTTCACACAATAGCCTAGGCAAAGAAAACCAGAAAGTATGTCTAGATACTTAAATGTATTATGCTGCTTAACTGAATCCTAAAGAAATAAACACAGCTATCCACTGGCCTTTTAAAACGTTAGCTGGATCTTAAATGAAAAAGACAGTGGGACCGGCCTGCAATGGCCTCGCAATGCCCTGCTATGAGCCCCTCTAGGCTCAGAAGCGCTTGGGTCCCCAGGAATGTACAGCGGCCTGCCCGCAATGGCCGCCGCATGTTGCAGCGGCCGCACTGCCCAGCAAGAGATCCCTTCTAGGCTCAGAAGAACCTGGGTCCCCTGGATAGCGGCCTGGCCTGCGATGGCAGCAGCCGCACTGCCCAGCAAGAGAGCCCTTCTAGGCTCAGAAGAACCTGGGTCCCCCTGGATAGCAGCCTGGCCCACGATGGCCGCCGCAGCCAGCACTGCCCCAGCCAGGGCTGCTGTGCACCTACCTCCATAGCGAGGTAACTTTGCAGGGGAGCCTAGGATACAACCTCCCTCCAGCCGGAGAGAGACACACTGAGAAAAAATGGCCTTGTGCTTCCGCATTTAAGCTCTGCCCCCTGCGTGATGTCAGACCACGCCCATTAAAGGCGCACATTTTTATTTTTTTAATTTGAAATTTTTTTTTTTTTTTTTTTTTTTTTTTTTTAAACCTAACCTGACCAGGAAGAAGGATGGGTTGAAATAAAAATAAAAACGTTCCTCAGCAGGTACACCAGAAAGAAACCTGCGGCTGACTTGCTTTCCAAGAAGTTTGGAGCCCAGAGAGCAAGAGCTCTGTAAGCGCCCCAAGACCCCGGCGCTTCCACCTTACCTCACGAACCCCAAACCAGCCAGACACTGTGGGCTACACGCAGGAAGCCGACAGGGTGCCTTCCCCCGCTTGCTGCCAATCCTTGAGAGCTAATCCTGAACAACCTTCACAGTCACTTGCAACTGCAAGAAAGAAACTGATCTAGGTTAGGAGGCAGCTGCTACTTATAGGGCAGGGAGGGGCCACGCCTTTTATGTCTTGCAGTCACATCCAATCGGCAAGGAGGTAATCCCAATTGTAAGGAGGGTCTGGAATGGATTGGAAGAAAAAAGACATTAATTGGAATTTTCCATGCTAGGTATAAATACAAATCGTTTGCATACAATTTACCCAGGTGAGCTGCTGAATAAGGCTGTTGTTGCTGTGATTTAGCCCCTTTTATGTAGCCCAGCCCCTATATGTTTTTATTTATGGCCAATATCCAGGGGGGTGGACTGCAGAAAAGGAGCTAAATCTCAACAGCAGCTTTATTTGTCAGCACACCAGGATGAAACCTTTACATGGCAGGTAAGCAAACAATCTATTTTTTTTTTTTTACACCAGGCCTGGACAATCCAACCATCATTTCACTCTTTCTTTCATTTTGAAATAATAAATAATCTTGGTTTCCTGTACCAAAATTCAGACACGGACTGCAATGATTAGCAGCAAAGAAATAGATCTGCACTGCCACATACAAATGTTTATTTCAGTAATAAACCATAACAAATATATAGTTTTTATGGAAATTGTATCGATACAAAGCAGATAGCTACATTGTAAATAAATAAGATAAAATATACATAACAGCCAAGATAAAAAGGGCATCTCATATTGCCCACAGCAATGCTTTCTTCCAGCAGCACCAGGATTGCCAACCATGTGATTCTTGTCTGGAAGTTCCCAGAGGCCTCCCAACAGACTGCTCACAGAGCTGTCATTTTGGCCACCAGTGTCACCAAAATACCATTTTGTGATTACTCACCTGTAAAATGGTTATTACAAGTATGTCACACACCCCGCTTCCGAATATTCATGACACTTGGGTAACTGTCCAGTAGTGGGCGATCTTGAAGAGATGGCATGAAAAAAAGGAGCCCCTCCCAGCCCATAAATACCTGGGACCTCCCACCATTCCCCAGTATAAGACAGCAGTAAAGGGACCAGGAAGAGCCAAATGTAAACCGCAAAGAAAAAGGTTCACCATATAAAGGATCCAAGAAACCAAAAAAGGGCGGAATGAAGCGGGGTGTGTAACATACTTGTAATAACCATTTTACAGGTGAGTAATCACAAAATGGTATTATTCCCAGTATGTCACACACCCCGCTTCCGAATATTCATGACACTTGGGACATCCAATAGCAGTGTCCATAATGGGTGGGGATCCAAAAAGGCAATAATGCAAACTTAAACTACTGCAGCTTGCAGAACTTTGCGGCCAAAAACAGCATCCGCTGAGGCCCGCACATCAACCTTATAAAACTTAGAAAAAGTATGAACAGAAGACCAAGTAGCAGCCTTGCAAACTTGTTCAACAGAAGCCTGATGCTGAAAAGCCCAAGATGCTCCAACAGCACGAGTAGAATGAGCAGTAACATGAAAAGGGGGAACCTTCCCCTTGGCAGAATAGGCCCCAACAACGGCCTGTCGAATCCATTTACTAATGGAGGACTTACCGGGCGCCAAAACTTTCCTGGGCCCAGAAGGCACCACGAAAAAGGGCGTCAGTCCCACGAAAAGGAGAAGTAGCCACCAAATAATACTTCACACAGCGAACCACATCCAAAGAATGTAAGGTCCTCTCCTTGTCATTGCTAGGCTTAGGACACAAGGAAGGGAGAACTACATCCTGATTTAAGTGGAAGTCCGAAACCACCTTAAGAAGGAAATCTGGCTTGAAGCGGAAAACTACCTTGTCCAGGTGCCTCTCAAAGTAAGGAGCCTGAATGGACAAAGCCGCCAACTCAGAGACACGCCAAACAGAGGTAATAGCCACCAAAAAGGCAACTTTCTGAGTGAGCAGAGAAAGAGCAATATCATGCACTGGCTCAAAAGGAGGCCTCTGGAGAGCCGACAGAACCAAGTTTAAATCCCAAACCGGCAGCAAGGGCTTTCTAGGAGGCCGCACATGAGTAACCCCCTGGAAAAATGTCTTAACCAGGGGATGAAGGGCAAAAGACCTTTGAAAGAAAACCGCCAGGGCAGAAACCTGCCCTTTCAAAGTACTAAGCTGGACCCCAAGTCCAGACCATGTCGAAGAAACTCCAGAATTCTGGGAATAGAAAACACCCTACAAGGCAAGGCCCTAGCCTCGCACCAGTTAATATAAGACCTCCCAAGTCCTATAGTAGACGTTAGAGGAAGATCTTTTCCTAGCTCTAACAAGAGTCTGAACCACCGCATCAGAAAGACCTTCCTCCTTTAAGATGGAGGTTTCAGCAGCCACGCCGTCAAAGCCAGCGTTGGTAAATTGGGGTAGCGTAGCTGACCCTGGGTGATAAGATCCGGAAGAAGAGGCAGATAAAACTGATCTACTGCCAGCCGCACGACGTCTGCAAACCACACTCGTCTTGGCCACCTTGGGGCCACCAGAATTGCTGGTGCTCCTTCTAGAGTTAGCTTGCGCACCACCTCGCCCACCATGGAGAAGGGGGGGGAACAGGTACAGAAACCCCAGTTCCCTCCAAGCCAGGGACATGGCATCCACTGCCAGGGCCAGAGGATCCTGAGACAGACACACAAAAGCAGGAAGCTTGAGATTGTGACGTGAGGCAAAGAGATCCACCTCCGGAGTCCCCCACTTGTGACAAAGGGACTGGAATACCTTGGAATTGAGAGACCATTCTCCTCATTGAGAGGAGCTCCTGCTCAGGGAGTCCGCCTTCGTGTTCTCCACTCCCGGGATGTAAATGGCTGAGATGCATGGGACATTGCTCTCTGCCCAAACAAGGATCAGAGATACCTCCCTGAGGGCACTCCTGCTGCGAGTCCCTCCTTGGTGATTGATGTAAGCGACCGCCGTCCGACTGTCCGATCGGACTTGAACTGGCAATCCCTGCAAGAGAAGAGTCAAGCGAGACAGAACCAACCAAATGGTCCGCAGCTCCAAAACGTTGATGGGGGTACGAGCCTCCTGAGGCCCCCATAACCCCTGGAACTGATGTTCCCTCCAGAAGCCCCCCCCCAGCCCGACAGGCTGGCGTCCGTGGTGACCGTTTCCCAACAAGGGGCCAGAAAGGATCTGCCCTTCAACAGATTGCTTGACACTAGCCACCACTGAAGGGACTGCTGAGCCCGGGGAGACAGCAGACAAGACCGATCTAATGACGGCGGACACCTGTCCCAAGTCGCTAGAAGATGTAGCTGAAGCATCCTCATGTGAAACTGGGCAAAAGGGAACCGCCTCGAAGGAAGCCACCATCAAACCTACCAATCTCATCCCTAGCCGGATAGACGGGCGAGGATTGGATAGTAGAAGCCGAATCAAATCTTGAATCAGAAGAATCTTGGGCTGAGGAAGGAACACCCTGGCCTCCAGAGTCATGCCCAGAAATGAAACCTCCCTGGAAGGGGAGAGGGAGGACTTGGGATAGTTTATCACCCAGCCGAACCTCTCCAGCGTGGATACCACAACTCTGGTGTCTAGCTCCGCTTGGCTGAGAGGGGAAGCCAAAATGAGAAGGTCGTCCAGATATAGTACAATGCGAATGCCCTGGACTCTGAGGAGGGCCATCACCCCCACCAGTATTTTGGTGAACACCCTTGAAGCCGAGGTAAGCCCGAATAGAAGGGCCGCAAACTGAAAATGCTGATCTTCTACCATGAACCTGAGGAATCTCTGGTGTGCCGGGAAGATAGGTACATGCAGATACGCACCCTTGATGTCTATGGACGTCATGAAGTCCCCCTGACGAAGAGAATTGACGGCTGAACGCAAGGTTTCCATGCGAAACTTCCTGAAGCGGATAAACCGATTGAGGAGCTTCAGATCCAAAATGGATCGAACCGTCCTTCTTGGGCACCGTGAATAGATTGGAATAGAAGCCCAAGCCCCTTTCCGCGGAAGGCACTGGGCAAATGACAGCCATGTCCAGAAGATAACTTACTGCCGCCCGGAGCCCCTGTGCGGCCAGTGGATCTGAAGGCACCCGACCTGAAGAATCTGGGAGGAGGCCGGATCTCGAATTCCAGCTTGTAACCGGAAGACACCACTTCCTGGAAGAAGTGTCGCAGCCGTCCCCCCACCCGCAAGGGTGAGGGCACCCCCTCATTGCTGAGCTGGCTTGGCAGCGGGCCTGGGTTTGGAACTCCAATTGTGACCTGGACGGGCACGTCCTTTGCCTCAATTCCAGGAATCACCTAGAGGGTAGAGAAGGCCAAAACTCTGCCAGTTCTGGCACCACGAAAGGAAGGGTTAAAGGAGGCCGCCCTCCAAACGGGACGACATTGCCTCTTACGCTGAGTTAACTTCCCTCCTTTCGTGACTGAATCTAATCTTTCTCCAAAAAGCCGCAACCCCACAAAGGGAAGTGCTGTAAGCGAATTCTTGGCCACAAAATCAGCCGCCCACTGGCGCAACCACACGGACTGCCGCAAGCAAGGCCGAGGTTCTACCACACATAACCATGGCGTCATCCAGGGCGGCAAGCACAAAGGACATGAACAATTCACACCGCTTGAGGGCGGCGAACTCATCACTAGCCGGGTCAAGCCTGGAAGTACTCAACAGGTCCCTAACAACAGACCTGGTAGCCACCACCATAAGCACCGAAGCACAAACAGACCGCAAGGCTGAACCGACATTAGCAAAAGCGTGGCAAGCCATCTGATCAATGCGTTTGTCCTCACCATCTTTGAGAGTGGTGGAGTCAGGAGAATGCAAAAATAGAAGTATTAGATAACCCGAGCACTGGGGCATCCACCTCGGGAGGGGACGACCATCGTTTTACCACGTCCACCGGAAAGGGATATTTCTTATCCCAACCCTAAGGAATACCTGGAAGCCGAGTAAGCTTCTCCCATTCCTTAAGAATAATGTTATCGAAGTGCTTTTGATTTGGGAATTCCAAGCGCGGCTTCGAAGTCCCAAAGAACTCCCCCTTTTGCGGAGGAGCCTCCTCTGGGGGAGAAATCGCCAAAAAAAGGTGAGCCAGAACCTTCGGGGTGTCCACAGCATCCCCCTGCCCCTGCTCAGTATCAGCACCAACAAATTGCTGATCGTCAGAACCATCAGAATTCTCAAATAATCAGACCAGTCAAGAAAATCATAATTATCAAACTCAAAAGCCGGCGCGGCTGAAGACAAATGTTTTCTCTTAGCCGAGGCCTTTCTGGCTACAGAGCTAGAAATACATTTCTAAATATTAGCCAATCTGGCACACACATCAGATTGCGACTCCCCGCCTGTTACAACATCACTAGGGGTACAGATAAGGCAGGGTGGGGTAGGAGAAGAGGCCGGGCCCACGGACCCAGATGCCTAGGCCACCGACTGCTGCGCTATGGCCTGCTAAGCACAAGGTATGCAAACAAGTACATTATCCCCCGCAAGGGATACTTTCAGAACCCACACACTGCCGGGATTGCCCCAAGGGGAGCCCAAGCCCGGTATCCTGGGAAGCCTCCATATGGTGATTTTTAAGGTAGTCGCAATGACCAGAGGGAATTACGCTGTTAAAGCTACCCGGGATGCCCCTTCAAGTCCCAAGTGGGAGGACTTTTTTATTTTTTTATTTTTAGGAACCCTAAATCAAATTCTAAGTGACCCTAGGACCGGGAGAACCCCCCTTTTTAAACCTCAAAAAGGGATCCCCCTGGAAGACATAAGAACAGGGAGTACATAAGTGTCAAACATGCACATCACCCCACAACAACATATATCAATAGATATAATGGAGAAATAACAAACATAATGCCAAAAGGAATTATTCACGACCACAGCAAACGGCGACCATCACAGCAGCGAGGGAATGTTGAAAGAGAGAGACAGATAGGCCGGAAGAAGAGGGGCAGGCCAGCGCACATCGCGCGCAGCACCTGGCCCCGACCCCTCCCCTCACGCCGGGCACGGCCCCAGCCAGCACCAGAGCGCCTCAGTGGAGCCAACATCGAGGGAGGGGCGGGCCTCGACGAGCATGCCGAGTGCCAGGCCCCGCCCCCTCCTTAACCGCACCTGAAGAGAAGCAGCCTGCCCAGCTGCAAGCAACAGCCGCCCAAACACACCACGTGTAAACACACACACACACAAAACCTTTCCCCCCAAAATAAAGCTCAAAAACACACGGGAGAAAAGGCCACCCCCCAAGGGGCACAGAGGGACACGGTGGGGGGGAGACCCACACCAATAGGTGAAAGGGCAAGAGGGACGGGGCATCCCAACACGGACACCGCCTACCCCTTTGTATGGAGTCTCACAGGGGAGCTAGCTCCCATATACACCACAAGGTGCAGCCTACCACTGCCTGGACCTTCAGCCTAGGATGGGAGGCATACTGCTATAGTTTAAATTAAAAAAGGTTCAGGCAGCAATAGAAACAAAAGGCCGGGGGGTTACCCCGGCTACCTGCAAGGAGGAGATAGCCATCTTCTGACTTGCTCGCTGACTGCAGAGACGAAAGACTGGGGAATGGTGGGAGGTCCCAGGTATTTATGGGCCGGGAGGGGCTCCTTTTTTTCATGTCATCTCTGCAAGATCGCCCTCTACAGGACAGTTACCCAAGTGCCATGAATATTTGGAAGTGGGGTGTGTGACATACTGGGAATAGACAGTTATCGTAACAATGAAAAACCCATGAACTAATATATCAAATGACTAATCTCACCAAGATGCACCCTGCACTACTTGCTTCTCTAGGATGGAAGCAGCAACACTAAATAATTTGGAATGGTAGAAGTAACTTGTGGCAGGCTTCATGGTGGATGTACCTTTGGTCTAATGAAAAAAAAAAAAAAGGAATTAGTCTGCCTCTAATTCCACATAGCATTGTACTGAGGTGTAGACCAGACACAAATCAACATCCAGCAGGTTTGTTTTTTTCTTTCAGCATTACCCAGCATCAAGTATTGTTTTCCAGTCTACCCAGCATCTCAAGGACAAGAAGCTAAATAACTGTTTCCCCTAAACCAGACCTTCAGCATCATTTAATGAAAAGCCCAAACCCCCGCATCTAAAATTAATATATTTTAAGTTTTTAGTCACTTCTTATTCTTTCCCCCACCGGGCTGCAACTCTGCTCAGCATATGGGCGCCGCCATCTTGCCTTAGAGGCATCACACACACTGAGGAGGGGAGAGCGGGTGGGTTGTAGCTGTGCTTTGCACAGACGGAACAGAGCTATGTGGGCAATCTGTATGTACAGGTTGGGGGAAACATTTAATATAGGCTCTTATTCAGGGTGAAGGTCCGGTATGAGAAAATATTAAAAGCAAAGATATTCTATATAGTGAGAGGTCTTTGATTTCTCTGTGTGGAAAGTCTTCACTTACAGATTGATAAATATTAAGGGCTTTGGGTTCTTCGCCCACAATGTGGTTGATTCAGAGCCAAGCCGTTTTCTCTCCTAAAAAAGAAGTGAGAATTCTCACCTGGCTCTGAATTGACTCCACTGTTACCATGGGAGAACATTATATCTGTTACCATGACCACATTGACCAACTTAGTTTGTAACTTTAAAGAGGAAGCCCAGTCAAAAACAACCCCTGGCTCTGTGCACACACCCGCTCCCCTTCAATTGAATGGGCGGTGGGCTCACATGGAATCTGGGAATGCTGCTTTTTGGGGGGGGGGGCTTGGAAATCTGCTTTTGCAGCTGCACTGTAGAAAGATTAATATCACCGAGGTGGTTCTGTTTGCTGAAGAGTGTTGCCTAGAGTTTCTTCATTTAGTGTGCCTTCATATTCCACACAGAAGAAAAAAAAAATTGGACTCACATTCAAAATTTTATTCTAGTTCTATGGACGACATTACCACTTCCAGAGGTTCTGTCTCACAAGGGGATTGTAATGTTGTAGCAGATGGTCCTACTAACTGGTACTGGCGGTCCTTTGGAGAAGTCTGTTAAACAAAACCCTGGTGCTGAGGGAAACGTGATACCCAAGCACTCATGATAACAGAGTAAACAATAACGGGGAAGAAAAGCTCCCCTGAAAGAACATAGGTCAGTGTAGTGACCCAACCAGCTCACAGGCAAGGAAGCCTTGTGGCAACTCTTGTAACACCCTCAAGGGGAACAAAAACAGGGCACCCGACCAAGGCGGGAATACAAACCCTTAATTACCAGGAAGCCAAGGCTTCCCCAGAATCAGAGAACATCCAGAAGGAACGCTCCAAGGCGCTGGAATAGATATCAGGCGCATACCTAAGGAGGCGCCCGTAGACTTCCAAGAACAGCAGTCCCCCGAAGGCCCAGGAGGCCAGCATGGGAAGAAGTGCAAAAACCTGAAGAGGGATGTATGCCCTCACAATTAGTATATTAGTAATCAGCCCATGGCTATACAAAAGGGTCTGAACCAAGGGTCCAACAGACCACCGGGGCCCGAAGCCCAGGATAAAGGAAAACACCCCCAGGCATGGGGTACCTGTAGCCGCATATAGCCGTACATGTATATATGAGTATACATAGCGTCAGGGAATAATTAGCCAGAACCATCGTCTCAGGCCCAAGTCTGACGGAGTCAGGAGGCCCCAGAAGAGCGGTCTGGCCTCCAGGGCAGCCGATACCGTATCCAAGCAGGATCCCAGGAAGTCCCCAGGGTAACAGGATGAAAGGTTTGATCCCCACAGGGACTTATGGAACTACTAGGTAGGTGCAGTTAAGCAACCTAAAGAGAATACTCTACAAGGGTGACAGAACCAGACTCCTGTAGGAAAGGCCAAGACAGGCCTACACCATCAGAGTCCCCAGATGGGGAGCCATCCCTAATATAAGCTGTAATGGCTTTAAGGCCCTGGGGACCGATAACGCCTCACAGGGAGAGACTAAGGCCCCTGCCAGTCAATATGGGAACCACCCAGCCATTATAGGTGGAATAAAGGGAAGCTGGGGAGCTAGCCCCCAAAACCTCCACTCATACTAGGTCACCCAGAAGATGAGGCCCGCCCCCAAGGGGGGATTAGCCATCAACCCCCAGACGGGAGGCCTTTGATTGGAAACAGGAAGAGACCTGATAAGGACAGGACCGCACCCCAACTGGGATATCACAAATCTGCAGCCCTCGGCAGAGGCGTCTGCAAGCCATTACTCCCAAGGCCTCCTAGGCCATAGATCCCATGGGACTCACTATCCAGCCAGCCGTGCGCAGAGGCCAAAGGTAGGTTGGTGAAAAGAAGGCATGTGAAATAATAAGGCTAAGCCTAGATACTCAGGCCCACCAACAGGAACCAGAATATCCTGGGACCGTAGAGACAAGGGCAGAGGCCCTGTGTCAGAAGGGAGACCCCTCAGAGCCACTCCAGGCTCCCTGGGCAACCCTGGATGGCAAAACCTGCCGCTAAGGGCAACCATAGAAGCGAATACCGCTGAGAAGCAGGGGGGGTAGAACCCCACCCAGGCCAGGGACAGGGACCCTCCAGAGGTAGCAACCTGTCACAATCTTTAATCAGCATTACCAACATGCCCTCATCTTGCAACAGGCCAGGCATCCCTCATGAACCGACCGGTCCTAAAGGAGGGGGAGGCCCGCCATATAGAATCAAAAGGGGCGACCGTTACAGCGAGCCCAGCAGATAAGATGGACCCTCTAAGGGCCCAACCTAGAACCCTGTGGTTCGTGGGAGAGATTTGGCTCTCCCTTTCCAAACCTGCTAGACTGGCACCCAGGGAGGCCATACTCTAGGAGATGCTAGCAAGGAAGGGAGGTACCCCCCTGAAGTGGCCCTTGCCAATGGGAAGTTCCAGAGGAACCAACTTACCAAGAAGGCCTGAGCCCAGACCAAGCACCGGGGTGCTGGGACATATGAGGGTTTAGTAATATCGGTATATAAATGACATCATCTGGATGTGCCACCGACAGACCCTCCAGCTGCCATCCCGCTTGGTGAAGGTAGTGCGCAAGTGAAAGAGGGCAGAGCCCCCGTAACCAGGGGTCCCATAATGCCAGGGAAGAAGGCAGCAAGCCTGAACCAATTTCCCCGTGACGGGGAATAGTGAATAAGTGACGGTGAAGGGATGGGGAGTTTAAGCAACCATCCAGTAGCTTCTAGGGGACACTGTCGGCCAACCGACCCACTTTGTCTGATGCAGAGGCGGGGGAGTAAAGAAGACGTCCCGGTAGGTCCCAACGCCGAAGCCCCACCTCAGGCGCATCCCCATACCCGCCAGGCTAGTAGCCTGGGCACGAAGGGAGGCCCCTGCAGTTCCTCAAGCTGCAGGGTTGATCCTGTGACACTGGCTAGAATAGGCTAAAACGTGCCGCAGACCCCAGAGAAGCTGAGAAGTGCTAGAGCCTCGCAAGAGGCCAACCCCCCCCCCCCCCGCGCAGGGGCCCATGGCCCAAGACAGATATGTCATATATGGATTACTTGCAAGGGCAGAATAGCTAAGCCTGCCGTAGGCACATGGGGTCCAGACTACCTCGTACTGATGAGGGGGGAGGATGGAAAAAATGTATAGGGGCCATGGCCCCATCCCGTTAAGGCAATTGCCAAGGCGCGCCCAACACTGCAGGTCCTAGTCCGGCCTGCGCCAGGTCCAGAAGGGAGAGCAGGGCTAAAAGTACCCTGACAGGAAACTGAGGGGGGGAACCGCCAGCGAGAACCCATCCTGAGCCCAGGTGGGATACATCCCGGAACCGCCATAAGGAGAAGACATATTCCTGGATGTGAGACAGCTGTGCAGTCGCCCCCTCGGCCAAAGGGGCGAGGGCGCCCCTTCATGCTTGCGAGGTTTTGGCAGATTTGGACTTGGTCCTGCCAGAAGGCCCAGGGCTCTGCCTGCCCGCGCCATGCTGGAAGTCCACGACGAATAACTGGAAACACACCTCAGATTCACGTCTAACACTGACATAGGGGGGTGGAGGGGTGACCCTGCCTCGTGGAGGCCGGAGCGGCCTTCTGCGGAAGGGTGCTATAGCCTTTTTGCCAAAAAGGTCCAAGCGGGCCCCGAATAACCTCTGTCCTCTGAATGGAAGGCAAGTGAGAGACTTTTTTGTAGCTCCATCGGCGCCCCACTGTCGCAGCCAGACCAGGCGGCGAATGGTTACCGCAAGTGCTGAACTCCTAGCACACATCTTAATGGTGTCATCCAGTGCCGATAGAATAAACTTCACAAAGGCTTCGCAGTCTGATAGGGCACTGAACACCCCCCAAGGAAGATCCTCAGGGCGGTGATCCAGTATCTTTCTGAGAAGAGTCCTGGCGGCCACCGCAGTGATGGCCGCAGCACAAACCGGGCGCAGGGCCGTCCCAGCACACGAGAAGGCGTGTGATGCCAATGCACCGGTCCTCAGCATCCCGGAGGGTACGATAAAAGGGGGCAGTCATAAAAGGGGGGTTTGTGACCCCTATAACCGGCGCGTCCACCACCAGGGGAGCTGACCGTAAGTTGACCACATCAGGGGGAAAAGGGTACTTCCATTCCCAGACCCCTGGAATCCCTTTCAGCTTACCAGGCGATTCCCATTCCTGGGATATAATATTCTGGAAATGTTCCTGTTCTAGGAACTCCAAGCGCGGCAGCGCTGTATGGAAGGTCTCCTTTTTAGGCTTGGGAATCTCCCCCCGGGTGGGAGATTGACAAGACCTCAAAGATTTTGATCGGGATTTCATCCGTATCACACAGACCCTAGGAGCCAGGCTCGGATTCCTCACGGCCCGCGGGCATCCCATGGGAGGAGCCCGAATCTGAGAATAGCTCAGCTTCCTCAGAAGGGTCAGGGTCCTGCAAATCAGCAGAATCATCGGTATCGTTAGGAACCGGAGAACCTGGGGGCGTCAGGGACCGCTTCTTTCCAGGGCCCATACGCTCCGCCAATCCAGAGAGCACCTGCTCCGCCGTGGGCAACGCTCTCGGCACCTCTTGCAGGTCATCCCCGCTGGAGTGGGACTCATCATGAGCGATGTTTGGGAGCGGGGAGATGGGGGTGAGGAAGGGATCCTCTGTTAGCAATGCCTGTGCTGCACACTGTCCGCAGACCTGTGCCCTGTCAGCCTCAGCCAGGGGCTGTCCACACACTGCACACAGCCGGTCACGTCCCAGAGGGACCCCAGTTCCATAATTCTGAAATGCCTCCATATGGTGATTTTTATGCAGTATAACACAGGGAATTATGCAATAAGCAACCCTGGATGCCCCAAAACCCGCTAGTAATGTGGGAGAATTTGTAAAGAGGACCCGTTATAATATATGTTAGGCCGTGGCCGGTAACGAAGTCTTGGCTTCTGAAAGACATAATGGGACAAGGGGAGTGGAGTCAGTGCCATGCTCTGTTTGAAAAACCTAGAAGCCATACCGCCCCGGAGGGCACTTACATGACCAAGGGAGGAGACGAGCCACACCACGCGCGCGCGGGAAGATAGAGAAAATGGCGCCAGCGAACCTCGAGGGGAGGGCCAGGCCAGGCTGTGACGCAATACTCATCAGGGCGAGTCTCCGCCTCCCCCAAAGAGCGCGAAGCTCCAACCGACAGAAAAGGTAGAACAGAGTGGATGTATAAGTCTCATGCTGACACGCTGAATGAAGCTGCCGAGCAGCAGATAGTTAGTAAAAAAGCCAGCACACGCTGTATAGCGAGACGCGACACTGACCCCCTAACTCAGGGACCGAAGTCTAAGGGCGAAATAGCGCTAGGACTGCCACACATACCCCCCTCCGTTTCTTTTCCCCCGAGTTACGGGAGGAAGCGAGGGGGAAGCTGACGGTGTCCATGGACTAATTTGTGAGGGGCACGGGCGAAATTGCGGGAGGGGCATCCTCTATAGGCTCACCATCGGCCTGACCGCCTACCCTATGGAGGGGGATTGCGGTGGAGCATGGCTCCGTTCAGCACACCAGGTGCTACCTACCTTCACCCGACCCGCGCAGCCTAGGCTGGGAGGCATATTTCTTCTGAAGAGGACGGGTGGAAATAGTCCCACAGGACCTTGGGCCGTGAGGCCCGCTCGCCTGTGGGGTCTGTAGTAATGCAATAGCCATGTGGAAGACCCAAGGCTTAATCAGATGCCTAAATTGTGATGCAACAGGGGTAACCCCCTATAAAAAATACAACTCTGTGAAGTACTCACCTGTAGAGTTGGTATTATATGCAGACAGCACGTCCTGCTCCAGACATAGTCCTTACATGTGGGTATACCTCCGCCTTCAGCGCCGTGCACTGCAGAATCATGAAGAAGACAAGCTCCTCCCGGCCCTACATATACCGAGGGACCTCCCACAAATCCCCAGCATTGACAAGCGGTGAGAGAAGAAGCCAGGAGGAAAACAACCACCCAGAGACTGGCAATAATATCCAAGATAATAATCACCACACAGGGGATCCAGAACAAGGTGAATCAGGGTGGGGTAGAGCAGGACGTGCTGTCTGCATATAATACCAACTCTACAGGTGAGTACTTCACAGAGTTGTATTATTCTAAGCAGACAGCATGTCCTGCTCCAGACATAGTCCTTACATGTGGGACATCCAATAGCAGTGTCCATAAGTAGGGTGGGATCCCCGTGAAAAAAGGCACAGACAACCATAAAAGTGCTGTCACCTTAACCATGCTACCAAGAGCAACGAGAGCAATGCTCTAACCACAGCCTTTGAATTCTTGTAAAGGCAGAACTGAACACAAGCAGCGGACTAGCCAGCTTGCTCAACAGAACCTAGTGCTGAAAGGCCCAAGCCAAGCACAAGTAGTAAGAGAGCAAAAACCAAGAGAGAAGAATAATCTTCCCCTAACGAGTAGGCCAGAGTAACAGCCTAACCATGCTACTGGAGAAAAAGGGCAGCCATGGCAACCTTAGAGCTCTCCCCATCTGGGAAAATGAACCCAGGTCTCAGGCGAGACCAGCAGGAATACTGAAAAACAACGCTAACAAGGCTCAGCAAGAGCCGAGACGTTTACTTTAGGCTTAGAGGAACAAAAGAGACCGAGCAGGACCAAGCCAAAGGGCACCTACACCCGTGTTAGCAATCAGATCCGGTACATAAGGATGGAGGAACCTATAAGCCCCAAGGGGCATAATCCCTACCAGGGACAAAATAATCTCCCAACACCTGATGAGGGATACAGATCCCTTTCGCTCAGAGTAAGCCAGACAATAGCCCAGAGACCGTAGGGTCTGGACTAAAGGAGAATAAAAACACCGTCTGGACCCAATTCGGCGTAAGGCGGAACACCCTCACCTCATGGTGTACAGATATATAACATATAATGACTAGGACTGCTAACAGAGCCATCCTTTATGGCACATTTCTGACTAAAGCAACCGCCCCAGAAGAGCGATATGAGGGAAGGAACCCTTTAGGAACCACGGGGGATTACAGAAGAAATAAGACCCCCCAGTCCACCTGCAAGACTTGGTACCCATGATGACCATCTACAGGGAGAAGAGAGAAGGAAGGAATGGTCCCAGACATCTTCCTTGAATTTACAACCTCAAAAGGAACCCCCGTAACAAGGGGGAGCGTACTGACCTAGTTCCAGGGGTGCTGGATCCCTGTCCAGGATAAGTAACCTAAGGTGTCGCAGGGCCCAAGGGCTCCTGAGAATAAGGGACAGCATCTGGGCCGCCACCAACAGGCCCACCAGCTGCAAGGTAAAGGTAGTGTGACATCAAAGAGGGCAAGGCCCTTTCCATAACAAGTCCACATTTAGCAGGAAGGTTCTAACATGAACCAATCTAAATGCCACCCCGTAGGGGGATACCAAACCGGGGAACACTAAGTAAGTGATGTGCCTGAGTACCAATCCACAGGACTCCCACAGGAGCCACAAGTCAATAGCCAACACGGCCTGATGCAAAAATAGGAAGCAAAGAAGGACAATAAAGTAGAACCTAGCGCGGATGCCACACGGGCACGTCCAAGACACCACTCCCATAGTCATCTGGGAGCAGGAGAGGAACCAAAAACAATACCCCAATGCGCAGAGTTGGACCTTCAACACTGGCTGGAAGTGGCCTAGGTGTCCTGAAGGCACAGGGGACTAAAAAGGGATTATAAATCCTCACATGCATCAAGAGGTCTACTGGACAAGAGCGCCTGCGGCCCAACAGGTAGATACCATGTAGAAACTGCCTGTGAAGGTATAAATGCTAGGCCCCAGAATGCCAACCTGGGTCAGACTGCTTCATCCCGGAGGGGAAGGGTAATGTGGATGCAATCACAGGTCAAGGGCCAACCTGTAAGAGAGCCCAGACCCTACACGCCAAACTCGGCCTGCCTCAACTCCCGAAGGGAAAACAGGGACTAGAAGAACCCTGATAACCTTAGAAAAAGGACCGCCCAGCAGAGTCCATTCTGCATCCGGGGGGACTACCTCCTGTAACAACCTGAAAGAAGCATGGCGCCCTGCGATAGGAGCCCAGTGCTTCGGCAGTCCACCACGCTTCTGCGGTTTCGGCAGATTTGGACTTCGCACAGCCGGAGGACTCAGGGCGTTGCCTGCCCCCCCTGGGGCGGGTCTCCACTCCAAAAAGTTGGAAGCACACTTCTGGTTCGCACTTGGCACTAACGTAGGGAAGGGGAGGGGTGTCCCTGCCCCTGGGAGGCCGAGACGGCCTTCTGCTCGAGGGTGCCTTACTCATTTTTTCCAAAAGGTCCAACCGGGCCCCAATAAGCGTTGTCTCTAAAGGGAAGGCCAGTAAGAGCCTTTTTAGTATCATTGTCAGCCCCCTTCTGTCGCAGCCAAGCAGGCGGCGAATAGCCACCACAAGAACCGAGGTTCTAGTGCACATTTTAACAGTGTCATCCATCGCTGAGAGAATAAACTCACAAAAACATCACAATCAGATAGTGCCTTAAAGACCTCCCAAGGGAGATCATCCGGTTGGTGGTCAAGTATCTTCCTAAGAAGGGTCCTGGCGGTCACTGCAGTGAGGGTCGCGGCACAGACCGGGCGCAGAGCCGTCCCTGCACACGAAAAGGCGTGGGAAGCCAGACTGTCAATGCGCCGGTCCTCAGCATCCCGAAGGGTACGATGAGTAGAGGCTGTCATGAAGGGAGGGTTAGCAACCCCAATAATAGGTGCATCCACCTCAGGAGGGACTGACTAGCAGCCAACCACATCAGGGGGAAAAGGGTACTTCCAATCCCAGACCCCCAGAACTCCGGTAAGTTCACAAGGCGATTCCCATAAGAGCCTGGAATGATCCTGCTCCAGAAATTCCAAGCGCGGCGTCGCCGTGTGGAAACTCTCCCTCTTGGGCTTGGGAGACTCTCCCGGAGGAGAGATGGACAGTACTCCAAAGATCTTTATAAGTAATTTATCAGTGTCACACCGGCCCCAGGAACCAGGGCCAGAATTATCACGGGTCCAAGGTATCTCGTCTGAGGAACCGGAACCTGAGAACAGTCCACCTTCATCAGAAGGATCAAGGACCTGCATAGCAGCAGACTCTTCAGTTTCATTGGGAAACATAGAACCAGGAAGCGTCAGGGACCGCTTCTTTCCGGGGCCCAAGCGCTCCGCCAACCAGGCATCACCTGCTCAGCCGTAGGTAGCCTGCACGGCACCACCTGCTGGTCATCCCCGCTCAAGTGCGGCTCATCAGGAGTGAGATTTAAACAAGGGGAGACAGGTGTATTGAAGCAAGGTGCAGCCACTGGTAAAACTGATTGCAGGGCCAGTGCTTGTTCAGCACACGGTCCGCAGACCCGCGCTCTGTCAGCATCAGCATGGGGTTGTCCACACGCGGTACACAGCCAGTCTTGTCCCCGCGGGACCCCGGACACATAATTCTGAGATGCCTCCGTATGGTGATTATCAAAGCAATATGCCAGCAGGGATTTATGCTATAAGCGACCCTGGATGCCCCGAAAACCGCTAGGAATGTGGGAGAATATAAAAGTGAACCCGTTTAGGATATATATCAGGCCGGGGGATGCCACCGGAATCTTAGCGTCTGAAAGACATAAGGAGAAGAATGGGTGTCAGAGCCATGCGCAGCTGGAAAACATATAAAGGAGTCACCCGCGAGGGCACTTACAGACCAAGGGAGGAGGGAAACCGCCACCACGCGCGCGCTCGCGTGAAGATCAGCAAAATGGCGCCCAGCGAACCTCGAAGGGCGGGCTCGATGCTCGGCCGTGACGCGGAGCGCCCCAATTCAAGTCCCCGCCCACTCCGAAGGGCGCGAAGCTCTGAGGTAACGGCAAAGCAAGGATACAATCACACGCTTAAGGATTTGTAGAAAAAACGTTACGTCTAGTAAGGAAAAGGCGCCACAGCATCTAGACAACACAGCAAACTGTGCATAAGACATACGGCGGTAGCTGAAAACCAAATAAAGAGCAAGAAGCGCGGCTCTGACATTTCAATGTTAATGAAGGGCAGAAATAAGGCCATAAGCGTGATATACTGGTACACAGGGACCACCACACACATACCCCCCCCTTTTCTTTTCCCACTAACTAGTTGGGGAATGAGGGAGGATGGCGACCCTTACACAGGGTCCACCGCTACACGGGGCAATAATGCGGGAGGGGCATCCACTAGAGGCTCACCATCAGCCTAAACCGCCTACCCTATGGTGGGGGATTGCGGTGGAGCATGGCTCCGTTAAGCACACGAGGTGCTGCCTACCTTCACCCGACCAACGCAGCCCAGGCTGGGAGGCATATTCTTCACAGAGAGGACGGGTGGAAATAGTCCCGCAGGGCCTCGGGCTGTAAAACCCCCTCCCCTGCGAGAGCGTGATACTTCATGTCTTCGCAGTTCAGCACTGCAGAGAAATCTGGGGATTTGTGGGAGGTCCCTCGGTATATGTAGGGCCGGGAGGAGCTTGTTTTCTTCATGATTCTGCAGTGCACGGCACTGAAGGCGGAGGTATACCCACATGTAAGGACTATGTCTGGAGCAGGACGTGCTGTCTGCTTAGAATAAAGTTCTTATCGGCATGTAGTTATTGGTAAGAAGAGGCGCTTGAAATAAAATAAACAAAACTGAAACCTGCCCTTTAGCTGTTTGAGCAGTCTTCCCTCCAGTCCTGATTGCAAGAAGCTAAGTATGTTCTGAGAAACTAAGTGCAAAGGGGAAGCACCACTATCCTTGGACTAACTGAAAATTGATTTCTAATACCTGCGACTCTGAATAAATAACTTTTGTTCTGAGCCCTTAACCACTGGGAAAAACCTCTCTCCTCTAACGCGAAGGTCTCATCAGCCACGCTGTTAAAGACAGAACCTCAACAATCAAGATTATGCAGTAGATCTTGCAACAGAAGATCTTGATGCAGATGTAAATTCCACAGACTGCTCATGCTTCAGTTTAGCTAAATGAGAACCCTCTTGAACACTTCCAGCCTGATTTTCCAAAAGGGACAGGAGCATCATTACAAGTGGAGGAATTACATACAGTAAGCTGTACTATTTCCAGGATATTTCTAATGCATCTCTGCCAGTGGTATGCTTATTTAGTTCTACAATTGCCTTGGCATTTCTGTTGTGACAAGATACAAACAGGTCCACCACCTAAGGCAAATGGAGCTGACCATTTACAGATTCAGCTCCCACTTCCCAGGGCTGCCTAATAAGACAGTCCAAGGTTGTGCTCTTGATTTTGACCAAATCGGAATGTGTGCTTTCACTCTAGGGAGAATGTGACTTCTTCATGGCCACACCGCTCCTGGTTCCTCCCTAATGATTGGCACTGGTAAGTTGTAACACCTTTTGACTGAATGCACGCAGAAGCCCCTGAAGCGTCTGCAACCAATAACTGAAGCGCAAAAAATTAGCTCACAGTTATGTTAATGGTCAGACTTGGACAGTCTGATCCTCCCATCAAGTTGGCATTGACGGTGAGGACCAGGGACAGTGGTGACCTGTTCCCCTTTTATCGCTAGTTGATTCTCAGGATTTGAAAGCCTAGTAGGTAGAACATTTCTCAGTCTCTTTGCCCCCTTTGATCCTAACCTATTGAATTGGAAACCTTTTCAGCAATATAATACTCTAACCAACTATCATTTCCTGGATCAATTATACAGTGCTGAATAAATAACCCCCCTTTATATGTTAGGGCACCTAATGTCCTCTTTAATGACAGATCTCCACAAAATGTCATCAACCACAGGATTCTACTCATGGCAACACAAATAGACTTGCTTTTAAGCTTTCCAGACTTCTGTAAGGGCACCTTGATCACTTATCACTCCAAAACTTTCATTCAGGTCACTGCCACTCTTCCCACCAATGCGGAAGCACAATTAGGTTTGACTTCTGCATCTGCAATAACCAGCCACTGCTCCTTTAAAATCTGTAGACACTTGGGTGGCCTCACAGAATATCAAGATCCCCTGTTCTCTTGAGCAAGGTACCTACCTATCCCCCAACCACTTCCCAGACACCATGCCTGGGGCAGCCCACCTCTCCGGGCATGTGTGTACTCACTTGTGTGGTTCCCTTGCGTGTCTTCTCACTGCACAGACTGGATACATGCGGAGCATATATTCTTATGAATGTGCAAGCATACAATGGCGATATATATACACGATTATATTATTATTGTTAGGGAAGAATTCCTATCTGTAGGATCTGTAAGAATGTTATATCATTGCATCTCCAGACCATTGCTTTAGTACTTTTAACAAACAGTACAATGCATCCCAGACATAGGTGGTTTTGGTCATCTTGTTTGGCAATGTGGAAAGCGACCTCTTTTTGGCAGACATTCAGAATCCTCCATTAAAAACTGCACATTGCAAGATTTGACAGCATTTCAGTATCCTCAGTGGGCTAATCAGGATTCCTCAGAGCCCACTACTGTCTGCCACAGGCTGCTTATTCATTGGGGTTGAAACCAAAACTAGCCTTGTCCAGCTTCTCTACCAAGTTAATTTTTTTCCACTGCCAATTGCATAGGTATGCTGGAATTAAACAAAGACATAGATGCAAAATGGTTCACTGTGAACTGGGTCTGGAACATCGCTTTGCCTACAGCTGTAGCAAAACTTCTTATGACCTAAACTAGTAAAAATCCCAGATGTAGTACGACCACCAGGTTAATGCTAATAACTATGTATAAATATATTCGGGGTCAATACAAGGATCTGTCCCACAATCTATTTATACCCCGGAGTGTAACCATAACCCGGGGGCATCCACTAAGGTTAGAGGAAAGGTGCTTTCTCCACCGACATAGGAGGGGATTCTTCTCTGTAAGAGCAGTGAGACTATGGAACTCGCTGCCAGAGGAGGTAGTAATGAGGGATACATTAAAAATGTTCAAAAGTGGCCTTGATGCCTTCCTGGCATGTAATAACATTTCCGGCTATGGCTACTAGACCACTGGAAGGAGTTAAACAGGCTGAACTGGATGGACTAAAGTCTTTATTCAGCCTTACATACTATGTTACTATGTTACTATGTTACTAATGCTGCAAATAATTATTAATTATTAATTTAATTACTTAAACCTGTGCATAATAAAATTACTTAAACCAAAGATACATGCCAAGTCTTCTCCAGTAAGTGTGAACTGGCATATTTGTTATGCACAGACCAAGGATTAGTGCTAAGCCCTGAGGGGAAAATTGTGCTTACAGATCTCCAGCCATACTCTTTCCTGGTTGATAAAGTTCTAGACAGAGTACATGGATTTAACACAATAAAAAAAACAAACATACATCAAAACAATGTGGCTTATGCAAGCACAGGAGAGTTTTAGTTGAATATCCAAACACAAAAAGGCAACTAAACTAATATTAAGCTATACGGTCTCTGGATGTTTTTTTCCACTTCAAAATGGAGCAAAACTTGAGCTAGATTTTAAATTACCATAGGGTAAATTCTTCCGTTAGGGGCATCCCAATTTTGGGTTGCCCCACAGTGTGAAACTGATTTCCCTTGATTCCAAAGCGCATTCTCACAACTTCCCCACTCTGTGCATTTGTCACACTAAGCAGACTTCAATGCCTACAGTAGGAGCACATTGGTTGGATGGAATTGGTAAGATGTGGGGCGATTCAGAGTGTAGCTAAGGTTAGCTGCAGCAAAGAGATCGAGGTTTGAGGTGAGTATACAGGAAAACCAGGGAATGTCATACTGTAAGTGGCAGAGCTTATAGAAAAAACAATTGTAATAGCATCATATTAAGACTGTATCAGGGAAAAAATGTATAATGCCTTTAACATATACACATGTATTAGAAAAACTGCTAATTGGAACACTTGACAAAAACTAGCCAAGTACACTTTTCCTCTACTCTGAAGGCATGCTAACCACGCCGCACCGAACCAAATTAGCATATTTTGTACATGGACAGTCTAGAAACAGAACCACCTAAACTTCTAATGGAACATCTAGACCTCACCCAGGCATCAATCTGCCACTCACAACTGCTCCCCGGGAGCAGTGGTTAGGGCAGCCCAAGAATGCATGCACTCACTACTGGGGTTTGTCTCACTGCACGGATGTGTCTGCAATATATATATATATATATATATATATATTCCCAAAAATCCAATTTATAGTCACGGACTTTAATAGACTAGCTGTTAAGACAAGGGTCCTAGAGGAAAGAGTCTTATTATACAGTGAATCACACCATGATTGAAGCAATATGGGACCTATTTTGCAAGAGGAAAGACGCTCAGCTCTCCAGTGGTCATATTCCTATATTTTCTCCATAAGGGTTTGGACACGCCAACTAAGCATTCTTAAAGGTTAGACTTTCATGAAAAAGAATGGCTCATGTAAGGCCAATGTTCAATGCACCTGTGCCTTCATGGAACACAAATGCTGCACTCTCAGCCTTGTGCCCTCCTAAAAACCAATGACAGAAATGCCTTTGTAGACACTCCATGTGGTATTCTTGGTGGCATTCCCCTCATCATGGAGGGTGTGAGAGTTGGTCTTCAGGGCCACCTAGTAAGATTTCACACATGCATAAGGGCTGTACGTACTGCCACAGTTTCTGCTGAATGTGGTATCTGCTTTTTACATTGATGAAGAAATTTGCACCCCCTGTAAGCAGTCAAGGAGTTCAGCCTCCAGACCATAACATTGTCTATCGGGTCAAGCGGCAACAAAGTCAAACATCGGCTGTAGGGTTCTCTAGGACTTTCCTTGACAAGTTTGCAAGGCAGTCACCTGGACCTCAGTACACACTTTCACAATAAAATTTACAAGACAGATGCGAGAGCAGTGGTAGAGACGTTTCTGATTAATCTTTCTAATTTTGTCATGCCATTGCAGGGTTACACTGCAACTGCTGTGTTCTTAAGGGACCTTCCTGCCCACAGTTGTTGAGTATGCTTTTAAAATCCTAGTCAGACAGAAAATGTGATTCTTGTATAATCACCATAAAAGATCTCTTCATATACATAGATTCCGCCCAGTTTTGCATCCTGCCTTGCCCTCATTTGAGAGCTATTTTCTGTTATCGTTATGGGCCAATACCCTGAAGGATGGCACAGGGTTAGGGTCAAAGGGAAGAGTTTTTTGTACTAAATCCGTTTGCTTTATTTTGGCTCTCCTGGCATTCAGGGCTTAAACTATCAGTGCCTATGTACCCAAGAAAATATCAAGAGAAAGAAGTTTTACAGTGGTATACCAAAATCCTCTTTTTTGAGATTATAGAAAGTTCGAGGGTAGAATTTAAATGACCTTATGCCAATTCATTTTAGGCTGCCTATTGCAAACTGTCACTGTCACTTCAGCACACATTTCACTAACATTTAAAACATGGGGTTTCCCAGGTAAATTTCTGCAATACATTCCTCAAGTAACATTTAAAAAATACCATTTTGTGAGTACTCACCTATAAAACGGGTATTAATAGTGTGCCATACACTCCACTTCGATTTTCATGACATGTGGGTAATCTCCAGTAAAGGGCGAACTTGTGCAGAGATGAATATGCAAAAAAAGAAAGCCCCTCCCGGTCCATATATACCTGGGACCTCCCACCAATTTCCCAGTGTAAAAAAGCAGTAAGGGGACCAGGAAGAACCAATTATAACCTTAACAATCAAAACCAATGATCCACCATATAAAAGCTCCAGAATACCTGAAAAAAAGGGGTGGGGCGAAGTGGAGTGTATGGCACACTCATAATACCCGTTTTACAGGTGAGTACTCACAAAACGGTATTATGCTAAGTGTGCCATACACTCCACTTCGATCTTCATGACATGTGGGACATCCAATAGCAGTGTCCGTCATGGGTGGGAACCAGAAACAGTAAAGAATGTACCAACTCAAACCACTGCAGCTTGCAGAACCTTGCGGCCAAAAACAGCATCCGCTGAAGCCCGCACATCAACCTTGTAAAACTTGGAAAAAGTAGCAGCCTTACAAACTTGTTCAACAGAAGCCTGGTGCTGAAAAGCCCAGGATGCACCAACAGCACGAGTAGAGTGCGCAGTGACCCTAAAAGGGGGAGTCCTCCCCTTAGCAGAATAGGCCCCAACAATGGCCTGACGAATCCATTTGCTAATCGTAGACTTAGCAGGCGCCAAACCTTTCCTGGGCCCGCAGGGCACCACGAAAAAAGCGTCCGTCTTGCGGAAGGAAGAAGTAGTCACCAAATAGTACTTCACACAGCGAACAACATCCAAATTGTGCAAAACCCTCTCCTTCTCATTGTTAGGCTTAGGGCACAAGGAAGGGAGAACAATGTCCTGATTGAGGTGGAAAGCAGACACCACCTTAGGAAGGAAATCTGGCTTAAAACGAAAAACCACCTTATCCTGGTATCTCTCAAAGTAAGGGGCCTGAATCGACAGGGCCGCCAACTCAGAGACACGCAGGACAGAGGTAATAGCCACCAAGAAAGCAACCTTCTGAGTGAGAACCGAAAGAGCAATATCCTGTAGCGGCTCAAAAGGAGGACCCTGGAGAGCCGAAAGAACCAAATTCAAATCCCAAACAGGAACCACAGCCTTCCGAGGGGGCCGCACATGCGCGACCCCTTGGAAAAAGGTCTTAACCAGCGGGTGTACTAAGCTGGAACCCAAGATCCAGATTATGCTGAAGAAACTCCAAAATACTAGGAACCAAAAACACCCTACAAGGCAAGGCCCTAGCCTCACACCAATCAATATAGGACCTCCAAGTCCTATAGTAAATGCCAGAAGAGGACCGCTTCCTAGCTCTGATCAAGGTCTGAACAACGGCCGCAGACAAACCTTCCTCCTTCAGAATGAAGGTTTCAGCAGCCAAGCCGTCAAAGCCAGCGTTTGTAAATTGGGGTAAAGTAGTAGACCCTGAGATAACAGATCCGGCAACATGGGAAGCCGGTACTGATCTACAGCCAGCCTTACAACGTCTGCGTACCAAACCCTTCCTGGCCACCTTGGAGCCACAAGAATTGCTGGTGCCCCTTCTAGAACCAGTTTGCGAACTACCTTGCCCAGCATGGAGACGGCCGGAAACAGGTAAAAGAAAACCCAGATCCTTCCAAGCAAGGGGCAAGGCATCCACTGCCAGAGATAGAGGATCCTGAGAAAGAGACACAAAGGCCGGAAGTTTGTGATTGTGCCTCGAGGCAAAGAGATCCACCTCCGGAGTCCCCCACTTGCGGCAAAGATCCAGAAAAGCCTCGGGGTTGAGAGACCACTCTCCTTGGCGAGAGGATCCCCTGCTCAGGGAATCCGCCTCCGTGTTCTCCACTCCCGGAACGTAGACTGCCGAAATGCAAGGAACATCGCTCTCCGCCCAGTGCAGGATCAGAGAGACTTCCCTGAGGGCACTCCTGCTGCGAGTCCCTCCTTGGTGATTGATGTAAGCTACCGCCGTTCGGTTGTCTGAATGAACCTGAACCAGTAGACCCTGTAAATGTGAGGTCAGCCATGCCAGAACCAGTCGGATGGCTCTGAGCTGCAAGACATTGATGGGGGTGTGAGCCTCCTGAGGACCCCACACCCCGCTGAACTGATGACTTTTCCAATAACCTCCCCAGCCTGACAGGCTGGCATCCGTGGTAACCGTCTCCCAACAAGGGTCCAGAAAGGATCTGCCCTTCAACAGGTTGCTTGACTCCAGCCACCACCAAAGGGACTGCCGAACCCTGGGAGACATCCTGAAAGGTTGATCCAATGACTGCGGACACCTGTCCCAATGAGTCAATAGGTGAAGTTGAAGAGATCTCATGTGAAACTGTGCAAATGGTACCGCCTCGAAGGAGGACACCATCAAGCCCACCAGTTTCATCCCCTGTCGGATAGAGGGAAAAGGACTGGCCCAAAGAAGGCTGATCAGATCCTGAATCCCCCGCACCTTGGTCTGGGGCAAAAACACTCTGGCCTGAATGGTATCCAGATTCATGCCCAGAAATGAAATCAATTGTGACGGAGAGAGAGAGAAGACTTGGGGCGGTTGATCACCCACCCGAACCTCTCCAGAGTCGACACCACCTGGTGGGTGTCCAGCTCCGCCTGATGGAGGGAAGAAGCTGAGATCAACAGGTCGTCCAGATAAGGCACAATGCGAATGCCCTGAGCTCTGAGCAGAGCCATTATTCCCGCCAAGACCTTGGTGAAGACCCTCTGCGCCGAGGTCAGCCCGAAGGGAAGGGCTACAAACTGAAAATGTTGATCCTCCACCGCAAACCGGAGGAATCTCCGATGCGCCGGAAAAATCGGAACATGCAGATACACATCCTTGATGTCTATGGATGTCATAAAATCCCCTTGGCGAAGGGAATTGATGGCCGAGCGCAGAGTCTCCATGCGGAACCTTTTGGCTCTGATAAACCTGTTGAGAACCTTGAGATCTAGAATGGGTCTCACCGAACCCTCCATTTTTGGGAACCGTGAAAAGGTTGGAGTAGTAACCCCTGCCTCTCTCCAACAGAGGCACCGGGCAAAAACTCCCATGTCCAGAAGGTTTTTTTTACTGCAAACAGGAGCCCCTGTGCAGCCTGAGGGTCCGAGGGCACCCGAGACCTTAAGAATCTTGGAGGCAGCCAGTACTCGAACTCCAGTTTGTACCCGGAGGAGACCACTTCCAAGATCCAATTGTCTGTGACCTCCCGGGCGCAGACCTGGAAGAAGAGCCGCAGCCGTCCCCCCACCCGTGCGGGTGAGGGCGCCCCTTCATTGCTGAGCCGGTTTAACGGCGGGCTTGGACTTGGAACCCCAGGCAGCCGCGGGACGTGCCCGACCTCTGCCCCTGTTTCAGGACGAGCGCCTGACACCCGAGAAGGCCAAACCTCTAGCCGCTCTGGCCCCTCGAAAGGAAGGAGTGAACAAGCCAGCCCCCCGAAAGGGACTGCGCTGTTTCTTCCGCTGAGGTAACTTACCTCCCTTAGCAACAGTATCCAATTTATCTCCAAACAGCTGCGCACCCAGCAAGGAAAGAGCTGTAAGCGACTTCTTGGCCCCAAAATCCGCCATCCACTGTCGGAGCCAGACCAATCTGCGCATAGCCACCAAGAGGGCTGAAGTCCTGCTACACATGATAATAAAATCTTCCATAGCAGCCAAGACAAAACCCGTGAACAATTCACATCTCTTAAGGGTAGCGAACTCATCGCTAGCCGGATCAAACTGAGCGTCATTCAGCCAGTCCCTGATAAGAGACCGGGTAGCAAGCGACACTAGGGCAGATGCACAAACAGGCCGCAGGGCCCACGCTGGCAAATGCGTGACACGCCATCTGATCAAGGCGCTTGTCCTCGCCATCCTTAAGGGAAGTTCCGTCAGAGGTGTTCAGCACAGAAGAGTTAGTCAAACCCAAAACTGGCGCATCGACCTCGGGAGGAGAAGACCATCGCTTAACCGCCTCCACTGGGAAAGGATACTTCTTATCCCATCCATGAGGAGCACCAGGAAGCCGACTGGGCCTTTCCCATTCTTTCAGGATCAGCGCATCAAAATGACCCTGGGTAGGGAATTCCAGACAGGGCTTGCGGGCCCCACAAAATTCCCCCTTCCTGAGAGGAGGCGCCTCAGGTGGGTCAATAGCCAACACCTCCAATAGATGTGATAAAACAGTGGCCGTATCAACGGCATCCCCCAGTGGCTGCCCAACATCAGCATCACCAGACTGTACATAGTCAGTCTCCGTTTCCTCATACAATTCCCCCTCCTGTAAAGGGGAATAATCCGACGATGGAATCATCATCAACATCCCACAAGGGCTGGGCCAACGACAAATGTCTCTTTTTAGCCTGGGCCTTCTTGCCCACCGTGCTAACAATAAATTTCTCGATGCTGACCAACCTAGCACAAACATCAGAGTGCGACTCCCCGCTGGCACCAATGACACTTGGGGTACGGATAAGGCGGGAGGGGAAGGCGATGAAGCGTGAGGAGCTGACCCAGAAGGCCGGGTACCGGACTGCCGCGTTATGGCCTTTTGTGCACATGGTATACAAATCAGCACATTCTCCCCCGTAAGGGATACCCCGCACCCCACACATGGCCCGGATTGTCCCAGAGGGAGCCCGAGCCCAGTATCCTGCGGAGCCTCCATAAGGTGATTTTTGTGGTCAGTCGCAAGGACGCAGGGAATTATGCCTAAGCAACCCGGGATGCCCCTTAACAGTCCTGGTGGGAGGATTTAAGGTGATCAATTTAACACTAGGGGCCCCAGGACCAGGAGGAACCCCTTAATATGCACTATTATGAAGCAATCTGCAACACACAATAAGGCATATCAGTTACTATACAGCCTAACAACATCATTCAAAATACATTATATATATATATATATATATATATATATATATATATATATATATTATTATATATATATATATATATATATATATATATATATATATATATATACCAAAATGACAAAAAAAGCATAAGCCTGTACCATAGGGGGCCCCCCCACCAGAGAGGGACCCCCAAATAACTAATGAAGTGGCCACCAGGCCCTTACCGTCCCCCAGAAACGACAGCAGCAGCAGCAATGCAGCAAGATGGCCCCCGTCTCTGAGGTGATCAGGAAGAAGCAGGAAGAGAAGGGGGGCGGGCCAGTGCCGAAGGCGCGCTTTTCCAGGCCCCATCCCCCTCCCAGTAGCGCGGATCTGGCCAGGGAGGCCCTTCAGAAAATGAGGGGGCGGGGCTACTGCACCGAGCGCCCGGCCCCCACCCCCTTATCTAAACAGCCTGAGGGAGAGAAGCTCCCCAGGCTGACAGGAGAAACCACAGCCAGCTAGGCCAAGCAACAGCACCAATTCATCAAGGAATAACTTCCAGGTGATCCACACCAACTCACACAGCTTACAGTGGTAACACCAACACACATACATATACATAAAGTAAAAGGGAGGGGCCGAGGATGACGGCCCGCCAGCCCCCCCCCCCCCCCAGAGGGAAGTAAGGGACCCGGAAGTGGGGGGAACCCGGCCCGCCTACCCCATAATGAGGTCTCACGGTGGAGCAATGCTCCTTCCGCACCCATAGGGTGCTCCTACCCTCACCAGGAACCGCAGCCTAAGCTGGGAGGCTCAGATAGGGACAATTTAGAAAGGGTCCTGGCAGCAATAGGGACAATAAATGGCCGGGGATGGGCCCGGCTTACCTGCAAGTAAAAGAAGTCTTCATCTTCTGTCTTGTCGCCTTCCCTACAGAGAAGGAACTGAGAAATTGGTGGGAGGTCCCAGGTATATATGGACCGGGAGGGGCTTCTTTTTTTGCATATTCATCTCTGCACAAGTTCGCCCTCTACTGGAGATTACCCACGTCATGAAGATCGAAGGGGAGTGTATGGCACACTTAGAATAGGAACCTTTCACAATCACCGTCACAGATGGGTGCTGAAGGCTACCACTCCCTGAAGTCTGTTTATGAGGAAAGACAAAAGCCGTCAGCATCACAGACAGTGGTGTGCTTGCCTCAGAATTATATGACACATTCTTCCAGTTTCTTTTGAAGCAAGACAAGTCTCACAAGCTAAATAAAAGCCTAGTCCTTGTCACACAAGAACAATAGTAAAGTGTATTCCTGAACTGCTTAGAAAATAAGTATCCGTGTAAGAGGAACAAAACCAGAGATTTTCACACTCTGGTTTTCCGCTACCTGCCTAAAATCGGTATGCACCAGATCACCTAAACTCACATTCCCTTTGATTGCATGCGTTTCATGCCACTCTGAGCTGCAAGCAAAATTTAATAGAGTGTGCGCAGTTGGCTTTAGAATACTAAGCGGTGGGTACATACCTTACATTAAGATATCGTGGGATGAGGGTAGGCCCAAGAAAAAGGGCCGCAAGTTTATAGGCGACTCCACAGGTTTTACACATCAGGGCACCGATGCCACACAATTGTCCCCACCAGGGGGTCACAAATGGAAACACAGTCATAATTTATCTACCGGTGTGGTTCTTGTGGACTAAAACACCAGAGCTATTGCTTATTTGCAACATGCTGTTCCTATGATTATGGAGATAAAAATACCATCTTGTGAATACTCACCTGTAAAATGGGTATTATAAGTATGTCACACACCCCGCTTCAAGACATTCATTACATGTGGGTATACTGACCTGTAGATGGCGATCTTGCAGAGATGTCAATAAAAAAAGGTAAGACCCTCCCGGGCCCATAAATACCTGGGACCTCCCAATCATTCCCCAGTATAAAGATAGCAGTAAGGTAAAGGGATCAGGAAAGCCAATTAAAAACTAACAAAGGTTCACCATATAAAGGATCCAGAATACAAAAGGGCAGGGTGAAGCGGGGTGTGTGACATACTTATAATACCCATTTTACAGGTGAGTATTCACAAAATGGTATTATTCTAAGTATGTCACACACCCCGCTTCAAGACATTCATTACATGTGGGACATCCAATAGCAGTGTCCATAAAGGGCGCGGATCCAAAAACAAGGCAACAAGGCAAAAACTTAAACCACTGCAGCTTGCAGAACTTTGCGGCCAAAAACAGCATCCGCTGAGGCCCGCACATCAACCTTGTAAAACTTGGAAAAAGTATGAACGGAAGACCAAGTAGCAGCCTTACAAACTTGCTCAACAGAGGCCTGATGCTGGAAGGCCCAGGACGCCCCAACGGCACGAGTAGAATGAGCAGTAACACGAAAAGGGGGATCCTTCCCCTTGGCAGAATAGGCCCCCAACAATGGCCTGGCGAATCCATTTACTAATGGAAGACTTGGCGGCAGCCAAACCTTTCCTAGGCCCGGAGGGCACCACAAAAAAGGGCGTCAGTCCTACAAAAAGGGGATGCAGCCACCAAAATACCATTTTGTGAGTACTCACCTGAAAAATGGATATTGTTGGTGTGCCACACACCCCGCTTCACTTCTTAAATATTCATCACTTTATGGGTTAATCCACCGCAGGTGACGTAGTGCAGAGAGGAAGTCTTGTAACGAGCCCCCTTCCGGCCTATATATACCTGGTACCTCCCCTCAATCACCAGTATATTCAAAAAGCAGTAAAACAAGGTACCAGTATTCCACCAGTAACCTCCAAAATCAATTTTGATATAAATAAAAAAGGGCTTCACCATATAGATGCTTCGGTAATACCGAAAAGGGCGGGTGTGAAGCGGGGTGTGTGGCACACCAACAATATCCATTTTTCAGGTGAGTACTCACAAAATGGTATTATTCTTGGTGTGCCACACACCCCGCTTCACTTCTTAAATATTCATCACTTCATGGGACATCCAAAAGCAGTGTCCACAAGGGAAGGGCATCTCAAGGCCAGGTGAAGCATAACTTAAATGACTGCAGTCTGCAGAACTTTGCGGCCCAAAACAGCATCCGCTGAGGCCCGCACATCAATTTTGTAAAACTTAGAAAAAGTGTGAACAGAAGACCAGGTGGCGGCCTTACAAACCTGTTCAACAGAAGCTTGGTGCTGAAAAGCCCAAGACGCCCCAACAGTGCGAGTGGAATGAGCAGTAATACGAAAAGGGGGAACTCTTCCCTTAGCAGAATAGGCCGCAGTAACGGCCTGACGTATCCACTTGCTAATGGCAGATTTGGCTGGTGCCAAACCCTTTTTAGGCCCATGGGGCACAACAAAAAAGGAATCCGTCCTACGGAAAGGAGACGTGATAATCAAGTAGTACTTAACACAGCGTACTACATCCAAACAATGCAAAACCCTCTCTTTGTCATTCTTAGGATTAGGACACAAGGAGGGAAGAACAAAATCTTGGTTCAAATGAAAAGCAGAAACAACCTTAGGAAGAAAGTCTGGCTTGAACCGAAAGACCACTTTATCCTGATGCCTCTCGAAGTAGGGCGCCTGGATAGTTAAGGCCGCCAATTCTGAGACACGCCGGACAGAAGTGATCGCTACCAAGAAGACAATCTTCTGAGTCAGGGTAGACAAAGCAATATCTTGCAAAGGCTCAAAAGGAGGAGCCTGAAGAGCCGAAAGAACCAAATTCAAATCCCAAACAGGGAGTAATGGTTTCCTGGGAGGCCGCACATGCGTAACCCCCTGGAAAAAAGTTTTAACTAAAGGTTTAAGCGCCACACGCTTCTGAAAAAAGACAGATAAGGCAGAGACCTGCCCTTTCAATGTACTTAGCTGGAGACCAGAGTCCAGCCCTGATTGTAAAAACTCCAGAATCCTGGGGATCGAAAGGACCCTACAAGGAAAAGATCTTGTCTCACACCAAGTGATATAGGCTTTCCAAGTCCTATAGTAGGTGGCGGAAGAAGACGGGCACTGATCAGAGTCTTAATGACTGAATCAGAAAGACCCTCCTCCTTCAGGATGGAGGTTTCAGCCGCCAGGCCATCAAACCCAGCGCTGGTAAATTGAGGTAACACAATTGACCCTGAGTGAGCAGATCGGGCCGAAGAGGCAGAATGAACTGGTCCACTGCCAGCCAAACGATGTCTGCGAACCTTATTCGTTTTGGCCACTTTGGGGCCATGAGAATGGCGTACACCCTTTCCAGAGCCAACTTCTGAAGAACTCTGCCCAGCAAGGGCCACGGAGGAAACAGGTATAGAAATCCCAGAGCTCCTCAGTTCAGGGACCTGACGTCCACTGTCAGAGCCAGAGGATCCCGGGAGAGAGACACGAAGCTCGGGAGCCTGAGATAGAGATGAGGGGCCCACAGGTCCACCTCCGGAGTCTCCCATTGGAGACACAATAAGAGAACCACCCGAGGATGGAGAGCTTATTCTTCCAGGCGGGGAGAGCACTTGCTCAACCGGTCCGCTACCTGTTCCATCACCTCTGGAATGTAAACCGCCGAGAGACAGGGAACATGGAACACTGCCCATGTCTGGATCAGGGACATTTCTCTGATGGGTAAGTGGGGCCTCCACTGCCCCTGAAGCCGCAGCTCCTTCCAGAATCTGTCCCATCCCGACAGACCGGTGTCCGTGGTGACACCTCTCCAAGGGAGGGTCAGGAAAGACCTGCCCTATACAAGATTGGTCGAGACCAATCACCACAGGAGGAACTGCCGTACACGGGAGGACAATTGGAAGGACTGATCCAACAACAGAGGTTGCTGGACCCAACACGCTAGCAGAAATAGCTGAAATGTTCTTGTGCGAATTTGGGCAAAAGAAAGACACACAGCGTCTTGATGAGAGTTCAGGCCGGGATAAACCGACCCCTGAATGGACCGCGAGGGAGAGTGAGACTCGAATTCCAGGTTGTGACCTGTCGACACTACCTCCTGGATCCATCTGCCTAGAACCACATGGTTCCAATGGTAGAAGTGTCGCAATAGTCCCCCCACCCGCATGGGTGAGGGCAGCCCCTCATTGCTGAGTGGGCTTATCAGCAGGCTTGGGCTTGGTACCCCAGGACTGAGTGGGCCGGCCACGGCCCCTCCCCCGAGTCCAACCTGCGCCACTGGTAGCGGGAAAGGACGTACCTTTTCCCGCTCCGAACCTTTGAAAGGAAGGCCTACCGGAACTTGTCCCCCTGAAGGGACCACGAGGCCTTTTGCGACTGAATCAATTTTCTCCCCAAACAGACGCAACCCCAAAAAGGGGAGGGCTGTGAGTACCTTTTTGGAAGCCGTGTCTGCTGACCGCTGACGCAGCCATACTGACCTGCGAATAGCCACCAGCATAGCTGCCGCCTTGCTACTCAGTCAGCGCATCGTCCTGAGCAGCCAGGACATAAGCCACAAAAGATTCACACTGCTTAAGTGCAGTGAACTGTTTGCAAGCGGGATCAAGATCCTCATATAGCCCCTGAATTAGGGACTTAATTGCCAATAGAAGAAGGGCTGAAGCACATACCGGGCGCAATGCTGACCCGGAATAGATAAAACCATGTCGAGCGTATTGGTCAATCCTGCGATCTTCCCCATCTTTGGGGACAGTGGTCTCAGCAGATTGTACCATAGCCGAGCTGGAGAGTCCTAGTACAGGGATATCGACGTCCGGAGGGACAGACCACAGCCTCACCAATTCTGGTGGAAAAAGATAACGCTTTTCCCAACTGGAAGGAATTCCAGATAACCGTGTGGGATGTTCCCATTCCTTAAGAACCACCCTCTCAAAGTGGTGCTGTCTGGGAAAAACCAAACTCGGCTGAGGCTCTTTAAATAACTGACCCTTTGGCGGGGAGGCCGCCTCAGGCGTATCTAAACTCAAAATTTTAAACATTTGAGCCAGAATAGAGGGTGTGTGTATAACAACCCCCCTCTGACCAATCGCCGATCTCATCAGCCACATGCTGACCTGTCTGCTCATCTGACTCCGACGGGAGTTCATCCTCGTCAGGGGATCCATCGGACCATTCCACAGGTTCACAAAACTGGTCCTGTGGAGCCGAAGGTACCGGAGTCAGGTGCCTTCGTTTTGTAGCGGTTTTAAACGCTGCTTTAACGGGCATCATTTTCCGGGGGCAGGGCTGTGCTGCTGCCTCGGAATGCGAATCCCCACTTTTGACAGTGTCATGCGGGGTCCGGAATAGGGATGGAGAGGTAGGAGATGATGAAGGATGCGATGGCACCGCAGCCGAAGCAACGGACTGGCGCGCAATAGTCTGTTTTGCACAAGGGATGCAAATAAAGATATCATCAGCTGGGAGTGGAACCCCACAACCTACGCACCCCCCAAACGGAACAGCAGAACCGTTTCCGGAATCTACGGAAGCCTCCATATGGTGATTTATGGTATTCGCAACAATGGGACTTTTAAGGCATAAGCCGACCTGGGATGCCCCCTTTATTTTAGTAATGTCCCGGAAGGGAGGATTTATATAAAAATTTTTTTTTTTTTTAAGTTTAGGTCCCCTTTAATAGAAACTATATATATATACTTATATATAGTCTATGTATATAAACATTCAAATCAATCCCAATAATTAGCCAGGCACATAGAGCCGGAGGGCTAGCATAAGCAGGGATCCCAGGATCTGCAAGGCAAGAAAACAACCATCAGATCCTTCACATGTGTATAACATATAAGTATGGCACCAAGTGCCCTTAAATGACGCCCCCTTGATAATAGTGATTTCTCACTGTATTATTAAACAATATCTCCCATTTAACGGCCCCAACGGGAGGGGCCGCTTACCTGTACCGCAATCAGCCGGTAAGCCTGCAGCCAGCAGCCATGAGCCGGCAGAAGACAAAGTGCGGCCGTGCGCCCACGTGCCTTCCTATTTTGAAGGAAGCTGGGACGCTGGGCCCGCCACAGACGCCGCATGACGCCGGCGCCGCGTCAGCGGGCCCGCCCCCCCCCCCTACGCTGATCAGCTGGAACACTTTAAAGCTGATCACAGCACGCGCGTCCAGGCAGCGGAGGGGGGAGGGTAAAAACCGCATGTGCTGACAAAGCTCAATGAATGCCAGGCGAGGAGAGGGGAGAGGGGGGAGGGGGTAGGGGGCCACAAGCAACCAACTGCCAGAGAGGTGGCCAGCCCATACCCAGCGCAAGCTGCCCTAAAGCAGACCCAAAATATACACATGCTACAGTGAATGTATAAACATGACATATATGTTAACATGCAGTGATACAGTGAAACACACATACTAAAGCACACCCTCACCACCCCCCCAACAGGAGAGAAAGGGGCTACGGGGACCCTCGGAACAGGGGCATCCCATTTCCGGATCACCATGCCGGTTCGCCGCATTGGCCCATGCATGAGGTCGAACGGTAGGAGATAAGCTCCTAGGCACTTAAAGTGCCATCTACCATTTGCCCGGTGAGCAGCCAAGGCTGGGAGGCTTCCTATTTCACCATAAAGGTATACAAACTCAAACCGGGCAGAAATAGACCAAAAGGGGGGTGGCGGGGTAAGAATACCCCGGCCTACCTGTAAGCAGGAGACTTCCAACTTCTGACTTGTCAGCAAGCAGAGAGAAAAAATACTGGTGATTGAGGGGAGGTACCAGGTATATATAGGCCGGAGGGGGGCTCGTTACAAGACTTCCTCTCTGCACTACGTCACCTGCGGTGGATTAACCCATGAAGTGATGAATATTTAAGAAGTGAAGCGGGGTGTGTGGCACACCAAGAATATAGTACTTCACACAGCGAACCACATCCAAAGAATGCAAAACCCTCTCCTTGTCATTGCTAGGCTTAGGACACAAGGAGGGTAGAACAATATCCTGATTAAGATGAAAGCAGAGACCACCTTAGGAAGGAAATCTGGCTTGAAGCGGAAAACAACCTTGTCCTGATGCCTCTCAAAGTAAGGGGCCTTAATGGACAAGGCCGCCAACTCCGAAACACGCCGAACAGAAGTGATGGCAACCAGAAAAACAACCTTCTGAGTAAGCACAGAAAGCGCAATATCCTGCAAAGGTTCAAAAGGAGGACCCTGCAAGGCAGAAAGAACCAAGTTCAAATCCCAAACTGGGAGCAAAGGCTTCCTAGGAGGCCGCACATGCGTAACCCACTGGAAAAAAGTCTTAACCAGAGGATGAAGAGCAAAAGACCTTTGAAAGAAAACCGCCAGGGCAGAAACATGCCCTTTCAGCGTACTAAGCTGCAAACCTAGGTCCAGACCATGTTGCAGAAATTCCAAGACCCTAGGGATAGAAAACACCCTGCAAGGCAAGGCCCTGACCTCACACCAATCAATATAAGACCTCCAAATCCTATAGTAGATGGCAGAGGAAGACTTCTTTCTAGCCCTAACCAGCATCAGAAAGACCTTCCTCCCTTAAGATGGAGGATTCAGCAGCCACGCCGTCAAAGCCAGCGTTGGTAAATTGGGGTAGAGCAGTGGACCCTGAGTGAGTAGATCCGGCAGAAGGGGCAGAACTAACTGATCCTCTGCCAACCTTACCATGTCTGTGAACCAAACCTGTCTTGGCCACCTTGGAGACACCAGGATTGCTGACGCGCCCTCTAGGGCCAGGTTGCGCACCATTTTGCCCACCATGGGAAACGGAGGGAACAGGTATAGAAACCCCAGATCCCACCAGTTCAGAGACATGGCATCCGCTGCCAGAGCCAGCGAATCCCGCGAGAGAGACACAAATGCCGGAAGCTTGTGATTGTGACGAGAGGCAAAGAGGTCCACCTCCGGAGTCCCCCACCGGTGGCAAAGTGGCCGAAACACCTTGGGGCAGAGCGACCATTCCCCCCGGCGAGATGACCCCCTGCTCAGGGAGTCCGCCTCCGGGTCTTCCACTCCCGGAATGTACACTGCCGAGATGCATGGGACATTGCCCTCTGCCCAATCCAGGATCAAAGACACTTCCCTGAGGGCACGCCTGCTGCGAGTCCCTCCCTGGTGATTGATGTAGGCGACCGCCGTCCGATTGTCTGACCGAACTTGAACCGGTAGTCCCCGTAACTGATGAGTCAAGTGAGCCAGAACCAATCTGATGGCTCTCAGCTCCAGAACATTGATGGGATCGTGAGCCTCCTGAGGCCCCCACAGTCCCTAATACTGAAGATCCTTCCAAAAATCCCCCCCAACCTGACAGGCTGGCATCCGTGGCGACCGTCTTTCAACGAGGGGTCAGAAAAGACCTGCCCCTCGTCAGATTGCTTGGCTTCAGCCACCACCAAACGGAACGCCGGACCCGAGGGGATATTTTAGAAAGGACAGATCCAATGACAGCGGGGACCCGTCCCAGGCCGCCAAGAGATGGAGCTGGAGCGTCCCCGTGTGAAACTGGGCAAAGGGAACTGCCTCGAACGATGCCACCATCAATCCCACCAGTCACATCCCTAGCCGGATGGACGGGCGGGGGGATGGATAGGAGACGCTGAGTCAATTCCTGAATCAGAAGAACCTTGGCTCGGGGGAGGAACACCCTGGCCTGAGAAGTATCCAGAGACATTCCCAGGAACTCCACCACCCTGGAGGGAGTGAGGCAGGACTTGGGATAGTTGATCACCCAACCGAAACTCTCCAGAGTGGACACCACGGTCCAGGTATCCAGCTGCGCCTGACCGAGGGAAGACACCATGATGAGAAGATCGTCCAGATAGGGCACGATGCGGATATCCCTGGCTCTGAGGATGGCCATCACTCCTGCCAACACCTTGGTAAAAACCCTTGGAGCCGAGGTAAGGCCAAACGGAAGATCCACAAACTGAAAATGTTGATTTCCCACGACAAACCTGAGAAATCTCTGGTGTGCCGGAAATTTTGGAATATGCAGGTAAGCATCCTTGATGTCCATGGACGTCATGAAGTCCCCCTGATGAAGTGAGTGGATGGCTGAGCGCAGAGTTTCCATACGGAACTTCCGGGGACGAACGAACCTGTTGAGCAACTTCAGATCCAGAATGGGACGAACAGATCCGTCCTTCTTGGGCACTGTGAACAAATTGGAATAGAAGCCCAGGCCCCGGTCTGAGTGAGGCACCGGACGGATGACAGCCATGTCCAAGAGACTTGCTACTGCCGCCCGCAGCCCCTGGGCGGCCAGAGGATCTGACAGCACCCGAGAACTGAAGAATCTGGGAGGGGGCCGGAACTCGAACTCCAGCTTGTAACCGGAAGACACCACTTCCTGAATCCACCTGTCCGAGACCTCTTGGACCCAGACCCGGGAGAAGAGTTGCAGCCGTCCCCCCACCCGCAAGGGTGAGGGCGCCCCCTCATTGCTGAGCTGGCTTGGCAGCGGCTCTAGGCTCTGGACGAGGGGAAAGCCGAACCCCTGCCAACTCTAGCCCCACGAAAGGACTGAGAGAAGGAAGCCGCCCCCCGAAAGGGGCGACGCTGCTTTTTTACGCTGAGGTAACTTACCTCCCTTTGCCACTGAATCCAATCTCTCTCCAAAGAGCCGCAAACCCCACAAAGGGAAGGCCCGTAAGCAACTTTTTGGACACAAAATCAGCCACCCACTGGTGTAACCAAACCGACCGGATAGCCACAAGCAAGGCCGAAGCTCTGCTACACATCACCAATGTGTCGTCCAGGGCGGACAGCACAAAGGACAAAAATAACTCACAGCGCTTAAGGTCGGCAAACTCCTCACTAGCCGGGTCAAGCCCGGAAGAGGTCAACAGTCCTCTAACAACCGACCTGGCAGCTACCAATAAAAGTGCAGAAGCACAAACCGGCCGCAAGGCCGACACAACACTGGCAAAACCATGACAGGCCATCTGGTCAATGCGTTTATTCTAAGTATGTCACACACCCCGCTTCAAGAATCCATAACATGTGGGTAATATCATCCTGAAGAGGCGTTCCTGCAGAGATGATAGTAAAAAGAAAGCCCCTCCCTGATCCATAAATACCTGGGACCTCCCACTCATCACCCAGTTTTCCATCTCTGCAAGACGGCGAGCAAGTCAGAAGATGATGTCTCCTCCTTGCATAGGGGGATGTCAGGTAGCTGGGGTAATTCCCGGCCTGTTTTTGTATTATTCCCGCTCGGACTTTCTTTTTCCCTGTTTAGCCCTTAATATACATGCCTCCACAGTCTTGGCTGAGGGCCCGAGCGATGGTATACTGGCACCTCTGGTGCCTAGGAGCAGAGCTCCCCCGTGAGACCCTAAATAAGAGGGTAGGCGGTGATGCCGGGTTGGTGATCCCGGTTTGGGATGCCCCGTCCCTTGGTGCTTGCCCCTGGGGGGTCCCTCTAGCCTTCCTTTGGTAGCTCAGTGGGGGTTGGGGGGGTCTCCTTTCAGGGCCTGTATTTTGTCCTTTGCTCTTTATTGCATGTTTGTGTGTTCACTGTATTGTGTGTTTGGTGTTTTTTTTTTTTTTCTTTCAGCGCCGCGGCCGCCATTGCGGCCGGGGCACCGGTGTTTTCTTTTTGTGAGGGGAGCTTTCCCCTCACGCACTTTTGGGGGGGGGGCGGGGCCGGGCCGTGGCGCACTGCCGCGGCCGGCCCCCCGCTGGCTGTCTCCCCGCCGGGCAGGGCGGGTGCTCCGCTGTTTGCTGCGGTCGCACCCGCCTGCAGTGTGATTTAGACCGGCGCCGCGGCATGCGGCGGCGCCGGTCTCTGTATCGTTATGCGAGGGAGCTTTCCCCTCGCATCTCCGGAGGGGGGGCGGGGCCGGGCTTTCGGCGCGTCGCCGCGGCTCCGCCCCCCTTTGCTTCCGTGAGGCTGCTAGCTGGAGGCGCCGATGCGGAGCTTTAGACTCCGTTCTGATGGAAAAAGGGGGCGGTGATTGCCATTTGCGCGGTTCGCGCTGACCACGCCCCTTTGTCTCCTGCGTCTCTCCTCGTGTGCTGCGGGCTCCATTGCTCTGGATCTGTGAGTGGCCCTTGGGCCTTATTTATTATTCCTTCTTCCTTGTGTGTCCTATTTTGGCATTTATGGGGTTTTTTCTTTTCTGTCTTTTAGGCGGAGGCTTTTACAGGAGGATCTTCAATTGTATTTAGGGGGCTTTCTCCCGGTCCTAGATCCCTGGGCTCACTTAGTTATAAATCCTCCCACTCGGGACATTAAAGGGGCATCCCGGATTGCTTATTGGCGTAATTCCCTGGGTCATTGCGACTATTAAAAGTTCACCTTATGGAGGCATCCCCGGATACTGGGGCAGGGACCCCTTCGGGGCATTCCAAAAGATGCATGTTGTGTGGTGCATCCATTTCTGGGGACGATGTACTGCTTTGTATACCTTGTGCACAGCAAACTATTGCGCGGCAGTCCGGACCCCAGGCGTCTGGGTCAGCACCGCCGGCCGAGTCATCTCAACCTCCCACCCTGACACGCGCTCCGTGTGACGTTGTCATGGGTAGGGATCTGCAATCTGAGATGTGCGCCAGATTGGCCAACCTTGAGAGAATTGTTTCCAGTTCGGTCGCCCGTAAGGCTCCGGCTAAGAGGAAGCATTTGTCTCCGGCTGCGCCGGTTGATGTTCTGAATAAGTTTAATAATCTGGATTGGTCTGATTATTCTGGGCTAGAGGAAGGTGAAGTTTCTGAGGGTTCAGAGGTCTCGGACGATGAGCAGTCTGCTGGCGCTGATGCGGAGTTTAGTGAGTTTGGGAGATCCTCGGATTCTTCTCACGCCCTGGCGCTGATGTTGGAGGTTCTGAATATCTCCCCCCCGAGGTGGCGTCACAACAGGAGGGTGAGTTGTTTGAAGAGTCCAGGCCGCGCTTGGAGTTTCCTACGCAACGGCACTTTGACAAAATCATTGACAAGGAATGGGACAGGCCGGCTAGGCTCCCTGGTATCCCTCAAGGGTGGGATAGGAAATATCCTTTCCCTTCGGAGGCGGTTAAGCGCTGGGCTTCCCCACCCGAGGTCGATGTTCCGGTTTTGGGATTGTCTAATTCCTCGGTTTTAAATAGACCGGATTGTTCCACCCTTAAGGATGGGGAGGATAAACGTATTGATCAAATGGCTTGTCATGGCTTTTCTAGCATTGGGTCAGCCATACGGCCTGTGTGCGCCTCAGAGCTTATGGTGTTGGCTGCCAGGTCTGTGG
This sequence comes from Gastrophryne carolinensis, assembly GCA_027917425.1. Taxonomy (NCBI): domain Eukaryota; kingdom Metazoa; phylum Chordata; class Amphibia; order Anura; family Microhylidae; genus Gastrophryne; species Gastrophryne carolinensis. The sequence goes on along the minus strand of CM051238.1, from coordinate 236,466,812 downwards.
TCAGGGACTTGTTGACCTCTTCCGGGCTTCGCCCTGGTAGTGCCGAGTGCCTTAGTCTCAAACGGTGTGAGTTGTTTTTATCCTTTGTATTAACAGCCTTGGATGACGCCTTGATGATGTGTGGTAGGACGTCGGCTTTGTTGGTGACTATTCGGCGGTCGGTGTGGCTGCGCCAGTGGGCGGCCGATTTTATGTCTAAAAAGTCTCTGACGGCTTTACCCTTTGTTGGCTTGAGGCTCTTTGGTGAAACTTTGGACTCCGTCACCAAGGGTGGTAGGTTGCCTCAACGTAAGAAGCAGCGCCGTCCCTTTCGGGGGGCGCCTGCCTTTACAACTTCCTTTCGTGGAGCCAGATCTGGCAGAGGCTCTGCATTTCCCTCTTCCAGAGGAGATTCCGGAAACAGGGGCAGAGGGCGTGCCCGTTCTGGATACAGTTGGGGCTCTAAGCCCAAACCGGCTGTTAAGCCAGTTCAGCAATGAGGGGGCGCCCTCACCCTTGTGGGTGGGGGGACGGCTGAGACACTTCTCCCAGATCTGGGATCAAGAAGTCTCGGACAGATGGATCCGGGAAGTGGTGTCTTCCGGTTACAAGCTAGAGTTCGAGCTCCGCCCCCCCTCCAGGTTCTTCAGGTCTCGGATGCCTTCGGAGCCTCTGGTGGCGCAGGGGCTCCTGGTGGCAGTACAGAATCTTCTGGACATGGCTGTCATTTGCCCAGTGCCCCCCTCGGAACAGGGCAGGGGCTTCTATTCCAATTTGTTCACGGTTCCCAAGAAGGACGGGTCGGTCCGTCCTATCTTGGATCTGAAGTTTCTCAACAGGTTTATTCGGCCGCGCAAATTCCGCATGGAAACGCTGCGCTCGGCCATTCACTCTCTTCGTCAGGGAGACTTTGACGTCCATAGACATCAAGGATGCTTATCTACACGTTCCGGTTTTTCCAGCACATCAGCGGTTTCTCAGGTTTGTGGTGGAGGATCGGCACTTTCAGTTTGTGGCACTTCCTTTCGGTCTCACCTCGGCCCCTCGGGTTTTCACCAAGGTGCTAGCAGGGGTGATGGCACTACTCAGAGTTCAGGGTATCCGCATTGTGCCCTATCTGGACGATCTACTGATCATGGCCTCTTCTTTCAACCAAGCGGAGTTGGACACCGGAGTGGTGGTGTCCACTCTGGAGAGGTTCGGTTGGGTGATCAATCACCCCAAGTCTTCTCTTTGTCCGTCCAGAGTTGTGACTTTTCTGGGGATGTCTCTGGACACCTCGCAGGCCAGGGTGTTTCTGCCCCAGGCCAAGATTCTTTTGATTCAGGAGTTAGTTCAGCTTCTCTTGTTGGCTCCTCATCCGTCCATCCGGCTAGGGATGAGGCTGGTGGGGCTAATGGTGGCCTCATTCGAGGCAGTTCCCTTTGCGCAGTTCCATACGAGGGCCTTTCAGCTGCATCTGTTGACGGTTTGGGACAGGTCGCAGTCGTCATTGGACCGGTCCTTCCGGTTGACTCCCCGAGTTCGTCGTTCCCTACAATGGTGGCTGGGGTCTGTCAATCTGTCGATAGGCAGATCCTTCCTGGCTCCATGTTGGGAAACGGTGACCACGGATGCCAGTCTGTCAGGTTGGGGGGGTGTTTGGAAGGACCTCCATTTTCAGGGTCTGTGGAGTCCTCAGGAGGCTCACGAGCCCATCAATATTCTGGAGTTGAGAGCCATCAGGTTGGTTCTGTTTCGCTTGACTCTTCAGTTGAGAGGTCTGCCAGTTCAGGTCCGATCGGACAACAGGACGGCGGTTGCTTACATCAATCACCAAGGGGGGACTCGCAGCAGGGGTGCCCTCAGGGAAGTGTCTTTGATTCTGGACTGGGCGGAGACCCACGTTCCGTGTATCTCAGCAGTCTACATTCCGGGAGTGGAGAACACGGAGGCGGACTTGCTGAGCAGGGCCTCCTCTCGTCAGGGGGAGTGGTCTCTCAGTCCCAGGGTGTTTCGTTTGATATGTCGCAGGTGGGGGGTCCCAGCGGTGGACCTCTTTGCCTCTCGTCACAATCACAAGCTTCCAGTCTTTGTGTCTCTCTCGCAGGATCCTCTGGCTCTGGCGGTGGATGCCATGTCTCTGTCCTGGAGGGATCTGGGATTCCTTTATCTGTTCCCTCCGTTTCCAATGCTAGCCAGAGTGGTGCGCAAACTGGCCTTGGAAGGCGCGTCGGCGATTCTCGTGGCCCCGAGGTGGCCACGGCGCGTTTGGTTCGCAGATCTTGTAAGGCTGGCAGAGGATCAGTTCGCTCTGCCTCTACTGCCGGACCTGCTCACCCAGGGTCGGCTACGCTATCCCAATTTACCATCGCTGGCTTTGACGGCGTGGCTGCTGAAACCGCCATCTTAAAAGACGAAGGTCTTTCTGACGCGGTGATTCAAACTCTTATCAGTGCCAGGAAGCGGTCTTCCTCTTCTGTTTACTATAGGACCTGGAGGTCCTATATTGATTGGTGTGAAGGTAGGTCTTTCTCTTGTCGTGAGTTCTCCATTCCTAGGATTCTGGAGTTTCTTCAACATGGTTTGGATCTGGGGCTCCAAATTAGTACCTTGAAAGGGCAGGTTTCTGCCCTGGCGGTGTTTTTCCAAAGGTCCTTTGCACTTCATCCTTTAGTCAGGACCTTTTTCCAAGGAGTCACGCATGTACGTCCGCCTAGGAAGCCCTTGGTTCCAGTTTGGGATTTGAATCTTGTTCTCTCTGCTCTTCAGGGTCCTCCGTTTGAGCCCTTGAATGAGGTTGCCTTGTCTTCGCTTACTCAAAAGGTGGCCTTTTTGGTGGCTATCACTTCGGCTAGGCGTGTTTCTGAGTTGGCAGCTTTATCCATTAAAGCTCCATACTTTGAGAAGCATCAGGACAAGGTTGTCTTTCGTTTCAAGCCGGATTTTCTTCCTAAGGTGGTCTCGGCTTTTCATCTGAATCAGGACATAGTTCTGCCTTCTCTATGCCCTAATCCTAGCAACGACAAGGAAAGGGCGTTGCATTCCCTGGATGTAGTTCGTGTTGTGGAACATTATCTTGAGGTTACGTCTTCCTTTCGTAAGACGGACGCCTTTTTTGTGGTGCCCTCCGGGCCTAGGAAAGGTTTGGCTCCTGCCAAATCTTCCATTAGTACATGGATTCGTCAGGCCATCATTGGGGCCTATTCTGTCAAGGGGAGGAGTCCCCCTTTTCGTGTTACTGCTCATTCTACTCGTGCGGTTGGAGCTTCTTGGGCTTTTCAGCACCAGGCTTCTGTTGAGCAAGTTTGTAAGGCCGCTACCTGGTCGTCTGTTCACACTTTTTCCAAGTTTTACAAGGTTGATGTTTGGGCGTCCGCGGATGCTGTCTTTGGACGCAAAGTTTTGCAAGCTGCAGTGGTTTGAAGTTGTGCATTGTTGCCTAGTTTTGGATCCCCGCCCTTGTTTCTGGACACTGCTGTTGGATGTCCCACATGTTATGGATTCTTGAAGCGGGGTGTGTGACATACTTAGAATAATACCATTTTGTGAATACTCACCTTGTAAAATGGGTATTATAAGTATGTCACACACCCCGCTTCACCCGCCCTTTTCTGTTTTCAGGATCCTCTATTTTGTGAACTTTGCGTGGTTGCGTTTTATATTTGCCTCTTCCTGGTCCCTTATCTTACTGCTTCTGTATACTGGGTGATGAGTGGGAGGTCCCAGGTATTTATGGATCAGGGAGGGGCTTTCTTTTTACTATCATCTCTGCAGGAACGCCTCTTCAGGACGATATTACCCACATGTTATGGATTCTTGAAGCGGGGTGTGTGACATACTTATAATACCCATTTTACAAGGTGAGTATTCACAAAATGGTATTATCCTCACCATCCTTGAGAGTAGTGCACTCCGGAGAATGCAGGATTGAGGAACTGGACAACCCCAAAACAGGAGCATCCACTTCGGGGGGGGGGGGGCGACCAGTGCTTCACCGCGTCCGTCGGAAAGGGATATTTTTTGTCCCAACCCGGAGGGACACCCGGAAGCCTAGTCGGCCTCTCCCATTCCTTGAGAATTATACCATCAAAATGCTTTTGATAAGGAAATTCCAAGCACGGCTTGGTCACCTGAAAGAACTCCCCCTTCAGCGGAGGACCCGCCTAGGGGGGAGAGATAGCCAGGACCTTAAACATATGAGCCAGGACCCTAGGGGTATCCAAGGAATCCCCCTGGCCCTGCTCGGTATCAGCGCCCACAAACTGCTGATCATTGGAGCCCTCAGACTCCTCATACAGCTCCCCTTCCTCACGCGGGGTACAATCAGACCAATCCAGGGAGTCAAACTCCTCCATATCAAGGGCCTGCGTGGCTGTATACACATGTTTTCGCTTTGCCGTGGCCTTTTTAGCAACGGCACTGGAAAACAATTTTTCAAGATTGGCCAATCTGGCACACACCTCAGATTGCGACTCCCCTCCAATGACCACATCACATGGGGTACGTGTCAAGCGAGGGGGAGACGGAGAGGAGACTGGCGGAGCAGAACCAGACGCCTGAGATCCAGTCTGCCGCGTAATAGACCGTTGCGCACAGGGTACACAAAGAAATACATCATCCCCCAAAAGGGATAGTTGCCAAATGTTTTTATATATTGGTGTCAAAGCACCAAAAAACTCCGCAGGATGCTTTAAATTTGAATTCAATCCAAAGACCTCTACAGACTTTGAAAACTTATCCACCTCATATGTGAGTATCAGATGAATCTATTCGTGCAGGCTCCCGTCACCACATTATAAATGACGTACCAGATAAATGAATGTAACTTGCAGTATGATTTAGATCCTCTTTAAGGTATCAAGACCTCTCCTCTACTTTCACATCAATATAGAATATAGCTGTATGACCATAATCAATTTAAATCCTCCTTGATGTTTCAAAACTCCTTATAAATCCTCCGTTCAAATCACCGAATCACATAGGAACAAAAATAGAAGCACATAGCATGATATCCTTAAAATTAAGAGCACCTGCCCTCATTTATTAGGCTTACCAGCAGTTTAAAATATACACGCCTTTATGACTCCAAGTCACAACTCCAAAAAGACAATAATAGAAGGTGCACTGTAAAAACCTCTTATGTTCTCATAGTTGCTACCTTCAATGTGAATGATATCTGAGACTTGATGCAGCCGCGTTTTCCACACCGTCTCCTCGGCCGCAGGACACGGGAACGCTCGTTACTTTTGCTGCTCTTCCTCTCAGAGAATACGTAATGACGCCTCTCAGTGCTGGCCCCGCCCCAAAAGGGATACCCCACACCCCAAACACAGCCTGGATTGCCCCGAGGGGGGCACAAGCCCAGTATCCGGGGAAGCCTCCATATGGTGATTTTTTAATATATATGTGTGTGTGTACAATGCCCAGAGGGAATTACGCAGTAATGCAACGCGGGATGCCCCTTTAAGTTCCGAGTGGGAGGAATTTTAAGCCATTTAAATTTTAACCAGGGACCCTAGGACCGGGAGAATCCCCCTTTAATAGGATCAATGGTCCACCTGAAACACACAAACAAACACACAATCAGATGCTAGCAAATGACCAAAGAGTTAATAGCAGAGCATTGCCCAGCAGCCCCAGGGAGGGGCATAATCAATAAGTAAAACTGATGGGCCACAGGCCACTCACCCGACCGGCACCCCTCTGGAGTCCCGCACGCCAGGCAATAGGGGATGGCAGGCGCATAGTGTGCAGAGGAAGAGGGATCGTGGTTCGCGCGTCGGGCCCCGCCCCTCCACCGTCGCTCCTGGCCAGAAGCCGGGACTTGAAAACAGCACCCGCAACACGGGGGCGGGCCGTAGGCGCGCGCAAGCGCCCGGCCCCGCCCCCCGCCATTAGGGGAAGAAGCTCCTCTTGGGCGCCTATAGCAGCCATTGTTTTTTAAAAACGCCGGAGGCCGGCACCGCGCGACCAGCGGCGCCAGCCTGAGTAGTAAACATGCACAACACACACAATATAATAAAAAGCTGAATCCATAAGGACCCGCCCCTCTAAGGGTATCTGGGAGAGGTGGAATCCATGCTAGGGTAGGGGCCAAGGGACTGGGCATCCCAAACCGGGGTCACCAACCCGATTAGCCGCCTACCCCTTGTTATGGGGTCTCACGGCTCCTGAGCACCTAGGGTGCCATCTACCGTTGCCCGGACCAGCAGCCTAGGCTGGGAGGCAAGTGATGTATAAAGGGATCCGGGCAGGAATAGAAGAATAGAGGGCCAGGGGTCATCCCGGATACCTGCAAGGAGGAGACATTACCTTCTGACTTGCTCGCCTCTGCAGAGATGAAAGACTGGGGAATGAGTGGGAGGTCCCAGGTATTTATGGGCTGGGAGGGTCTTACCTTTTTTTATTGACATCTCTGCAAGATCGCCATCTACAGGTCAGTACACATGTAATGAATGTCTTGAAGCGGGGTGTGTGACATACTTCGAATAGCTCCACAGCTACCAAAGCAACACTTTAAAGGGACAGGGCAAGAAAAATAAAAAGGGGACTCACCGATTAATTTTCTTTATCTTCTTGCATTTTGGGGCACCACCAGTAGCAACGCGTGGGTTGATCTCAGCTGTAGACGGGTACTGCAGGATAGAAAAATAAAACTCCCGACCTATATAGGGCAGGCTGTGACAGGATATACTCAGCGAATTAAAAAGCCCTGAAGTGGAGAAAATACCATTTTGTGATTACTCACCTGTAAAATGGGTATTATAAGTATGTCACACACCCCGCTTCCAATATTCATGACATGTGGGTTATGTCCAGTAGAGGGCGAACTTCTGCAGAGATGACAGTAAAAAAGAAGCCCCTCCCGGTCCATAAATACCTGGGACCTCCCACACATTCCCCAGTATAGGACAGCAGTAAGGGGTCCAGGAAGAGCCAAATATAAACAATCATAACACTAAAAGGTTCACCACATAAAGGATCCAAAATACCAATAAGGGCGGGATGAAGCGGGGTGTGTGACACTTATAATACCCATTTTACAGGTGAGTAATCACAAAATGGTATTCCAAGTATGTCACACACCCCGCTTCCAATATTCATGACATGTGGGACATCCAATAGCAGTGTCCATCATGGGTGGGGATCCCAATACTGCAAAATATGCACAAATTTTAAACCACTGCAGCTTGCAGAACCTTGCGGCCAAAAACAGCATCCGCTGAGGCCGGCACATCAACCTTATAAAACTTGGAAAAAGTATGAACAGAAGACCAAGTAGCAGCCTTACAAACTTGTTCAACAGAAGCCTAGTGCTGAAAGGCCCAAGAAGCCCCAACAGCACGAGTAGAATGAGCAGTGATCTGAAAAGAAGGAACCTTCCCCTTGGAAGTATAGGCCCCAACAATGGCCTGGCGTATCCATTTACTAATGGTAGACTTGACGGGTGCCAAACCTTTCCTGGGCACCACGAACAAGGCGTCCGTCTTACGAAAAGGAGAAGTAGCCTCCAAATAGTACTTCACACAACAAACCACATCCAAAGAATGCAAAACCCTCTCCTTGTCATTGCTAGGCTTAGGACACAAGGAAGGGAGAACTACATCCTGATTGAGGTGGAAGGCAGAAACCACCTTAGGAAGGAAATCTGGCTTAAAGCGAAAAACCACCTTGTCCTGGTGTCTCTCAAAGTAAGGGGCCTGAATGGACAGAGCCGCCAACTCAGAGACACGCCAAACAGAGGTAATAGCCACCAAAAAGGCAACCCTTTGAGTGAGCATAGAAAGTGCAACATCCTGCACCGGCTCAAAAGGAGGCCCCTGGAGGGCCGACAGAACCAAATTCAAATCCCAAACGGGCACCAAAGGCTTTCTAGGGGGCCGCACATGAGTGACCCCCTGAAAAAAGGTCTTAACCAGAGGATGCAGAGCAAAAGACCTTTGAAAGAAGACCGCCAGGGCAGAGACCTGCCCTTTCAAGGTACTAAGCTGGAACCCCAGGTCCAGACCGTGTTGAAGAATCTCCAAGATACTAGGAATCGAAAACACCCTGCAAGGCAAAGCCCTAGCCTCACACCAGTCAATATAGGACCTCCAAGTCCTGTAATATATGTTAGAGGAAGATCTCTTCCTAGCTCTAACAAGAGACTGAATCACAGCCTGAGACAAACCTCCCTCCCTTAAGATGGAGGTTTCAGCAGCCACGCCGTCAAAGCCAGCGTTTGTAAATTGGGGTAACGTAGTGGACCTTGAGAGATCAGATCCGGAAACAGGGGCAGCCTGTACTGATCTACCGCCATCCTTACGACATCTGCGAACCAAACCTGTCTTGGCCACCTTGGGTCCACCAGAATTGCTGGCGCACCCTCTAGAGCCAGCTTGCGCACCACCGTGCCTACCATGGAGACGGGGGGGAACAGGTACAGGAACCCCAGATCCCTCCAGGCAAGAGACATGGCGTCCACTGCCAGGGCCAGAGGATCCTGAGACAGAGACACAAACTTTGGGAGCTTGTGACGTGAGGCAAAGAGATCCACCTCCGGAAACCCCCACTTGTGACAGAGGGACTGGAATACCCTGTGGTTGAGAGACCATTCCCCTCGGCGAGAGGATCCCCTGCTCAGGGAGTCCACCTCTGTGTTTACCACTCTCGGAATGTACACTGCTGAGATGCATGGAACATTGCTCTCCGCCCATGCAAGAATCAGAGAAACTTCCATGAGGGCACTCCTGCTGCGAGTCCCTCCTTGGTGCTTGATGTAAGCTACCGCCGTTCGATTGTCTGATCGAACCTGAACCGGTAAGCCCCGTAGGTGATGCGTCAAGCATGACAGAACCAACCGAATAGCTCTCAGCTCCAAGACATTGATGGCGGTGTGAGCCTCCTGAGAACCCCACAGCCCCTTGAACTGATGTGTCTTCCAAAAACCTCCCCAGCCCGACAGGCTGGCATCCGTGGTAACAGTCTCCCAACAAGGGGTCAGAAAAGATCTGCCCTCTCATCAGATTGCTTGGTTACAGCCACCACTGAAGAGACTGCCGAACCCGGGGAGACATCAGGAATGACTGATCCAATGACTGTGGACATCTGTCCCAGGCCAACAATAGATGGAGCTGGAGCGACCTCATGTGGAACTGAGCAAAGGGAACTGCCTCGAAGGAAGACACCATCAATCCCACCATCTCATCCCTAGCCGGATAGAAGGACGAGGTTTGGACAGTAGAAGACGTATTAGATCCTTAACCATCTGCACCTTGGACACCCGAATGGTATCCAGATTCATGCCCAGAAACGACATCTCTCTTGAAGGGGAGAGAGAAGACTTGGGATGGTTGATCACCCAGCCGAACCTCTCCAGCGTCACCAACACCAACCTGGTGTCCAGCGCGGCCTGACAGGATGCCGTAATGAGGATGTCGTCCAAATACGGCACAATGCGAATGCCCTGGGCTCTGAGAAGGGCCATTATGCCCGCCAGCACCTTGGTGAACACCCGTGGTGCCGAAGTCAACCCGAAAGGGAGGGCCACAAACTGAAAATGCTGATCTCCCACCACAAACCTGAGAAATCTTTGGTGTGCTGGGAAGATCGGCACATGGAGATAAGCATCCTTGATGTCTATGGACGTCATGAAGTCCCCCTGACGAAGAGAATTGATGGCCGAGCGCAGAGTCTCTATGCGGAACTTCTTGGTTCTGATGAACCTGTTGAGAAGCTTCAGATCCAGAATGGGTCTTATGGAGCCATCCTTTTTGGGCACCGTGAAAAGGTTGGAATAGTAGCCCCGGCCTCTCTCTGAGAAAGGCACCGGGCAGATGACTTCCATGTCCAGAAGATTTTGCACCGCCAACAGGAGCCCCTGCGCAGCCCAGGGGTCCAAGGGAACCCGAGATCTGATGAATCTGGGAGGAGGCCGGAACCCAAACTTGGTTTGTACCCGGAAGAGACCACTTCCAAGATCTATTTGTCTGTGACCTCCCGGGCCCAGACCTGGATGAAGTGCCGTAGCCGTCCCCTCAATGCTGAGCTGGCTTGGCAGCGGGCTTGGAACCCCAGGCAGGTCCTGGACAGGCACGTCCTCTGCCCCAGGAGTCACCTCTGGAGGCAGAGTAGGAAGCTCCTCTGCCTGCTCTGGCACCGCGAAAGGAAGAGTTAAAGGAGCCTGCCCCCCGAAAGGAGCGACGCTGCCTCTTACGTTGTGGTAGCTTTCCTCCTTTCGCTACCGAATCCAATTTATCTCCAAAAAGCCTCATACCCAAGAAGGGTAGCCCTGTAAGTGACTTCTTAACCGCAATGTCAGCCGCCCACAGGCGCAACCAGACTAATCGGCGTATAGCCACAAGCAATGCTGAGGTTCTGCTACACATGCATATAGTGTCATCCAAGGCTGATAAGACAAAGGTCATGAACAATTCACACCGCGAAAGTGCTGCAAATTCATCACTGGCCGGGTCAAGCTGGGAACCACTCAACAGGCCCCTAATCACAGACCTGGTAGCCACGGTATCTACGGAAGTAGAACAGGGGAAAACGGTCAGGGTATCCCAAACCAGGGTGACCAACCTTGTAGCCGCCTACCCCTTGTAATGGGGTCTCACGGAGGAGCGTGGCTCCTATCAATACACCTGCTAAGGTGAACCCTACCCTCACCCAGACCTACAGCCAAGGCTTGGAGGCATTAGGGGACTAAACATAACTAGGTCCGGGCAGAAATAGGGACAAAGACGGCCGGGTGTGAACCCGGCTTACCTGAAGGACGAGACAGCCATCTTCTGACTTGCTCGCCGACTGCAGAGAAGAATACTGGGGAATGTGTGGGAGGTCCCAGGTATTTATGGACCGGGAGGGGATTCTTTTTTACTGTCATCTCTGCAGAAGTTCGCCCTCTACTGGACATAGCCCACATGTCATGAATATTGGAAGCGGGGTGTGTGTCTCTTTCATTCCGGGGCACCACCAGTAGCAATGCATGGGACATCCCAAAGCAGTGTCCACAATAAGGGTGGGACTGTGCAAGAACAGCCAACAACCTAACCATGAACAACAGCACTGACACCTCAAGCTTAGAGCCCCGGAGAGGGGTTCACCACCATCTGCAACACCTTACGCCCCAGAGTGACAGATGCCCTGACATCAGGCTGTAGCATGACCAGGGAATGGCCAGCGCGTTGCCTGCCACAGCCAGGGGGGTCTCGCACCCTGGGCACGAACCTATGAACTTTCCAATTGTGCCGAGATGCAAAGAGATCCCCCTCGGCGCTCCCCACCAGTCGCAAAGTGCTTGAAATCTGTCCTGGTGAAGAGACTATTCCTCCGGGTCCACCATCTCCCTGATCAAATAATCGGCCTGCAGATTCTCCACCCCTGGAATGTGAAGTGATGAGATGCATGGAATGTGACGTTCCGCCCGTGTGAAACTGGGCACATGGAACTGCCTTGATGGTGATGGTAGACCCCATCAGGCCAAGGAGACGCAAGCCCTGTCTGATCGTGGAATGTTCGTCTGTCAGCAACAACCTCACCACCTCCTGAAGAGCCGTGCACCTCTGCAAAGAAAGAAGGATCCTTGCCATCGAGTATCCAATGTCATACCTAGATAGGAAGCCACCCTGGCAGGAACCACCTGGGTCTTGGGGTAAATGATCACCCACCCGAAACATAGGACCGTCTGAACATCCCGCAGTGGGGCTCGGATGAGCAAGTCATCCAGGTACAGGGTGATGTGTACACCTTGCCTCCACAGGAGTGCCATCACCACTGCCAAGAATTTTGTGAACACACGCAGGGCAGTGGACAGTCCAAACGGCAATGCCACAAATTGGAAATGTTGGGCGCCTACCGCAAAGCGCAAGGTATGATTGGTGACCAGGGAAGATGAGGACATGCAGATAAGTTTCCTTTATGTCCACCGAGGCCAGAAAATCCCCGTTGCAGGCTGACGTCACGACCGACCTTAGAGATCCAGGACCGTCCTCCATGGGGATGACAAATAGTATTGAGTAGAAGCCACAGCCCCGCTTTGAGCGGGGCACAGGTACTACAACTCCAGTCCAGCAAGAGCTATATTGTGCGGTCACAAACCGCTGCCTTTTCTGCGAGAAGGCTAGGAGGTCTAGGTTCCCCCGTGGCTTTAGTTTACCAGAAAAATCCTTGCGGCGTCTGAAGCCTGTAGAACCTCAGAACTTCTGGAAGGGCCGAAGATTTGGTGACCTGCGAAACAAGGTCCTCAATTTCCATTTCTGTGGAAGCCTAGTTGACTTCCCACCTGTGGCCTTCCAGACCAGGCCATCCATAGGCTCACCGAAAAGACAACCCCTGAAAGGGGGAGGGCTGTAAGCATCTGAGAAGCAGTGTCGGCCGACCACTATTTCAACCAGACCGTGTGTCGCAAGGTGACCACCCCCTAACCACACCAAGTCGTCCATAGGTGGCACCATGTACCTGAAGGCCTCAATAGTGAAGGAGTTCAAATGAAGTGCAGAACACGAACCTTAATGCCGCAAACGCCTCCTCTGCTGCTTCATTCAGACCTTGCCTGCTGCAGCCGCCATGGCGGTGGCGCAAGCTGGGTACATGGCCGACCCCACCATGGAGAATGCATGCCTGACTAGCTGGTCCAACCTCCTAAAGGCTTCACTACCTGAAGTAGGGATAATGGTGTGCCGAGCCAGACCCGACACCGGTTCGTCTACTTCAGATGGTGAAGACCAAACACTGACCTCCTCATCCGGAAAGGGGTACTTGGCACCCAGGACCTTAGCAAAAGACAGAGGCATATCCAGTTTCTCCCACTCCTTCGCCACCAGCCTGTCGAAATGAGCAAGTCTGGGAAAATCTGCCTCACCATCTGGCGCTTGTAGGGTTTTCCCTTTCTACCGCCTCGACCGAGGATTATAGATGTTTAGAACCTCCAATATTGCCTCAATAAGCTCCTCAATCGGATCTGTCGGGTGATCCAGAGGGACCGCTGCCAGACACCTCCCCCTCCGACCAGCCAGAACTAGATCCTGAAACCCTAAATAGGTCCTCAACATAGGATTTAGAATCCTCAGAGGATCTCGCCTGAATATGCCTACGCTTGGCCGTAGCCTTCCCACCTGGGTGGGCAGAGACAGACTCGGGATGCCTCTGCTGACGAAGCCCACTGACCATGCTCCAACTGAGCTACCCTGTCCACCACATCCAAAGGAGGAACCCCATTCGTGGGACACCTGGGAGCCAGGCCACCGAGCTCAGGCCCACCCAGCAGCCATGGGGAAGGCAAACTGCGGCCAGGGTTGGTGAATGACCCAGGGGGTAGAGGGAAATGGGGGCTCAGTGGGAGGCACACAACAAGGCCACCATGCAAGGCCCGGAGATCAGGTACCCTGAGGACAGTGGTTCCTGATCCTCGGGGCTCAGACCCAGCTGGACGAGCACCAGTGCACGCTCCTCGCACTCTGCACAATCCCACGCTATCAGCTTGGGAACAGATTTCAGGCATCTATTGGGGGGTCCCAGGAATGCTGCAGCTGGTGAGGGGCTGGGAGACAGATGGATCCAAAGCCTCCGCTCCCAGTCAGCACTGTAACTAAAAACTAAAAAAATACAACTCTGAACTACTCACCTGTAGAGTTGGTATTATATGCAGACAGCACGTCCTGCTCCAGACATAGTCCTTACATGTGGGTATACCTCCGCCTTCAGCACCGTGCACTGCAGTATCATGAAGAAAACAAGCTCCTCCCGGCCCTACATATACCGAGGGACCTCCCACAAATCCCCAGCATTGACAAGCAGTGAGAGAAGAAGTCAGGAGGAAAACAACCACCCAGAATAACTGGTAACAATATCCAAAGATAATAATCACCATACAGGGGATCCAGAACAAGGTGAATCAGGGTGGGGTGGAGCAGGACGTGCTGTCTGCATATAATACCAACTCTACAGGTGAGTACTTCACAGAGTTGTATTATTCTAAGCAGACAGCACGTCCTGCTCCAGACATAGTCCTTACATGTGGGACATCCAATAGCAGTGTCCATAAGTAGGGTGGGATCCCCGAGAAAAAAGGCACAGACAACCATAAAAATGCTGTCACCTTAACCATGCTACCAAGAGCAACGAGAGCAATGCTCTAACCACAGCCTTTGAATTCTTGTAAAGGCAGAACTGAACACAAGCAGCGGACTAGCCAGCTTGCTCAACAGAACCTAGTGCTGAAAGGCCCAAGCCAAGCACAAGTAGTAAGAGAGCAAAAACCAAGAGAGAAGAATAATCTTCCCCTAACGAGTAGGTCAGAGTAACAGCCTAACCATGCTACTGGAAAAAAAGGGGCAGCCATGGCAACCTTAGAGATCTCCCCATCTGAGAATATGAACCCAGGTCTCAGGCGAGACCAGCAGGTATACTGAAAAACAACGCTAACAAGGCTCAGCAAGAGCAGAGACGTTTACTTTAGGCTTAGAGGAACAAGGCGACCGAGCAGGACCAAGCCAAAGGGCACCTACACCCGTGTTAGCAATCAGATCCGGTACATAAGGATGGAGAAACCTATAAGCCCCAAGGGGCATAATCCCAACCAGGGACAAGAGAAAGGCCAGGAATCTCCAATGCCTGATGAGGGATACAGATCCCTTTCGCTCAGAGTAAGCCAGACAATAGCCCAGAGACCGTAGGGTCTGGACTAAAGGAGAATAAGAACACCGCCTGGACCCAATTCGGCGTAAGGCGGAACACCCTCACCTCATGGTGTACAGAGATATATATATATATATATATATAATGACTAAGACCGCTAACAGAACCATCCTTTATGGCACATTTCTGACTGAAGCAACCGCCCCAGAAGAGCGATATGAGGGAAGGAACAGTTCAGACAAGAACCTGAATAAGACCCAAGGGAACCCTTAGCAGGGCATCCGGATAAGTAACCCCCCCAAAAAGGGAGCATAGAATTCCCTGGGGAATGCACCTGAGCAACCCCTGAGGAATGCGCAACACAGAAGATTGAACTAGACTTCTGCAGTAGGTGAACAGGGCGAGCCCTGAAACCTTCAGAGCACTGAGTTGGGGAGCCAACTTCAACCGTGCTATAATAATCCTAGGACCCAGGGATAGGGAACATCCCGCAGGAAAGAGCTAGTCCAAGCAAAGCAGACTAGAAGAGCATACTCCAACATAGCCGGCAGAAAAGGAAGAAGAAGAGGAGGGAGCTAGGCCTAGCCCTCCCATAGAGAAAAGACACCCAGAGATACCCATCTCCAATAGGGTGTAAAGCCAACCGACCAATCGCCTAAAAGGCCTGTAGGTAAGGGCGACGTAGTAGGGAGCCTGAATAGGCAGAACAGCCCTCTTGAGAGGGCATACAGTACGACTGTCTTCAGCAGAAAATCTGCGAATCACGCCCCGCTGGGCCACCCAGGGCCCCCAGCATAACGGTTCTCCCTTTCTACTGCAATCTTATGCAGAACCCCGCCTAGCAGGGTGAAAGAAGTTAAAACATATAGAATATAATGTCCTGACAGAAGCAATACTAGGCCCTCATGACCAAGGCCAGAGAGCCCTGGGACAATAACCCAGGACAAAGTCCCTGTAATAGCAACAGGGCCCCACCAGTAGGGACTCAGTGAGATACTAGAATAGAATCTCCTGCCACGTTAGGGCAGCCAGCCAAGCTAATACCAATGAAGTGCAAGGGATGTAAACCCCCACTTAGAACCGAACCGGAACCTTCTTGAAGGGTCAACCTGTTCCGAGACCTTCACAGATAAAAAGGGACAAGCCACTGTCCACAGACTGATCGAGAGTCCCCAAAAAGTCCTGAAGAGGAGTAGTCCAGCAAATTAGGGCCCACCAAAAACTCAATGTGTCAACCAAAAAACCGTATGAAGATGGATCCCCTAAGGGGACCCCTTTAGGAACCACTGGGGATTTCAGGAGAAATTAGACCCCCCAGTCCACCTGCAAGACTTGGTACCCATGATGACCATCTACAGGGAGAAGAGAGAAGGAAGGAATGGTCCCAGACATCTTCCTTGAATTTACAACCTCAAAAGGAACCCCCGTAACGAGGGGGAGCGTACTGACCTAGTTCCAGGGGTGCTGGAACCCTGTCCAGGATAAGTAACCAAAGGTGTCGCAGAGCCCAAGGGCTCCTGAGAATAAGGGACAGCATCTGGGCCGCCACCAACAGGCCCACCGGCTGCAAGGTAAAGGAAGTGCGACATCAAGAGGGCAAGGCCCTTTCCATAACAAGTCCACATTTAGCAGAAGGAAGGTTCTAACATGAACCAATCTAAATGCCACCCCGTAGGGGGATACCAAACCGGGGAACGCTAAGTAAGTGATGTGCCTGAGCACCAATCCACAGGACTCCCAAAGGAGCCACAAGTCAATAGCCAATACGGCCTGATGCAAAAATAGGAAGCAAAGAAGGACAATAAAGTAGAACCTAACGCAGACACCACACGGGCACGTCCAAGACACCACTCCCATACTCGCCTCGGTGAGTCATCTGGGAGCAGGAGAGGAGCCAAAACAATACCCCAATGCGCAGAGTTGGACCTTCAACACTGGCTGGAAGTGGCCTAGGTGTCCTGAAGGCACAGGGGACTAAAAAGGGATTATAAATCCTCACATGCATCAAGAGGTCTACTGGACTAGAGCGCCTGCGGCCCAACAGGTAGATACCATGTAGAAACTGCCTGTAAAGGTATAAATGCTAGGCCCCAGAATGCCAACCTGGGTCAGACTGCTTCATCCCGGAGGGGAAGGGTAAGGTGGATGCAATCACAGGTCAAGGGCCAACCTGTAAGAGAGCCCAGACCCTACACGCCAAACTCGGCCTGCCTCAACTCCCGAAGGGAAAACAGGGACTAGAAGAACCCTGATAACCTTAGAAAAAGGACCGCCCAGCAGAGTCCATTCTGCATCCGGGGGGACTACCTCCTGTAACAACCTGAAAGAAGCATGGCGCCCTGCGATAGGAGCCCAGTGCTGCGGCAGCCCACACGCCCAACAAGGCGAGGGCGTCCCCTCACGCTTGTGCGGTTTCGGCAGATTTGGACTTCGCACAGCCGGAGGACCCAGGGCGTTGTCTGCCCCCCCCCCCTGGGGCGGGTCTCCATTCCACAAAATTGGAAGCACACTTCTAGTTCGCGCTTGACACTAACGTAGGGAAGGGGAGGGGTGTCCCTGCCCCTGGGAGGCCGAGACAGCCTTCTGCTCGAGGGTGCCTTACTCCTTTTTTCCAAAAGGTCCAACCGGGCCCCAATAAGCGTTGTTTCTAAAGGGAAGGCCAGTAAGAGCCTTTTTAGTATCATTGTCAGCCCTCTACTGTCGCAACCAAGCAGGCGGCGAATAGCCACCACAAGAACCGAGGTTCTAGTGCACATTTTAACAGTGTCATCCATCGCTGAGAGAATAAACTCCCAAAAACATCACAATCAGACAGTGCCTTAAAGACCTCCCAAGGGAGATCCTCCGGTTGGTGGTCAAGTATCTTCCTAAGAAGGGTCCTGGCGGTCACCGCAGTGACGGCCGCGGCACAGACCGGGCGCAGAGCCATCCCTGCACACAAAAAGGCGTGGGAAGCCAGACTGTCAATGCGCCGGTCCTCAGCATCCCGAAGGGTACGATGAGTAGAGGCTGTCATGAAGGGAGGGTTAGCAACCCCAATAATAGGTGCATCCACCTCGGGAGAGGCTGACTAGCAGCCAACCGCATCAGGGGGAAAAGGGTACTTCCAATCCCAGACCCCCGAAACTCCTGTACGTTCACAAGGCGATTCCCAATCCTTAGATATAAGAGCCTGGAATGATCCTGCTCCAGAAATTCCAAGCGCGGCGTCGCCGTGTGGAAACTCTCCCTCTTGGGCTTGGGAGACTCTCCCGGAGGAGAGATGGACAGTACTCCAAAGATCTTTATAAGTAATTTATCAGTGTCACACCGGCCCCAGGAACCAGAGCCAGAATTATCACGGGTCCAAGGTATCTCGTCTGCGGAACCAGAACCTGAAAACAGTCCACCTTCATCCGAAGGATCGAGGACCTGCATAGCAGCAGACTCTTCAGTTTGCTTGGAAAACATAGAACCAGGAAGCGACAGGGACCGCTTCTTTCCAGCGCCCAAACGCTACGCCAACCAGGCATCACCTGCTCAGCCGTAGGTAGCCTGCGCGGCACCACCTGCTGGTCATCCCCGCTCAAGTGTGACTCATCAGGAGTGAGATTTAAACAAGGGGAGACAGGTGTATTGAAGCAAGGTGCAGCCACTGGTAAACCTGATTGCAGGGCCAGCGCTTGTTCAGCACACGGTCCACAGACCCGTGCTCTGTCAGCATCAGCATGGGGTTGTCCACACGCAGTACACAGCCGGTCTTGTCCCCGCGGGATCCCGGACACATAATTCTGAGATGCCTCCATATGGTGATTATCAAAGCAATATGCCAGCAGGGATTTATGCTATAAGCGACCCCGGATGCCCCAAGACCCGCTAGGAATGTGGGAGAATATAAAAATGAACCCGTTTAAGATATATATCAGGCCGGGGGACCACCGGAATCTTAGCTTCTGAAAGACATAAGGAGAAGAATGGGTGTCAGAGCCATGCGCAGCTGGAAAACATAAAAAGGAGTCACCCGCAAGGGCACTTACAGACCAAGGGAGGAGGGAACCGCCACCATGCATGCGCGCAAAGATCAGCAAAATGGCGCCCAGCGAACCTCGAAGGGCGGGCTCGATGCTCGGCCGTGACGCGGAGCGCGCCAATTCAAGTCCCCGCCCACTCCGGAGAGCGCGAAGCTCTGAGGTAACGGCAAAGCAAGGATACAATCACACGCTTAAGGATTTGTAGAAAAACCGTTACGACTAGTAAGGAAAAGGTGCCACAAACTGTGCATAAGACATACGGCGGTAGCCGAAAACCAAATAAAGAGCAAGCAGCGCGGCTCTGACATTTCAATGTTAATGAAGGGCAGAAATAAGGCCATAAGTGTGAAATACTGGTACACAGGGACCACCACACACATACCCCCCCCCCTTTCTTTTCCCACTAACTAGTTGGGGAATAAGGGTGGATGGCGACCCTTTACACAGGGTCCAGCACTACCCGGGCTACAGGGCAATAATGCGGGAGGGGCATCCACTAGAGCCTAAACCGCCTACCCTATGGTGGGGGGATTGCGGTGGAGCATGGCTCCATTAAGCACACTAGGTGCTGCCTACATTCACCTGACCAACGCAGCCCAGGCTGGGAGGCATATTCTTCTACAAAGAGGACGGGTGGAAATAGTCCCGCAGGGCCTCGGGCTGTAAAGCCCCGCTCGTCTGCGCGAGCGTGACACTTCATGTCTTCGCAGTTCCAGCACTGCAGAGAAATCTGGGGATTTGTGGGAGGTCCCTCAGTATATGTAGGGCCGGGAGGAGCTTGTTTTCTTCATGATACTGCAGTGCACGGCGCTGAAGGCGGAGGTATACCCACATGTAAGGACTATGTCTGGAGCAGGACGTGCTGTCTGCCTAGAATATCCAGACATCTTCACAGTCCCGTGCGACTGCAAGCAAAGAACTGAGGATATCCTACCACAGCCCACCCTATATATGCCGGGAGGAGCTAGTTTTTTATTTTTTTTATCTTTCAGTCCCCGTCTATAGCTGAGATTAACCTACATGTTGCTAATGGTGGTGCCCCGGAATGGAAGAGAAAAACTAAAAAAATGTCCTGCTCTGGTGTTTTAACACATTGATTTCCAAGTGTAAGTTGCAGTAAGCACATGCCTGCATTCTCCAAGATGGATATGCCCCTCGTTGTCAGTGTCACTTGTGCACGCTCACTCCATTCACTGCAATAGGGGGGAAGAGAGTGCCAAGTATTAGTGGAGTGGGAGTGCTCCAGACACAGATTAACGCAGAGGGGACAGATGTGGATGTTGGAGTGCAAGTTCCTTAAGTTTGATAGCATCTGAGCAGGACAGAAAAGCTTTAGGGAAAAGAGGCAGCTTTAAAGTAAAAAGTCCATTCATGTATCATGTCATGCAAATGTATTTTTCTAAATTGAGAAAGCCAGTTGGATATCTACTGAAATTCTTTCAATAAATACACAGTCCAGTTGATAACAGACATTTTCCAGACTAACACACTTTATACTCCCCTTTTGGCCTCTTGCAGATGATTGCTCCTAGTCCTGGGGTCGGTCTTTTACCGTATGAGCAGATCAACATCCAAGTGCTGCCCTTATCCGAGGCTCCCTCAATCTCTCTCATATCCTCACCCTCTGCCATCAGGCTCAGTAACGCTGGCACAGTCCCTCTACTGAGGGGGCATGCCGGCGTTACTATAATTGATGGCGAGGGGGTTGCGCTGCGCAGACAACTAGGAAATGGCAGCTGATGGGCGCAGGATGTGGCTTGGTCGATCAAGTAAGGCACCCAGCACCAGACTGTGCATGATCATCTACGGGGGCAAAAAGGTAAGTATAAAGAGTTTCTATTCTAGTCTGGACAATTACTTTAAAGCGGAACAAAACCCTGAGCAGCCAGATGTAAAAGATTCCAGGGTCAGCCGCTGGCCTCTCTCCTGGGGCTGTAGGAAACCACCCAGATCACCCATAACAACTCACCTCTTCCAGAATGCTTCTTCCAGAATGATGTGCACACACCATCAACCTAAGCTAGTTCATGTTAAATCTTTAGTAATTAAACCCAGGGTTATAACTATCCCAGGCTTTGTTTTGTGCCCTGGGGGCATCTCGTTTTTGGATGCCCCGTCTGTTAAAACCCCCCAGATCATTCATAACTCACCTCTTCTCGGTACAGTGGTGCATGCATGGGCTCTCGTCCAATCAGAGCAATTTGCCATGACTATGCCTAACGGCTCTGATTGTTATCAATGGGAAGCGTATGCAGCTACATTCCATGCATCTTTGGGCTGTGCACAAGCTCCTGCCCAGCCATCTGCTGAAGATGTGCCCGCTTGAGCTCCCCATTGAAGCACATCGGAGCAGTTTGCCAATGACAGTCACGCCAAACAGCTCTGATTGGACGAGAGCCCACACATGCGCCATTGGACTGAGAAGAGGGAAGTTAAGGATGATCTGGGGGGTTTTAAAAGATGGGGCATTCGAAAACGAGGTGCCCCCAGGGTGCAAAACAAAGCCTGGGATAGTTATAACCCTGGGTTCAATTACTAAAGATTAAACATGAACTAGCTTAGGTTGATGGTGTGTACACATCATTCTGGAAGATGCAAACACTATTCAGGCGCACACAACACTTGGAAGCGTACATTCCAAATGTCTTTTTCATGAATACCCAGGTTTTAAGTCTAATAAAACAAATAAATAAAGCTGCTGTTGAATGTGTAGTTTGTCTTCTGTGCCTGGTACTGCATTACAATAGAGTAGTTTACCCTGCCACTGAATGCCATTATAATGGAAGAGCTGGACCATTACAATAGAGTAGTTTACCCTGCCATTGAATGCCATTATAATGGAAGAGCTGGACCTGTACAGTAAAACGTTACCCACAATGCTTTTTTTTTTTTAGGTTGCACAATATGCCAGACCTTTTCCACAAATGAAACCAAAAATAACATCGTTATGAACCTTTATTAGGTGGTTCACATTTCAGTATAAATCACACTAAAAAGATTTTTTTAAAAAAGCTATTTACACTACAGTGCTGACACCTTTAAAATGAAAAATCGATATAAATAAGCTCTATGGAAAAGCCTGGAATTGTCAAAAAGAATTCTGGCTCATCTTACAAAAAATATATATGTTAATGTCAGCTCTATCCTAGAACCTACAACTGAAAACTTTAGAGAGACTTTGTTAAACCTGCAGTGTTTACAGTGCATCTGGCCCTAAGTGCTTTGATATTTCACAGTTACGGACAGGCACTGAGGAATGTTACATCGCTACATAGCTAGATTCAGTAACAGACTACAGAGCAGGAGGAAGCCTGCTCCTTGGATTTACCATCTTTACATTATTATTACGTTATATAGATTAAAAAAAATAAAACTATATATACATATTTTAGCACAAATGTTCCTCTTCTGTCTTAACAGCTGGGTTTGTGGTTATAGGTTGCCGAGTTTCTTCTCTGATGTTATTTGTGTCTTGGTTAACCACCTTGGTTACCAAAGTCTCAGTCACAGTCTTGCCTTGAGATTCCTTGGCATGATCTGGTTTTACTGTGTAAGTCTGACATTCTGTGGGAGTCATGGAAATGGTTGGAAGATCGATCATGCTAAATAGATCGCTAGTTTGGTAGGGAGACACTGGTTCGCGTTTTACTTGCTGGGGTTTTTGGTCAAGGTCCTTGGAAGACCTGACATCTGAAAAATGTACATGAGAGGTCTGTGTGCTGACTGCACCAACTGTTTGCTCTTCTTGCCCAATGTCAGGTTTTATATCCATTTCTGAAGCCGCTGCTTCCAAATTACTGCTGCGTGTTAATTCTGGGTGGTAGATTTTCAGCCGGATATGCCAGGCAAGACTGCAGACTGCTGACACAGTCTTAAACTGATGCACAACATTTCTTGGGATAAAATAGATGTCATCATCATACAGCTGAATCCTGGCATAACGAATGCCTTCTCTGCGGAGCTGGTTGAGCTTTGCATCATCAACCCACTGGACACACTGTAATAAAAAAAATATGGCATTACTACTTTGAAAGAAAAACCACATGACATTGTAAAAGCTATCATATAAAAAAAGTAGACTAAGTAAAGTCAACATTTAAAAAACAAATGAAGTCCCTCCCTTTCGCTGGTGACATTTGAGCCAATTTATATATAAAATCCATATAAATATGCTGGATGGCAGTAAGAGAGGTCACTTACACACCCAGGATCAAGAAATCTCCAGACAGGCTTGTTTTTCTTTCATCAGTGGTGACAGGTTCTGTCCCTCCTGAGATGTATTCAAATCTGTCACCCCTGGATTTTCTTTCTACCAGAAGAAGAAAACCACAAGCTTGTGGGGAGTTTTATTCTGTTCAAGAGTATAAGTGACCCCACATCGCATTAGCCGATTCGTAATATTAAAAATCCATATAAAAACACAATATCGCAATACAGCTCCTCTATACTATGCTTGCAAGCCTGCCAAAAGGCAGCACTGGAGAGCTAAAACTCTCTTGCCAACCCTGGGTGACTTTTGAGAGATTCTCATAAGAACACTGGGAGCTGATATACCAAACAGGGTGGCAACATACAGGTGCATTGCAAAAAATTAGAATATTCAAAATGTTTATATTTTTTAAAAATTCAGTTGAAAAACTGAAACTCATTATATTGAGTCAATACATATAGAGTAAACCTTTTTTCAAGTGTTTTTTTATGTTAATGTTGATGATTATGGCTTACAGCCAAGGAAAACCCAAAATTCATTATCTCAGAAAATTAGATTATATAAAACCAACTGTAAAAAAAGTATTTAACACAGAAATGTTGGCCAAATGAAACGTACGTACAGTAAATTCACTCAATACTTGGTTGGTGCTCCATTTGCATGAATGACTGTATCAATGCGGCGTGGCATGGAGGTGATCAGCCTGTAGCACTACAGAAAAGTTATGGAAGCCCAGGTTGCCTTGATAGCAGCCTTCAACTTGTCTGCATTGTTGGGTCTGGTGTCTCCTATTCTTCTTGACAATACCTTATTGATTCTCTATGGGGTTAAAGTGGACCAACACCCAGGGGTGATCGGCCCGGAAATCTATAAGATTCCCGGGGCGATCACCTCACTCACCGCGGGACATCCGAGATCGGGATGTCCCGCGGGGTGAAACCCCCCCAAAAAAACCCAAACTCCTTACCTGATCCGCCGCCTCCCGCTCGCCACTCTAGACGTGCGCCGTCTGTGAATGGCCGGCGCGGGCACGCCGAGAGTGACGCGCGGGAGGCGGCGGCAGACGCGCTGTCTTGGACGCCACTGTCACCCGCTTGGACGTCGGCGGGGATTGGACGGCGCGGTCACGTGGGAGCGGTGAGTTTTTTGGGGTTTCTGGGGGGTTTCAGAGAGCGGGACACCACCGATCGGGGTGCCCCGCCGAAGTGGACCAAAACCCAGGATAGTCAAAATCCTGGGTGTTAGTCCACTTTAAGGTCAAGCGAGTTTGCTGGCCAATCAAGCACAGTGATACGGTAGTTATTAAACCAGGTCTTGTACTTTTGGCAGTGTGAACAGGTGCCAAGTCCTGCTGAAAAATTAAAAATCCATCTCCAAAAAGCTTGTCAGCAGAGGGAAGCATGATGAAGTGCTATAGAATTTCCTAGGAGACGGCTGTGCCTTGATTCCCCAAAGGGATCTTGATTTCCAAATGAAATGCAAAATTTACTTTCATCTGAAAAAATACCATTTTGTGAATACTCACCTGTAAAATGGGTATTATAAGTATGTCACACACCCCACTTCAAACCTTAATTACACTAGGGTTAACGCACCGCTAGGTGGCAGCATTGCAGAGAACTCTCCAAAAACTTCAACAGGCCCCTCCCGGTCTATACATACCTGGTACCTCCCAAGAACCTCCCAGTATTAGAACAGCAGTAAGACAAGGTACCAGACCAACAATGTAACCCTCAACGTAAAGAACTAAACTTCACCAAAGAGCCAGGATACCGAAAAGGGCGGGTGAAGTGGGGTGTGTGACATACTTATAATACCCATTTTACAGGTGAGTATTCACAAAATGGTATTATTCTAAGTATGTCACACACCCCACTTCAAACATTAATAATTACACTAGGGACATCCAACAGCAGTGTCCAGAAAAGGGTGGGTATCCGAACAGGCAATAACGCAGAAAAAACTCAAACCACTGCAGCCTGCAAAACCTTACGGCCAAAAACAGCATCCGCTGAAGCCCGCACATCAACCTTATAGAACTTAGAAAAGGTATGAACAGAAGACCAAGTTGAAGCCTTACACACTTGTTCAACCGAAGCCTGGTGCTGAAAAGCCCAGGACGCACCAACCGCACGAGTAGAGTGAGCAGTAACTCGGAAAGGAGGATCCTTCCCCTTAGCCGAATAAGCACCAACAATGGCCTGACGAATCCATTTACTAATGGAAGATTTGGCCGGAGCCAAACCCTTCCTAGGCCCACATGGCACAACAAAAAAGGCATCAGTCTTACGAAAAGAAGACGTAGCACGTAGATAGTACCTGACACAACGTACCACATCCAAGCAGTGCAAAGCACTCTCCTTGACATTCTTAGGCTTAGGACACAAAGAAGGAAGAACAATGTCCTGGTTAAGATGAAAAGCAGAGACCACTTTAGGGGGAAAATCAGACTTGTAACGAAAAACCACTTTGTCCTGATGATCCTCAAAATAAGGAGCCTGAATAGACAAAGCTGCCAGCTCTGAAACACGCCGAACCGAAGTGATGGCCACCAGAAAGGCAACCTTCTGAGTAAGAATGGACAAAGCAACATCCCGCAAAGGCTCAAAAGGAGGAGCCTTAAGAGCAGAAAGAACCAAATTCAAATCCCACACTGGGAGCAAAGGCTTCCTAGGAGGCCGCACATGCGAAACCCCCTGGAAAAAAGTCTTGACCAAGGAATGACTAGCAAAAGATTTCTGGAAAAAAATAGACAAGGCAGAAACCTGCCCCTTCAAGGTACTCAGCTGAAGACCGGAGTCCAGCCCCGACTGAAGAAACTCCAAAATCCTAGACACAGAAAAGACCCGGCAAGGCAAAGACCTAGCCTCACACCAATCAATATAAGATCTCCAATACCTGTAATAGATGGAAGAAGAAGATCTCTTCCTGGCACTAATAAGAGTCTGAATGACCGCATCCGAAAGACCCTCCTCCTTTAAGATGGAGGTTTCAGCAGCCAAGCCGTCAAAGCCAGCGTTTGTAAACTGGGGTAACATAGTTGACCCTGAGTGAGAAGATCTGGCCGAAGAGGCAGATCGAACTGATCTACGGCCAGACGAACGATGTCCGCGAACCACACCCGCCTTGGCCACCTTGGAGCCACGAGAATGGCGGGAACTCCCTCCAGAACCAACTTTCGCAGAACCCTGCCTAGCATGGGAATCGGAGGAAACAGATAAAGAAACCCCAGGTCCCTCCAGCTCAGGGTCATGGCATCCACCGCCAGAGCCAGAGGGTCCCGGGACAGGGACACAAAGGACGGAAGCTTGTGATTGTGACGAGAGGCAAACAGATCCACCTCCGGCGTCCCCCACCGGAGACAAAGTGACCGAAACACCTGGGGATGGAGAGACCACTCCCCCCCACGGGACGCACACCGGCTCAGAAAATCCGCCTCTGTGTTTTCCACTCCCGGAATGTAAACTGCCGAGATGCAAGGGACATGAGTCTCCGCCCAGACCAAAATCAGAGACACTTCCCTGTGGGCACACAGACTGCGAGTCCCTCCTTGGTGATTGATGTAAGCAACTGCCGTCTGATTGTCTGAGCGAACCTGAACCGGCAGACCTTGTAATTGATGCGTCAAACGAGACAGAACCAACCTGATGGCTCGCAATTCCAGAACATTGATGGGCAAGTGGGCCTCCTGAGGGTCCCACTGCCCCTGAAACCGAAGATCCTTCCAAAAACCTCCCCAGCCTGACAAACTGGCATCCGTGGTGACAGTTTCCCAAAGTGGAGTCAGAAACGACCTGCCCTTCAGAAGGTTGTCCGAGACCAACCACCACAGAAGGGACTGCCGAACCCGAGGGGACAACCGGAAGGACCAATCCAACGACCCCGGACACCGGTTCCAAGACGCCAAAAGATGAAGTTGAAGAGTCCTCGTATGAAACTGAGCAAAGGGAACTGCCTCGAACGAGGCCACCATCAACCCCACCAGTCTCATCCCCAGACGAATGGACGGATGAGGATGGGAGAGGAGCAGCTGGACCAATTCCTGAATCATCAGAACCTTGGCCTGAGGAAGAAACACTCTGTGCTGGCAGGAGTCCAGCGACATCCCCAGAAAGGTCACCACCCTGGCCGGAACCAGCGAGGACTTGGGGTAATTGATCACCCAGCCGAACCTCTCCAACATAGACACCACCGTGCTGGTGTCCCCCTCTGCTTGACTGAAGGAAGGAGCCATGATGAGAAGATCGTCCAAGTAAGGCACAATGCGAATCCCCTGAGCTCTGAGCAGGGCCATCACCCCCGCTAACACCTTGGTGAACACTCTCGGAGCAGAGGTGAGGCCGAATGGAAGAGCCACAAACTGAAAATGCCGATCCCCCACCACGAAACGAAGAAACCGCTGATGAGCAGGAAAGATCGGCACGTGCAGGTACGCATCCTTGATGTCTATGGACGTCATAAAATCCCCCTGCCGAAGCGAACCGATCGCAGACCGCAGGGTTTCCATGCGAAACTTCCGAGAACGAATAAACCTGTTGAGAAACTTCAAATCCAGAATAGGACGGAAGGACCCGTCCTTTTTGGGAACCGTGAAGAGATTGGAGTAAAACCCGCGCCCTACCTCTGAAGAAGGAACCGGGCAAATGACAGCTAAATCTAGAAGATTCCTTACTGCCGCCAGGAGCCCCAGCGCGACCAAAGGATCCAAAGACACCTGAGACCTAAAGAACCTTGGAGGAGGACGGGACTCGAACTCCAACTTGTAACCGGCCGAAACCACCTCCCGGATCCATCTGTCCGGGACCTCCTGGTCCCACACCCGGGAGAAAAGTTGCAACCGTCCCCCCACCCGAACGGGTGAGGGCGCCCCCTCATTGCTGGGTGGGCTTGGCAGCCGGCTTGGGCTTGGCACCCCAGACGCGAGTGGGGCGGCCACGGCCTCTGCCCCTATTCCAACTGGCGCCCCTGGGGGCCGAGGAGCCCGCACCTCTACCGGCTCCGACTCCCCGAAAGGACGGATTGAACGAGACCATCCCCCGAAAGGAACGGCGAAATTTCTTGTGCTGAGGTAACTTACCTCCCTTGGCAACAGAATCCAGCCTTTCACCAAAAAGCCTCAAACCCAAAAAGGGCAGAGCCGTGAGCGATCTTTTAGAATTAAAATCGGCCGTCCACTGTCTCAACCACACACAGCGCCGGATAGCCACCAGCAAGGCAGTAGCCCTGCCACACATCAGCATGGCATCCTCCTGAGCGGCCAGGATAAAAGAAAAAAGCATCGCAGCGCTTAAGCCCAAGGGACTCATCACTGGTGGGCTCGAGATCCACCCCCAAGTCCCTGACAATAGACCTGACAGCAAAAGTCAAAAGAGCCGAAGCACAGACAGGCCTTAACACCGAACCCGCACATACAAAACCATGACGGGCAAGCTGATCAACCCGGCGATCCTCGCCGTCCCTGAGCGAAGTCGTGTCAGGGGAATGCACGACCGCCGTGTTGGACAGTCCCAGGACCGGAGTATCTACCTCAGGGGGAACAGACCAACGCTTCATCAATTCCGCCGGAAAGGGATACTTCCTATCCCAGCTAGACGGCACACCAACAAGACGTGTAGGTTGCTCCCATTGCTTGAAAACAATTTCTTCAAAATGCTGTTGGCTGGGAAACTCCAGACGCTGCTTGGACACCCCAAAAAGCTGACCCTTAGGCCTAGGAGCAACCACCGGAGGCTCCAAATCCAAAACCTCAAACATCTGGCTCAGAATGGTAGAGGAATCGAGAGGGAGGCCATCAGCCTGATCCCCCTCAGAACCCAGCAACTGCTGAACATCAGAATCTTCTTCCTCAATGAGCTCACCTTCTTCACAGGGACGATCCGACCAATCCAGATCTCCCACCACTTCCTCATCTGAATCCGGCGGAGGCGGAGACAGATGCTTCCGCTTAGCTGAAGCCTTCTGAGCGGCTATAGCCGAAAACCGCTTCTCAAGGCTGGTCAAGCGGGCACATACATCAGACTGCGAATCCCCGCCCAGGACAACGTCACACAGGGTCCGGAATAAGCGAGGGGGAGAGGGAGATGGCGCGGCTGAAGAAGTGCTAGGCACCGGAGTACTGGACTGCCGTGCAATGTTCTGCTGTGCACAAGGGATACACAAAATGACATCATCTCCCTGGAGCGGAGTCCCACAACCCCCGCACACCTTGGATTGTCCCAAAGAACCATTCCCGGTATCTGTGGCAGCCTCCATGTGGTGAATTTTATGGTATTCGCAGAACCCAGGGATTTATGCGGTACGCGACCCGGGATGCCCCTTAATAACCTAACAATTGTCTAAAGATAGTCACAAGATCCTGACCCAGGGGAATAGCATAAGACCCTTATAAAAATATATAAAGATATATATATATATATATATTGCAAAGAAAGAACACGCCCCACGAGCCAGGTATATAAGACCGGGAGAGCCCTGCCAGACGGGATCCCAGGATCTGAAAGACACAAGGGGAGAGGGACAGGCGTCAATCCAGCACCATAATACCAAAAACCAACATACATACAAAACCCCCCTTACACCCCCCCCCCCCTCATTAACCAGAGACACAGGAAATGGTTAATACAAACAAGCACATTAAAGATGTGCCGGAGCGAGGAGGAAGGAGGAGGAGGAGGAGGAGGAGAGGACGCAATCCGAGGGGCCAGGCCAAGCTCAATGTGAGCATCCGCAAGAAACCAAAAACGCCTACCTGAGAGGGAGAGAGAGACTGCGCAGCTAGGCACCGCAGAAGATGGCGGCCCGCAACACAGCGCAGAGACGTGAGGGAGGAGAAGACAAGCTCCGGGAGCGCGGGAGCCGAGAAGGCCCCGCCCCTCCGGGACATCCAATCAGTGCGCGGCCCGCGCGCGACCCCACCCCCTGGCAGCGTCATCGTCTGCCGGCGGAGACCGCGCTCAGACCTCAAGACGGGACAGGCGGAGCAAACCGCCGGTTCCCAAGTGCGCACCAGACACAGACCCACACACTGATCCTCTGATTCCCCCCCCTGTGCAGACCGGACCCGCAGGCTGCCAGCGCCGAACACGGCGCTCAGCCACAGCCCCGCCCCCCCCGGCTCCTAAGGGGAGAGAACCAGAGACACAGACAGGGGGACAAGAGGGACACCCAGGCAAATCTTACAATAAAAATAGCCACAGTAAACCGCGAAAAGCCTCACAATGTAGCAGCGCAGCAGCCACACTCACACAGCATGTCACTGTCCCAAGCGCGCCCCACACCCCGGAATGTGAAACAACAATATCCCAGGGCTAGGCACATCCTGACCGCTAACCTCCTATAAAATGGGGCATCCCACATCCGGATCACCACTCCGGGAATCCCGCTATGCCCCGCAATGAAGGGTCGAGCGGAGGAGCTAATCTCCTAGGCACCAATGGTGCTGGCTACCTCTTTGCCCGGCCTACAGCCGAAGCTGGGAGGCTGCCATTAAATAGAATAATCTCAAACAAGAGCCGGGCAGAAATAGACCACGGGGGGGGGGGGGGGGGGGGCGGGGGGACTTCTGTCTTGTCGCCACCTTGCAGAGAACAACACTGGGAGGTTCTTGGGAGGTACCAGGTATGTATAGACCGGGAGGGGCCTGTTGAACTTTTTGGAGAGTTCTCTGCAATGCTGCCACCTAGCGGTGCGTTAACCCTAGTGTAATTATTAAGGTTTGAAGTGGGGTGTGTGACATACTTAGAATATAACACCTTTGACCACTGAGCAACAGTCCGGTTCTTTTTATCCTTGGTCTAGGTAAGGCACTTCTGACATTTTCTATTGGTAATGAGTGCCTTGACACATGGAATGCGACACTTGTAGCTCATGTCCTGGATACGTCTGTGTGTGGTGGCTCTTGAAGCAATGACTCCAGCAGTAGTCCGCTCCTTGTGAACCTCACCCAAATTTTAGAATGACCTTTTCTTAACAATCCTATCAAGCCTGTGGTAACCCGGTTGCTTGTGCACCTTTTTCTACCACATTAATACTTTCAATTAATATGCTTTGATACAGCACTCTGAACAGTCAGCTTCTTTAGCAATGACCTTTTGTGGCTTACCCTCCTTGTGGAGTGTGTCAGTGACTGCCTTCTGGACATCTGTCAAGTCAGCAGTCTCCCCCATGATTGTGTCACCTACTGAACCAAACTAAGGAACCTTTTTAAACGCTTAGTAAGCCTTTGCAGCCTTCCTAAGATAATGAATTTTGTTTTTTTTTAGGCTGTAAACTATAATCATCGACCGTAGCATAAAACACTTTAAAAAGTTCACTCTGTATTGACTCAACATAATATGAGTTTCAGTTTTTCAATAAATAATTAAACATTCTGGGGGGATAGACACAAATTTTCCAGAATCCCAACAACACCACAAATATACTAGCCAGAGCGTTCTTTGCACTACTAATGAAAGAGAAAAGCAGTTTTATCAAGTAAAATAAAGTCAGAAACGTACCAAAGGTATGGGAAAATTGTTGGAAAAGAAAGAGGGGGGGTATAAAACAGATTTGCAGGGGTAAATTGGGATCTACCAATCACTGGAGATAGAAGGCCGTTTATCTGACCTAAAATTGTGTAAAATTGAATGTTTAGACAGCTTCCTTCAAGTGACCAGCACACTACAAGAGGAACACCACTAATGAGGTATAATATTTATATATATATAAGGCAAGGCCCTAGCCTCACACCAATCAATATAGGACCTCAAAGTCCTATAGTAAATGCCAGAAGAGGACAGCTTCCTAGCCCTAATCAGGGTCTGAACAACAGCCTCAGACAAACCTTCCTCTTTCAAGATGAAGGTTTCAGCAGCCAAGCCGTCAAAGCCAGCGTTTGTAAATTGGGGTAAAGTAGATGACCCTGAGATAGCAGGTTCGGCAGCAAGGGAAGCCGGTACTGGTCTACGGCCATCCTTACGACGTCTGCGTACCAAACCCTTCTTGGCCACCTTGAAGCCACCAGAATCGCTGGTGCCCCTTCTAAAACCAGTTTGCGAACTACCTTGCCCAGCATGGAGACAGGTGGAAACAGGTACAGAAAACCCAGGTCCTTCCAAGCCAGTGACAAGGCATCCACTGCCAAAGCCAGGGGATCCTGAGAAAGAGACACAAAGGCTGGAAGTTTGTGATTGTGCCTCGAGGCAAAGAGATCCACCTCCGGAGTCCCCCACTTGCGGCAAAGATCCAGAAAAACCTTGGGGTTGAGAGACCACTCTCCGTGGCGAGAGGATCCCCTGCTCAGGGAATCCGCCTCCGTATTCTCCACTCCCGGAATGTAGACTGCTGAAAGGCAAGGAACATTGCTCTCCGCCCAGTGCAGGATCAGAGAGACTTCCCTGAGGGCACTCCTGCTGCGAGTCCCTCCTTGGTGATTTATGTAAGCCGAACGCACCTGAACCGGAAGACCCCGTAACTGTGGGGTCAGCCGAGCCAGAACCAGTCTAATTGCTCTGAGCTCCAATACATTGATGGGGGTGTGGGCCTCCTGGGGACCCCACACCCCGCTGAACTGATGACTCTTCCAATAACCTCCCCAGCCCGACAGGCTGGCATCTGTGGTAACCGTCTCCCAACAAGGGACCAGAAAGGATCTGCCCTTCACCAGATTGCTCGCGTCCAGGCACCACCGAAAGGAATGCCAAACCCTGGGAGACATCCTGAAAGGTTGATCCAATGACTGTGGGCTCCTGTCCCAATACGTCAATAGGAGAAGTTGAAGAGATCTCATGTGAAATTGTGCAAACGGCACCGCCTCGAAGGAGGACACCATCAAGCCCACCAGTTTCATCCCCTGTCGCATAGAGGGACAAGGACTGGCCAGAAGAAGACGGATCAGGCCCTGAATCCCTCTGCACCTTGGTCTGGGGCAGAAACACTCTGGCCCGACTGGTATCCAGATTCATGCCCAGAGATGAAATCACTCGAGAGGGGAGAGAGAAGACTTGGTGCGGTTGATCACCCACCCGAACCTCTCCAGGGTCGACACCACCTGGTGGGTGTCCAGCTCCGCCTGTTGAAGGGAAGAAGCTTAAATCAACAGATCATCCAGATAAGGCACAATGCAAATGCCCTGAGATCTGAGCAGAGCCATTATTCCCGCCAAAACCTTGGTGAAGACCCTCGGTGCCGAGGTCAGACCGAAGGGAAGAGCTACAAATTGATAATGTTGATCCTCCACCGCAAACCGGAGGAATCTCTGATGTGCCTGAAAACATGCAGATACGCATCCTTGATGTCTATGGATGTCATAAAATCCCCTTGGCGAAAATAATTGATAGCCGAGCGCAGAGTCTCCATGCGGAACTTTTTGGCTCCGATAAACCTGTTGAGAACCTTGAGATCTAGAATGGGTCTCACCGAACCCTCCTTTTTGGGAACCCTGAAAAGGTTGGAGTAGTAACCCCTGCCTCTTTCCAACGGAGGCACCGGGCATATAACCCCCATGTCCAGAAGGTTTTTTACCGCTAACAGGAGCCCCTGTGCAGCCTGAGGGTCCGAGGGCACCCGAGACCTTAAGAATCTTGGGAGCGGCCAGTACTCGAACTCCAGTTTGTACCCGGAGGAGACCACTTCCAAGATCCAATTGTCTGTGACCTCCCGGGCCCAGACTTGGAAGAAGAGCCACAGCCGTCCCCCCACCCATGCGGGTGAGGGCGCCCCTTCATTGCTGAGCCGGTTTAACGGCAGGCTTGGAACCCCAGGCAGCCGCTGGACGTGCCCGACCTCTGCCTCTGTTCCAGAACGAGCCTCTGACACCTGAAAAGGCCAGGCCCCTAGACAGGAAGGAGTGAATGAGCCCGCCCCCGAAAGGGACGGCGCTATTTCCTCCGCTGAGGTAACTTACCTCCTTTAGCAACAGCATCCAATTTATCTCCAAACAGCCGCGCACCCAAGAAGGGGAGAGCTGTGAGCGACGTCCACTGTCCACTGACGGAGCCAGACCAGTCTGCGCATGGCCACCAGTAAGGCTGACGTCCTACTACACACGACAATGCAGTCTTCCATCGCAACCATGACAAAATCCATGAACAATTCGCACTTCTTAAGTATAGCGAACTCAGCGCCATCTGGATCAAGCTGAGCGTTATTTAGCCAGTCCCTGACCTGGTAGCAAGCGACACCAGGGCAGATGCACTAACAGGCCGCAGGGCCGAGCCCACGTTGGCAAATGCGTGGCACGCCATCTGATCAAGGCGCTTATTCTCGCCATCCTTAAGGGAGGTGGCGTCAGGGATGTTCAGCACAGAAGAGTTGGTCAAACCTAAAACAGGCGCGTCGACCTCGGGAGGAGAAGACCAGCGCTTGACCGCCTCCACCGGAAAAGGATACTTCTTATCCCATCCCTGAGGCACACCAGGAAGCCGGCTGGGCCTCTCCCATTCTCTAAGGATCAGCGCATCAAAATGACCCTGGGTAGGGAATTCCAGACGGGGCTTGTGGGCCCAAAAAAATTCCCTCATCTTAAGAGGGGGCGCCTCAGGTGGATCAATATCCAACACCTCCAATAAATATGACAAAACAGTGGCCGTATCAACGGCATCTCCCAGAGCCTGCCCGACATTGGAATTCCCAGGCTGACCAGAGTCCGCCTCTGAATCCTGATACAATTCCCCCTCCTCTAACGGGAAATAATCGGACAATTCAGCGGACTCGTCGTCAATATCCCACAAAGGCTGGGCCGACGACAACTGTTTCTTTTTAGCCTGGGCCTTCTTGCCCACCGTGCTAGCAATCATTTTCTCTATGCTGGCCAACCGAGCCCAAACATGAGAAAGCGACTCCCCACTGGTACAAATGTCACTTGGGGTACGGATCAGGTGTGGAGGGGAAGGCGATGAAGCGGGAGGAGCCGACCCAGAAGGCTGGGTACCAGACTGCCGCGTTATGGCCTTTTGTGCGCATGATATACAAATCAGCACATTCTCCTCTGTAAGGGATACCCCACACCCCACACATGGCCCGGATTGTCCTGAAGGGATCCTGGGCCCAGAGCCTCCATATGGTGAATTTTTGTGGTCAATCGCAAGACCGCAGGGAATTACGCATAAGCAACCCGGGATGCCCCTTAAAAGTCCCCGGTGGGAGGATTTTTGGGTGGACAATATTATATCTAGGGACCCCAGGACCAGGAGGGACCCCTTAATATGCACATATACAGGGCAACCTGTAACACACAAAATAAGCCACATAAGAGCAGAGCAGTGTAAAAATGCATATATATATATATATATATATTATTATATATACCACACACAGCCAAAACAGACTAGTGGGGGCCCCCGCTAAATAGGGGCCCCCACGAACACACAAGCTGAAGAAAATGGCAATCAGGCCCTTACCACCCCAAGTGCAATCTGCCTGCCAGGAAAGATGGCCCCCACGCAGCCTCGTGTCTGGGAAGGGAGAGCAGGGGAAGGGCGGGCCAGCGCAGAACGCGCGTTTCCCGAGGCCACGCCCCCCTCCCAGCAACGCGGACCCTAGCCAAAAAGCACTGTCATCGCGCCAAATAAGGGGGCGGGGCTATTGCGGTCGCGCCGAGAGCCCGGCCCCGCCCCCTCCCCGAACGCAGCCTGAGGGGGAGAAGCTCCCCCAGGCTGAAGACATACCTTGAGGCCAGTAACATTAAGCACTCACACACACAAGTGAAACACTCACACTGACTAAGTCTGGTAAAATGAAATATAGGCCAAAACGAAATAAAGGGCCAAAACGAAATATAGGCCAGCCCCCCCCCCCTCCCCGGAGGGGAATCAGGGACCCGGAAGGGGGGAAATCCAGCCAGGAGCCGGCCATAAGTCTAACGGGACGGGGCATCCCACACCAGGATCACCAAGAAACCTCGATAACCGCCTACCCCATAGTGAGGTCTCACGGTGGAGCAGTGCTCCTGCTGCAGCCATAGGGTGCTCCTACCATCACCAGGACCCGCAGCCTAAGCTGGGAGGCTCAATACAGGGTAATTTAGAAGGGACCTGGC
This sequence comes from Gastrophryne carolinensis, assembly GCA_027917425.1. NCBI lineage: Eukaryota > Metazoa > Chordata > Amphibia > Anura > Microhylidae > Gastrophryne > Gastrophryne carolinensis. The sequence continues at coordinate 236,430,997 of CM051238.1, read as the reverse complement.
TTACCTGTAAGCAAGAAGTCCTCATCTTCTGTCTTGTCGCCTTCTCTGCAGAGAAGAAACTGGGGGAATTGGTGGGAGGTCCCAGGTATATATGGACCGGGAGGGGCTTTCTTTTTTGCATATTCATCTTTGCAGAAGTTCGCCCTCTACTGGAGATTACCCAGATGTCATGAAGAAGGAAGTGGAGTGTATGGCACACTTAGAATAATACCATTTTGTGATTACTCACCTGTAAAATGGGTATTATAAGTATGTCACACACCCCGCTTCCAATATTCATGACATGTGGGTTATGTCCAGTAGAGGGCGAACTTCTGCAGAGATGACTGAGTAAAAAGGAAGCCCCTCCCGGTCCATAAATACCTGGGACCTCCCGCAGTATAGGACAGCAGTAAGGGGACCAGGAAGAGCCAAATATAAACAATCATAACACTAAAAGGTTCACCACATAAAGGATCCAAAATACCAATAAGTGCGGGATGAAGCGGGGTGTGTGACATACTTATACCCATTTTACAGGTGAGTAATCACAAAATGGTATTATTCCAAGTATGTTACACACCCCGCTTCCAATATTCATGACATGTGGGACATCCAATAGCAGTGTCCATCATAGGTTGGGATCCCAATACGGCAAAAAATGCACAAATTTTAAACCACTGCAGCTTGCAGAACCTTGCGATCAAAAACAGCATCCGCTGAGGCCCGCACATCAACCTTATAAAACTTGGAAAAAGTATGAACGGCGGACCAAGTAGCAGCCTTACAAACTTGTTCAACAGAAGCCTGGTGCTGAAAAGCCCAAGAAGCCCCAACAGCACGAGTCAAATGAGCAATGATCTGAAAAGGTGGGACCTTCCCCTTGGCAGTATAGGCCCCAAATAGTACTTCACACAACGAACCACATCCAAAGAGTGCAAAACCCTCTCCTTGTCATTGCTAGGCTTAGGACACAAGGAAGGGAGAACTACATCCTGATTGAGGTGGAAGGCAGAAACCACCTTAGGAAGGAAATCTGGCTTAAAGCGAAAAACCACCTTGTCCTGGTGTCTCTCAAAGTAAGGGGCCTGAATGGACAGAGCCGCCAACTCAGAGACACGCCAAACAGAGGTAATAGCCACCAAAAAGGCAACCCTTTGAGTGAGCATAGAAAGTGCAACATCCTGCGCCGGCTCAAAAGGAGGCCCCTGGAGGGCCGACAGAACCAATTCAAATCCCAAACGGGCAACAAAGGCTTTCTAGGAGACAGCACATGAGTAACAACCTGGAAAAAAGTCTAAACCAGAGGATGCAGAGCAAAAGACCTTTGGAAGATAGTCAGAACAGAGACCTGCCCTTTTAAAGGTACTAAGCTGGAACCCCAGGTCCAGACCGTGTTGAAGAAACTCCAAAATCCTAGAATTATAAAACACCCTGCAAGGCAAGGCCCTAGCCTCACACCAGCCAAAATAGGACCTCCAAGTCCTGTAGTATATGTTAGAGGAAGATCTCTTCCTAGCTCTAACAAGAGTCTGAATCACAGCCTCAGACAAACCTTCCTCCCTTAGGATGGAGATTTCAGCAGCCACGCCGTCAAAGACAGCGTTTGTAAATTGGAGTAACGTAGTGGACCTTGAGAGATCAGATCCAGAAACAGGGGCAGCCAGTACTGATCTACCGCCAGCCTTACGACGTCTACGAACCAAACCTGTCTTGGCCACCTTGGGGCCACCAGAATTGCTGGCGCACCCTCTAGAGCCGGCTTGCGCACCACCGTGCCTACCATGGAGAAGGGGGGAAACAGGTACAGGAACCCCAGATCCCTCCAGGCAAGAGACATGGCGTCCACTGCCAGGGCCAGAGGATCCTGAGACAGAGACACAAACTTTGGGAGCTTGTGAGTGTGACGTGAGGCAGAGATCCACCTCCGGAAACCCCCACGTGTGGCAGAGGGACCAGAATACCTTGTGGATGAGAGACCATTCCCCTCGGCGAGAGGATCCCCTGCTCAGGGAGTCCGCCTCCGTGTTTTCCACTCCCGGAATGTACACTGCTGAGATGCATGGAACATTGCTCTCCGCCCATGCAAGAATCAGAGAAACTTCCCTGAGGGCACTCCTGCTGCGAGTCCCTCCTTGGTGCTTGATGTAAGCTACCGCAGTTCGATTGTCTGATCGAACCTGAACCAGAAAGGATCTGCCCCCTCATCAGATTGCTTGGTTCCAGCCACTACTGAAGGGATTGCCGAACCCGGGGAGACATCATGAATGACTGATCCAATGACTGCGGACATCTGTCCCAGGCCAACAATAGATGGAGCTGGAGCGACCTCATGTGGAACTGAGCAAAGGGAACTGCCTCGAAGGAAGACACCATCAATCCCACCAGTCTCATCCCTAGCAGGATAGAAGGACGAGGTTTGGACAGGAGAAGACGTATCAGATCCTGAACCATCTGCACCTTGGACGGAAGGAAAACCCTGGTCCGAATGGTATCCAGATTCATGCCCAGAAACGAGATCTCCCTTGAAGTGGAGAGAGAAGACTTGGGATGGTTGATCACCCAGCCAAACCTCTCCAGCGTCGCCACCACCATACCTGGTGTCCAGCTCCACCTGACAGAGAGGATGCTGTAATGAGGAGATCGTCCAAATACGGCACAATGTGAATGCCCTGGGCTCTGAGAAGGGCCATTATGCCCGCCAGCACCTTGGTGCCGAAGTCAACCCGAAAGGGAGGACCACAAACTGAAAGTTCTGATCTCCCACCACAAACCTGAGAAATCTCTGCTGTGCTGGGAAGATTGGTACATGAAGGTAAGCATCCTTGATGTCTATGGATGTCATGAAATCCCCCTGACGAAAGGAATTGATGGCTGAGCGCAGAGTCTCCATGCGGAACTTCTTGGTTCTGATGAACCTGTTGAGAAGCTTCAAATCCAGAATGAGTCTTATGGATCCATCCTTTTTGGGAACCGTGAAGAGGTTGGAATAATAGCCCTGGCCTCTCTCCGAGAAAGGCACCGGGCATATGACATCCATGACCAGAAGATTCTTTACAGCCAACAGGAGCCCCTGCGCAGCCCGGGGATCCGAGAGGACCCAAAACCTTAGGAATCTGGGAGGAGGCCGGTACTCGAACTCCAGTTTGTACCCGGAAGAGACCACTTCCAAGATTCATTTGTCTGTGACCTCCTGGGCCCAGACCAGGAAGAAGTGCCGCAGCCGTCCCCCCACCCGCAAGGGTGAGGGCGTCCCCTCATTGCGGAGCTGTCTTGGCAGCGGGCTTGGGCTTGGAACCCCAGTTAAGGCCTGGACGTGTGTGTCCTCTGCTTCTGTTCCAGGAATCACCTCTGAAATTAGAGTAGACAAAGCCTCTGCCTGCTCTGGCACCGCGAAAGGAAGGATTGAAGGAGCCTGCCACCCGAAAGGGGCGACGCTGCTTCTTACGCTGAGGTAACTTTCCACCTTTCGCCACTGAATCCAATTTATCTCCGAACAGCCTCATACCCAGGAAGGGTAGCGCTGTGAGTGATTTCTTAGCTGCAATGTCAGCCGCCCACTGGCGTAGCCAGAGTGATCGGCGAATAGCCACCAGCAATGCCGAGGTTCTACTACACATAATAAATCGCGTCATCCATAGCAGATAAAACAAAGGTCACAAATAATTTACACCGCTTAAGGGCTGTGAATTCATCACTGGCTGGGTTAAGCTGGGAACCACTCAACAGGTCCCTAACCACAGACCTGGTAGCCACAGTCGCGAGCGCCGAGGCACAAACAGGCCGCAAGGCTGAACCCGCACTGGCAAAGGCATGGCATGCCATCTGATCAAAGCGTTTGTCCTCACCATCTTTAGGAGTGGCGGCGTCTGGAGAATGTACAACGGAGGTGTTGGACAATCCCAGAATGGGTGCATCGACTTTCTATCCCATCCCTGAGGAACACCGGGGAGCCGGCTAGGCCTCTCCCATTCCTAAAGAATCATGCAATCAAAATGATTCTGATTTGGGAACTCCAAGCGGGGCTTAGAAGTCCCAAAAAATTCCCCCTTCTGCGGGGGCGGGGGTATCTCCGCTGGCAGAGAAATATCCAGTACCTCAAATAGATGGGCCAGGATCTTGGGGGTATCCACGGCATCCCCCAGCGCCTGCCTAGTATCAGTATCAAAAAACTGCTGATCCTCAGCATCAGATTCCTCAAACAATTCCCCCTCCTCGAGTGGGGAATACTCAGACCAGTCAAGGGAATCATAGACATCAAAATCCAGTACCGTGCGGCCGGCAACAGATGCCTTCTCTTAGCTGGTGCCTTTCTGGCCGCAGAGCTAGAAATCAACTTTTCGATGTTGACCAGCCTAGCACAAACATCAGCTTGCGACTCCCCGCTAATGACAGTGTCACTTGGGGTACGGATAAGGCGGGGTGGGGTAGGTGATGAGGCCGGCAGCACAGACCCAGACGCCTGGGACCCCGACTGCCGCGTAATGGCCTGCTGTGCACATGGAATACAAATAATCACAATATCCCCCGCAAGGGATGCCCCACAAACCGCACACTGCCGGGGTTGCCCCGAAGGGAGCCTGAGCCCGGTATCCTGGGAAGCCTCCATATGGTGATTTTTTATGGTAGTCGCAATGACCAGTGGGAATTACGCCAGTAAGCTACCCGGGATGCCCCTTAACGTCCGTTAGTGGGAGGATTTGTAAAGCCCCTATTTGAGTGAGGGACCTAAGGACCGGGAGAACCCCCTTTTAACTATAAAGGAAGGTAATCCCCCTAGAAGACATAATAAAAAAGGGTACCATAAGCATAAAGTCATTACAGCAATCATACATCCAGATATAATCACAGTCATACAATATATCTGTATAACCTTAAAGTATATGTCAAGGAAAACACAGCAAGACACCCCAATAGAAATACGATTATGCATAACAAAAAAGGCAGATAATAGAACGAGCTCCGCAAGGCACTCACAGTTAGGATGCAAGATGGCGACCGGACACCCAGCAGCAGCAGCATCCACCAGGCCAGGTGAAGAGAGGGAGGGCCAGCGCGGATTGCACGCTGTGCGTGGCCCCGCCCCCTCCTGCTGGGAAGAGTAACCGCGGTTCCCAGCCATTGCTGGGAACCTCCGTGGGCGCCAAAAGAGAGGGGGGCGGGCCGCATCAGCGCGCCGAGCGCCCGCCCCCCCCCCTCTCCTGACTAACAGAGAAGCAAGAAAACATGGCCGCGCTCCCACAAGGTTGCGGAGCCGGCCCGTGATCCATGCCACCGTCTAACAGACGCGGCCCAGCAACAAGTGAAGCACACAGCCACACACGCAACACACACACACACACACACTTACACTCATACCACACTGACAGCTAATTGGCTCCAAGCATGGCTCCAAGTTATCACACCACCAAGGCGTATCCTACCTTCTCCTGGACCAACAGCCAGGGCTGGGAGGCATAGGGACCTAATAAAAACAAGGTCCGGGCAGAAATAGGGAAATAAAATGGCCGGGTGTAAACCCGGCTTACCTGCAAGGAGGAGACAGCCATCTTCTGACTTGCTCGCCGTCTGCAGAGACGATTACTGGGGAATGTGTGGGAGGTCCCAGGTATTTATGGATTGGGAGGGGCTCCTTTTTTTCCTGTCATCTCTGCAAAGTTCGCCCTCTACTGGCCATAACCCACATGTCAGGAATATTGGAAGCGGGGTGTGTGACATACTTGGAATACATTATTTAAACACAAATCCTTCATTTCAGGGGCTCAAACATAACTGGACAAATTATAGAATTGTAAATAAAATGTGAATTTCTTATACTTCGTTGAAAACCATTTGTTGGCAATGACTGCCTGACTTCTTGAACTCGTGGACATCACCAGACATTGCTGGGTTTCCTCCTTTTTAGTGCTCTGCCAGGCCTTTCAGCAGCTGTTTGTGGGCCTGCAGTGGTTTCCAGCTGCTGTTTGTGGGCCTATCTTGTTAAAGTTTAGTCTTTAATAAGTGAAATGCATTCTAAAAATGGGTTAAGATCAAGTGACTGACTTGGCCATGTTTTACAGAGGATGTACTATGCTTTGGATCACGAGCTGAACCACGCATTCACCATACGTTTTTCTTCCCATCATTGATTGTGGTTTTATCTGTCCACAGAATGTTCTTCCAGAACGGTGCTGGCTTTCTGTTATTGAGGCTTATGAGTGGCTTGCACCGTGCAGTGACCCCTCTGTATTTACTTTCATGCAGTCATCTCTTTATGGTAGATTTGGATATTGATACGACTACATCCTGGAGAGTGTTGTTCTCTTGGTTGGCTGTTGTGAAGGGGTTTCTCTTCCCCATCGAAATTATTCTGCAAACATCCACCACTGTTCTGTCTTCAATGGGTGTCCAGTCCTTTCGGCATTGATGAGTTCACCAGTGTTTTCTTTCTTTCTCAGGATGTAACAAATGTCGATTTTGCCACTTCTAATATTGCAGCAATTTCACGGATGGGTTTTTCTGTTTTTGCAGCTTAAAGTGGACCAAAACCCAGGATAGTCAAAAGTTTTGACTATCCTGGGTTTTGTTCCTTTCCCAGGGGGCAACCCAACTGGGGGTGAATTGACTGCGGCGACCTGGGGGGTGGATACATCAGGGTGCCTGTGGGGAAAGCACCAAAACCCAGGATAGTCAAAATCCTGGGTTTTGGTCCACTTTAAGGATGGCATGTATCCCCTGCATTGAGCGCTCCTTTGACCGCATTTTTTCTTCACAGCAAAATCATTCAAATGGAAGCACCACATCTCAAATCAACTCCAGGACTTTATCTGCTTAATTGGGAATCACATAAGAAAAATTAATTGACCACTTCTGCCCATCAAACAGCCTTTGAGTTAATTACTTTTGGTCCCTTGTGCAGTGTCCAAATATTTATGGACCTAGCCGTTATATATCTGGTGCTGAACATCTTTTTTGTATGCAGGATGGATTATAATAATATAGGGTCAATAGATGTCAGACTTTCTGTTAGGGAAGACCTCTATAGCCCATTGGAAGGTGAAGCAGTCTCACACAGAAGCTATATATTGCTTCTAGAAAGCATATCTTTAGCTAGGTTCCACTCACCTGTGATAATGGAGGTTCATGCAGATCTAACTGCAGTCTTTGTACCACCTCCAAGAAGTCATCAGCATGAAAGCATATTACGTCTTTGGTTATCCGAGGCTGCTCATTCCTAGATTTTAAAAAGAAAATATCACTTAAAAAATGCTTTGATACAACAGGTTCAAACCTTTTTTTAAAAAAATGCTGCAAGAAACCGGATTATTTTTGTTTAAAAGTAACTTTAAAAAAAAATGAATCTCCTAATCCCGCACGTCAACACAGCTTTATGCACTTCCATTCATGCTGCTGTTGGCTCCAGTGCATGACCCTGCTTCCAGTCACGAGGAAGCATCCCACTTGAGCTTTTGCTGCCGATAACAATAAAAAAGCATGCTGTGAGCTGCCGAGGCCACACTACCAGCTAAAGTGGGCAGAAGAACAGGGGCAGTATAGCCAATTTTTTGGTTTCCCACACAAACCTCTTTGACCAGCAGCAGCTTGCTCAGGTAACCATATACCAGATGCCCATCCATTGGATGTACAATGGGCCACAATAATGGTACACCAAGATCTACAAAAAGAGAGAGAAATTAGCCCTGTACACAGAGAACACGGACGCTGGGCATGTGTAAGCGCGAAGCAGCAGCATTCAGTGTGCGCAGGACTCACTTCTCTCTCCTTAGTGTACGGATGCTAATAGCAACAGACCACAAGCTAGAAAATACAATTCTGTGATTACTCACCTGTAGAATTGATATTATGAGTATAGAGTACGTCCTGCTCCAGAATAGATTACTTACACTTGGGTATTACTCCGCCAGATGGCGCTGGACTGCAGAGACAGCGAAATTGGCTCCTCCCGGCCCCTCAAATACCCGGGACCTCCCATAAATCCCCAGCATTGAAAAGCAGTTAACGAGAAGCCGAGAGAATTAAACAAAACCAACTGGTAACTATAACAATAACAATCACCATACAGGTGGGGTGGAGCAGGACGTACTGTATACTCATAATACCAATTCTACAGGTGAGTAATCACAGAATTGTATTATTCTTAGTATACAGTATGTCCTGCTCCAGAATAGATTACTTACACTTGGGACATCCAATAGCAGTGTCCATAAAGTAGGGTGGGATCCCCAAAGGGAACAACAAACAGGTCAGACCACTGCCGCCTGCAGAACCTTGCGGCCAAAGACAGCATCAGCTGAGGCCCTGACATCAACCTTGTAAAACTTGTAAAAGGTATGAACAGAAGACCAAGTAGCGGCCTTGCAAACTTGTTCAACAGAAGCCTGGTGCTGAAAAGCCCAAGAGGCACCAATAGCACGAGTGGAATGAGCAGTCGGCGGAAGGGAGGATTCTTCCCCTTAGCAGAATAGGCCTGAACCACAGCCTGACTGATCCATTTGCTGATAGTAGACTTGGCAGGTGCCAAACCCTTTCTAGGACCAGAAGGGACCACAAAAAGAGCAACAGTTTTTCTGAAAGGTGCCGTAACCACCAGATAGTACTTCAGACACCTAACCACATCCAAAGAATGCAAGACCCTCTCCTTAGCATTACTAGGATTAGGGCACAATGACGGAAGAACAATGTCCCGATTCAAATGAAAGGCAGACACCACCTTAGGCAGAAAATCTGGCTTGAAGCGAAACACCACCTTGTCCTGGTGTCTCTCAAAGTAGGGGGGCTGGATGGAAAGCGCCGCCAACTCAGAAACCCGCCTAACAGAGGTGATAGCCACCAAGAAGACAACCATGAGAGTAAGAATGCCCCAGCTCCAACCCATGCTGCAGGAACTTCAGGATCCTGGGAATAGAGAACACACGACAGGGAAGAGACTTAGACTCACACCAGTCAATGTAGGTACACCAAACCCTATAGTAAATGGAAGAAGAGGACTTCTTCCTAGCCTTTATCGTATCAACCACAGAGGCAGACAGCCCCTTCTCCATTAAGATGGAGGTTTCAGCAGCCAGGCCGCCAAAGCTTGTAAATTGGGATGGCGTAAGTGACCCTGAGTGAGCAGGTCTAGCACCCTGGACAGAGCGTACTGATCTTTTTTCATATTCTTTATTTATCATTTTCCAAAACATAAAGGAGAAACAGATACATGGCACTGACAATGTGCATTAGTTGAACAAGTATAGAACTGTACAGTCAACTGTATGCTTATACTGTGTCGACGGGGGTCTTAAGGTGACAGATGGCGTCGTCAGGCATACTTCAGGGCACGCATCGCTTCACCAGGACGTTTCGCTCTTGCTGAGCCCATCGCCGGGAAGGACGTGGCGCCCGCCAGTCCTTCTCAGTCAGGGACCGCAATGCCCGGCAATACCCAAGGGCCCATCCTGTGGATATGGTCCAGGGACCAACCAGAACAGGGACCCCTGCATCAGTTGCTTACAACACAAGTCTGTTCCTTCGGCACTCAGACAGTTGCTGTATTATCAACAAGACATAAAACTTAGAATAATCCTGACAACAATTAGAGCAAAACAATGTTTAATTATGCAGTAGAAAGACAGACAAGGGGAGAAAAGTAAGGCGGGGAAGGCAGGAAGGCTGGAGGAAAGAGCTGGGGGGAGGGGTGCAAGGGGGGGGTGGAGCCTATCGGGTACGATTTAGCTCCCACCATTACTCTGTCACCAGAAGGTCTCTGTAGGCTTGTGACAACGTAAACTCGACCCAGTGAGCCCATTTATTCCTGTGCTGTTCCTCAGACTCATGTCCGGCTGCGATCATCCCTTCAAATCTCTCGATTTCGCCCACCCTAGCCAGCCACTGCGCAATGCTTGGAGGCGTCTGACTCTTCCAACGTGAAGGGATACACGCTTTAGCAGCGTTGATCAACTGACACACTACAGATCTCTGATAGCTCTTAGTAGGGAAGGCCGAGTGGTGGAGAAGGAAGAAAGCTGGGTCCCATGGTATCTCTCTCTCAGTCATGCGCTGCGTTACCTCGCTCACCCCCCTCCAGAATGGCTGTAGGGCCGGACACGACCAGAAGATGTGTAGGAGGTCGCCCCGCTCGGAGTTACACCTCCAACACAGCGAGGGGACCCCAGGGAACCATTTATTGAGCTGTGTCGGGACTCTGTACCAACGCATTAGCACTTTGTAATTGCTCTCCTTATATTTAGTACATATGGAGGTCTTGTGGGCCAGCTCAACAATTCTCTTACACTGCTTTGGTGTGAAGGCAACCCCCAGGTTACCGAGTACTTATCAGAGATTTGTAGGCTAGGGAGAGAGTGTGCCTAGCAGGACCCTCATCAACGCACAGCCTCTCAAAGCCAGTGAGCTCCCTCAAGCAGCACAACTTACTACTGAGTGATTGAAGGAAGTGGTTAAGCTGCCTCCATCGCCAGGCGTCCCACCTCGGGAGGCCATGCATCTCCGCCAATCTCTCCATCGAATCGTAATTACTGATTTGGCAAAATTGTCTGGCTCGGCAGATTCCTTTTTTTATCCACTGGTCGGCTATCCCATTGCCCATTCCCGGAGTAAATTCCGGGTTACCCAATACTGGGTATAATGGGGAGAAGGAGGGAGAAAGCTCCTCCCGCTGAAAGAACTTATGGCACACCCCGAGCGTGGCCCCTATTGTTGGGTGGGAGAGCTCCTGCCCTACAGATTTCTTCGCTATCCATGGGAGACCTCGCAGAGGGAATGTCGAGTTATTCTGTTCTATCTGAACCCACTGTTTGTATGAGGCGTGTCTATTCCAGTCGACCACCCTGGTGAGATGGGCAGCAACGTAGTACATTTCAGGGTCTGGCACCCCAAGTCCTCCCCCCTCTCTGGGTCTTGTCAGCAGGCTTTTGCTAATTCTCGGGCTCCGTCCCTGCCAAATGAAGTTGGAGAAAACACTCCCAACCCTCCGGAGGAAAGAGCAAGGGATCTCAATTGGGAGAGCTTGTAGTAAGTATAGTAGGCGGGGCAAAAGGGTCATCTTCAGGGAGTTGCATCTCCCGAACCAGGATAGGTTTTTGTGTGACCAGGTGCCTGTGTCCTTAGTGAAAGCGCGCAAGAGCGGGGGGAAGTTAAGGTCAAAGAGCCTACTCGGAGACCTGCTTACGTTCACTCCCAGATATGTAATATGGTCCTTAGTCCATTTGAACAGGAAAGATTGGCTAAGGTTGGTCTCTCTAGAAGCCGAGAGATTTACATTGAGGATCTCTGACTTCTGCATATTTATTTTGTAGCTGGAGAGGTTTTTGTATATCTCCAGCTCCATCACTAGGTTTGGGAGAGAGACCTCTGGGCAAGTCACGAAGAACAGCAGGTCATCCGCGTACGCCGCTATTTTGCAATTACCAGAGGGCAAGGGAATTCCCTGAATGTTCTGGTTTTTCCTAACCCAACAAAGGAGAGGCTCCAGAGTTAGTATGAAGATTAGCGGGGACAAAGGGCATCCCTGTCTTGTCCCGTTACCGATACAGAAAGGCTTCGAGGTTGAACCATTAACTCTCACGACTGCAGAAGGGCCGTGGTACAAGCTAGCTATCCAGCCCAGCATGCTGTCACCTAGTCCAATGTGTCGTAGGACTCCGAACATGAAGTCCCACTGCACTCTATCGAACGCCTTTTCTGCATCGGTTGACAGGAGTAGCGTAGGAAGGTTCCGCTGAGCTGCCAGATTAATGAGGTTTAGTGTCTTTGTGGTGTTGTCGCGTGCTTCCCTATAGGGCATGAAGCCTACCTGGTCCAAATGTACTACATGATGAAGATGCGGTACTAGTCGCGAGGCCAATATTTTGGCGAAAAGTTTAATATCAGCATTCAGAAGGGATATTGGCCTGTAGCTGGAGCTAATGGTAGGGTCCCTGCCCTCTTTTGGTATTACAGCTATTTGGGCGGAAAGGCTATCCCGTGGGAATGTGTTACCCGAGCCCATGGAGTTGAATACCTCCAGCATTCTAGGCGAGAGAATCTCAGCGAAAGTTTTGTAGTAAATAAGGGGAATCCCATCGGGCCCCGGCGCCTTTCCGGCAGCCGAGTCCTTCAAAGCTGCCTCCAGTTCCTCGTGAGAGATCGGGTCCTCTAGTTTGCCCAGGACCTCAGACGGGAGTCTGGGGAGCCCAGAGTGCCGGAGGTAGGCGGTGATGTCGGAAGCCCTTGTGCCTGACTCATCTGAAGGTAAGTTATATAGGTCCTCATAATACTGTCTGAAGACTTCGGCGATCTCATCAGCCTTGTGTTTCATGGTTCCTGCCCTATCCTGTATTTTGGGGACATAGGTTTTGGCTCTTTCCCCCCTCAGAATCAGGAGGCCTCTCACCACACATTTATGCGCCTCCCAAATCACTGCAGGGTTGGAATCTGGTGTACTGTTCCTAATGAAATATTCCCTGAGTTCTTGTTTTAGGGTTTCCCTGAAGCCTACATCTTGAATAAGCGAGTTATTCATCTTCCACGCCCAGGAGCGAGGCATCGGGGTGTGTGCAGATAGCGTGAGACTAATTGGGGCGTGATCGGACAGCACAATGTTGCCAATGTCTGCTTTTTTAACTCTCTGCAGTGTATGGTGTTGGATGAGAAACATATCCAATCTAGAGTGCATGTTATGTGGGGGGGAGTAGTATGTGTAATCTCTATCGTGAGGGTGGAAGATGCGCCAGGGATCCACAAGCTGATAGGTGTGCAGGAGCCTTTTGAGCCTTCTAAGTTTGGTGTAGGAGAGGTAAGTGTGCCCCTTGGAAGTGTCAATCAGTGGGTCCAGGGTGAGGTTAAAGTCTCCACCAACCACTACTCTTCCCTCCGCGAATTCTGCCATCCTAGAAAAAACCTCCTCTAGAAAGTCAACCTGTCTCGTGTTTGGGCAGTAGATGTTAACAAAGGTGAAAGGCTCCGTCCAGAGCCTCCCTTTAACAAAAAGCCACCTTCCCTCTCCACCACCCAGCACCCCAACCTCCTCCCAGTGAACTGACCTGGAGATCAGCAGGCTTACCCCTCTTGATCTGGAGTCTGGAGAGTAGCTGTGGTAGGAGACCGGGAACGTCCTGTCTCTCATTGTCGGCGGATTTGCAGATCTGAAGTGCGTTTCCTGGAGAAAGGCCACGCTGGCCTTTAGTGCCCTGAGGTTTCTCAGGATCGCCTTCCTTTTCTCTGGCGTGTTCAGACCCTTCACGTTGAAAGAGACCAGGCCAGGTTCACCCATTGTTGTCTACTCGGACCAGCTGCGGGAGGGGAGTCAGCGAGAGCAGGGGATACAAATACAGACAAGGAGTACGGAGGGTAAGAACAAAGGGGGAAGAAAAGGGGGAAGCAGTGAACAAAAACAGTAAAACCGGTATTTCCGGCAAAAGCCCCTGAGGGGGAAAAACTAAGTAGCGATCTCGCTAAGTCTGTGGCCTATCCCCAAACGGGAAAGGTCAGAGACTGGCCTAAGTGGGGGACTATGTCCGGCGACGAAACGCGGAGACAGCCCTCCCACCGAGAGAGGCTAGTGACACAAAAAAGAACTATGCAACCATTAAGAGCAAACTCCAACATAACACAATACTATCGGGCGAAGAAGGAGGAGGAGAGACGTCAGTCTCCAGGCAGGTAAACCGCACCGGGCAACAGACCACGTCTACTGCTCATTGTCTGTGGGTCTCGATGGTCTTGCTCTCGGCCTTCTTGATCTGCTGTCCCTTCGGTTTCTCATTATAGAGCTCCTGGGTCTCTGTAGCGGAGGAGAGGCAGAGGGCACCAACCAGTTGGGCACTGGAATTGGGTCGGTGCCGAGAAAAGCAAACAGCCCCTCAAGGTCTTGGTGAGATCTGAGGGTGAAGGAGTTACCATCTCTGCTCACAATCAAGTGGAGGGGATATCCCCATCTGTAGGACGCCCTGGAGTTTCTGATCAAATCGAGGACGGGACGTAGGAGCCTGCGCATCTGCAGGGTGCGCCTGGAAAGATCTGGAAATATAGTGACACTTGCCCCGTCAAAATCAATCGGGCCATGTCTCCAGGCCCTCCGGGAGATCTCCTCCTTAGTGTTGTAGTGGTGTATGCGACAGACAATGTCTCTCGGCCGGGATGGATCAATACTTGGTGGACCCAGCGCTCTGTGTGCTCTATCAATCTCGATCGGCGTACCGGGCTCTCTTTCAAGTAGCTGGTTGAATATTACCGTGATTATTTGCTTAACATCTTCCCCTGCCGAAGCCTCGGGAATGCCGCGAACTCGGAGGTTGTTTCGCCTGTGTCTATTCTCTAGATCGTCGTGCTGGAGCTGTAACTGCAGAATCTGTGCGTTTTGGCTCTCAATCTTTGCCGCCATTTCTGCCAGCGCGGTCTCTGTAGCCGTTTGATTGGAGGAGACTCTGACATCTAGCGACTGGATCTGACCCCTGACTTCAGCTATATCTTTTTTAAAGGCCACTTCATACCTCCTGATCAGGGCTTCGAAGTCTGCTTTGGTCGGTATAGACTTGAGAAAAGAGAGTGTTTCCCGGTGGATGTTACCAGCGTCAGGTGCCTCCCCTCGCCTCTCGGCTCCAGATGATGTCGACGGGGGATCCGAGTATGTGATCGGGGACGGGAGTTCCACCATTGGTAGAGGATCCATTGCTAGAGGAGACATGGGTTCCTGGGGGACTGCAGACATCCCCTCCGGCAGGCTGAGAGGCGAAATCTCCTCATGACTAGGCCAAGCATAAGGTGGGGCGCTCGAGACGGCGGCTCCCATCCCTCCACTGCCTCCCGCGAGGGACGCAGCAGGTGTCTGTCGGGGCACCCTCCTCATACTCGGCTCAGTCCCAGGGGCGCTATGGGGGCGCTGTATCCTCGGTGGGAGGGGACGGGTTGGCATGTCTGAGGGGGAAGAAAGTGCCACCGTGTTTTGCACTGGCAGCTTTGACATCCTATCTGAGGAGGTGAATCCGTATCTCTCCAGCCTCCCCACTGCTGTGGCGTCACCCCCTGTCCTGCGTGCTTGCTTGGCTGGCCAGGGGCAGGCAGGGGCTACTGGGGTCAGTGATTGGTTGCTACCCTCAGTGGGGGAGGTATCCTGCAGCCCTGGGCACTCTTCTGATACTACACGGAGGGCACTGGTATGGCACTGAGCAGTTGGGCTCCTGACTGAGCTGCATGCAGATGGTCCTGTCTGCTCTCCCGACCCATGTGACTCCTCATCCTCAGGGCCCCCGTCGCTAACTGCCGGCTGGGTCTGGTGGTGTGCGCTCATCGGCGCCATTTTGGGGCAGTCTCTGCAGCCCTCTTCCACCCCGCCCGGATCCCTCCACACCGTATTATGCGGTGTACTTGGCTCCCGCATGTCTCCACCGCCGCTTCTCTTACCTCCAGGCTGTCTTTGCTGTGCGGGCCGTCACCCGCGGACTCTGTGGGGGAGGAGAGACTGCATGTGTTGCTCTCGGGTGCGTCTCTCCCTCCAGCCCCGCTCCCGATGGTTGCAGCCGCGCGCCGGGGCTTTGAGGTGCGGTTTGAACTACCGGCACGTGCAGCGTCTCCCCGCCGCCTCCTACACCGCTGGCAGCCTCTCCGATCTCCTCCAGGCTGCTGGCTTCCGACGAGGGAGAGAGCGGCGCCTCTGTCCCCCATCTCCGGTCTTCTCGCCCGGGAGCCTGCGATCGCCATCCTCCTCTGATCCCTTCTTCTCCGTCCCTTCATGAGGTCGTCCACAGGGGTGAGTTTGGTCGATAAAGCCACAGTAGTTGCTATAAATCTCTCGGCGGGGTCAGGAGCTCCCCGACTCACGTCCGCTCCATTCTCGCGCCAGGCCACGCCCCCAGAGCGTACTGATCTACTGCCAGCTGCACCACGTCTTCGAACCACACTCTTCTTGGCCACCTGGGGGCCACCATTATTGCTGGCACCCCCTCCTGAAATATCTTGCGCAGAACCCTGCCCAACAGGGGAAATGGAGGAAAGACATACAGGAGCTGAAAGTCCTGCCATGACATTGCTAGAGCATCCGTGGCCAAGGCCAGAGGATCCTGGGACAGGGAGACAAAGGCCGGGAGCTTGTGATTGTGACGGGACGCAAACAGATCCACATCTGGTTGGCCCCAACGGTGAAACAGAGATTGGAACACCCTGTTGCAGAGGGACCATTCGCCCAGGCGAGAGGTCCCCCTGCTCAGAGAGTCTGCCTGCAGATTCTCCACCCCCGGGATGTACACAGCTGATATACAGGGAACATTCTCCTCCGCCCAGGCCAGGATCAGTGACACTTCCCGGAGGGCCCTCTTGCTCCGGGTCCCTCCCTGATGATTGATGTAGGCGACCGCCGTTTGGTTGTCCGAGCGCACCTGAACAGGCAAGCCCCGAAGGTGATGAGTCAAATGAGTCAGCACCAACCTGATCGCCCGTAGTTCCAGAATGTTGATAGGTGTGTGGACCTTCTGAGGACCCCACCTCCCTTGGAACTGCATGGACTTCCAGAAACCCCCCCAACCTGTCAGACTGGCATACGTGGTGACCGTCTCCCAGGAGGGGGCCAGAAAGGATCTGCCCCCCAACAGGTAGCCGCCTGACCGGGGGGGGGGGGGGGGGAAGCACAAGGACCTGGTCCAGTAACGCAGGATCCTTGTCCCATACTGACAAGAGGTGGAGTTGCAGAGGCCTCATGTGGGACTGAGCATAAGGGACCGCCTCGAAGCACGCCACCATCAGGCCCACCAGCTGCATTCCTTGCCTGATGGAGAGATGAGGGCAAGATAGCAGGAACTGAACCTGTGCAATCAGACTGTCCACCTTCTGCTGAGGAAGAAAAATCCTTGCCTGAACTGTATCCAGATTCATTCCCAGGAAGGGAGTCACCAAGGAGGGGGCCAGGGAAGACTTGGGATGGTTGATCACCCAGCCAAATGACTCCAGAGTAGACACCACCAGCTGGGTATCCAACTCTGCCTGTCGTAGGGACTGGGAAGTGAAAAGAATGTCGTCCAGGTAGGGCAGCACGCGGATGACCTGAGCAGAGCCATCACTCCTGCCACAAATTGGTAGTGCAGATCCTCCAGAGCGAACCTGAGGAACCTTTGATGACCTTGAAACACAGGAATATGAAGGTAAGCATCTTTGATGTCCACCGACGTCATGAAGTCCCCTGGATACAGGGAACTGATGGCAGAGCACAGAGTTTCCATGCGAAAGCGCCTGCACCTGACAAAATTGTTGAGGATCTTCAAGTCCAGGATGGGCCTGACTGACCCATCTCTTTTGGGCACGGTGAACAGATTAGAAATAGAAGAATTAGATTTCTCGTAAGGGGACCTGACAGATGACCACCAGCTCCAGAAGGCTTTGCACCGCCAGAACCAGAGCCTGAGCTGACACAGGGTCCTGAGAAATCCGGGATCTGATGAATCCTGGGGGAGGCCAGGCAGCAAAACTCTTGTAACCGGAGGACACTACCTCCTGAATCCACCGGTCTGAGACATGAAGCCTCCAGACGTGCTGAAGCCGTCCCCCCACCCGGATGGGTGAGGGCGCCCCTTCATGCCTGAGGGGACTTGGGAGAAGACTTAAGCTTAGAGCCCCAGGAGGAGCCAGGGCGACCACGTCCTCTGCCCCTACCCCAGAAATCTCCTCGGGCCCCTGCAAGGGAGCCCCCCCCTCCCCTGTCTGGCACCACGGTAGGGGGAAGAAAAGGAGCCATGTCCCCGAAAGGGCCAAGACTGTCTTCTGCGCTGGGGTAACCTGCCTCCCTTAGCAAAAAGCTCCAGGCGTTCCCCAAACAGGTGTAGTCCTTTGAAGGGAAAACCAGTGAGAGCCTTCTTGGCTGCGTTGTCAGCAGCCCACTGGTGCAGTCAAACAGAGCGGCGTATAGCCACCACAAGGGCAGAGGTTCTACCACACATTCTAATGGTATCATCCAAGGCAGAGAGGACATAATTCACAAAACCCTCACAACGAGAGAGAGCATTAAACTCCTCACCAGACACATCATCAGGGGCACCATCAAGGATACTTCTAAGCAGGGTCCTAATAGCCACAGCCGTAATGGCCGATGCACAGACCGAGCGCAGTGCCGTCCCCACACACGCAAAGGCATGGGACGCCAGCTGATCAATGCGCCGGTCCTCAGCATCCCGCAGCGTAGTAGAATCAGGGGAATGCATGACAGAGGTGTTAGATAGCCCTAGGACCGGGGCATCCACTTCAGGAGAGGATGACCAACACTTCACCACATCAGCGGGAAAAGGATACCTCTCATCCCAACTCTTAGGTACACCGGGAAGCCGGCTGGGGCGCTCCCATTCCCTGAGTACAAGATTATTAAAATGAGCTTGCTCTGGAAATTCTAAGCGCGGCTTAGCCATATGAAACAATTCCCCCTGTTGCGTGGGGGCCGCAACCGGGGGAGAGATAGACAGTACTTCTAAAAACTTAGCCAACAGCTTATCAATATCATCTGGGGCCCAGAGGTCAGAGCCAGAATCATCATGACCCCTGGGTCTCTCATCAGATGACCCCGAGTCAGAAAATAACTCCCCTTCTTCCAAAGGGGTATAGCCAGACAAGATCCAAAAACTCATCAGCTTCCATAGGGAAGAGTGACATCAAGCATTAAGAGCCGCTTTTTAGCAGAGGCCTTACGCGCCAAGGTATTAGCAAGCAACTTCTCAACACTAGCCAGTCGAGAAGACACATCAGGTGGAGAATCCCCACTTGTATGCAACTCAATAGGAGTCAAATTTAAGCTTGGGGGAGTAGGTGAAGTCATACGAGGCGCAGGCCCAGCTACTGGTAAACCAGGCTGCAGAGCAAGCACCTGCTGGACACAAGGTACACAGACCCGCACATTGTCAGCACTAGTAGGGGAGAAACCAATAGAGGTCGGCCCGTCTGAAAGACATAAGCAAGGAGGCCCGTAAGTGACATGATAAAAGGTAACTAAAAGCCGCCCGCGAGGGCACTCACGGACCGCGGTAGGTAGATGCCGGTCACGCAGCAGCCGGATCCAGAGAAAATGGCGCCGGGTACACCTCAAGGGGCGGGCCGTGGGGGCAGTGACGCGGAACGTGCCAACCGTGGGCCTCGCCCCCCCAAGAGCGTGAAGGCGCACACGTGACAAGCATCCAATAACGGCGCTCCAGCGCCTGAGGTAACGCCGCCGCCAAGCGCGGCGACTGACACCAACCAGAAACACATCATACAGTGAAGCACCAAGGCATAATCACGTACACCCCCCCCCCGAGAGCTACAAGGGAGGGCGAGGGAGGACAGCGACCACTTAACATAGGACCCACTGATAGACAGGGGCAATAGGGCGGGAGGGGCATCCCATAGAGGCTCACCATAAGCCTATATCGCCTACCCTTTGGTGGGGGATTGCGGTGGAGCAGCGCTCCTAAGCACCTGGCAGCGGTGCTGCCTACCGTCACCCGACCAGTGCAGCCAAGGCTGGGAGGCACATTAATAATGGAACAGGTGGGAATAGTCCTACAGGGCCGCAGGCTAATAGCCCCGCTCACCTGTGAGAAGAGAGAGCCATCTTCTAGTCCTTCACAGTCCAGACTGCAGAGAAATTCTGGGGATTTGTGGGAGGTCCCGGGTATTTTAGGGGCCGGGAGGAGCCAATTTCACTGTCTCTGCAGTCCAGCGCCATCTGGCAGAGTAATACCCAAGTGTAATTAATTATTCTGGAGCAGGACGTACTAAGAGAATAAAAAGAATAAACTCAGCACCTTGAGGGCATCTTTTTGACACACAATATACATATTCTAGAACGCCACTGAAAGCGGCTTTCCTCACAGCTGACTTGTGCTTGTACTTGTTGCACCTTCTCAAAAAGCCATGTCTTTGAAGTGAGGGACTGGTGTATTTGTGCCACCATTTTTTGTATACACCATAGTAATATGTGGCACAAAAGGTTCCAACACATTAGGATCTATTTGTGATGTCTAAGAACTTTTTAAGCCACTGTAACCATTGTCGACCGCTTATAACCGAATTAAAGGATCGACAAAGAAGAAACTTTGTAGAGGGTTGTTTAAACTATGTAGACGAACTTACTAAAACTACATGATTTCCATCCAATTTCATATCAAAACTAAAAAAAGGCCCTACACCCAAATAGTTTCCCAAAATCCCCCGTGTAATCATCCTGAAATGGAGAAACACAAGAGTTTTGATTGGTTAGTAAAACTGCCTGGACATTTCTACATAGTTAAAAGCATACAGGGGCGAGCTGTGATCCTGTCCCTCGATCAAACCCGTCCCCATAGTCAGGCTACGGCACTGGCTGCAGCAGGGGTGCAGATAGTGTGATTAGATCAGTTTGTGATCCCTGGACAAAAGGTAAGTGCCCTTTTGTTTTTATTTTGCCTGCAGATCATCTTTAAACCCAGTCAAATGTTGTGAAATAGCAGACAGATTCTATGCTCCTGAACTGCATGGAGACGGCTATCTTGCTACATACCCGACAGCCCTACTTCTTAAAAGCCCAGATCCACAGTTATTGCCCTAAATAGGAACAAAACCTGGGATTTGGACTATCCCAGGTGTGGTTCATTGCCCCGGGGGCAATTTGAGATGCCCTGTTGTGTTAAACCCCCTGATCCCCAGTAAATCTTACCTGACCGCTGATCCAACGACACATGCACAGGCTCTAATCCAATCAGCGCCATATGGGGTGAATATTAACGACCGGAAATACAGGTCTGCTTAGACATAAAGCTTGCCAATTTGGAGAGAGGGGGCACATCTCCAGTTCCTTTTAGAATGGGGCATGCTCCCACCCCCAGCCTATCTGGTTCAGAGATGCTGGGGATGTGGCCGCTGCCGTTCGGGTGAGCTGCTGACAAAGGTGAGTGTTGCAGACAATTCCAAGCTTTGCTGCTGACAGCCTGCCTTGTATGCAATCACAGAACACCAAATGCACGCTTCAGCCCAGATGGGAACTTTTGATTTATGCAGCCAGCTAGAGAGATATTTAATCTCCTTCTAACATTCTGTGAAGAAACAGAAAAAATCTCTCTCTGGCTGGATGTGCTGATCATAAAGAAGCTGCCAGCTCAGCTGCAGAGTGTCCGTGTGCTGGCACAGTTCTCTCATGCTCATGTGTAAGCAGAGCTCTGGGTGTAGCAAGATGGACACCCACGTGCAGTTCAGGAGTGTGCAGCATCTGCAAATATATTCCACAACAACTGCATGTTGTTAGGCCCTCTGATCAGAAGGGAAGTTTAGGGGAGTTTTTTTCCTAGAGGTTAATAAAACAACTGAACTACTTAAATCATTTTGCCAAGTTGGGGAGTGGAAAACTTGTATTTCCCCCAAAATTAAAGAACCCCCTAAAGAACAGTTGATGCAGTGAGGGCAAGTAGTAATACTGGCCTCCATGGGGATCCAGCAGCTCCAAAGGTTGCTAATTTATAGTGCCCCACCCACCAATTTCATGATGATCAGCAATATCTGCAGAAGGATCACATCAGGCACAACAGTGCAGAGTAGGTGACCCACTGACCAAATCTATTAGCCAGATTTTCTGCCATTGCTTTTTACCTCCCTAGAGCCGGACTATCATTTTCTCTAAGGGGCAAATCCGGTGCTGCATGAAACCTCTGTCATGTAGAAAATTACTGGCGATTCACTTTAAACAGATTCTAGATTTACCCCCCAAAAGATTTGGCTGAAACTGGGCAAAGAATGCAGAGGAAGATGACCACGCTTACTGGGAAGGAATTTCTGGTCCTTTCCAGTGGTCACCTCAGTTATTTTGTTGAATAAGAACTGTGCCTTATTTAGAAAACAATATGGGCCTCCTGAACTCATAAAGGGGAGTTTCAAACTTACCCTCACCAGAGATCCAGACCACACCATCTCCACTCAAGACAAAGGGCTGCCGGTATACTTAGACAAGATTACTGACATCAGTAAGTTTTAAAAATGTAGACAAGCAAGACTTCTGGTAAGAAACTATTCATGGGCAAAAATACCATTTTGTGAGTACTCACCTGAAAAATGGATATTGTTGGTGTGCCACACACCCCGCTTCACTTCTTAAATATTCATCACTTCATGGGTTAAGCCACCGCAGGTGACGTAGTGCAGAGAGGAAGTCTTGTAACGAGCCCCCTTCCGGCCTATATATACCTGGTACCTCCCTTCAATCACCAGTATATTCAAAAAGCAGTAAAACAAGGTACCAGTATTCCACCAGTAACCTCCAAAATTAATTTTGATATAAATAAAAAAGGGCTTCACCATATAAATGCTTCGGTAATACTGAAAAAGGGCGGATGTGAAGCGGGGTGTGTGGCACACCAACAATATCCATTTTTCAGGTGAGTACTCACAAAATGGTATTATTCTTGGTGTGCCACACACCCCGCTTCACAATATTCATCACTTCATGGGACATCCAAAAGCAGTGTCCACAAGGGAAGGGCATCTCAAGGCCAGGTGAAGCATAACTTAAATGACTGCAGTCTGCAGAACTTTGCGGCCAAAAACAGCATCCGCTGAGGCCCGCACATCAACTTTGTAAAACTTAGAAAAAGTGTGAACAGAAGACCAGGTGGCGGCCTTACAAACCTGTTCAACAGAAGCTTGGTGCTGAAAAGCCCAAGACGCCCCAACAGCGCGAGTGGAATGAGCAGTAATACGAAAAGGGGGAACTTTTCCCTTAGCAGAATAGGCCGCAGTAACGGCCTGACGTATCCACTTGCTAATGGCAGATTTGGCTGGTGCCAAACCCTTCTTAGGCCCATGGGGCGCAACAAAAAAGGAATCCGTCCTACGGAAAGGAGACGTGATAATCAAGTAGTACTTAACACAGCGTACAACATCCAAACAATGCAAAACCCTCTCTTTGTCATTCTTAGGATTAGGACACAAGGAGGGAAGAACAATATTTTGGTTCAAATGAAAAGCAGAAACAACCTTAGGAAGAAAAGTCTGGCTTGAACCGAAAGACCACTTTATCCCGATGCCTCTCGAAGTAGGGCGCCTGGATAGTTAAGGCCGCCAATTCTGAGACACGCCGGACAGAAGTGATCGCTACCAAGAAGACAATCTTCTGAGTCAGGGTAGACAAAGCAATATTTTGCAAAGGCTCAAAAGGAGGAGCCTGAAGAGCCAAAAGAACCAAATTCAAATCCCAAACAGGGAGTAATGGTTTCCTGGGAGGCCGCACATGCGTAACCCCCTGGAAAAAAGTTTTAACTAAAGGTTTAAGCGCAACACGCTTCTGAAAAAAGACAGATAAGGCAGAGACCTGCCCTTTCAATGTACTTAGCTGGAGACCAGAGTCCAGCCCTGATTGTAAAAACTCCAGAATCCTGGGGACCGAAAGGACCCTACAAGGAAAAGATCTTATCTCACACCAAGTGATATAGGCTTTCCAAGTCCTATAGTAGGTGACAGAAGAAGACTTCTTCCGGGCACTGATCAGAGTCTTAATGACTGAATCAGAAAGACCCTCCTCCTTCAGGATGGAGGTTTCAGCCGCCAGGCCATCAAACCCAGCGCTGGTAAATTGAGGTAACACAATTGACCCTGAGTGAGCAGATCGGGCCGAAGAGGCAGAATGAACTGGTCCACTGCCAGCCAAACGATGTCTGCGAACCTTAATCGCTTTGGCCACCTTGGGGCCATGAGAACGGCGTACACCCTTTCCAGAGCCAACTTCTGAAGAATTCTGCCCAGCAAGGGCCACGGAGGAAACAGGTATAGAAATCCCAGAGCTCCTCAGTTCAGGGACCTGACATCCACTGTCAGAGCCAGAGGATCCCGGGAGAGAGACACGAAGCTCGGGAGCCTGAGATAGAGATGAGGGGCCCACAGGTCCACCTCCGGAGTCTCCCATTGGAGACACAATAAGAGAACCACCCGAGGATGGAGAACTTATTCTTCTAGACGGGGAGAGCACTTGCTCAACCGGTCCGCTACCTGTTCCATCACCTCTGGAATGTAAACCGCCGAGAGACAGGGAACATGGAACACTGCCCATGTCTGGATCAGGGACATTTCTCTGATGGGTAAGTGGGGCCTCCACTGCCCCTGAAGCCGCAGCTCCTTCCAGAATCTGTCCCATCCCGACAGACCGGAGTCCGTGGTGACACCTCTCCAAGGGAGGGTCAGGAAAGACCTGCCCTATACAAGATTGGTCGAGACCAATCACCACAGGAGGAACTGCCGTACACGGGAGGACAATTGGAAGGACTGATCCAACAACAGAGGTTGCTGGACCCAACACGCTAGCAGAAATAGCTGAAGTGTTCTTGTGCGAATTTGGGCAAAAGAAAGACACACAGCGTCTTGATGAGAGTTCAGGCCGGGATGAACCGACCCCTGAATGGACCGCGAGGGAGGGTGAGACTCGAATTCCAGGTTGTGACCTGTCGACACTACCTCCTGGATCCATCTGCCTAGAACCACATGGTTCCAATGGTAGAAGTGTCGCAATAGTCCCCCCACCCGCACGGGTGAGGGCAGCCCCTCATTGCTGAGTGGGCTTATCAGCAGGCTTGGGCTTGGTGCCCCAGGACTGAGTGGGCCGGCAACAGCCCCTCCCCCGAGTCCAACCTGCGCCACTGGTAGCGGGAAAGGACGTACCTTTTCCCGCTCCGAACCTTTGAAAGGAAGGCCTACCGGAACTTGTCCCCCTGAAGGGACCACGAGGCCTTTTGCGTTGTGGCATCTTACCATCTTTTGCGACTGAATCAATTTTCTCCCCAAACAGACGCAACCCCAAAAAGGGGAGGGCTGTGAGTACCTTTTTGGAAGCCGTGTCTGCTGACCACTGACGCAGCCATACTGACCTGCGAATAGCCACCAGCATAGCTGCCGCCTTGCTACTCATAGTCAGCGCATCGTCCTGAGCGGCCAGGACATAAGCCACAAAAGATTCACACTGCTTAAGTGCAGTTAACTGTTTGCAAGCGGGATCAAGATCCTCATATAGCCCCTGAATTAGGGACTTAATTGCCAATAGAAGAAGGGCTGAAGCACATACCGGGCGCAATGCTGACCCGGAATAGATAAAACCATGTCGAGCGTATTGGTCAATCCTGCGATCTTCCCCATCTTTGGGGACAGTGGTCTCAGCAGATTGTACCATAGCCGAGCTGGAGAGTCCTAGTACAGGGGTATCGACGTCCGGAGGGACAGACCACAGCCTCACCAATTCTGGTGGAAAAGGATAACGCTTTTCCCAACTGGAAGGAATTCCAGATAACCGTGTGGGATGTTCCCATTCCTTAGGAACCACCCTCTCAAAGTGGTGCTGTCTGGGAAAGACCAAACTCGGCTGAGGCTCTTTAAATAACTGACCCTTTGGCGGGGCGGCCGCCTCAGGCGTATCTAAACTCAAAATATTAAACATTTGAGCCAGAATGGAGGGGGTGTCAAAAACAACCCCCTCTGACCAATCGCCGATCTCATCAGCCACATGCTGACCTGTCGGCTCATCTGACTCCGACGGGAGTTCATCCTCGTCAGGGGATCCATCGGACCATTCCACAGGTTCACAAAACTGGTCCTGTGGAGCCGAAGGTACCGGAGTCAGGTGCCTTCGTTTTGTAGCGGTTTTAAATGCTGCTTTAACGGCATCATTTTCCAGGGGCAGGGCTGTGCTGCTGCCTCGGAATGCGAATCCCCACTTTTGACAGTGTCATGCGGGGTCCGGAATAGGGATGGAGAGGTAGGAGATGATGAAGGATGCGATGGCACCGCAGCCGAAGCAACGGACTGGCGCGCAATAGTCTGTTTTGCAGAAGGGATGCAAATAAAGATATCATCAGCTGGGAGTGGAACCCCACAACCTACGCACCCCCCAAACGGAACAGCAGAACCGTTTCCGGAATCTACGGAAGCCTCCATATGGTGATTTATGGTATTCGCAATAATGGGACTTTTAAGGCATAAGCCGACCCGGGATGCCCCCTTTATTTTAGTAATGTCCCGGAAGGGAGGATTTATATAAAATTTTTTTTTTTTTTTTTTTAAGTTTAGGACCCCTTTAATAGAAACTATATATATATGTACTTATATATAGTCTATGTATATAAACATTCAAATCAATCCCAATAATTAGCCAGGCACATAGAGCCGGAGGGCTAGCATAAGCAGGGATCCCAGGATCTGCAAGGTAAGAAAACAACCATCAGATCCTTCACATGTGTATAACATATAAGTATGGCACCAAGTGCCCTTAAATGACGCCCCCTTGATAATAGTGATTTCTCACTGTATTATTAAACAATATCTCCCATTTAACGGCCCCAACGGGAGGGGCCGCTTACCTGTACCGCAATCAGCCGGTAAGCCTGCAGCCAGCAGCCATGAGCCGGCAGAAGACAAAGTGCGGCCGTGCGCCCACGTGCCTTCCTGTTTTGAAGGAAGCTGGGACGCTGGGCCCGCCGCAGACGCCGCATGACGTCGGCGCCCCCCCCCCCCCCCCCCACGCTGATCAGCTGGAACACTTTACAGCTGATCCAGCACGCGCGTCCAGGCAGCGGGTAAAAACCGCATGTGCTGACAAAGCTCAATGAATGCCAGGCGAGGAGAGGGGAGAGGGGGCCACAAGCAACCAACTGCCAGAGAGGTGGCCAGCCCATACCCAGCGCAAGCTGCCCTAAAGCAGACCCAAAATATACACATGCTACAGTGAATGTATAAACATGACATATATGTTAACATGCAGTGATACAGTGAAACACACATACTAAAGCACACCCTCACCACCCCCCCAACAGGAGAGAAAGGGGCTACGGGGACCCTCGGGACAGGGGCATCCCATTTCCGGATCACCATGCCGGTTCGCCGCATTGCCCCACGCATGAGGTCGAGCGGTAGGAGATAAGCTCCTAGGCACTTAAAGTGCCATCTACCATTTGCCCGGTGAGCAGCCAAGGCTGGGAGGCTTCCTATTTCACCATAAAGGTATACAAACTCAAACCGGGCAGAAATAGACCAAAAGGGGGGTGGCGGGGTAAGAATACCCCGGCCTACCTGTAAGCAGGAGACTTCCAACTTCTGACTTGTCAGCAAGCAGAGAGAAAAAATACTGGTGATTGAAGGGAGGTACCAGGTATATATAGGCCGGAAGGGGGCTCGTTACAAGACTTCCTCTCTGCACTACGTCACCTGCGGTGGATTAACCCATGAAGTGATGAATATTTAAGAAGTGAAGCGGGGTGTGTGGCACACCAAGAATATAAAATACAATTCTGTGATTACTCACCTGTAGAATTGGTATTATGAGTATACAGTACGTCCTGCTCCAAATCTAATACTTACCGTTGGGATATACTCCGCCCGATGGTGCTGGACTGCAGAGACATCGAAAATAGGCTCCTCTCGGCCCCTCAAATACCCAGGGACCTCCCACAAATCCCCAGCATTGAAAAGCAGTTAATGAGAAGCCGGGAGAATTAAACAATCCAAACTATCAACTATAACAATGATAACAATCACCATACAGGGGATCCAAGAAAATGCAAACCAAGGGTGGGTTGGAGCAGGACGTACTGTATACTCATAATACCAATTCTACAGGTGAGTAATCACAGAATTGTATTATTCTTAGTATACAGTACGTCCTGCTCCAAATCTAATACTTACAGTTGGGACATCCAATAGCAGTGTCCATAAAGTAGGGTGGGATCCCCAAGAAAAATCAGCAGCAGGCAGTTTAAACCACTGCCGCCTGCAGAACCTTTCGGCCAAAAACAGCATCAGCTGAGGCCCTAACATCAACCTTGTAAAACTTTGAAAAGGTATGAACAGAAGACCAAATAGCGGCCTTGCAAACTTGTTCAACAGAAGCCTAGTGCTGAAAAGCCCAAGAGGCACCAATAGCACGAGTGGAATGAGCAGTAAAGGCGGAAGGAAGGATTCTTCCCCTTAGCAGAGTAGGCCAGAATCACAGCCTGACGAATCCACTTGCTGATAGTAGACTTGGCAGGAGCCAAACCCTTCCTAGGACCAGAAGGGACCACAAAAAGAAAGGTGCAGTAGCCACCAGATAGTACTTCAGCCACCTAACCACATCCAAAGAGTGCAAAACTCTCTCCTTAGCATTGCTAGAATTAGGGCACAAAGAAGGAAGAACAATATCCTGATTCAAATGAAAGGCAGACACTACCTTAGGCAGAAAATCAGGTTTGAAACAAAACACCACCTTGTCCTGGTGCCTCTCATAGTAGGGGGGCTGAATGGACAGCGCCGCCAACTCAGACACACGCCTGACAGAAGTGATAGCCACCAGAAACACAACCTTGAGCGTAAGAATGGTCAAGGCAGCATCCTGCACATGTTCAAAGGGAGCACCCTGCAAGGCTGACAGAACCAAGTTCAAATCCCAAACAGGCACCATAGGTTTACGTGGGGGACGCACATGAGTGACCCCCTGGAAAAAAGTCCTGATCAGAGGGTGCGGAGCAAAGGACTTCTGGAAAAAGATAGCCAGGGCAGAAACCTGACCCTTCAGAGTACTGAGTTGGAGCCCCATCTCCAACCCATGCTGCAGGAACTCCAGAATCCTGGGAATAGAGAACACACGACAGGGAAGAAACCTAGACTCACACCAGTCAATGTAGGCACGCCAAACCCTGTAATAAATGGAAGAGGAAGACTTCTTCCTAGCTTTAATCAAAGTATCCACAACTGAGGAAGACAGCCCCTTCTCCATCAAGATGGAGGTTTCAGCAGCCAAGCCGTCAAAGCCAGAGTTTGTAAATTGGGATGGCGTAGTGAGCTCTGAGTGATCAGATCTGGCACCAAGGGCAGAGCGCATTGATCTACTGCCAGCTGTACCACGTCTGCGAACTACACTCTTCTTGGCCACCTGGGGGCCACCAGAATTGCTGGCACCCCTTCCAGAGCAATCTTGCGCAGAACCCTGCCGAGCAGGGGAATTGGGGGGGGGGGAAGACATACAGGAACTGAAAGTCCTTCCATGACATTGCTAGCGCATCCAAGGTCAGGGCCAGAGGATCCCTGGACAGAGAGAAAAGTTGGAAGCTTGTGATTGTGGCAGGACGCAAACAGATCCACATCTGGTTGGCCCCAACGGTGACACAGAGATTGAAACACCCTGCTGCATAGGGACCATTCTCCCTGGCGAGAGGTCCCCCTGCTCAGAGTCCGCCAGGTGATTTTCCACCCCCGGGATGTACACAGCTGAAATTCAGGGGATATTGGCCTCCGCCCAAATCAGGATCAGAGACGCTTCCTGGAGGGCCCCCTTGCTCCGGGTCCCTCCCTGATGATTGATGTAGGCAACTGCGGTCTGGTTGTCCGAGCGTACCTGAACAGGCATGCCCTGCAGATGAGTAGTCAAGCGAGCCAGAACTAACCTGATCGCTCGCAGCTCCAAGACATTGATAGGTGTGTGGGCCTCCTGAGGGCCCCACCTCCCCTGGAGCCGCAGGGACTTCCAGAAACCCCCCCAACCTGACAGACTGGCGTCCGTCTCCCAGGAAGGGGTAAGAAAGGATCTGCGCCCCAACAGGTTCCTTGAGTCCATCCACCACAAGAGGGACTTCCTGACCAGGGGGGAGAGAACACAGACCCTGTCCAGGGAAGCTGGGTCCTTGTCCCATACAGACAATAGGTGAAGTTGCAGAGGCCTCAAGTGGAACTGAGCATAAGGGACCGCTTCGAAGCACGCCACCATCAGGCCCACCAGCTGCATCCCCTGCCTGATGGAGGGATTGGGACAAGCTAGGAGGGACTGGGCCTGTGCAATCAGACTGTCCACCTTCTGCTGAGGAAGGAAGATCCTTGCCTGAACTGTATCCAGAATCATTCCTAGGAATGGAGTTATCAAGGAAGGGGACAGTGAGGACTTGGGGTGGTTGATCACCCATCAAAATGACTCCAGAGTGGACACCACCAGCTGAGTATCCAACTCTGCCTGATGTAGAGACTGGGAAGTGATGAGGAAGTTGTCCAGATAGGGAAGCACGTGGACGCACTGACATCTGAGCAGAGACATCACGCCAGCCAGCACCTTGGTGAACACCCTGGGAGCTGAAGTAAGGCCGAAGGGCAAGGCCACAAATTGGTAGTGTTGATCCATCAGAGCGAACCTGAGGAACCTTTGATGACCTGGGAACACAGGAATATGAAGGTAAGCATCTCTGATGTCCACAGAAGTCATGAAATCCCCTTGGCGCAGGGAAATGATGGCAGAGCGCAGAGTCTCCATGTGAAAGCGCCTGCCCCTGACAAACTTGTTGAGAACCTTTAAGTCCAGGATGGGCCTGACAGAACCATCCTTTTTGGGTACTGTGAATAGGTTGGAATAAAAGCCCTTGCCTTTTTCTCTTAAAGGGACCTGGCAGATGACCCCCAGCTCCAGGAGGCCTTGCACTGCTTGCACTAGCTCCTGAGCTGATCGGCAGCAAACTCCAACTTGTAACCGGAGGACACTACCTCCTGAATCCACCGGTCTGAAACATGAAGCCTCCAGACGTGAGCGAAGTGCTGCAGCCGTCCCACCACCCGGATGGGTGAGGGCGCCCCATCAGGCCTGAGGGGGCTTGGGAGAGGATTTAGCTTTGGGACCCCAGGACATCCACGTCCTCTGCCTCTACCCCAGAAATCTCCCCGGGCCCCAGGGAAAGACACCCCCCTTCCCTGTTTTGCACCACGGTAAGGGGAGGAGAAGGAACCCTGACCTCGAAAGGGCCGAGATTGCCGCCTGCGCTGGGGTAACCTGCCTCCATTAGCAAAAAGGTCCAGGTGGTCCCCAAACAGGCACAGTCCTTTAAAGGGAAACCCAGTGAGGGCCTTCTTGGCAGCGTTGTCAGCAGCCCACTGGCGCAGCCAAACCGAGCGGCGTATAGCCACCATAAGGGCAGAAGTTCTAGCACACATTCTGATAGTGTCATCCAATGCGGAGAGCACAAAATTTACAAAAACATCACAACTGGAGAGTGCATTAAACACCTCACAAGGCAAATCATCCGGGTCACTATCAAGCATATTTCTGATAAGGGTTCTAGTGGCCACAGCAGTAATGGCAGAGGCACAGACCGGGCGCAGCGCCGCCCCTGCACATGCAAAGGCGTGGGATGCCAGCTGGTCAATGCGCCGGTCCTCAGCATCCCGCAGGGTAGTGGAGTCAGGGGAATGCATGACAGAGGTGTTAGATAGCCCTAGGATCGGGGCATCCACCTCGGGGGGGGGGGGGGGGTGACCAACATTTAACCACCTCAGCAGGAAAGGGATACCTCCTATCCCTTTGGAACCCCGGGAAGTTTACTGGGGCGCTCCCATTCCTTGAGCACAAGGTTATGGAAATGTGCCTGCTCTGGAAATTCCAAACGTGATTTTGCTGTATAGAAAAGCTCCAGTCTTTGCCTGGGAGCCGCAACAGGGAGAGAGATGGACAGAACCTCAAAAATCTGAGTCAAATCTGTCAGTGTCATCCGGGGTCCAGGGGTCAGAGCCAGAATCGTCATGACCCCTTGGTCTCTCATCAGATGAGCCTGAATCAGAAAAGAGCTCCCCTTCATCAGACGGGGTATAGCCGCAAAGATTCAAAAACTCCTCAGTTTCCATAGGGAAAACAGTAACATTAGGCGTCAAGTGCCGCTTCTTAGCAGGGGCCTTATGCGCTAAGGACTTAGCAATCAACTGCTCAACAGTAGCCAGTCTAGAAGACACATCAGGCTGAGAATCCCCACTAGTATGCAACTCAGCAGGAGTGAGATTTAAGCTTGGGGGAGTATGTGAAGTGAAACGAGGTGCAGCCACTGGCAGGCCAGATTGCAATGCAAGCACCTGCTCAGCATAGGGTACACAGACCCGCGCCTTGTCAGCGTCAGAATGAAGCTGCCCACACGCTACACACAGCCGGTCTTATCCCGAATCCTGGGATGCCTCCATATGGTGATTATAGCTATACGCCGATAGGGAATAACGCTAAATAGCAACCCCAGATGCCCCAATAACCCGCTAGGGAAGTGGGAGTATTATTTTTACAAGGCCTACAAGTATATACTAATACAGGGCCGGGAGAAGCCAAAAGGGTTCGCCCCGCCTGACATAAGCAGACAAGACCTGTAAGCACACAGTAATAAAAATGAGAGATATAAAGCCGCCCGCAAGGGCACTTACGGACCGCGGTAGGTAGGGGGTCCGTCGCACATGGGCCAAACAGGCAGGATAAAGATGGCGTCGGTATACCTCGAGGGGTGGGCCGGTATCAGCAATGACGCGGAGCGCGCCAAAGACGCCCCCCCCCCCGAAGAGCACGAAGCCACGAACGTGCAAGCAGCCAATGATGGCACACCAGCGCCTGAGGTAATGCCGCCGCCAAGCGCGGAACCAAGTCAGCGCGCGGTGGCGGCAATTTTAAAAAAAGACAGTAAAGACAAGCCGGGGGCGGCGGCTGACTCAAGACTAAACAGAATGGAGAAAAAAGGTGTAAAACACAGAATGCATAGCATACATATTTACACCCCCGCCTCTTTTCCCCCGAAGACTACAAGAAGGATGAGGGAGGACAGCAGCCACTTAAACAGGGCCCACCGATGGGCAGGGGCAAGGGGGCACTAGTGCGGGAGGGGCATCCATAGAGACTCACCATAAGCCTGAACCGTCTACCCTTTGGTGGGGGAATGCGGTGGAGCAGCGCTCCTAAGCACCTAACAGCGGTGCTGCCTACTTTCACCCGACCAGCGCAGCCAAGGCTGGGAGGCATATTACTAGTGGAACGGGTGGGAATAGTACTACAGGGCCGCGGGCTAATAGCCCCGCTCACCTGCGAGTAGAGAGCCATTTCTCGTCCTTCGCAGGTCCCCAGGTATTTGAGGGGCCGGGAGGAACCTATTTTTGATGTCTCTGCAGTCCAGCGCCATCTGGCGGAGTATATCCCAACTGTAAGTATTAGATTTGGAGCAGGACGTACTGTATACTAAGAATAATGTTATGTATTGTAGTAGTGAATATTTGCTTACCATTCCCCACAGTGTACTGCTTTTAACACCCCTACAGCCGCTGTGGTCTGTCGCTCAAAACCTTGTCCTATATGATCAGCATGTGCCCTCGTCCTATCTTCAAAGAGCATTTCGCGAGGCTCACTTGCTCGAGGTAGGTACTGAAGGTTTTTTATTTCATTGGTACTTCTGGAAGAGAACAATAATAATGATGATGAAGAATAATGAATAATGAATTTACATTGAAATATAATAAATACTTAACGCTTACTTACTCACTTATGCTGAAGGGGTCGGCAGCAACAATGTATAAAACAATAAAAAAAATTCATATATAAAATCATGGAGCATTAAAAAGTTGTATATGTTGAGAAATAACCTTGAAATTCCTTGAATTTCTTGACTCCAGGTTACCTACCATCTTGCCTCCAAAAGGGCACAGCCACTGTGCATGGTCTTACCAGACCAATGCTTGAAAAGTATACAGTTGTCTCAGTATTTATTGAAGGGTATTACTTTTCAGATAGTAGTGACCTGTGTCAAAAAGTAGTGATCTAGTGTCAAAAGGTGTGGATTAGTGAAACATCTTTTAGGTAAAGTCAAACATAAGGCAAGGGGACGGATAACCTCAGGAAACAAAGTCAAGAATACTTCCCAACATAAAATATTTGGAATGCTCTAAGCTTTTATCATTTTTTTTTTTATTATTTCGAAGGGCCAGCCCAAAAAATACCATTTTGTGAGTACTCACCTGTAAAATGGTTATTACGAGTATGTCACACACCCCACTTCCAAATATTCATGACACTTGGTAACCCGGCCTGTAGAGGGCGATCTTGCAGAGATG
Organism: Gastrophryne carolinensis; assembly: GCA_027917425.1. NCBI lineage: Eukaryota > Metazoa > Chordata > Amphibia > Anura > Microhylidae > Gastrophryne > Gastrophryne carolinensis. Next base: position 236,397,235 of record CM051238.1, on the reverse strand, counting down.
ACATGGAAAAAGGAGCCCCTTCTGGTCCATAAGCACTGGGTTCCTCCCACTATTCCTCAGCCTTTTTAAAAAGCAGTGAAGAACCAGGAAGAGCAAATTATATTCGAAAAATAGTTTGAAAATAATAATCACCATATAAAGGATCCCTTAGAACAAAAAAGGGCGGGGGAAGTGGGGTGTGTGACATACTCGTAATAACCATTTTACAGGTGAGTACTCACAAAATGGTATTATTCCTAGTATGTCACACACCCCACTTCCAAATATTCATGACACTTGGTAACCCGGCCTGTAGAGGGCGATCTTGCAGAGATGACATGGAAAAAGGAGCCCCTTCTGGTCCATAAGCACTGGGTTCCTCCCACTATTCCTCAGCCTTTTTAAAAAGCAGTGAAGAACCAGGAAGAGCAAATTATATTCGAAAAATAGTTTGAAAATAATAATCACCATATAAAGGATCCCTTAGAACAAAAAAGGGCGGGGGAAGTGGGGTGTGTGACATACTCGTAATAACCATTTTACAGGTGAGTACTCACAAAATGGTATTATTCCTAGTATGTCACACACCCCACTTCCAAATATTCATGACACTTGGGACATCCAATAGCAGTGTCTATAATAGGTGGGGATCCCCAAGGAATAATGCATAACTTAAATTACTGCAGCTTGCAGAATTCTGCGGCCAAAAGCAGCATCCGCTGAGGCCCGCACATCAACCTTGTAAAACTTAGAAAAAGTATGCACAGAAGACCAAGTCGCAGTCTTGCAAACCTGTTCAACAGAAGCCTGGTGCAGAAAAGCCCAGGAAGCTCCAATAGCACGAGTAGAATGAGCGGTGACACGAAAAGGGGGAACCTTCCCCTTAGCCATATAGGCCACAATGATGGCCTGACGTATCCACTTACTAAGGGAAGATTTGGCAGGAGCAAAACCCTTCTTGGGCCCAGAAGGCACAACAAAAAAGGCATCCGTCTTGCGGAAGGCCGAAGTAGTAACTAAATAATACTTAACACAACAAACTACATCCAAAGAATGTAAGACCCTTTCCTTGTCGTTACTAGGTTTAGGACACAAGGAACGAAGAACTATATCCTGATTTAGGTGGAAAGCAGACACCACCTTAGGAAGGAAATCCGGTTTAAAACGGAAAACAACCTTATCTTGATGCCTCTCAAAATAAGGGGCTAGAATAGACAAAGCCGCCAGTTCAGAAACTCGGCGGACAGAAGTAATAGCAACCAAAAAGGCAACCTTCTGAGTAAGAATAGGAAGAGGAATATCCTGCAAAGGCTCAAAGGGAGCAGCCTGCATAGCTGAAAGCACTAGGTTAAGGTCCCAAACAGGAAGTATAGGCTTTCCGGGAGGCCGCACATGCGCGACTCCTTGGAAAAAAGTCTTAACCAAAGGATGAAGAGCAAACGACCTTTGAAAGAAAATAGCCAAGGCAGAGACTTGCCCTTTCAAAGTACTAATCTGGAATCCCATATCCAGACCTCGTTGCAGATATTCCAGAATTCTAGGAATAGAAAATACTCTACAGGGCAAAGCCCTGGATTCACACCAATCAATATAGGACCTCCAAGTCCTGTAATAAATGACTTCTTCCTAGCCCTAATAAGTCTGAATAACCACATCAGAAAAACCTTCCTCTTTCAAGATGGAGACTTCAGCAGCCATGCCGTCAAAGCCAGCGTTTGTAAATTGAGGTAACAAAGTTGACCCTGAGTGATGAGATCTGGAAGAAGAGGCAGATGGAAACGATCCACTGCCAGCCTTACGTCGTCTGCGTACCACAGATGTCTTGGCCACCTTGGCGCCACCAGAATTGCTGGCGCCTCCTCTAGTGCTAACTTGCACACCACCTTGCTGATCATGGCGAATGGGGGAAACAGATATAGGAACCCCAGATCCTTCCAGGCTAGAGACATAGCATCCGCTGCCACTGCCAGAAGATCCTGGGATAGAGACACAAAAGCTGGCAGCTTGTGACAAGAAACAAACAGGTCCAACCGTGGAGTCCCCCACTTGTGACAGAGGAACTAAAAGGCTTGGATTGAGAGACCATTCTCCCTGGCGAGAACATCCCCTGCTCAGGGAGTCTGCCTCCACATTCTCTATCCCCGTAATGTAAACTGCTGATATGCAGGGAACATTGATCTCTGCCCACTGAAGGATGAGAGACACTTCCCGGAGGGCACCCCAACTGCGAGATGATGATGATTGATTTGTATGATTGATGTATGCAACAGCTTTCGGTTGTCTGACCGAATCTGAACTGGCAGACCCTGTAAGAAATGGGTCAGTCGAAGTAGAACAAGATGTATGGCCCGAAACTCTAATACATTGATTGGAGAATGAACCTCCTGAGGCCCCCACAATCCTTGGAACTGATGCTCCTTCCAGAAGCCCCCCCAGCCCACCAGGCCAGCATCCGTGGTAACCAGTTCCCAACATGGAGTCAGAAATTACTTGCCCTTCTGGAGGTTGAGCGATATTAACCACCACTGAAGGGACTGCAAAACGTGAGGAGACAATAGACAAGTCTGATTCAAGGATAGTGGGCACCTGTCCCACTTTGCCAAGAGGAAGAGCTGAAGCGTCCTTATGTGAAACTGGGCAAACGGGACTGCCTCGAATGCAGCTACCATCAATCCCACTAGTCTCATCCCTAGACGGATAGACTGACGAGGGTTGGACAAGAATAGACGAATCAAGTCCTGAATCAGAACCATTTTGGACTGAGGAAGAAAAACCTTGGCCTGAAATGTATCCAGAATCAGGCCCAGGAAGGGAATTTCCCTGGACGGACAGAGAGAGGATTTGGGGTAACCTATTACCCATCCGAACCTCTCTAGCGTAGAGACCACCGTCCTGGGGTCCAACTCGGATTGTTCGAGGGAGGAGGCCGCGATAAGAAGATCGTCCAGAAAAGGCACAATGCGGATGCCCTGGACCCTGAATATAGCCATCACTCCTGCCAGCATCTTGGTAAAGACTGGGGCCGAGGTAAGGCTGAATGGCAGGGCCACAAATTGATAATGCTGGTCTTCTATCGAGAACCTGAGAAATCTCTGGTGACCCGGAAAAATAGGAATGTGCAAATAAGCATCCTTGATGTCTATGGATGTCATGAAGTCCCCCTGACGGGGAGCATCGATCGTTGATCGCAGAGACTCCATGCGGAATTTTCTGAAACAGATATATTGATTGAGCCTCCTTAGGTCTAGGATAGGCCGAACAGAGCCATCCTTTTTGGGTACCGTGAATAGGTTGGAGTAAAACCCCAAACCCCTTTCCGCTGGAGGCACTAGGCAGATGACAGCCATGTTTAACAGTTTCGCTACTGATGCCCGCAGTCCCTGCGCAATTGCCGGATCTGACGGCATCCGGGACATGAAAAATGTGGGAGGAGGCCGGAACTCGAATTCCAGTTTGTAACCGGAAGAGACTACTTCCAGAACCCAATTGTCTGATACCTCCTGACCCCAGGCCTGGAAGAAGAACCGCAGCCGTCCCCCCACCCGTAAGGGTGAGGGCGTCCCCTCAATGTTGAGCAGGCTTAGTGGCAGATTTGGTTTTGGACACCCAATTCTGACTTGGATGTCCACGTCCCTTTCCTCTATTCCATGCATTCCCTCTAGGGGCTGAAAAGGCCGATCCTCTACCGGATCTAGACCCCCGAAAGGAAGGGTTAAAAGAGGCCACTCCACTAAAGGAACAACGTTGTTTCTTACGCTGAGGTAATTTACCTCCTTTAGTGACAGAATCCAATTTTTCTCCAAAGAGGCGCAATCCCACAAAAGGGAGCGCTGTAAGCGATTTTTTGGCTACAATATCAGCTGCCCACTGCCGCAACCATACTGACCGTCGAATGGCGATTAACAAGGCAGAGGTTCTGCTGCACATGAGCAGAGTATCATCTAAGGCAGAAAGTACAAAAGATGCAAACATCTCACATCGCTTAAGAGCGGCGTACTCATCAGAGGCTGGATCAAGCCCTGAGTAATTCATTAGGTCTCTCACAACAGACCTAATAGCCACTGTCACGAGTGCAGAAGCACCAACAGGCAGCAAGGCCGAGCCCACACTGGAAAAAGCGTGGCACGCCATTTGATCAATACGCTTATCCTCTCCATCTTTAAGTGTAGTGGAGTCAGGAGAATGCAACACAGAAGAATTGGATAAATTAAGCACAGGGGCATCCACCACAGGTGGTGATGACCAATGCTTAACAGTATTAGCTGGTAAGGGATATTTCTTGTCCCAGCCCAAGGGAATGCCAGGAAGCCGCGCAGGCTTCTCCCATTCTTTAAGAAAAATTTCATCAAAATGTTTTTGATTTAGAAATTCTAAACAAGGTTTAGAGACTCCAAAGAATTCCCATTTTTGAGGAGTGACTAGTTCAGGAGGAGTGATAACCAAAACCTCAAATAACTGAGCAAGGGCCTTTGGGGTATCCACAACACTAGCTTCACCCTGCTCAATCACAGTACCAACAAATTGCTGTTCATCAGAAACATCTGAAACCTCATATAATTCTCCTTCTTCTAACTGAGAAGGATCAGACCAATAAAGCATTTCACAATTATCCAACTCACTTACCGGAACGGCCTGAGTCAAATGTTTCCTTTTAGCTGAGGCCTTCTTGGCCACAGAGCTAGACATTAATTTTTCAAGATGAGCCAATCTGGCACATAAATCAGAATGCGACTCACCACCCATGACAATATCACTGGGGGTACGGACAAGACATGGCGGAGTAGGAGATAAGGCAGAAGCCGCAGACGCCGAAGCCTGGGCCCCAGTTTGCTGCATAATAGTTAATTGAGCACAAGGGACGCAAAGAATTGCGTTATCCCCAACAAGGGATGCCCCACATCCAAAACATTGCCGAGTCTGTGCAGAGGGAACTGCATGCCCGTTGTCCTGAGATGCCTCCATATGGTGTTTAGTATTATACTATAATTGATTATAGTCGCCAAGTATATATCGGATTTATGCAATTGCTATCCGGGATGCCCCTTTAAAAAGTCCCAAGTGGGAGGATATTAACACAAATGGACCCCCAAAAAAGGCTTTAAGGGCTAAAGACCAGGAGAAACCCCTTTAAAATAAAGAGTTTCCACCTACAAAGAAAACAAACAGTCACCAATGCACACAATACAATAAATGACAAAGCATGAAAAAAATGGCAGAAACTCCCTTCAGCAAGCGGAGAGGGACTCACAGCACCTTTAAATATGGAACGCTTCACGAATTTGCGTGTCATACTTGCGCAGGGGCCATGCTAATCTTCTCTGTATCGTTCTAATTTTAGTATATGTGCTGCCTAAGCAAGCACAATGAGGGAAGACCATAGCAGGAGCCAGGCAGACAAGGAGAGCACACCAGGTGCTCTGATAATGAAATTATGCTGTCTGCCTAAGCCCCGCCCACCCCCAGAATCACATGACCAAGAATGGAGGGAAATTCAAATCTGAACATAGCAGAAACAAAGAGCTTTGAAAGGTAAGCAAAAGAATGCTGCCTAGCCAGAAATAGGAAAATCTAAATAAAACATACTATTAAATAGTATAATAAACATACATAATAATATGTAATAAAGATTTATTTTATATATCTTTTTTTTTTTTTTTCATTATTTGTGTGCATGGTGACAAATAAGCCCAAATAACGCCCCCCCCCCTCCCTTTTACCCCAGCAGGGTAAAGGAGAACTAAAGGGGAGAGGATAGAAATGCACCCATAAGGCACAAGGGGATTATAAAGGGACAGGGGCATCCCATCCCGAGAACACCAACCCGAAGACCGCCTATCCACATTTGGGTCTCACGGAGAAGTAAAACTCCTGTATACACCAGAAGGTGTATGTATCTACCTTTGCCTGAACCATACAGCCAGGGCTGGGAGGCATACAATATAACCAAACAGGTTTAAAGAGTTTCAGACAGAAATAGAGAAAAAAAGGGCCGGGGCAAACCCGGCTACCTGCAGCTTGAAGGAGAGTCATCTTCTGAATGCTTCGCCGACTGCAGAGACGAAAAGACTGAGGAATAGTGGGAGGAACCCAGTACTTATGGACCAGGAGGGGCTCCTTTTTCCATGTCATCTCTGCAAGATCGCCCTCTACAGGCCGGGTTCCCAAGTGTCATGAATATTTGGAGGTGGGGTGTGTGACATACTAGGAATAAAAGGTCTTAACCAAAGGATGAAGAGCGAAAAATCTCTGAAAGAAAACCGCCAGAGCGGACACATGCCCCTTAAGAGTGCTAAGCTGAAACCACATGTCCAGACAATGCTGAATAAACTCCAGAATTCGAGGGATGGAAAAACACCCGACAAGGAAAAACCCTGGCCTCACACCAAGCAATATAGAAACGCCAGGTCTGTAGTAGATATGAGAGGAAGACTTCTACCAAGCTCTAACGAACGTCTGGAAAACAGTTTCAGACAAACCTTTTTCTCTTAGGATGGAGGTTTCAGCAGCCACGTCAAAGCCAGCGTTTGTAAATTGGGGTAACAAAGCTGACCTTGTGAGATCAGATCCGGAACCAGAGGCAGCCTGTACTGATCGACCGCCAGCCGCTCGACGTCTGCGAACCATACCTGTCTTGGCCACCTTGGGGCCACCAAGATTGCTGGCACACCCTCGGGAAGCAGCTTGCGCACCACCTTTCCCACCATGGGAAAGGGGGGAAACAGATACAGGAGACCGAGATCCCGCCATGACAGAGACATGGCATCCACTGCCAGAGCCTGGAGGTCCTGGGAAAGAGACACAAATGCAGGGAGCTTGCGATTGTGACGGGAGGCAAAGAGATCCACTTCCGGAATCCCCCACCTGTGACAGATGGATTGAAATACCTTGTTGCTGAGGGACCATTCCCCCTGGCGAGAGGTCCCCCTTCCAGATTCTCCACCCCTGGAATGTACACTGCCGAAATGCATGGAACATTGCTCTCGGCCCATGCAAGAATCAGAGACACTTACCGGATGGGCACTCATGCTGCGAGTCCCTCCTTGGTGATTGACGTAAACGACCGCAGTCCGATCGAACCTGAACCGGTGAGCCCTGGAGGCGATGCGTCAGGTGCGACAGCACCAACCGAACCGTCCTCAGCTCCAGAATGTTGATGGGGATGTGGGCCTCCTGAGGACCCCACAGCCCCTGGAACAGATGTTCCTTCCAGAAACCCCCCCCAGCCCGACAGGCTGGCATCGGTGGTGACCGTTTCCCAACGGGGCGCCAGAAAAGATCAGCCCCCCAGAAGATTCTTCGGGTCCAGCCACCACTGAAGAGACCGCCGGAACAGAGGAGACAGAACAAAGGACTGATCCAGGGACAGAGGACATCTGTCCCAAGCCGATAAAAGATGGAGCTGAGAGGTCTCATGTGAAACTGAGCAAAAAGGCACTGCCTCGAAGCAAGCCACCATCAATCCCACCAGACTCATCCCTTGCCTGATGGACGGACAAGGGTTGGACAGAAGGAGACGAATTAGTGCTTGAATAACATCCACATTTGGCTGGGGTAAGAACACCCTGGTCTGAATGGTATCCAGATTCATGCCCAGAAACGAAGTCACCCTTGACAGAGAGAGAGGACTTGGGGTAATTGATTACCCACTCGAATCTCTCCAGCGTTGTCACCACTGTCCTGGTGTCCAGATAAGGCACAATGCGAATGTCCTGGGCTCTGAGAAGGGCCATCACGCCTGCCAACACCTTGGTGAACACCCTGGGCGCCGAAGTCAGCCCGAAGGGGAGAGCCACAAACTGGTAGCGCTGATCGCCTACCACGAACCTGAGAAACCGCTGGTGTCCCGGGAAGACCGGCACATGAAGTTAAGCATCCTTGATGTCTAATGAGGTCATAAAGTCCCCATGCAAAATTTCTTGGTTCAGATGAACCGGTTGAGAAATGTAAAGTCCCAAATGGGCCTTATGGATCCATCCTTTTTCGGGCACCGTAAAGAGGTAGTAACCCTGACCTCTCTCTATGGGGGGGGGACCGTAGTAACGAACCCCATATCAAGAAGGTTTTGCAACGCCAGAAGAAGTCCCTGTGCAGCCCGAGGTTCCGCAGGAACCCGAGAAATCAGGGAGGAGGCCGGTAAGCAAACTCCAGCTTGTACCAATAGGAGACCACCTCCAGGATCCAGTTGTCCGAGACCTCCAGAGTCCAGACCTGTGCGAGGAGCCGCAGCCGTCCCTCCACCCACGAGGGTAGGGGCGCCCCATATTGCTGAGCGGGCTTGGCAGCGGCTATGGTTTTGGTACCCCAGGAAGTCCCGGGTCGGGCGCGTCCACTGCCCCTGCCCCAGGAATCTCCTCTGAACGCAGGGAAGGACATTCCCCTGCTCGTCCGAGAGCCACGAAAGGAGTGATTGAATGAGCCTGAGCCCCGAAAGGGCCGGTGTTGCTTCTTGCGCTGAGGTAACTTACCTCCCCTAGCCACAAAATCCAATTTTTTGCCAAACAGGCGCAGACCCAGAAAGGGAAGCCCTGTGAGCGCCTTCTTGGCAGCGATATCGGCCGCCCACTGGCGCAACCAGACCGATCGGCGTATAGCCACAAGCAACGCCGAGGTCCTGCTACACATACGGATAGTATCATCCAAAGCTGATAAGGCAAAGGCAATGAACATCTCACATTGCGACAAGGCTGAAAATTCCTCACTGGAAGGATTCAGATGTGGGCCATCCAACAGGCCCCCGATTAACGCTCTAGTAGCCACGGCCGTGAGAGCAGAGGCACAAACCGGGCGCAAGGCCGAACCCACACAAGCAAAGGCATGTGAAGCCATTTGGTTGAGACATCGGTCCTCACTATCCTTCAAGGTAGTGGAATCCGGGTAATGCACAACCAACGTATTGGACATTCCCAGTACGGGAGCGTCAACCTCTGGGGGTGTCGACCAACGCTTAACCACATCAACAGAGAAAGGATACTTCCTATCCCACCCCTGAGGAATACCATGGAGCCGGCTAGGCTTTTCCCATTCTTTAAGGATCAGGTAGTTAAAGTGCTTCTGATCCGGGGACTCCAAACAAGGTTTGGCGGTACCAAAAAATTCCCTCCGTTGTGGAGGGGCCTCCGCAGGAGGAGAAATGGCAAGCACATCAAAAATACGGGACAGGAGTCTGGGGGTATCCACGGTAGCCCCGCGCTCCGTACCGGCATCAGCATCCAGGTACTGCTGATCGTCAGAGCCTTCAGAGTCTGAAAACAATACCCCTTCCTCAAGCAGGGAATAAACAGACCAATCAAACGAATCATAATCGTCATAATCAAAGGCCGGCGCGGCAAGCGCCAAATGCCGTCTCTTAGCTGGGGCCATGCTGGCCGCAGAGCTAGCAATCATCTTCTCAATGTTGGCCAGTCTGGCACAGACATCGGATTGCGAATCCCCGCTAATGACGTCACTTGGGGTCAAAGCCAGGCGTGGGGGTGTAGTTGAAGAAGCCAGCGGAGCCGACCCGGCCGCACGGGGCCCGGATTGCCGCGCAATGGCCTGCTGTGCACATGGTATACAAATTTGCAGTCTCGCACAAGGGAAAACGCCAGACCGGCTTCCAGCCAATAGGGCTGAGAGCCGCAAGACGCATCAAAGGAGGGGGGCGGGCTGTAACGGGCGCGCACAGCGCCAGGCCCCGCCCCCTCCCCTGAACCGAGGAAGGAGAGCCGCGCTCCCCAGCCATGCTGCGGAGCCGGCCAAAGAGTAACCGGCCATAATGTAACCGGCCCGCCGCCGCTAAATAGCGAGCGTGTGGGCCGCAGTCAAGAGACACACAATTCATACACTGACACACACATACGTACCCATGCGCTGGCAGTAGCCAGAGCGTGAAGTAAAAGCGTGAAGTAAAACCACAAACACACCGACAGACAACTATATGGGAGAACAATGGAGGACCGCCCCCCCCTCCCCCTACTATCCGGGAACAGGGAGTAATGGAGGGGAAGCCAATAGCTACATTTAGATATGCAGCAATGGTTTCAATACGGACAGGGCATCCCATGTCAGGGTCACCAACCTGACAAACCGCCTACCCCTTGGTGGGGGTCTCACAGAGGAGCACGGCTCCTAGTTAGTACACCACTAAGGTGTAACCTACCCTTGGCCGGACCTACAGCCAAGGCTGGGAAGCATAGTAATCTATTTAAAACAAGGTCCGGGCAGAAATAGGGATAAATTGGCCGGGTGTAAACCCGGCTTACCTGCAAAGGAAGCAGACAGCCATCTTCTGACTTGCTCGCCGTCTGCAGAGACGAAGACTGGGGAATGTGTGGGAGGTCCCAGGTATTTATGGACTGGGAGGGGCTTCTTTTTTTCTAGTCATCTCTGCAGAAGTTGGCCCTCCGCTGGACATAACCCCACGTGTTATTAATCATTCCGAAGCAGGGTGTGAGACATACTTGGAATATCTGAGTTAACAGTCTATTGGTGTCATCAGCATCCCAATGATCAGAGCCATAGTCAGCACCACTGAAATGATGATCATCGGACAGCTCTGAATCTGAGAATAATTCCCTCCCTCCTCAAGTGGGGTATAGTCAGACAAATCAAGGAAATTCTCAGTCTCCATAGGAAAGGCAGACGCACCCAGCGCCAAATGCCGCCTTTTAGCCGGGACCTTACGGGCCGCAGAGCTAGCAATCAACCTCTCAATGTTAGCTAACCTGCAAGACACATCAGGCTGAGACTCCCCACTAGTATTTAACTCACTGGGAGTCATAATCAAGCGAGGGGGAGTGGGTGAGGACATAGTGGGTGCAGGCCCAGTCACAGATAGCCCAGAATGCAGCGCAAGCGCCTGCTGGGCGCAGGGTACACATACCCGCACATCATCGCTCACAGGGGATGCCCCACACACCACACACAGCCGGGCTTGTCCCGAGGGGAACCCGAGCACAATATTCTGTGAAGCCTCCATATGGTGAATAAAGTGGCGCAACTGGCCAATAGGAATTACGCCGTACAAGCAACCCGGGATGCCCCAAATGTCCGCCAGGGAAGTGGGAGGATTAAACAGTGTAGGCCTCTAATAAAGTTAATATAACTAATAGAGGGGACAGGACCGGGAGAAACCTCTTAAACTAGTTATCCCGCCTGAAAGACATAACAATGACACCCCTTAAAGTGGACCAACACCCAGGATTTTCACTATCCTGGGTGATGGTCCACTTCCGGTCGGGGGTGGGGGTGCCCCGCTGTGTGAAACCCCCCAGAAAGCCCCAAAAAACTAATCTCACCCCGCTCCTACGGCGCATGCGCGAGCGCTCCGCCAATCAGCGCGGACGGACAAGCTGGAATATGGAACGGACAAGAAGAGCGTGCCCGCCGCCGCCTCTCACGCTTCCCTCTAACACAAATGGCCGGCGCGCTGCGCGCCCTGCTAGAGGGAAGCAAAAAAGGCGGCGGCCCGCGCATGCGCCGTTGGAACGAGGACAAGGTAGGACTTTTGGGGGTCCTGGGGGGTTTCACCGTTCGGGTGCCCCGCGGGCAGGGAGCTGATCGGCCCGGGAATCTTATAGATTCCCGGCCCGATCAGTGGGTGTTGGTCCACTTTAAGTACACCGAAATGACAATTGAATAAAAGCCAGGCCCGCAGGGGCACTCACGGACCGCGGTGGGGAGCCAGCAATCACACGGGACGAGAGGGGGGGGGGGGGGGGGAGTGGATGTCAATTAAAGAGACACACCGATGACCAGGGCAGGGAAGGGCAAGAGCGGACAGGGCATCCTAACCTGCACCGCCTACCCTTTGGTGGGGGATTGCGGTCGGAGAAGGCTCTGTAAAAAGAGCACCTGTGATAGGTGCTGCCTACCATCACCCGACCAGCGCAGCCAAAGCTGGGAGGCATAAGTAATAAGTGGAACAGGTGGGAATAGTCCTACAGGACCGCGGGCTGTTAAGCCCCGCTCACCTGCGATAAGAGAAGCAATCTTCTGACCTTCACAGCCGACTGCAGAGAAGGAACTGGGGAATTTGTGGGAGGTCCCGGGTATATATGGGACCGGGAGGGGCCTCTTTTTGCCATCTCTGCAGTCAAGCGCCCTCTGGCGGAGGTAATCCCATCTGTTATGAATCGTTATCTGGAGCAGGACGTGCTGCATACTTAGAATAACAAGGCCATCCTTGCCACCCACACTCCCTTGTCAGTTTAGTTCCTTCAGGGATTAGCGTTATGAGCAGGGAACCCACGTTTTCTGCGAAGCTGCTAGACACATTTTGGCACTTTGGGGGATTAAAGAGGGGCACAGCAAACTTGGACAGAATGCACAGAGTGGCAGGTCTGTCACCCAATGCTATGCAGCAGTGTGACTATACTGGTCTTTCACTCCAGTCCAGCTTCTAAGAACCACAGCAACTCTTCTGATGCTACAGAGCAGGGGTGTAGAAGTAGCATATTTAATAAAAGTTACCAACATTCTACTGATTCTAGAAAATGAGAGATGGTTACTTATTCCCCAAAAAACAATGTTGCACCAAGCTAGTGGGTTTTTTTTTCACCAAGGGGAATATAATCTAGTACTTACAGGTTAATTTAACTTTTACAATAGCAGCCTACTTACCTTTAACTGCCCATCTCCTAAGACAATCCGGAGAGAGGCTGCAGTAAACCAAGGTGCAGTGGGGCATCCTGACTGCCTGTGGCCCCCTGTGCATTAACGCTGTTAAATCCGAGAAAACGTACTGTTCCCCCAGTGAAATCAAGTGCTGTAATTGGCCGCCACAATTACATGGCCTGCGGGTTTTTTCTGGCTATCCAGGTGCTGACTACAGTGGCTGGTTTTACGGGCAAACGGAGGAGAAAGGAAAAAGTTCACAGGTTCAAAGCAGAACAGAACTGACTGTGGCCGGCCCTGGAATCTGTGACCTTGGCTGATTGCCTTCAGAGGGGAGCGCACAGTGCCGCATTCCCAGCAGCATGCAAGCAAGTGGTTAGGCAATCTCCTTTTGTCACTCATTCACCAGAGGGTGTTCACTATTCCGTCCCGCCATCAATCCCAGGGGTCTGGCCCCGAGGGGCGGCTGCTGCAGTGGGATCTCCAGTGCCACAAAGGAAAAAGTGCAGCCTCGCCCTCAGAGCATGAACATCTACCCTGCAAAAGCACTGTCCAGGTTCAATTTAGGTTTCTTAGTAAATCCAGCAAAACCCAATGTAAAAAGCAGCGCACACTCAGGCTAAAATCCCATAGGGAAACTGTTGACTACTTGCAGAATACCAAGCTGTACAAAAAGTAAAACACACCCAACATGTCTGCTATATGATAGGCCACATTATAAGCTACAATCACTGAAGGAGCCTCAGCAATGTGTTTAAAGACGATCACTTCAGAGCATGGGCAACATCCCACCAAGAGCTCCTTAAAAATCAGGAGGTACTAGTATCACTGGTGGTCCTCTAGATGATGTCAGGTGGTACACGACAAGGCTGTAGACTGATCTGTACACTATTCTGATCTATTACCATCTATACTTCACCCAAACCTAATTTGCTCCACGAGTACAAAACTGCTCAAAAGGATGAAAGAAACAATTTATGTCACTGTTTTTTTATTCACTTAAAAAAATGGCTGTGTTGTCGGTAACTGTTGTGAAAACACACAAACACCCCATTCAGGTTGCACTTGATGTGAAAGGTCAGAAAAATGGTGAGAAAAATACAGAAAACAATTACCGGTAAATGGAAAGGGTTCAGGAGGAAAAAGTTACACATAAAATACTTTAATATAAAAAATAAACAACTTATCTTTGTATAAATTCAGTTTACATTTCGTTTCAACAAAAATGGTAATTACAGTGGGCCCAGATTTTCCAGTAAGAGTCCTGGTCTGAAGGAGTCTTAAAGCAGTGTGATCGCCAAATTCGGATCAGAACACAGATTTCAAGTGTACTTGTCATATATTTAAATGTTGTAAAAAAAAAAGCAAAAAAAAAAACAAAAAAAAACTTACGGCGCCGCTTTAGAGCAGTAGTTGTTTTAAAAATAGCCTGGGTGACAGCTTCTGTCACCCAGGAAAAAATTATGGGGGTTAAAGACTGGCGCCAGGTAGTGCCACGTATCATGAGGTGAATGCTGGGAGCTGTATGTGAAAACCACATTTAAGACAGTGAATCTGGTGAGCGCCATGTAGTGTCACATGTATTATTAGAGGCGGCTCAGTGTATAGCACCGGCGCTCTATGTTCAGCAGCGCCATGTAGTACCTGTCGCTCAGTAGTGCTCTCCCATACATTTCAATGGTGTTTCATTTGGCTGTGTTTAAATAGCGTGTTGCTAAAGTAAAAATACCATTTTGTGATTACTCACCTTTAAAATGGGTATTATAAGTATGTCTCACACCCTGCTTCGGAAAAATTCATTACACTTGGGTTATGTCCAGTAGAGGGCGAACTTCTGCAGAGATGAATAGAAAAAAAGAAGCCCCTCCCGGCCCATAAATACCTGGGACCTCCCACACATTCCCCAGTATAAATGCCAAATTCAAAATCCAAACAGGCACAAGGCTTTTGAGGGGGCCGCACATGAGTGACCCCCTAGAAAAAAGCTTTAACCAAAGGACAAAGAACCTTAGAAGAAAACCACCAGGGCAGACCTGCCCTTTCAAGGTACTAAGCTGGAGCCCCAGGCCCAGACCGTGTTGAAGAAAGTCCAAAATCCTATGGATCGAAAACACCCTGCAAGGCAAGGCCCTAGCCTCACACCAATCAATATAAGACCTCCACATCCTGTAGAAGATGTTAGAGGAAGACCACTTCCCAGCCCTAACAAGTGTCTGAATCACAGCATCAGACAAACCTTCTTCTATTAAGATGGAGGAGGTTTCAGCAGCCACACCATCAAAGCCAGCGTTTGTAAATTGTGGTACGAACCAAACCTGTCTTGGCCACCCTGGGGCCACCAGAATTGCTGGCGCACCCTCTTGAGCCAGCTTGCGCACCACCTTGCCCATCATGGAGAAGGGGGGAAAACTGGTACAGAAACCCCCAATCCCTCCATGCAAGAGACATGGCGTGCACTGCCAGGGCCAGAGGATCCTGAGACTGAGACACAAACATTGGGAGCTTGTGATTGCGAAGTGAGGCAAAGAGATCCACCTCCGGAGACCCGCACTTGCGACAGAGGGACCGGAATACCTTGTGGTTGAGATATCATTCCTCTCTGTGAGAGGATCCCCTGCTCGGGGAGTCCGCCTCCGTGTTTTCCACTCCCGGAAGGAATACCGCTGAGATGCATGGAACATTGCTCTCCGCCCATGCGAGAATCAGAGAAACTTCCCTGAGGGCACTCCTGCTGCGAGTCCCTCCTTGGCGATTGATGTAAGTGAATGCAGTTCGATTGTCTGATCTAACCTGAACCGGTAAGCCCTGTAAGTGATGCGTCAAGCATGACAGAACCAACCGAACAGCTCTGAGCTCCAAGACATTGATGAGGGTGTGAACCTCCTGAGGACCCCACAGCCCCTGGAACTGAAAATCCGTCCAGAGACCTCCCCAGCCCCACAGGCCGACAGGCTGGCATCCGTGGTAACTGTCTCAACAAGGGGCCAGAAAGGATCTGCCCCTCATCAGATTGCTTGGTTCCAGCCCCCACTGAAGGGACTGCCGAACCCTGGGAGCCAGCAGAAAGGACTGATCCAAGGACCGGGAACATCTGTCCAAGTTCAGCAATAGATGGGAGTTGGAACGACCTCATGTGGAACTGAGCAAAGGGGACTGCCTCGAAGGAAGCCACCATCAATCCTACCAGTTTCATCCCTAGCCGGATAGAGGAGCGAGGATTGGCCAGGAGAACACGTATCAAATCTAGAACCCTCTGCACCTTTGAGTGAGGTAGGAACACGCTGGCCTGACTGGGATCCAGATTCATGCCCAGGAATGAGATCTCCCTTGATGGGGAGAGAGAAGACTTGGGGTGGTTGATCACCCATCCTAACCTTACCAGCGTCGTCACCACCCTGGAGTCCAGCTCCACCTGACATAGCGAAGAAGCTGCAATAAGCAGGTCGTCCAGATACGGCACAATGCAAACGCCCTGGGCTCTGGGAAGGGCCATTATGCCCGCCAGCACCTTGGTGAACACCCTTGGTACCAAAGTCAACCCGAAAGGGAGGGCCACAAAATACTGATCCCCCACCAAAACCTGATAACTCTCTGGTGTGCTGGGTAGAATGGTACATGAAGGTAAACATCCTTGAAGTCTATAGATGTCACGAAATCCCCCTGACGAAGGAAATTGATGACTGAACGCAGAGTCTCCCTACGTAACTTCTTGGTTCTGATGAACCTGTTGAGAAACTTCAAATCCAGAATGGGTCTGATGGATCCATCCTTTTTGGGAACCGTGAAGAGGATGGAATAATAGCCCTGGCCTCTCCCTGAGAAAAGCACCGGGCATATGACCTCCATGTCCAGAAGATTTTGCACTGCCAACAGGAGCCCCGGCGCAGCCCGGGGGACCCGAGAACGGAGGAATCTGGAAGGAGGCCGGCACTCGAACTCCAGCTTGTACCCGGAAGAGACCACTTCCAAGATTCATTTGTCTATGACCTCCTGGGCCCAGACCAGGAAGAAGTGCCGCAGCTATCCCCCCACCAGCAAGGGTGAGGGCGTTCCCTCATTGCTGAGCTGTCTTGGCAGCAGGCTTGGGACCCCAGTTAAGGCCTGGACGAGCGCGTCCTGTGCCTCTGTTCCAGGAATCACCTCTGAAATTAGAATAGGGAAAGCCTCTGCTTGCTCTGGCACCGCGAAAGGAAGGATTGAAGGAGCCTACTCCCCCCCCCCCCCCCGAAAGGGGCGACGCTGCTACTTACGCTGAGGTAACTTTCCACCTTTCGCCACTGAATCCAATTTATCTCCGAACAGCCTCATACCCAGGAAGGGTAGCACTGCGATTGATTTCTTAGTCACAATGTCAGCCGCCCACTGGCGTAGCCAGACCGATCGGCGAATAGCCACCAGCAATGCCGAGGTTCTACTACACATAATAATCGCGTCATCCATAGCATAATTTACACCGCTTAAGGGCTGTGAATTCATCACTGGCCGGGTTAAGCTGGGAACCACTCAACAGGTCCCTAACCACAGACCTGGTATATATAACATAGTATATAGTACTAATAGTAATGTATATAATAATATAATAATGTATAATAATGTATGCGCAAGTAGTACAATAAAACTAATGGCCACCACCGCGCTGGATAAGGCGCAAATCAAAACAACAATGCACAACAAGCAAAGCCCGGCATGGCACTCACAGCACGACAAATGGCGATTCCCAGCCTGAACAGAAGGCAGAAAAGGAAGAAGAAGGGCGGGCCAGCGCGGATCACGCGCCGCGCCTGGCCCCGCCCAGCAACGCGGATTCCTATCCATTGACCAGGCGCCAGAGAGAGTGGGGCGGCCCGTCACCCCCTCTCCTCACAGAAAGGAGGGGGAGAAGCTCATCCTCTAGAACTGAGCAGCCACACCTGCGGAGCTGGACAGGGCGGCCGGCTCTCAATACGGCCGCTGCATGTATCAAGCTGTACAGTAAAATCACACACACACACACACACACACGCATACACAAGGGAGGATCAATGAAGTTAAAATCAAGGGAGAAGTCACAGCCCCCCCCCCCCGTTGTGAATAAAGGGAATAAAGTAAAGGGAGGGAGGGATCCCCAACTACGGTAGTAGAGCAGGGGGAAACGGACAGGGCATCCCAAACCAGGGTCACCAACCTGGTAGCCGCCTACCCCTTGTAATGGGGTCTCATGGAGGAGCATAGCTCCTATCAGTACACCTGTTAAGGTGAATCCTACCTTCACCCGGGCCTACAGCCAAGGCTGGGAGGCATTAGGGGACTTAAGCATAACTAGGTCCAGGCAGAAATAGGGATAAAAAATGGCCGGGTGTGAACCCGGCTTACCTGCAAGGAGGAGACTTCATCTTCTGACTTGCTCGCCGTCTGCAGAGACGATTACTGGGGAATGTGTGGGAGGTCCCAGGTATTTATGGGCCGGGAGGGGCTTCTTTTTTTCTATTCATCTCTGCAGAAGTTCGCCCTCTACTGGACATAACCCAAGTGTAATGAATATTTCCCAAGCAGGGTGTGAGACATACTTTGAATATTTAACATTTTTGTGTTGCCTCTCCTGCCCGGCAAACAAAACACTTTTGGTTTTTTTTTATGCAGAATTGTATGTGCAGGCCTGGAATTGCAGTGTCATTGTCACAGTGTTAAAACAATGTCATTCCATAGGTTTTCGCTCTGGTACTGGTGTATATGTGTTGAGAAATAGACTTATCGCACAACGTCTGGCACTCTATGCTAGAGTGCCCAGTTTTAGAGCGCGGGGGCTGGGAGAGTGTAGTTTTTTTCTTGAATACGGGCTTTAGCGGCGAGTGCCGGAAGCACTTAACTAACTGGTGCTACCTATTGCTCGCTGCTGCGTTTTCCTGTTAGATGTCGTGTAGCCTTGGGTGCTTTGACCTTGGAAGACCACCTAGCGTTCGCGATTGGCTCTGCAGTGAATCTGGGAGAATGCTTCTACAGCACCCTGTACACATCACATTTATCACTGCCGGACTGTATACTACAGCGGCACTTGTCCGCCCGCTACACTAGGTTACAGTGCCTGACACCTGCTTGCAGTGTCTACTAGCGGTCACTCTAAGCACAGCTACACAGACGCTCAAATGGCACTATGTGATGCTAGTATTAAATCAGCCTCCATGTCGTTTGCAGGGGAACCCCCCTGCGCGCTGTGAGTTGAGCGTTGCAGCATAGTTGCTGAAGGGAAGTGGGGAAGAGAAGGGGGTAGAGCTACAGCAGGGGTAGGGGCGGCAGTCGGCAACAATCAAATATTTATTTTTTCTCCCGTCAGCGGAACCGCAATTCCCACCACTTTGATGCAGCACTTTTATGCATATCTTTCTTTATCGTTTCAAAATTTTACTAGGAAATTTCGCAGTTGTGCTCCTTTAACTCACCCCCTGCTGCCACCCATGAGCCCCACAATGCTGACATTTTTAAATGTCCCTTGTGCTGCTCGGTCTGACATATGACATATATGGCAACCATAGGCAGTGGGAGGGGACAGATTAAGGCTCCTGCAGACCAGAACCAACACTGTTACACAAGGTGCCAGGGAGCATTTAGGTCCCCTTTATTATAAAAAACATGAAAACATTAAGAAATAAATAGGTCTTATTCTACATTAGTCTTTAAACACAATCTACCTTTTTCGCTTGAAAGGAGACTTTGGCATGTCGGCCACGGGGATCATCTGCTCTCCTGGACGCACCCACATTATGGGGCCATCATCACTTTCTTTGCGGCTCTTTAGCTGAAGGCTGGAATGAGTTCCCCATGGCAAAGTGCGCTGTCATTCAAGTAAATTTTGCCACAATCAGTTTGTACACAAAATCATTATCTACATAATTTAAATACAATTGTTTTTAAACAGTGAGCACTTTAATTCCCATTAAAGAACATAATCTGTATCGTAAATGCATGTATAAAGGTCCAAATGTCGAAATATTTAATTCTGGTAGGGGTTCCCTGTTCTGGTAGATCATCCGATCCGATATCTCACCAAACTCTTGACAGATTATTGAGTTCAAAGCATATTTGTTGTCTCCATAAAGCTACGGCATCATGAGGTGAGGCTAATGCTCCCATTAGATGCTGTTTCCATCCTTCCACACAGGAGAAATACTAATTAGCCGTTTGTGAGCCTTTTCTGCTTTTTAAAGTGGACCAACACCCTGCCCTGATCGGCCCGGGAATCTGAGATTCCCAGACCGATCAGCTCCCTGACTGCAGGGCACCCCGATCGAGGGTGCCCCGCTGTGTGAAACCCCCCCCCAGATCCCCGAAAATCCTACCTGATCCTTGTTCCAGCGGCGCATGCGCGGGCCGCCGCCTCCTCCCGCGCGTCCCTCTAGCAGGGCGCGCACCCGTTTGTGAATAACGGCCGCTGCGCGCCCCTGTAGAGGGACGCGCGGGAGGAGGCGGCGGCCCCGCGCACTTGCCGCCGCATGAGACACCACGCGATCAGGGTCAGGATTTTCGGGGCTTCTGGGGGGGGGTTTCACACAGCGGGGCACCCTCGATCAGGGGTGCCCTGCAGTCAGGGTGCCCCGCGGAAGTGGAACAATACCCAGGATAGTCAAAACCCTGGGTGTTGGTCCACTTTAAAGCTTTTAAAAGTATTGCAGGTAAAGAAATCTTTCCTAACAGACTGGTTTGTTAGTGACCAGGATAATAGTGTGTCATGAGGGTGGTTTGTTTATGACTTTGTGTTTGTTAATGACTATTTTATTCTTCTAAAGCTCCTGAAGCCGGGCCTAAGCATAAAGGAAGCTATAGATTTAAAGCGGACCAACAGTCAAAAAAACCAGAGCAGACCAACATAACAAACAGTGCTCATATGCATCCCACCCCGGGTGAATTTAGATTGCTGCACATAAAAATGAATTTACCATTTTCTAACTCTTGCTGTGGTAAATTTTAAAAACAAAAAATGGCAGCTCAAGCATTTGCATTCTTTCTTTTCCAACTGTACCTGGCTGTTGGTCCGGTTCAAAACGAACAGTTAAGTGGGATCCCCCACTAATGCCTTACTAGAAAGTCACAGGCTTTCTGCTACTCTCTATCAAAAAGTAAAGTATGCGTTAATTTGGCATTAAAGAGGAACTAAACTTGGGTATTTGACTTTCCTTAATTTTGTTCCATTCCCCAGGGGCAACCCAAGTTGTGATGCCTCGCTGTGTGGAACCTCTCAGGATGCCCAATGCAACTCGCCTCTTCCTCTTTCCTACAGTGCATACACCATCATGCAGCCAATCAGAGCAGTTTGCCAGGTTTACATCTCTCATTGACTTCAAAGGGGAGCGCACACTGCTGCATCTCCTGTGGCGTGTGCTCTCCCACCCCAGCCAGTCTGAATAGCAGGGTGCACCTGCCACCAGGAACACAGCAGTGTGAAGTGGCCCAAAAAATACAATTCTGTGAAATACTCACCTGTAGAATTGATATTATTTGTATACAGTACGTCCTGATATAATACTTACACTTGGGTTATCCTCCGCCAGATGGCGCTGCACTGCAGAGACATGGAAAAACAGGCTCCTCCCGGCCCTTCAAATACCCAGGGACCTCCCACAAATCCACAGCATTGAAAAGCAGTGAACAAGAAGCCGGGAGAATTAAACCACCCAGAACAACTGGTAATGATAACAATGATAACAATCACCATACAGGGGATCCAGAAAAATGCAAAAAAACCAGGGTGGGGTGGAGCAGGACATACTGTATACAAATAATATCAATTCTACAGGTGAGTATTTCACAGAATTGTATTATTCTTAGTATACAGTACGTCCTGCTCCAGATATAATACTTACACTTGGGACATCCAAAAGCAGTGTCCATAAAGTAGGGTGGGATCCTCAACAAAAAACGACAACAGCAGACAGTTTAAACCACTGTCACCTGCAGAACCATACGGCCAAGACAGCATGAGCTGAGGCCCTAACATCAACATTGTAAAACCTTGCAAAGGGTATGAGCAGAAGGCCAATGGTAGTGGCCTAACCAACCAGTTCAACAGCAAAACCGGTGCTGAAAGGCCCAAGAGGCATCAAGCACGCGTAGAGAAGGAATCAAGGCAACAAGGGAGATTCCTCCCCTTGCCTGAGTAGGCCTGAGTAACAGCCTGACAATCCGATCGGTAATAAATTTGGCAGAAGCCAAAAGCCGAAACAAGGTACCAGGAGTAACATCCATTAAGGTAACAACCAGGACCAAACCGCCCAACTCCCGAGAACAGACGAGATCGGGCACATTCAGGATGTAATGACCACAAGCCCCAAGGAACCTCAGTTCCCCTAAAGGACACAGTGACTCCTAAGGAAAAAACTGCCAACACCTGTATAAGGAATGTAGAACCACTTCCTCAGCGTCGCTAGGAAGGGGGATAGCCGTGGAAAACAATATCTCGAATAATTGAACATAAGACACCTTCAGACGTAGAGAATCCGGCTTCAGGCGGAACTCCACCTTATCCTGGTGTATCTCAAGGACTGAGGGCTAGGTAGACCGAAACGCCCGCTAACACACGCCTGACCAAGGTAACAGCCACCAGAAGGACAACCTTGAGGGTAAGGACATCCAGACAGCGTCCTGAATAGGACCAAGGGAACATCCTGCAAGCAGACGGAATGAATTCAATTTCAATCCCAACAGGGACCATAGGAGTACATGGAGGACGCACATGAGCACCCCCTGAAGAAAGTCTTAACCAAGGAAGACTGAGCCAGAGACTGCTAAGGCAAGGTGGACAGGGCAGAGCCATCAGAGAACTGAGCTGGGGAACCAACTCCAATTCATGCTGAAAGCCACACTGGAAGCCTGGGAACCAAGAACGTCCAACAAGTAAGAGAACTAGACTCGCCCCAATAAATGTGGGTATGCCATACCCTGCAACAATAGAAGACGATGAGGAAGAGGCCTACTCCTAGCCTTCCCATAGTCACGAACACCGAGACAACTTGTCTCCATCAAGATGTATGTTTCAGCAGTCAGATCGACTAGGCCAGAAACCATGAATTATAGTGACGTAAAGGGGGCCCTGAGTGATCAACTGGCACTCCTGGCAAGGTGCAGAACTACTGACCACAGTACCATGTCTGCAACCACACTATACTAGGTCAACTGGGGGCCACCAAAATCACTGGTCCCCTTACCAGAGTAATCTTCCACATAACCCTGCCTAGCAGAGGGAATGGAGAAGAACATACAGAACCAAACGTCCTGTCAAGATGGTACTAAAGGCATCCGGACCACTGACATAGGATCCTGGGACAGGGAAAACAAAGGCCGATAGCCTGTGAAGGTGACGGAACCCAACAGATCCACGACTGGTTGGACTCCATAACGACACGGGGATTAGCATATCCTGTCGCAGAGGGGCTTCGCCGAAGCTAATATCACTAACATGCAGGGAGTATTGTCTCCGCCCAGAAGGGAACATAGGCACTCCCTGGAAGGTCCGCCAGCTCCAGACCCCTTCCAATGGTTAATGTAGTACGTCTGCCGTCAGACTGACCGAGCACCCCCCGCCTGGCAAATCCAGAAGGGGAGCGGTCAAGCGAGAAAGAGCCAACTGAAAAACGCTCACTGTTTAGACTTCAATAGGTGTAAGGACCCTCTAAGGGCCCCACCAACACCAGAATCGCAGGGGGTTTCGGAAGAAACCATCCCCTTCAACCTGAAAGGTTGGCCTCCATGGTGGCCGTTTCCAGGAAGGGGCAAGGGGGAACTGCCCCCCGGAAGGGTCCCTCGAGTTCATCCACTTTCAAGAGAAACCCGTCATACAGGTGGGAAGGCCCACAGGCCCTGCTCCAGGGGTGCTGGACCCCTGTCCTATGTTACCAATAGAAGTCGCAGACGGACTCAAGGGGAACTGAGCATAAGGGACCTCTTTAGCTACTCGGGCTCCTGCCAAGCAAGTTAACAACGGCCCACCAGTTGCATCCCTGTCTGGTGTTAAGAAACCGGGACAGTAGTGAGGGACTGGGCCCATGAGACCAGAATGCCCACCTTTTTGCTCAGAGGGGGATAATCTGGTTTGAACCTGATCCAGAATCATTCCTATTAATGGAGTCACCACTTGGGAACAGCGAGGACTCGAGGTGATTGACACCCATCCAAATGACTCCCAATGGGCCCACCAGCCGGGTATCCAACTATCCTAACGCAGAGACAGGGAAGTGAGGAAGGGCGTCCGGGTAGACATCGCGCGAACGTCCCTTGGTCTCATCAGAGACATCACCATCGACAGCACCTGAGTGAACATTCTGGGAGTTGAAGAGAGGCCAGATAACAGGCCACAATTAACAGTGTTGGACTTCCAACACGAACCTGGAGGGCCTCAGAGATCTGAGGGCACAGGAATGTAAACATAAGCATTGTAGAGTTCCCCAAACGGCAAGATGCCCACTGGGCGCAAGGTGCTGATGGCCCAACTCAAGAGTTTCCATGCAGGAAGCTGCCTGCAATTAGAGAATTGCTGTGAATCCAGAAAAGGGCCAACCCGACCCGTCCTTTGGAGGGCTGTGGAAGGTGGTATAGCGGCCCTTGCCTCTGCCTATTACGGGCAATCTGCAAGAGACCCTCAGACCTTGCAGGCCTAGCATGGCCTGTGCCAGCAACTGAAAAGGGGCAGGGACCAGGAGTACCTGGGACCTGATAAAAACTGGGGAAGGCCGTGCAGCAAACGCTATCCTGTATCTGGAGGACACAACCTCCTGAATCCACCAGAATGAGGCGAGATGCCTCCTGATAAGAGCAAGGTGCTGCAGCCATCCCTTCACCCAGCCGGGCGAGGGCGCCCCATCATGCTTGAGGGGGTTTGGTGGAAGATTTGGGCTTAGCCCCGCCGGAGGGGCCAGAGCGTTGCCTGCTGCTCGTGGGGCAGGGATCTGCCCCAAAAATCCGGAAAGACACCCCTGGTTCCTGTTTAACACTAAGGTAGGGGGGAGGAGGGGTGCTCCTGCCTCGAGGGGGCCGGGACGGCCATCTGCGAAGGGGTGATTTGCCCTTTTTACCCAACAGGTCTAGACGGGCCCCAAATAGGCGTTGTCCTCTGAAGGGGAGCCCAGTAAGAGTCTTTTTAGTAGCATCATCAGCACCCCACTGTTGCAGCCAGAGCAAACAACGAATAGCCACCGCAAGGGCGGAAGTTCTTGCACACATTCTAATCACGTCATCTAGCGCTAATAGAATAAACTTCACAAATATATCACAATTGGAGAGTGCATTAAACACCTCCCAGGGGAGATCCTCGGGGTGATGATCGAGCAATTTTTTGATGAGAGTTCTAGCGGCCACCGCAGTAATCGCTACGGCACAGACCAGACGCAGCGCCGTCCCAGCACAAGAAAAGGCATGGGAGGCCAGCAGCTCAATGCGCCGGTCCTCAGCACCCCGAAGGGCGCTATAGGCAGGGGTTGTAATAAAGGGGGGGTTAGGGACCCCTATGATCAGCGCATCCACCACGGGGGGTGATGACCAGCAATTAACCACCTCAGAGGGAAAAGGGTATTTCCTATCCCAGTCCCCTGGAACCCCTGGAAGTTTACTGGGGCATTCCCATTCTTTGAGCACAATGGCATGGAAATGAGCCTGCTCTAAAAATTCCAAACGTGCAGTCGCAGTATGGAAACGCTCCCCTCTAGGCTTGGGGACCTGACCGGGGGGAAGAGATAGACAGTGCCTTGAAGGCCTTAAGCAACAGGTCGTCAGTGTCACACTGGCCCCAGTATTCCAGGCCAGAATCATCGTGACTCCTCGGCCTCTTATCAGAAGAGCCTGAGTCAGAGAACAACTCCCCTTCCTCAGAAGGGGTATAGTCACACGGGGTAGCAAACCCCTCAGTTCTCATAGAGCATACAGAAAATACAATTCTGTGAGATACTCACCTGTAGAATTGGTATTATACGCATACAGCACGTCCTGCTCCATCTATAATACTTACACATGGGTTATCCTTTGCCAGAGGGCGCTGTGCACTGCAGACATGCAAAAACAGGCTCCTCCCGGCCCTTCATATACCCAGGGACCTCCCACAAATCCCCAGTATTGAACCAACCACCAACTGGTAACAATAGTAATGATAACAATCACCATACAGGGGATCCAGAAAAAAGTAAACCAGGGTGGGGTGGAGCAGGACGTGCTGTATGCGTATAATACCAATTCTACAGGTGAGTATCTCACAGAATTATATTATTCTAAGCATACAGCACGCCCTGCTCCATCTATAATACTTACACATGGGACATCCAATAGCAGTGTCCATAAAGTAGGGTGGGATCCCCAAAAACAAGGCACAGCGGACAGTAAAGGCGCTGTCACCTGTAAAACTTTGCAAAAGGCATGACATGAGCAGAGGCTCTAACGTCAATCTCATAACAAGACCTTTGAAAGGTATGAACAGAGACAAGCAACAGTATAGTAACTTATTCAACAGAAAAAACCTGGTGCTGAAGGGCCAATGGTACCCAAGCACCAATATAACGGAATAAAATGAAAAGGGGGAGATTCTTCCCCCTTAAAGGAATAGGCCAGTGCAAGGACCCAACCAGCCCACAGGCAACAGAAGCCTCGTGGAAAACTTGTAACTCCCCCTAAGGGGAATGAGAACTGGTCACCCGACCGAAGGCGGGAATACTGACCCCTTCACTAGCACGAAGCCAAAGGCTTTACTCAGGACCAGGAGGTATCCAAGAAGGATTAATCCAAAGGACGCAGTGGCGCTGGAAACAGGCGATATCAGGCACATACATAAGGAGGCGCCCGCAGACTCCAAGGGCATCAGTCCCCCTAAGTGACAAGAAATCATCAGGGGAAAAATTGCAACACCTGTTGAGGGGATGTAGACCCTCATATTAGCATTATTAAGAATAAGGTCCGTAGTTAGACTAAACAGACTAAAACAATGATCATAAAACACCACTTGGACCGGAGGTCCGGCGTAAGAAGGAATACCCCCACGGCATGGGGTGCATATATCTCTATCTCTATCTATATATCTATCTATATCTATATATCTATCTATATCTATCTATATCTATATATCTATCTATATCTATATATCTATCTATATCTATATATCTATCTATATCTATATATCTATCTATATCTATATATCTATCTATATCTATATATCTATCTATATCTATATATCTATCTATATCTATATCTATATATATCTATCTATATCTATATGTCTATATATCTATATCTATCTATATCTATATGTCTATATATCTATATCTATATATACACACATCGAGCCAAGGCTAAGTAATCAGATCCCCCTCAGGCACACGTCTGACTGAGGCAGGAGCCCCCAGAGAAGCGACTTGGACTACAAAGCAGCTCAGACAGCATCCAGCAGAAGTCCCCAGGGAAAAATCCGCAGGGCAAACAAAATGAAAATTGATCCCAACAGGGACCATGGAACTACTTGGGAGATGCACCTAAGCAATCCCCAAGAGAACTCCTCACAAGGAAGACAGAACCAGACTCTTACAGGAAGACAGCCAGGACAGAACCTGAACCTTCAGAGTACCTAGATGGGGAGCCAACCCCAACCTATGCTGTAATGACTCTAGAACCCTGGGAACCGAGAACGTCCAACAGGGAAGAGACCAAGACTCATGCCAATCAATATGGGTATACCATAAACCCCAATAGACGGAGGAAGAGGAAGCCAAGGAAGCTTGCTCCTAGCCCCCCATATACCGAGTCACCCAGAAGATAAGGCCCGTCTCCAAGGGGTGAATGAATCAGCTGTCAACCCCCAGACTAGAGTCTGTATATTGGGACGACAAAAGAAGGGGCCTGACAAGGGCAGAACCGCACTCCTGAGAGAGCGAACAGGTCAGCAGACTTCAGCAGAAGCATCTGCGAACCACAGTTCACAAGGTCACCCAGGCCATCAATCTCACGGGTCTCTTTATCAGCACAACCGTGCGTAGAACCCCACAAGTAGGGTGAACAAAGAGAAGGCATATAAAATAGAAAGTCTATGCATAATTTTACTAAGCCCCCATGACCAGAGTAAGAATATTCTGGGACAGTAAAAACAAGGGCGGAGCCCCTGTGGTATAAGCGAGACCCAACAGAGCCACCCTAGTTGGCTCTCAGAGCGACACCAGGATAGCATAACCTGCCGCTGAAAGGCATCCATTGGAGCGAATACCGCTGAGAAGCAGGGGACGTAGACCCCCGCCCAAATCAGGATCAGGAACCCTCCAGAGGGAGCATCCTGCTTCAAGCTCGAGACCAATAATAAAACAGGCCATTGTCTTCCAACAGGCCAAGAGTCCCCAAATAGACAGGTCCTAAAAGAGGAGAAGTCCAGCCGTATAGAGTCAACGGAAGGCACAACGTTTCAACAAAACCAGTAGGTAAGATGGACCCTCTAGGGGACCCTACCTAGGAACCACGGGGGGTTGTGGAAGAAATCCCCCCCCCCCCCCGCCAAACTGCGAGACTTGGTACCCAAGGTGACCATTCACAGGAAGATGCAAGTAAGGAAGGGGGTGCCCCCTGACAGGGCCCTTGAATATAACCAGCTCAAGAGGAACCACCTTACCAAGGGGGAATGAGCACAGACCAAGCCCCAGGGGTGCTGGAACCCCATGTAGGCTCAATAACCTACTGTGCCGAAGAGCCCAAGGGCTCGGTATATAAGGGACATCATCTGATACGCCACCAACGGGCCCACCAGCTGCCATCCCGCCTGGTGAAAGTAAGATGTCAGGAAAGGGGGACAGAGCCACCGTAACCAGGAGTCCACTTGTTGCCAAGGAAGAAGGATCAAGCCTGAACCGAATCCAAGGAATGGAGATAGCGGATAAGGGACCATGAGGGATTGAGGTGACTGAGCACCCATCCAGTAACTCCCAGGGGACACCGCCGGCCGACCAATCCACTCGGCCTGACGTAGAGACTGGGGAGTAAGGAAAGACGACCCGGTAGATCCTAATGCAGACACCCCCCCCCCCCCAGGCATGTCCGAGACATCACCCCCATTTGCGCCATGGCAAGTAGCCTGGGAACGAAAGAGGCCACAAATAATGCCTCAATCCGCAGGGTTGGTCCTGCAACTCCGTCTAGTAATGGTCTTGGTGTCCAGCAGACGCAAGGGGAACTAAGAAGATCTAGTACTCCACAGGAGGCCGGAAGCCCCCCTTGCACAGGGTGCCTGTGTCCCAAGACAGAGATGTCATATAGGGACTACCTGTGAGAGTAGAATTGCCAGGCCTACCATAGGCCAGCGTGGCCCAGACTGCCTCATACTGTTGAGGGAAGGAGGAAGGTTAATATAGAGGCCAAAGCCCCATACCGTTAAGGGCAAACTGTAAGTAAGCCCAAACTCTGTAGGCCCAGTACGGCCTACACCAATACCTGAGTGAAAACCAGGGGCTAGAAGCACCCTGACAACCACTGAGAGGGACCACCCAGCAAAGCTATCCTGTGTCCAGGGGAACAACCTCCTGGAACCACCCGAAGGAGAAGGTACATTCCTAGATGGTGGACAGCTGCTGCAGCAGTACCCTCGCCCAGAAGGGCGAGGGCGTCCCTTCGTGCTTGGGAGGTCTTGGCAGATTTGGACTTAGTCCTGCCAGAGGGCCCAGGGCGTTGCCTGCCCACCCCATGGTGGAAATCCACACCGAACAGTTGCATGCACACCTCAGGTTCGCGTTTGACACTAACGTAGGGAGGTGGAGGGGTGACCCTGCCCCGGGGAGGCCGGAGCGGCCTTCTGTGCAAGGGTGCTTTACCCTTTTTACCAAAAAGGTCCAAACGGGCCCCAAATAATCGCCGTCCTCTGAAGGGGAGGCAAGTGAGAGCCTTTTTCGTAGCATCGTCAGCACCCCACTGTCGTAGCCAGACCAGGCGGCGAATAGCTACCACAAGGGCAGAGGTTCTAGCACACATCTTAATGGTGTCGTCCAGTGCTGATAGGATAAACTTCACAAACGCATCACAGTCTGATTAAACACCCCCCAAGGGAGGTCCTCAGGACGGTGATCTAGTACTTTTCTGACAAGAGTCCTGGCGGCCACCGCAGTGATGGCCGCGACACAGACCAGGCGCAGAGCCGTCCCTGCACACGAAAAGGCGTGGGAAGCCAGTCTGTCAATGCGCTGGTCCTCAGTATCCCGAAGGGTACGGTAAAAAGGAGCCGTCATGAAAGGGGGGTTACTAACCCCTATAACCGGTGCATCCACCACAAGAGGTGCTGACCAAAAATTAACCACATCAGGAGGGAAAGGGTACTTAAAATCCCAGACCCCTGGGACCCCTTTAAGTTTACAAGGCGATTCCCATTCTTGGGATATAAGATTCTGGAAATTATCCTGTTCTAGGAACTCCAAGCGTGGCGGCGCTGTATGGAAACTCTCCTTCTTAGGCTTGGGGGTCTCCCCAGGGGGGGGGGAGATTGACAAAACCTCAAAGATCTTAATAAGAATTTCATCTGGGTCACACAGGCCCCAAGAACCGGGCCCAGAATCATCACAGCACCCGGGCATCTCGTTCGAGGAGCCCGAATCTGAGAATAGCTCACCTTCCTCAGAAGGATCAAGGTCCTGCATATCAGCAGAGTCATCGGTATCGTTAGGAACCGGAGAGCCAGGAGGCGTTAGGGACAGCTTCTTACCAGGGCCCATACGCTCCGCCAATCCAGACAGCACCTGCTCCGCCGTAGGCAGCACGTGCGGCGCGGTTTGCAGGTCATCCCCGCTCGAGTGGGACTCATCAGGAGTGATATTTAGATCCGGGTGTATTGAAGGGAGGTGCAGCCATTGGCAGACCTGCCTGTTCAGCACACGGTCCGCAGACCCGTGCTCGGTCAGCCTCAGCCTGGGGCTGACCACACACTGCACACAGCCGGTCATGTCCTAGAGGGACCCCGGTTACATAATTCTGAGATGCCTCCATATGGTGATTATCAGAGCAGTATGCCCGCAGGGATTTACGCAATAGGCAACCCTGGATGCCCCAAGACCCGCTAGGAAGTGGGAGAATTTGTTATGTGGACCCGCTGTAATATATGTTAGGCCGGGAGAAGCCACCGAAGTCCTGGCGTCTGAAAGACATAATGGGACAAGAGGGGTGGTGTCAGTGCCATGCGCAGCCGAATACACATAGAACCATGCTGCCCCAGAGGGCACTTACATGACCAAGGGAGAAGGCGGACCGTACCACGCGCGAAGATTGTCAAAATGGCGCCAAGCGAACCTCGAGGGGCGGGCCAGACCAGGCTGTGACGCGGAGCACGTCATGCCGAGTCTCCGCCTCACCCAAAGAGCGCGAAGCTCTAACCAACAGAAATAAGTAGGACAGTTGAATAGAAGGCGCATGCATAAAGATGCTGACACGCTGGAAATGATGCTGCCGTCTAGGCAGTTGTTAATGAAAAGACAAACGGCTCGCAACTGTATAGCAAGGAGCGCGACACTGACACCCAATAAAAATAAAAACCAAAGGCCTTAACGTGTTACTTCACACTAGGACTGCCACACATACCACCCCCCCCCCCCTTTCTGTTACGGGAGGAAGCGAGGGAGAAGCGGACCAGCGTCCATTGACTAAATCTGTGAGGGGCACGGGCAAGAATGCAGGAGGGGCATCCACCATCGGCCTAACCGCCTACCCTATGGTGAGGGATTGCGGTGGAGCTTGGCTCCATTCAGCACACAAGGTGCTGCCTACCTTCACCCGACCCACGCAGCCCAGAATGGGAGGCATAATCTTCACAAAGAGGACGGGTGGAAATAGTCCCGCAGGGCCTCGGGCTGTAAAGCCCCGCTCGCCTGCGAGAGCGTGATACTTCATGTCTTCGCAGTTCAGCATTGCAGAGAAATCTGGGGATTTGTGAGAGGTCCCTGGGTATATGAAGGGCCAGGAGGAGCCTGTTTTTGCATGTCTGCAGTGCACAGCGCCCTCTGGCGGAGGATAACCCATGTGTAAGTATTATAGATGGAGCAGGACGTGCTCTATGCTTAGAATACATGAGGCGACAGGTGGCGCTTTCTACCAGGGCCCATTCGCTCTGACAACCTAGCAATAATCTGTTCAGCCGTAGGCAGTCTGGAAGGGCCCGCAGGCTGCAATTCCCCACTAGTAGGCGACTCAGCAGGAGAGAGATTTAAGCCTGGGGAGATAGGTGAATTGAAGCTAGGTGTAGCCACTGGCCGACCAGATTGCAGGGCCAGGGCTTGCTCGGCACAGGGTACGCAGACCCGTGCCCTGCCAGCATCAGCATGGGGTTGTCCACACGTTATACACCGCCGGTCTTGTCCCGGAGGGACCCCGGTCACATAATTCTGAGAAGCCTCCATATGGTGATTAATCAAGGCACAATATGCCAGTAGGGATTTACACAATAAGTAACCCTGGATGCCCCAAAGACCCGCTATGGAAGTGGGAGAATATTACAAGGCCCGCTATAATTTAACACCGGGCCGGGAGAAGCCAATGGTGGTCACCAGCCTGAAAGACATAATGGGAATAAAGGGTGTCAGAACCATGCGCAGTAAACAAGGATCATGAAAATCGCCCGCGAGGGCACTTACAGACCCAGGGAGCGGGAGGACCGCCACCACGCGTGCGTGCGACCAGCATCAAAATGGCGCCAAAGCGAACCTCGAAGGGCGGGCCAGAGCGGGCTGTGATGCGGAGCGCGCCAACCTAGGTCCCCGCCCCACCCGAAGAGCGCGAAGCTCTGAGGTAGATACAAACTGTAATGAGGAGCGAAGTGAATGGACACTTAGAGAAGATGATTTGCCAATGAAGACGCCGCAGTGTCTGAGGCGACGTCGCCGCCCGGCGCCGCACATCCAGTAAAGGAAGCAATGCGTGCGGCGGCGCCAATTACACAGTAAGAACAAACAGCACGGTTCTGACCCCAGGGATACTAGTCCGGGCAAGACAAAGGCCATAACGTGTAAAAACATACACTAAGACCTTACTACACACACACACCCCGGGCTACAGGGGGAATGAGGGAGGATGGCGACCCTTTGTACAGGGTACCACCGCTAAACGGGGCATGGGCAATAGTGCGGAAGGGGCATCCCCTAGAGGCTCACCATCAGCCCTAAACCGCCTACCCTTTGGTGGGGGACTGTGGTAGAGCATGGCTCCGTTAAGCACGCATGGTGCTGCCTACCTTCACCAGACCAGCGCAGCCCAGGCTGGGAGGCACATCACAGGGAGGACGGGTGGGAATAGTCCAACAGGGCCGCAGGCTGTAATAGCCCCCGCTCACCTGCGAGAGAGTGATACATCATGTCTTTGCAGTCAGCACTGCAGAGAAATCTGGGGATTTGTGGGAGGTCCCTGGGTATTTGAAGGGCCGGGAGGAGCCTGTTTCTTCCATGTCTCTGCAGTGCAGCGCCGTCGGAGGATAACCCAAGTGTAAGTATTATATCTGGAGCAGGACGTACTGTATACTAAGAATACGAGAGCCGTTTGCAGAATGACATTGTCCCGACAGACGGCTTTAATTGGACGAGAGACCACGCATGCTCTGTTGGACCAGGAAAAGGTAAGCAATTATCGGTGCCGGGGGGGGAATTTGTGTTTCAGCAGGGCAACCCGATTTGAAATTTGAGCGTTTTGTTCTGTATGAATACAATACAATTCTATTCCATCTCATATACAGAAAAATACAATTCTGTGAAATACTCACCTGTAGAATTGATATTATTAGTATACAGTACGTCCTGCTCCAGATATAATACTTACACTTGGGTTATCCTCCGCCAGAGGGCGCTGTGCTGCAGAGACATGGAAATAACAGGCTCCTCCCGGCCCTTCAAATACCCAGGGACCTCCCATGAATCCCCAGCATTGAAAAGCAGTGAACAAGAAGCCGGGAGAATTAAACCACCCAGAACAACTGGTAAAGATAACCATGATAGCAATCACCAAACAGGGGATCCAGAAAAAAAGCAACAACAGGGTGGCGTGGAGCAGGACGTACTGTTTACTAATAATACCAATTCTACAGGTGAGTATTTCACAGAATTGTATTATTATTAGTATACAGTACGTCCTGCTCCAGATATAATACTTACACTTGGGACATCCAAAAGCAGTGTCCTTAAGTAGGGTGGGATCCCCAACAAACGACCACAGCAGACAGTTTAAAGCACCGTCACCTGCAGAACCAGACGGCCAAGACAGCATGAGCTGAGGCCCTAAAATCAACGTTGTAAAAAACCTTGCAAAAGGTATGAGCAGAAGGCCAATGGTAGTGGCCTAACCAATCGGTTCAACAGCAAAACCGGTGCTGAAAGCCCAAGAGGCCTCAAGCACGCGTAGAAGGGAATCAAGGCAACAAGAGAGTTCTTCCCCTCGCCTGAATAGGCCTGAGTAATAGCCTGACAAGCCGATAGCTAATGAATTTGGCAGAAGCCAAGGCCAAAAAACAAGGTACCAGGAGTAACGTCCATAAGGTAACA
Source organism: Gastrophryne carolinensis (assembly GCA_027917425.1). Lineage (NCBI taxonomy): Eukaryota > Metazoa > Chordata > Amphibia > Anura > Microhylidae > Gastrophryne > Gastrophryne carolinensis. The sequence continues at coordinate 236,363,183 of CM051238.1, read as the reverse complement.
ACCAGGACCAAACCGCCCAACTCCCGAGAGCAGGCGAGATCGAGCACATTCATGTAATGACCACAAGCCCCAAGGAGCCTCAGTTCCTTTAAAGGACACAGTGACTTCTAAAAGAAAAAAACTGCCAACACCTGTATAAGGAATGCAGAACCACTTCCTCAACGTTGCAAGGAAGGGGAACAGCCGTGGAAAACAATATCTCGGATAATTGAACATACGACACCTACAGATGTAGAGAATCCAGCTTCAGGCGGAACTCCCTTTATCCTGGTGTATCTCAAGGAAAGAGGGCTAGGTAGGCCGAACCTCCCGCTAACACACGCCTGACCAAGGTAACAGTCACCAGAAGGACCCCCTTAAGGGTAAGGACATCCAGACAGTGTCCTGAATAGGACCAGGAGACAACCTGCAAGAAGACGACGCAGAGGCGGCTCACTCCTAGACATCCCAGAGTCACAACACCGAGGCAGCTAAACTTGCCTCCATCAAGATGTACGCCTCAGCAGTCAGATCCACTTAGGCCAGGGACCATGAACTATAGTGATGTAAAGGGCCCTAAATGATCAACTGGCACTCCTGGCAAGGTGCAAAACTACTGACCACAGTACCATAACTGCAACCCCACCATACTAGGTCAACTGGGGGCACCAGCATTACTGGTCCCCTTACCAGAGTAATCTTCTGCATAACCCTGCCTAGCAGAGGGAATGGAGAAGGGCATACAGAAGTCCTGTCAAGATGGTACTAAGGCATCCGGACCACCGAGATAGGATCCTGGAACAGGGAAACAAGGCCGATAGCCTGTGAAGGTGACAGAACCCAACAGATCATGACTGGATGGATTCCATAGCGACACGGGGATTAGCACATCCTGTCGCAGAGGAGCTTAGCCGGAGCTAATATCACTAACATGCAGGGGACATTGTCTCCGCCCAGAAGGGAACCCAGACACTCCCTGGAAGGTCCGCCAGCTTTCCAATGGTTAATGTAGTACGCCTGTCATCAGACGGACCGGGCACCCCCAGCCTGGCAATTCGGGAGGGGAACGGTCAAGCGAGAAGAGCCAACTGAAAAACGCTTACTGCTTAGTCTTCCATAGTCGTAAGGACCCTCTAAGGGCCCCACCAACACCAGAATCACAGGGAGTTTTTGGAAGAAACCATCCCCTTCAACCTGAAAGGTTGGCATCCATGGTGGCCGTTTCCAGGAAGGCAAGAAGGAACTGCCCCCAGACAGGTCTCTCGAATTCATCCACTTTCAAGAGAAAACCGTCATACAGGAGGGAAGGCCCACCGGCCCTGCTCCAGGGGTGCTGGATCCCTGTCCTATGTTACCAATAGAAGTCGCAGACGGGCTCAAGGGGAACTGAGCATAAGGGACCACTTTCGCTGCTCGGGCTCCTGCCAAGCAAGTTAACAACGGCCCACCAGTTGCATCCCTGCCTGGTGTTAAGAAACCGGGACAGTAGTGAGGGACTGGGCCCATGAGACCAGAATGCCCACCTAATTGCTGAAAGGGGGGAATCTGGTTTGAAACTGATCCAGAATTATTCCTATTAATGGAGTCACCACTTGGGAACAGCGAGGAATCTAGGTGATTGACACCCATCCAAATGACTCCCAATGGCCCACCAGCTGGGTAACCAACTATCCTGACGCAGAGACAGGAAAGTGAGGAAGGGCGTCCGAGTAAACATCGCGCGGACGTCCCTTGGTCTCATCAGAGACATCACCATCGACAGCACCTGAGTGACACTCTAGGAATTGAAGAGAGGCCAGATAGCAGGGCCACAATTAACAGTATTGGAACTCCAACGCGAACCTGGAGAGCCTCAGAGATCTGAGGGCACAGGGATGTAAACATAAGCATTGAAGAGTGCCCCGGGCGGCAAGACGCCCACTGGGCGCAAGGTGCTGATAGCCACACTCAAGAGTTTCCATGCAGGAAACTGCCTGTAATTAGAGAATTGCTGTGAATCCAGAATGGGCCACCTGACCCATCCTTTGGGGGGGCTGTGGGAGGTGGTATAGCGGCCCTTGCCTCTGCCTATTACGGGCAATCTGCAAGAGACATTCAGACCTTGCAGGCCTAACATGGCCTGTGCCGGCAACTGAACAGGGGCAGGGACCAAGCGTACCAGGGGTCTGATAAACTGGGGAAGGCAGAGCAGCATACTCTATCCTGTATCTGGAGGGCATAACCTCCTGATCCGTCAGAGCGAGGAGAAATGCCTCCTGATAAGAGCAAGGTGCTGCAGCCATCCCCTCACCCAGCTGGGCGAGGGCGCCCCATCATGCTTGAGGGGGTTTGGTGGAAGATTTGGGCTTAGGCCCGCCGGAGGGGCCAGAACGTTGCCTGCTGCTCGCGGGGAAGGAGTCTGCCCCAAAAATCCAGAAAGACACCCCTGGTTCCTGTTTAACACTAAGGTAGGGGGGAGGGGGGGTGCTCCTGCCTCGAGGGGGCCGGGACGGCCGTCTGCGAAGCGGTGATTTGCCCTTTTTACCGAACAGGTCTAGGCAGGCCCCAAATAGGTGATGCCCTCTGAAGGGGAGCCCAGTAAGAGTCTTTTTAGTAGCATCATCAGCACCCCACTGTTGCAGCCAGAGCAAGCGACGAATAGCCACCGCAAGGGTGGAAGTTCTTGCACACATTCTAATCGCGTCATCTAGCGCCAATAGAATAAACTTCACAAATACATCACAATTGGAGAGTGCATTGAACACCTCCCAGGGGAGATCCTCGGGGTGATGATCGAGCAATTTTTTGATGAGGGTTTTAGCGGCCACCGCAGTAATGGCTGGACGTAGCGCAGTCCCGGCACAAGAAAAGGCATGGGAGGCCAGCAGCTCAATGCGTTGGTCCTCAGCATCCCGAAGGGAGCTGTAGGCAGGGGTTGTAATAAAGGGGGGTTAGGGAACCCTATGATCGGCGCATCCACCACGGGGGGTGACGACCAGCAATTAACCACTTCAGGGGGAAATGGGTATTTCCTATCCCAGTCCCCTGGAACCCCTGGAAGTTTACTGGGGCATTCCCATTATTTGAGGACAAGAGCATTGAAATGAGCCTGCTCTAAAAATTCCAAACGTGCAGTCGCAGTATGAAAACGCTCTCCTCTAGGCTTGGGGACCTGACCGGGGGGGGGGGAGAGATAGACAGTGCCTTAAAGACCTTAAGCAACAGGTCGTCAGTGTCACACTGGCCCCAGTATTCCGGGCCAGAATCATCGTGAGTCCTCGTCATCTCATCAGAAGAGCTGGAATCCGAGTACAATTCCCCTTCTTCAGAAGGGGTATAGTCACACGGAGTAGCAAACCCCTCAGTTCTCATAGAGCATACAGAAACATGGGGCGACAGGTGCCGCTTCCTACCAGGGCCCATACGCTCCGACAACCTGGCAATAATCTGTTCAGCCGTAGGCAGCCTGGAAGGGCCGGCAGGCTGCAATTCCCCACTTGTAGACGACTCAGCAGGAGAGAGATTTAAGCCTGGGGAGATAGGTGAATTGAAGCTAGGTGTAGGTGCTTGCTCGGCACAGGGTACGCAGACCCGTGCTCTGCCAGCATCAGCAAGGGGTTGTCCACACGCTATACACCGCTGGTCTTGTCCCGGAGGGACCCCGGTCACATAATTCTGAGATGCCTCCATATGGTGATTAATCAGAGGCACAATATGCCGGTAGGGATTCCTGGATTCCCCAAGACCCGCTATGGAAGTGGGAGAATTTAACAAGGCCCGCTATGATTTAACACTGGGCCAGGAGAAACCAATGGTGTTCACCAGTCTGAAGGACATAATGGGAATAAAGGGTGTCAGAACCATGCGCAGTAAGAAGGATCATGAAAATCGCCCGCTAGGGCACTTACAGACCAAGGGAGGAGGACTGCCACCACGTGTGCGTGCGACCAGCATCAAAATGGCGCCAAAGCGAACCTCGAAGGGCGTGCCAGAGCGTCCAGTGACACGGAGCGTGCCAACCTATGTCCCCGCCCCCCCCCGAAGAGCGCGAAGCTCTGAGGTGGATAGAAACTGTTATAGGAGCGGAGTGAATGGGACACTAGAGGAGATGATCTGCCAATGAAGACACCGCAGCGTCTGAGGCGATGTCGCCACCCGGCACCAATTACACAGTAGGAACTAACTGTGCGGTTCTGACCCCTGGGATACTAGTCTGGTCAGACTAAGGCCATAACGTGTAAAACATACACAAGACCTTGCTACACACATACATACCCCCCCTTTCTTCCCCCCCCGGACTACGGGGGGAACGAGGGAGGATGGCGGCCCTTTGTATAGGGCCCACCGCTAAACGGGGTATGGGATAATAGCGAGGGAGGGCATCCTCTAGAGGCTCACCATCAGCCTAAACCGCCTACCCTTTGGTGGGGGACTGCGGTGGAGCATGGCTCCATAAGCACACAAGGTGCTGCCTACCTTCACCCGACCGACGCAGCCCAAGCTGGGAGGCACATCACAGGGAGGACGGGTGGGAATAGTCCAACAGGGCCGCAGGCTTGATAGCCCCGCTCACCTGCGAGAGAGTGATACGTCATGTCTTCGCAGTCAGCACTGCAGAGAAAATACAACTCTGTGAAGTACTCACCTGTAGAGTTGGTATTATACGCATACAGAACGTCCTGCTCCCGAATAGTAATAACATGTGGGTAATCCTCTGCCTCAGGCGCCGTGCACTGCAGACATGTAGAAAACAAGCTCCTTCCGGCCTTACATATACCGAGGGACCTCCCACAAATCCCCAGCATTGAAAAGCAGTGAGAAGAGAAGCCCGGAGGAACAAACCACCCAGAATAACTGGTAACAATATCTAATGATAACAATACCATACAGGGGATCCAGAAAAAGTGAAACCAGGGTGGGGTGGAGCAGGACGTGCTGTATGCGTATAATACCAACTCTACAGGTGAGTACTTCACAGAGTTGTATTATTCTAAGCATACAGCACGTCCTGCTCCCAAATAGTAATTACATGTGGGACATCCAATAGCAGTGTCCATAAGCAGGGTGGGATCCCCAGAAAAAAGCAAGGCACAGCGGACATTAAAGGCGCTGTCACCTGCAAAACTTGCAACAGGCATGACATGAGCCAAGGCTCTAACGTCAGTCTCATACAGGACCAAGAAGGTATGAACAGAGACAGGCCATAAGTCTAGTAATTGAACTAACAGAGAAAAAGCCCTGGTGCTGAAGGGCCAGTGGTACCCAAGCACCCAGATAACGGAGTAAACAGCAAAAAGGAAGAATCACTCCCCTGAAAGAACATAGGTCAGTGTAGTGACCCAACCAGTTCACAGGCAAGGAAGCCTTGTGGCAACACTTGTAACACCCCCAAGGGGAAACAGAAACAGGTCACCCGACCAAGGCGGGAATACAGACTCTTAATTATCAGGAAGCCCAGGCTTCCTCAGGATCAGGGGGCATCCAGAAGGATTGATCCAAAGGCGCAATGGTGCTGGAATAGAAATCAGGCGCATACCTAAGGAGGTGCCTGTAGACTCCAAGAACAGCAGACCCCCTAAAGGCCAAGAAGGCCGGCATGGAGAGAAGTGCAAAACCTATAGAGGGAAGTAGGCCCTCATATTAGTATTATTAAGAATAAGCCCATGGCTAGACTAAGGGACTGGAGCAAAGATCCAACAGACCACCTGGACCAGAAGCCCAGCGTAAAAGGAACACCCCCAGGCATGGGGTGCCTGTAGCCGTATATATCTGTACAGGTATATATATGTATACTTCGAGTCAGGGTTAAGCAACCAGATCCATCGTCTCAGGCACATGTCTGACGGAGTCAGGAGGCCCCAGAGAAGCGGGCTGGACTACAGGGCCGCTGAGACAGCATCCAGGCAGGGTCCCCAGGAAGTCCGCAGGGTAAAAAAAATGAAAATTGATCCCCACATGGACTATGGAACTACTGGGGAGATGCAGCTAAGCAATCCCCAAAAGGATTCCCTACAAGGGTGACAGAACCAGACTCCTGCAGGAAGGCCAGGACAAAACCTATACCTTCAGAGTCCCCAGATGGGGAGCCAACCCCAACTTACGCTGTAATGACTTTTTAAGGCCCTGGGAACGTCTAACAGGGAAGGGATTAAGGCTCATGCCAACCAATATGGGATACCACAAGCCGTTATAGACGGAGTAAGGGGAAGCTGGGGAGCTAGCTCCCAACCCCCTCTCATACTAAGTCACCCTGAAGATGAGGCCCGTCCCCAAGGGGCGAATGAATCAGCAGTCAATCCCAGACAGGAGACCTTATATTGGAAACAGGAAGAGACCTGATAAGGGCAGAACCGCACTCCTAAAAGAGATATCACAATTCAGCAGCCTTCAGCAGAGGCATCTGTGAACCATTACTCCCAAAGCCACCTAGGCCATAGATCCCATGGGACTCTATCAGGCCAACCGTGCGCAGAACCCACTAGTAGGGTGATGAAGAGAAGGCATATGAAATAACAAGGCTATGCCTAAATACTCAGCCCCCCTGACCGGAGTCAGAGTATTCTGGGACAGTAGGAACAAGGGCAGAGGCCCTGTGTCAGGAGGGAGACCCCTCAGAGCTACGCTAGGCTCCCCGGGCAACACCGGGATAGCATAACCTGCCGCTAAGGGCATCCATTGAAGCGAATACCGCTGAGAATCAGGGGGAGTAGACCCCCGCCCAAGACAGGATCAGGGACCCTCCAGAGGTAGCAACCTGTCACAATCTTTAGACCAGCATTAAAAACAGGCCATAGTCTTTCAACAGACCAGGAGTCCCCCATAAACCGACCGATCCTGAAGGAGAAGGCCAGCCATATAGAGTCAACGGGGGCCCACTGTTTCAACAAGCCCAGCAGGTAAGATGGACCCTCTAAGGGGCCCAACCTAGAACCACAGGGGTTGTGGAAGGATTTTTCCTTTCCCCCGCCAAACCTGCGAGACTTGGTACCCAGGGTGACCATACGCTAGGAGATGCTGGTAAGGAAGGGGAGTGCCCCCCTGACGGGGCCCTTGCATATGGGAAGCTCAAGAGGAACCACCTTACCAAGGGGGCATGAGCACAGACCAAGCACCGGGGTGCTGGGACATATGTAGGTTCAGTAACTTACTGCGCCGAAGAGCCCAAGGGCTCGGTATATAAGTGACATCATCTTGATGTGCCGCCAACGGGCCCACTATTCGCCATCCTGCCTGGTGAAGGTAAGGCGCCAGTAAAGGGGGGAAGAGCCCCCGTAACCAGGGGTCCCCTAATGCCAGAGAAGAAGGCTGCAAACCTGAACCGATTTCCCAGGAACGGGGGATAGTGGATAAGTGACCATGAGGGGATGAGGTGGTTGAGCAACCATCCAGAAGCTCCCAGGGGACACTGTCGGCCAACCAACCCACTTCGGTCTGATGCAGAGACTGGGGAGTAAGGAAGACGACCCGGTAGGTCCCAACGCAGACGCCCCTCCCTCAGGCGTGTCTTCAGTCGCGCCAGGCTAGTAGCCTGGGCACGAAAGAGAGGCCCCAAATAATGCCTCAATCCGCAGGGTTGATCCTGCGACACTGTCTAGAAATAGTCTTGGCTTCAGGGAGACTAAGAAGATCTAGAGCTTCGCAAGAGGCCGAAAGCCCCCCCGCGCAGGGGGCCCGTGACCCAAGACAGAGTTGTCATATATGGACTACCTGTGAAGGTAGAATTGCTAAGCCTGCCATAGGCCAACGCGGTCCAGACTACCTCATACTGTTGAGGGGGGGGGGGAAGGAAAATACAGAGGCCAAGGCCCCACAACATTAAGGCAATTAGCAAGTGCACCCAAAACTGTAGGCCCAGTCTGGCCTGCGCTAATTTCAGAAGGGAAGGCAGGGACTGGAAGCACCTTGACAATCACTGAGGGGGAACCGCCCAGCAAGAACACATCCTGAGCCCAGGGGCTTACATCCCGGAACCACCAGAAGGAGAAGGCATATTCCTGGATGTGAGACAGCTGTGGCAGTCGTCCCCTCGCCCAGACGGGCGAGGGCGCCCCTTCATGCTTGAGAGGTTTTGGCAGATTTGGACTTGGTCCTGCCAGAAGGCCCAGGGCGCTGCCTGCCCGCCCCATGTTGGAAATCCACACCAAACAGCTGGAAACACACCTCAGATTCGCGTTTGACACTAACGTAGGGAGCTGGAGGGGTGACCCTGCATCGTGGAGGCCGGAGTGGCCTTCTGCGGAAGGGTGCTATAGCCTTTTTTCCAAAAAGGTCCAAGCGGGCCCCGAATAACCGCCGTCCTCTGAATGGAAGGCAAGTGAGAGCCTTTTTAGTAGCTCCATCAGCGCCCCACTGTCGCAGCCAGACCAGGCGGCGAAGGGCTACCGCAAGTGCTGAGTTCCTAGCACACATCTTAATGGTGTCATCCAGTGCCGACAGAATAAACTTCACAAACGCTTCGCAGTCTGATAGCGCACTAAACACCCCCTAAGGGAGGTCCTCAGGGCGGTGATCTAGTATCTTTCTGACAAGAGTCCTGGCGGCCACCGCAGTGATGGCCGCGGCACAAACCGGGCGCAGGGCCGTCCCAGCACACGAGAAGGCATCCCATGGGAGGAGCCCGAGTCTGAAAATAGCTCACCTTCCTCAGAAGGGTCAGGGTCCTGCATATCAGCAGAGTCATCGGTATCGTCAAGAACTGGGGAGTCAGGAGGCGTCAGGGGCCGCTTTTTACCAGGGCCCATACGCTCCGCCAATCCAGAAAGCACCTGCTCCGCCGTGGGCAACGCTCGCGGCACTGATTGCAGGTCATCCCCGCTGGAGTGGGACTCGTCATGAGTGATATTTGGGAGCGGGGAGACGGGAGTAAGGAAGGGAGGTTCCTGTGTTAGCAAACCTGCCTGTTCTGCACACTATCCACAGACCTGTGCCCTGTCAGCCTTAGCCAAGGGCTGGCCACACACTGCACACAGCCGGTCACGTCCTGGAAGGACCCCGGTTCCATAATTCTGAAATGCCTCCATATGGTGATTATTAAGCAGTATTACGCAGGGATTTATGCAATCGGCAACCCTGGATGCCACGAAACCCGCTAGTAATGTGGGAGAATTTGTAAAGAGGACCCGCTGTAATCTAAGCTGGGCCGGGGGAAGGCAGCAAAGTCTTGGCGTCTGAAAGACATAAAGGGACAAGGAGAGTGGAGTCAGTGCCATGCGCAGCCTGAAAAGCATAGAACCATGCCGCCCCGGAGGGCACTTACATGACCGAGGGAGGAGGCGAACCACACCACGCGCGCGAAGATAGAGAAACCTACCCTATGGAGGGGGATTGCGGTGGAGCATGGCTCCGTTCAGCACACCGCGTGCTACCTACCTTCACCCGACCCGCGGAGCCTAGGCTGAGATGGAATATTTCTTCTGAAGAGGACGGGTGGCAATAGTCCCACAGGACCTTGGGCCGTAAGGCCCGCTCGCCTGCGAGAGCGTGATACTTCATGTCTTCGCAGTTCCAGCACTGCAGAGAAATCTGGGGGTTTGTGGGAGGTCCCTCGGTATATGTAGGGCCGGGAGGAGCTAGTTTTCTACATGTCTGCAGTGCATGGCGCCTGAGGCGGAGGATTACCCACATGTTATTACTATTCGGGAGCAGGACGTGCTGTATGCTTAGAATATCTGGGGATTCGTGGGAGGTCCCTGGGTATTTGAAGGGCCGGGAGGAGCCTGTTTTTTTCATGTCTCTGCAGCACAGCGCCCTCTGGGGGAGGATAACCCAAGTGTAAGTATTATATCTGGAGCAGGACGTACTGAATACTAAGAATAGTTACAGTGATCATAAGTCATAACATTAATTTCATATTAATATATAGCTGGTTTTAAGGCTGAAAAGAAATGGAATCTGATATGGTTTCCTTTTGTTCATCAGCCTTAAAGCCGGCTATATATTAATCTATTCATCTAGGAGTAAGAGGGGGATATCATTTTAACTGTTAACTGACGCCCAGGCAGAGACAGTAGCATGAACCTGCCCCCCCCCCCCCAACTTTAAGAAACAACCCCCCCCTTCCTTTTTTGAATGCAGTGTATACCTATTGGGTGGAACCAGTATAAAACGATTAGTTACTACATATGCGGACACATTATTTTACCAAATATATGCAGCTCTGAATAAAGGAAATAAAAGTATCTTGGAATATATATAGGTAAAATAAAATATTGGCATCAATGAATACCACATCATAGGAGGGGAACTGGGACCCCTGTAGGACTTCAGGAAATGGATTTTATGTCTTGTAAAAGTCTCAGTTCCAACTATGCATTTATTAGACTCAGAATTTCCCAAAGCAGGGAGTAATCAGGGAGGGGAACAAAAGAAACAAGAAAAGGAGTGGGACAAAATAGGGAGTATCTACAATGTAGTAGCCTCCAAGAAGCAAACAAGAATCAAGTCTTCCTGGACCATTATAAAAATACAATTCTGTGAAACTCACCTGTAAAATTGTTTTTGAATATATCCAGTCCAGGTCATCTCAGAAGCGATGACATGTGGGTATTCCGCCCCCAGGGGGCGCTCGACTGCAAGATCAAAAGCCGTCGCTCCTCCCGGCCCCCTATAAAAGCAGGTGTCTCACTACGATTTCCCAGTGGTTAAACAGCAGTAACAAAAAGACAGGCCGGGAGGCCAAGAAACTATGTTAGTTTTTTGTTGGAGAGAGTACATGCTGAAGCTATGTGAACTAAGGACAATGATCTAATATAAAAATGGTAATCACCATAACAGGCAAACAAGAGATAATGAAACAACAGCGGGGTGGGACGACCTGGACTGGATATATTCAAAAACAATTCTACAGGTGAGCTTCACAGAATTGTATTTTTCCCTATATCCAGTCCAGGTTGTCCCAGGACAGACATGTGGGACATCCAAAAGCAGTGTCCATTAGGGCGGGATCCCGAGTGCGTAACAGCAGGTAGTTCATTTCCCTACTGCTTGAAGCACCTTTCGGCCAAAGACAGCATCGGCTGAGGACCTAACATCAACCTTGTAAAACTTGGTAAAGGTATGAACTGAAGACCAAGTATCGGCCTTACAAACTTGTTCAACAGATGCCTGGTGTTGAAAAGCCCAAGAGGCACCAATAGCTCTGGTAGAATGAGCTGTGATCTGAAAAGGGGGTTCCCTCCCCTTGGCAGAATATGCTTGCACTACCACCTGTCTGATCCACTTACTAAGAGTGGACTTGGCTGGTGGCAAGCCCTTCCTAGAACCTTCTGTTAGGACAAAGAGCTAATCCGATTTCCTGAAGGATTTAGTCGCAACCAGGCAATACTTGATGGCTCTGACCACATCCAAGGCATGGAGGATCCTTTCCTTAGAATTAGTCGGTGCTGGACACAAGGAAGGCAAGACCACTTCCTCATTAAGATGAAAGGGAGAAACGACCTTAGGCAAAAAATCGGATATAAAGTGAAAAACCACCTTATCCTTATGCCGCTCAAAATAAGGATGGCACACGTGATGGCCGCATTCACACAATAAAAAGTGCTTCCCGGCGGCCGCCCTAGTGTCAATCCTGAACACCACAAACGGCCTGCTCAGTTTCATAGCCTGCGTCCACAGCACCAGTCATGGCCGCCCGCTGTCCTGCAGGCTGCTACACTTACTTGGAATAGCGGGGAATAACAAGACCCGACCTTCTTCCAGTGAGAGAGAGCACTGCAGGAAGCATGGCCTTGTGGTTCCATGTTAAACTCTGCCCCCTGCGTGACGTCAGCCATGACCTTAAAGGCACACCTAAAAAAAATTTGTTTTTCTTGAGAAAAAAACCCTTACTTGGAAGAAGGATGGGTTGAATGAAAAATAAAAAACGTTCCTCAGCAGGTACACCAGAGAAAAATCTGCGGCTGACTTGCTTTTTAAAAAGCCTGCAGCCCAGAGCCTATATGCTCTGTAAGCGTTCCAAGACCCCGGCGCTTCCACCTTACCTTCACGAACCCCAGAACAGCCAGACGCTGTAGGAGGCACAATTTGGGTCTAGGGGATCTGTGGGAATAAGGCTTACGCAGGAAGCCGACAGGGTGCAATCCCCCGCTTGCTGCCAATCCTTGAGAGCTATTTTCCTGAACCTTCACAGTCACTTGCCACTGCAAGAAAGAAAAATTAAAATTCTGTGAAATACTCACCTGTAGAATTGGTATTATACGCATACAGTACGTCCTGCTCCATCTATAATACTTACACGTGGGTAATCCTCCGCCAGATGGCACCGTTCACTGCAGACATGCAAAAACAGGCTCCTCCCGGCCCTTCATATACCCAGGGACCTCCCACAAATCCCCAGCATTGAAAAGCAGTGAGAAAAAGAAGCCGGGAGAAACCAACCACCAAAACTGGTAATAATAACAATGATAACAATCACCATACAGGGGATCCAGAACAAGGTGAAACCAGGGTGGGGTGGAGCAGGACGTACTGTATGCGTATAATACCAATTCTACAGGTGCGTATTTCACAGAATTGTATTATTCTAAGCATACAATACGTCCTGCTCCATATATAATACTTACACGTGGGACATCCAATAGCAGTGTCCATAAAGTAGGGTGGGATCCCCAACAACAAAGGCAACGGCACGTAGCTCAGACTACAACCGCCTGCAAAACCTTGCGGCCAAAAGCAGCATCAGCTGAGGCCGAACATCAACCTTGTAAAACTTTGAAAAGGTGTGAACAGAAGACCAAGTAGCGGCCTTGCAAACCTGTTCAACAGAGGCCTGTTGCTGAAAAGCCCAAGAGGCACCAATAGCACGAGCTATCCTCCCCTTAGTAGAATAGGCCTGAATCACAGCCTGACAAATCCATTTACTGATGGTAGACTTGGCGGGAGCTAAACCTATCCTAGGCCCGGAAGGCACAACGAAGAGAGCATCAGTTTTCCTGAAGGCCATAGTGACAACCAGGTAATACTTCAAGCACCTGACTACGTCCAAGGAATGCAGAACCCTTTCCTTGTCGTTGCTAGGATTGGGACACAGATAAGGAAGAACAATATCCTGGTTCAAATGAAAAGCCGACAAACTTTAGGCAGAAAATACGGTTTTAAGTGGAAAACCACCTTGTCCTGGTGTCGCTCATAGTATGGAGGCTGAATAGACAGAGCGGCCAGCTCAGACACACGCCTAACTGAAGTAATAGCCACCAAGAAGACAACCTTGAGAGTCAGAACGACCAGAGCAGCATCTTGAATAGGTTCAAAGGGAGCACCCTGCAAGGCAGACAAAACCAAATTTAAATCCCAGACAGGAACCATAGGTTTTCGAGGGGGACGCACGTGAGTGACCCCCTGAAAGAAGGTCTTAATCAAGTGATGTTGAGCAAAGGTCTTCTGAAAGAAGATAGACAGGGAAGAAACCTGACCCTTCAGAGTACTAAGTTTGAGACCTAAGTCCAGACCATGCTGTAAAAACTCCAGAACCCTAGGGACGGAGAAATCCCGGCGGGGAAGAGACCTGGACTCACACCAGTCAATGTAGGAACGCCATACTCTATAATAGATAGCAGAAGAAGTCTTCTTCCTGGCCTGCACCATAGTAGCCACCACAGAGGCAGACAAGCCCTTCTCCATCAAGATGGAGGTTTCAGCAGCCAGGCCGTCAAAGCCAGTTTGTAAATTGGGATGGCTTAAGGACCCTTGAGTTAGCAGATCTGGCACCTTTGGCAGATCGTACTGATCTACTGCCATTTGAACCACGTCTGCGAACCACACTCTTCTTGGCTACCGGGGGGCCACTAGAATCGCAGGTACCCCTTCCAGAGCAATCCTGCGCAGAACCCTGCCCAGAAGGGGGAACGGTGGAAACACATACAGGAGTCGAAACTCCCTCCAAGACATGGACAGGGCATCCGTGGCCAAGGCCAGAGGATCCTGAGACAGGGAGACGAAGGCCGGGAGCTTGTGATTGTGACGGGAAGCAAACAGATCCACATCCGGTAGACACAGGAACTGGAATAACTTGTTGCAGAGGGACCACTCCCCCTGACGGGACATCCCCCTGCTCAGGGCGTCCGCCAGCAGGTTCTCCGCCCCTGGAATGTAGACAGCCGAAATGCATTGGACGTTGGCCTCCGCCCATGTCAGAATCTGAGACACCTCTTGGAGAGCACCCTTGCTCCGGGTCCCTCCCTGATGGTTGATATAGGCAACCGCCGTTCTGTTGTCTGAGCGTACCTGGACCGACAGACCCCTCAGGTGTTGGGTCAATCGCTCCAGTACCAACCTGACTGCCCGTAATTCCAGAATGTTGATGGGCAAATGGGCCTCCTGAGGACCCCACGTCCCCTGGAAGCGCAGGGACTTCCAGAATCCCCCCCAACCTGACAGACTGGCATCCGTTGTGACCATCTCCCAGGAGGGGGCCAGAAAAGACCTGCCCCTTATCAAGTTCCTGTGGTCCAGCCACCACGCAAGGGACTGTCTGACCGAGGGGGGAAGCACACAGACCCCATCCAAGGACGCTGGGTTCTTGTCCCACACTGACAGAAGGTGAAGCTGCAGAGGTCTCAAATGGAACTGGGCAAAGGGCACCGCCTCGAAGCTCTTTAGGCCGAATGGCAGGGCCACAAATTGGTAATGCTGATCTTTCAGTGCAAATCTGAGAAACCTTTGGTGTCCTGGAAACACCGGGACGTGAAGGTAAGCATCCTTGATGTCTACTGACGTCATGAAGTCCCCTGGGCGCAGTGAGCCAATGACCGAGCGCAGAGTTTCCATGCGAAAGAGCCTGTTCTTGACAAATTTGTTGAGGATGTTTAAATCCAGAATGGGCCTGACTGACCCATCCTTCTTGGGTACTGTGAAAAGGTTGGAGTAGAACCCCGTGTCTCCAAAGGGGACCTTGCAAATGACCCCTAGATCCAGGATACCCTGTACGGCCAGCAACAAAACCTGAGCTGAGGCAGGGTCTTGAGGGATTCGAGACCCAATGAATCTGGTGGGGGGGCCGTACAGCAAATTCTATCTTGTATCCAGAGGACACTACCTCCTGAATCCACCGGTCTGAGACGTGGCGCCGCCAGACGTGCTCGAAGTGCTGTAGACGTCCCCCACCCTGACGGGTGATGGCGCCCCCTCATGCCTGAGGGGTCTTTGGAGGGGCTTTGGGCTTGGGCCCCCAGGAGGAACCGGGACGGAGTCCTCTGTTCCTGTGCCAGGAATCTGCGCGGGCCCCAGCAAAGGACGCCCCTCTACCTTGTTTAGCCCCACGGTAGGGGGGCGATAGGGAGCCTTGGCCACGGAAGGGCCGAATCTGTCGCCTGCGCTGGAGTAACTTGCCTCCCTTGGCGAAGAGGTCTAATCGATCCCCAAACAAGCGCAGCCCCTTAAATGGAAGCCCCGTGAGGGCTTTCTTGGCGGCATTGTCTGCGGCCCACTGACGCAAACAAGACCGCGCGGCGTATAGCAACCACCAGGGCAGATGACCTGGCACACATCTTAATAGCATCGTCCGATCCGGACAGGATAAAGTTCACAAACGCATCACAGCTGGACAGAGCATTGACAGTATCAGGAGGCAACTCATCCGTGCCATCGAGAGCACTCCTAACCACGGCCCTGAGCGCTACTGCCGTAATGGCTAAGGCACAAACCGGGCGCAGAGTCGCTCCCCCAAATGCAAAGGCATGACATGCCAGTTGGTCAACACGCCGGTCCTCAGAGTCCCGTAGGGTAGTAGTGTCAGGAGAGTGCATAATAGAGGTGTTGGACAACCCTAGAATAGGAGCATCGACCTCAGGTGGCGATCACCAGCACTTAACCAAGTCAGCAGGGAAGGGATATTTCCTATCCACGCTCTTAGGCCCGAAGGAACCCCGTTCACAATATCCTGAGATGCCTCCATATGGTGAATTAATCGGCACAATATGCCAGTAGGGATTGACGCTGTAAGCTACCCTGGATGCCCCAATAGCCCGCGGGGAAGTGGGAGTAATTTTTAATGGTCACGCCCGGGAGCTACACTGGGCCGGGAGAAGCCACCGAAATCCGCGGTCTGAAAGACATAAGGGGGAACAAGGATGTCAGAGGCATGCGCAAGGGAGAATAGAAATTAAAGAAGAGTCGCCCATGAGGGCACTTACAGACAGAGAGGAGAGGACGGTCTTCACCACGCGCGCGTGAGAAGGAAATGGCGCCAAGCGAACCTCGAAGGGCGGGCCTGAGCCGACCGCAACGCGGAATGCACCAAGCCGGAACCACGCCCCTCCCCAGCGAGCGCGAAGCTCGGAAAGGCGTCTAGCCAATCAGTGACAGTAATGTCATAACGCCTGATGTAAATGGCGCTCGGAGCATATACAGGCACTGCTGAGATCTGAACTCAGGATCTCCTGTGTACTGGACAGGCGCTATAACCAACTAGGCCAGCGCAACCTAAGAAGAGCCACTAAGGCTAAGGAGAGGGGAAGGAAGAAAAAGACGCAGAAGCGTCCGCAAAGCCGCCGCCGTACATGCGTGCAAGCAGAAACAGAAACTAAAGGCGCTGCGGCTAACAGTACAGATAAGAGCGCGGCTCTGATCCCCGTTCCCAGTAAAGCACAAACCAAGCCATAAGAGTGTAAGGGTACACTGAGGCCGCCATACACACAACCCCTCCCTCCCCCTTTTTCCCCCTGGCTAAGGGGGGAACGAGGGAGGAAGGTGACCCGTTACATAGGGTCCACCGCTACATGGGGCGTGGGGCAATGATGCGGGCATTCCCTGAAGGCTCACCATCAGCCTTGACCGCCTACCCTATGGTGGGGGATTGCGGTGGAGCGTGGCTCCGTAAGCACACATGCTGCCTACCTTCACCCGACCAGCACAGCCCAGGCTGGGAGGCATATTACACAGAGGAGGGGTGGAAATAGTCCCACAGGGCCGCAGGCTGTAATAGCCCCGCTCACCTGCGAGAGAGTGATACTTCATGTCTTCACAGTCAGCACTGCAGAGAAATCTGGGGATTTGTGGGAGGTCCCTGGGTATATGAAGGGCCGGGAGGAGCCTGTTTTTGCATGTCTGCAGTGAACAGCGCCATGTGGCGGAGGATTACCCACGTGTAAGTATTATATATGGAGCAGGACGTACTGTATGCTTAGAATATTGATCTTGGTTAGGAGGCAGCTGCTACTTATGGGCCGGGAGGGGCCACACCTGTTTTCTTTATTGCAGTCACGTGATCAGCAAGGAGGTAATCCCAAGTGTAAAGAGTGCCTGGAATGGATTGGAAGAAAAATGGCGCTGACCAGCTCGGGAGGGGGCGGGCCGCCCGCGGAACGCGCGTGTCGCTAGGCCCCGCCCCCTCCAGGAATGCGGGGACAGGCCCCGCACAGGCGGCCAGGCAGCCAATCACGGCCCCGTGACGTCACTGGCCCGCCGCCGCTGTCGAGCATGCGGGCTATTCCAACGGCACACATGTGAAAGAGCACAGGAGGAGAGGAGGAAGGAGCGCTTAGCCCAAGTGCCAGCGCTCCGCAGTACAGTGTCACAAGTAAAACACAAAAGCATCAGTCATAGCAAACAGACACTGACACCCCCCCCCCCCCACCCGACTAACCGGGCAACGGGAGAAGGGGGAAAAATAAAATTCTGTGATTACTCACCTGTAGAATTGATATTATGAGTATACACTACGACCTGCTCCAAAGGTAAAACTTACAATTAGGTTATCCTCCGCCAGATGGCGCTGTACTGCAGAGACATAGAAAACAGGCTCCTCCTGGCCCCTCAAATACCCGGGGACCTCCCACAAATCCCCAGCATTAAAAAGCAGTTAAGGAGAAGCCGGGAGAATTAAACAATCCAAACTATCAACTATAACAATGATAACAATCACCATACAGGGGATCCAAGATAATGCAAAACCAAGGGTGGGGTGGAGCAGGACGTACGGTATACTCATAATATCAATTCTACAGGTGAGAAATCACAGAATTGTATTATTCTTAGTATACAGTACATCCTGCTCCAAAAGGTAATACTTACAATTGGGACATCCAATAGCAGTGTCCATAAAGTAGGGTGGGATCCCCAACAAAAGGTAACAGCAGACAGTTTAAACCACTGCTGCCTGCAGAACCTTGCGGCCAAAAGCAGCATCAGCTGAGGCCTTAACATCAACCTTGTAAAACATTGAAAAGGTATGAACAGAAGACCAAGTAGCGGCCTTGCAAACTTGTTCAACAGAAGCCTGGTGCTGAAAAGCCCAAGAGGCACCAATAGCACGAGTAGAATGAGCAGTAAGGCGGAAAGGAGGACTCTTCCCCTTAGCAGAGTAGGCCTGAATCACGGCCTGACGGATCCATTTGCTAATAGTAGACTTGGCAGGAGCCAAACCCTTCCTGGGACCAGAAGGAATCACAAAAAGAGCATCAGTTTTGCTGAAAGACTCAGTGGCCACCAGGTAGTACTTCAGCCACCTAACCACATCCAAGGAGTGCAAAACCCTCCTTAGCGTTGCAAGGATTAGGGCACAAGGAAGGAGAACAATGTCCTGATTCACATGAAAAGCAGACACTACCTTAGGCAGAAAATCTGGTTTAAAGCGGAAAACCACCTTGTCCTGGTGTCTCTCATAGTCTCTCATAATGACCAAAGCAGCGTGTTCAAAGGGAGCACCCTGCAAGGCAGACAAAACCAAGTTTAAATCCCAAACAGGCACCATGGGCTTACGAGGGGGATGCACATGAGTAACCCCCTGGAAAAAAGTCTTGATCAAAGGATGCTGAGCAAAAGACTTCTGGAAGAAAACAGAAAGGGCAGAAACCTGACCCTTCAGAGTACTGAGTTGGAGCCCCAACTCCAAACCATGCTGTAAGAACTCCAAAACCCTGGGAACAGAAAACACACGACAGGGAAGAGACTTATATTCACACCAGTCAATGTAGTCACGCCATACCCTGTAATAGATAGAAGAAGAAGACCTTTCTTCTTCCTAGCCTTTACCATGGTATCAACCACCGAGGCAGACAAACCTTTTTCCATCAAGATGGAGGTTTCAGCAGCCAGGCCGTCAAAGCCAGAGTTTGTAAATTGGGATGGCGTAAGGGCCCCTGAGTGAGCAGATCTGGCACCCTGGGCAGAACGTACTGATCTACTGCCAGCTGCACCACGTCTGCGAACCACACTCTTTTTGGCCACCTGGGGGCCACCAGAATTGCCGGCACCCCTTCCAGGGCAATCTTGCACAGAACCCTGCCCAGTAGAGGTAATGGAGGAAAGACATACAGGAGCTGAAAGTCCTGCCATGACATTGTTAGAGCATCCGTGGACAAAGCCAGAGGATCCTGAGACAGGGAGACAAAGGCCGGGAGCTTGTGGTTGTGACGGGACGCAAACAGATCCACATCTGGTAGACCCCAACGGTGACACAGGGATTGGAAAACCCTGTTGCAGAGGGACCATTCTCCCCGACGAGAGGCCCCCCTGCTCAGAGAGTCTGCCAGGAGATTCTCTGCCCCCGGGATGTACACAGCTGATATGCATGGAACATTGGCCTCCGCCCAGATCAGAATCCGAGATACTTCCTGGAGGGCCCCCTTGCTCCGGGTGCCTCCCTGATGATTGATGTAGGCAACTGCCGTCCGGTTGTCCGAGCACACCTGAACAGGCAGACCCCGAAGGTGATGGGTCAACTGAGCCAGAACCAACCTGATGGCCCTCAGTTCCAAGATGTTGATGGGTGTGTGGGCCTCCTGAGGGCCCCACCTCCCCTGGAACTGCAGGGACTTCCAGAATCCCCCCCCATCCCGACAGACTGGCATCCGTGGTGACAGTCTCCCAGGAGGGGGCAGAAAGGATCTGCCCCCCAGCAGTTTCCTGGAGTCCAGCCACCACGAGAGGGACCGCCTAACCAGGGGGGAAAGCAAACAGAACCCGTCCAGGGACGCTGGGTCCTTGTCCCATACTGACAGAAGGTGAAGTTGTAGAGGCCTCAAGTGGAACTGAGCATAAGGCACCGCCTCGAAGCACGCCACCATCAGGCCCACCAGCTGCATACCCTGCCTGATGGAGGGATGGTGACACGATAGCAGGGACCGGGCCTGCATCAGAGTGTCCACCTTCTGTTGAGGAAGGAAGATCCTTGCCTTGCTTGGGCTGTATCCAGAATCATTCCCAGGAATGGAGTCACCGAGGGGGCAGGGGACAGAGGATTTGGGGTGATTGATCACCCAGCCGAAAGACTCCAGGGTGGACACCACCAGCTGAGTGTCCAACTCTGCCTGATGTAGAGACTGGGAGGTGATGAGAATGTCGTCCAGGTAAGGCAGCACGCGGATGCCCCGAGACCTGATCAGAGACATCACCCCAGCCAGCACCTTGGTGAACACCCTGGGAGCTGAAGTGAGACCAAAGGGCAATTCCACACATTGGTAGTGTTGATCTTCCAATGCAAACCTGAGGAATCTTTGGTGACCTGGAAACACAGGAATGTGAAGGTAAGCATGTTTGATGTCCACAGACATCATGAAATCCCCTGGGCGCAGGGAACTGATGGCAGAGCGCAGTTTCCATGCAAAAGCGCCTGCTCCTGACAAATTTGTTGAGGATCTTCAAATCCAGGATAGGCCTGACTGACCCATCCTTTTTGGGTACTGTGAAGAGGTTGGAATAGAAGCCCTTGCCTTTTTCTCTTAAAGGGACCTTGCAAATGACCCCCAGCTCCAGGAGGCTTCCCGCAGCCTGAACTAGATCCTGAGCTGAGAGGAATCCGGGATCTGATGAATCTTGGGGGGGGGGGGGGGAGCAGGACTGCAAACTATCTTGTAACCGGAGGACACTACCTCCTGAATCCACCGGTTTGAGACATGAAGCCTCCAGACGTGAGCAAAGTGCTGCAGCCGTCCCCCCACCCGGATGGGCGAGGGCGCCCCATCATGCCTGAGAGGGCTTGGGAGCGGACTTGGGCTTAGAACCCCAGGAGGAGCCAGGACGACCATGTCCTCTGCTTCTACCCCAGGAGTCTCCTCGGGCCCCAGTGAAGAAAACCCCCCTCCCTTGTCTAGCACCACGGTAGGGGGGTGAAAAGGAGCCCTGACCCCAAAAGGGCCGAGACTGCCTCCTGTGCTGGGGCAACCTACCTCCTTTAGCAAAAAGGTCCAGACGGTCCCCAAACAGGCGTAGTCCTATGAAGGGAAAACCAGTGAGGGCATTTTTGGCAGCGTTGTCAGCAGCCCACTGGCACAGCCAAACCGAGCGGCGTATAGCCACCACCAGGGCAGAAGTTCTGGCACACATTCTAATGGTGTCATCCAAGAGGACAAAATTTACAAAGACATCACAGCTAGATAGTGCATTATACACATCAGGAGGCAAATCATCAGGGGCACCATCAAGGACACTTCTGATCAGGGACCTAAGAGCCACGGATGTAATGGCCGAGGCACAGACCGAGCGCAGCGCCGTCCCCAAAATAGCAAAGGCATGGGACGCCAGTTGGTCAATGCGCCTCAGCATCCCAGAGCAGAGTCAGGGGAGTGCATGACAGAGGTGTTAGACAACCCTAGAATAGGGGCATCCACCTCGGGAGGGGATGACCAGCACTTAACCACATCAGAGGGAAAGGGATACTTTTTGTACCAACTTTTAGGTACGCCGGGAACTCTACTGGGACGTTCCCACTCATTAAGCACGAGAAGCACAAAAGGATAGGACGGACAATTAAACAATTCTTATTCATGGCTTGATCGCAGCAATTCTTGTTCTGTAATTGCTGAATCTAAACAGGCCATTAGTCTAGCATGACCTCTGGTTCACTGCAATAATACCGTTTTGTGAGTACTCACCTTTAAGACGGGTATTATGAGTGTGCCATACACTCCACTTCGATCTTCATGACATCTGGGTAATCTCCAGTAGAGGGCGAACTTCTGCAGAGATGAATATGCAAAAAAAGAAAG
The DNA here is from genome assembly GCA_027917425.1 of Gastrophryne carolinensis. NCBI lineage: Eukaryota > Metazoa > Chordata > Amphibia > Anura > Microhylidae > Gastrophryne > Gastrophryne carolinensis. The sequence goes on along the minus strand of CM051238.1, from coordinate 236,341,305 downwards.
CCCCTCCCGGTCCATATATACCTGGGACCTCCCACCAATTCCCCAGTGTAAAAAAGCAGTAAGGGGACCAGGAAGAACCAAATATAACCGTAACAATCAAAACCAATGGTTCACCATATAAAAGCCCCAAAATACCTGAAAAAAAGGGGTGGGTCGAAGTGGAGTGTATGGCACACTCATAATACCCGTTTTAAAGGCGAGTACTCACAAAACGGTATTATTCTAAGTGTGCCATACACTCCACTTCGATCTTCATGACATCTGGGACATCCAATAGCAGTGTCCGTCATGGGTGGGAACCAGAAACCGTAAAGAATGTACCAACTCAAACCACTGCAGCTTGCAGAACGTTGCGGCCAAAAACAGCATCCGCTGAAGCCCGCACATCAACCTTGTAAAACTTGGAAAAAGTATGAACGGATGACCAAGTAGCAGCCTTACAAACTTGTTCAACAGAAGCCTGGTGCTGAAAAGCCCAGGACGCACCAACAGCACGAGAAGAGTGCGCAGTGACCCTAAAAGGGGGAGTCCTCCGCTTAGCAGAATAGACCCCAACAATGGCCTGACAAATCCATTTGCAAATCGTAGACTTAGAAGGCACCAACCCTTTCCTGGGCCCGCAGGGCACCACGAAAAAAGCGTCCGTCTTGCGGAAGGAAGAAGTAGTCACCAAATAGTACTTCACACAGCGAACAACATCTAAATTGTGCAGAACCCTCTCCTTGTCATTGTTAGGCTTAGGACACAAGGAAGGGAGAACAATATCCTGATTGAAGTGAAAAGCAGACACCACCTTAGGAAGGAAATCCGGCTTAAAACGAAAAACCACCTTATCCTGGTGTTTCTCAAAATAAGGGGCCTGAATGGAAAAGGCCACCAACTCAGAGACCCGCCGAACCGAGGTAATAGCCACCAAGAAAGCAACCTTCTGAGTGAGAACCGAAAGAGCAATGTCCGGCTCAACGGCTCAAAAGGAGGACCCTGCAGAGCCGAAAGAACCAAATTCAAATCCCAAACAGGAACTACAGCCTTCCGAGGTGGCAGCACATGCGCCACCCCTTGGAAAAAGGTCTTAACCAGCGGGTGTACAGCAAAAGACCTCTGGAAGAAAACCGACAGAGCAGAAACCTGTCCTTTCAAAGTACTAAGCTGGAACCCAAGATCCAGATTATGCTGAAGAAACTCCAAAATCCTGGGTATCGAAAAGACCCTACAAGGCAAGGCCCTAGCCTCACACCAATCAATATAGGACCTCCAAGTCCTATAGTAAATGCCTAGCCCTAATCAGAGTCTGAACAACAGCCTCAGACAAACCTTCCTCTTTCAAGATGGTTTCAGCAGCCAAGCCGTCAAAGCCAGCGTTTGTAAATTGGGGTAAAGAAGATGACCCTGAGATAGCAGGCCTGGCAACAAGGGAAGCCGGTACTGATCTACGGCCATCCTTACGACGTCTGCGTACCAAACCCTTCTTGGCCACCTTGGAGCCACCAGAATCGCTGTTGCCCCTTCTAGAGCCAGCTTGCGAACTACCTTGCCCAGCATGGAGACGGGTGGAAACAGGTACAGAAAACCTTGCGGCAAAGATCCAGAAAAACCTCGGGGTTGAGAGACCACTCTCCGTGGCGAGAGGATCCCCTGCTCAGGGAATCCTCCTCCGTGTTCTCCACTCCCGGAATATAGACTGCCGAAAGGCAAGGAACATTGCTCTCCGCCCAGTGCAGGATCAGAGAGACTTCCCTGAGGGCACTCCTGCTGCGAGTCCCTCCTTGGTGATTGATGTAAGCTACCGCCGTTCGGTTGTCCGGACAAACCTGAACCGGTAAACCCCGTAAATGTGAGGTCAGCCGAGCCAGAACCAGTCGGATGAGCTCCAAGACATTGATGGGGGTGTGAGCCTCCTGGGAACCCCACACCCCGCTGAACTGATGACTTTTCCAATAACCTCCCCAGCCCAACAGGCTGGCATCTGTGGTAACCGTCTCCCAACAAGGGACCAGAAAGGATCTGCCCTTCAACAGATTGCTCGAGTCCAGCCACCACCAAAACCTGGGAGACATCCTGAAAGGTTGATTCAATGACTGCGGGCACCTGTCCCAATGCGTCAATAGGTGAAGAGATCTCATGTGAAACTGTGCAAACGGTACCGCCTCAAAAGAGGATACCATCAAACCAACCAGTTTCATCCCCTGTCGGATAGAGGGACAAGGACTGGCCAGAAGAAGGCGGATCAGGCCCTGAATCCCCTGCACCTTGGTCAGGGGAAGAAACACTCTGGCCCAAATGGTATCCAAATTCATGCCCAGAAATGAAATCACAAGAGACGGGGAGAGAGAAGACTTGGTGCGGTTGATCACCCACCCGAACCTCTCCAGGGTCGACAAAACCTGGTGGGTGTCCAGCTCCGCCTGACAGAGGGAAGAACAGGTCGTCCAGATAAGGCACAATGCGAATGCCCTGAGCTCTGAGCAGAGCCATTATTCCCGCCAAGACTTTGGTGAAGACCCTCGGCGCCGAGGTCAGACCGAAGGGAAGAGCTACAACTGATAATGTTGATCCTCCACCGCAAACCGGAGGAATCTCTGATGTGCCTGAAAAATCGGAACATGCAGATACGCATCCTTGATGTCTATGGATGTCATAAAATCCCCTTGGCGAAGGGAATTGATAGCCGAGCGCAGAGTCTCCATGCGGAACTTTTTGGCTCTGATAAACCGGTTGAGAACCTTGAGATCTAGAATGGGTCTCACCGAACCCTCCTTTTTGGGAACCGTGAAAAGGTTGGAATAATAACCCCTGCCTCTCTCCGACGGAGGCACCGGGCATATAACTCCCATGTCCAGAAGGTCTTTCACTGCTAACCGGAGCCCCTGTGCAGCCTGAAGGTCTGAGGGCACCCGAGACCTTAAGAATCTTGGAGGCGGCCAGTACTCGAACTCCAGTTTGTACCCAGACCACTTCCAAGATCAAATTGTCCGTGACCTCCCGGGCCCAGACCTGGAAGAAGAGTCGCAGCCGTCCCCCCACCCTTGCGGGTGAGGGCGCCTCTTCATTGCTGAGCCGGTTTAAACGGCAGGCTTGGGCTTGGAACCCCAGGCAGCCGCGGGACGTGGCCGACCTCTGCCCCTGTTACAGGACGAGCCCCTGACCCCTGAGAAGGCCAAACCCCTCGTCGCTCTGGCCCCTTGAAAGGAAGGAGTGAACAAGCTAGCCCCCCGAAAGGGACGTCGCTGTTTCCTCCGCTGAGGTAACTTACCTCCTTTAGCAACAACATCCAATTTATCTCCAAACAGCCGCGTACCCAAGAAGGGAAGCGCTGTAAGCGACTTCTTGGCCCCAAAATCCGCCGTCCACTGGCGGAGCCAGGCCGCATAGCCACCAACAAGGCCGAAGTTCTACTACCCATGACAATAGCTCCTTCCATAGCAACCAAGACAAAATCCATGAACAATTCACACCTTTTGAGAGTAGTGAACTCCACGCTGGTCGGATGAAGCTGTGCATCATCTAGCCAGTCCCTGACCAGAGACCTAGTAGCCACAGCCACAAGCCCAAAAGCACACACTGGCCGCAAGGCCGAACCCACATTGGCAAAGGCATGGCATGCCGTCTGATCAAGGCGCTTATCCTCGCCATGCTTAAGGGTAGTAGCGTCCGAGGTGTGAATCACCAAGGTGTTGGTCAATCCCAGAACAGGCGCATCGACCTCGGGAGGAGAAGACCAGCGCATAGCCGCTTCCACCGGGAAAGGATACTTCTTATCCCATCCCTGAGGAACGCCCGGAAGCCGGCTAGGTTTCTCCCATTCCCGAAGGATCCAGGCATCAAAATGACCTTGGGCCAGAAATGCCAAGCGTGGCTTAGAGGACCCGAAAAATTCCCCTTTTTTGAGAGGGGGCGCCTCTGGCGGGGCAATGTCCAAAACCTCCAAAAGATGTGCCAAAACCTTAGTAGTGTCAATGGCGTCCCCAAACGCCAGCCCAACATCAGCATCACAAAAAAGCACCACATCAGATTCCTAAAACAATTCCCCTTCTTCGAACGGGTAATAATCCAACCAATCAGGGGAATCATCATCAAATCCAAGGCCACCTGGGCCGGTGACAAATGTCTCTTTTTTAGCCTGGGCCTTCTTGCCCACCACGCTAGCAATAAAAATCTCGATGCTGGCCACCCTGGCGCAAACATCAGAGTGTGACTCCCCACTAGCGACAGTGTCACCTGGGGTACGGATAAGGGGGGGAAGGGGAAGGCGATGAAGCGGGAGGTGCCGACCCAGAAGGCTGGGTACCCGACTGCCGCGTTATGGCCTTTAGTGCGCATGGTATACAATAAGCACAATCTCACCCGTAAGGGATACCCCACAACCCACACACGGCCAGGATTGTCCCAAAGGGAGCCCGAGCCCGGTATCCTGTGGAGCCTCCATATAGTGATTTTTGGGGTCAGTCGCAATGACCATAAGGATTTAAGCTAATAAGCAACCCGGGATGCCCCTTTGAAGTCCCGGTGGGAGGATTTGAAAATGAGCAGATTAAGGCTAGGGACCCCAGGACCGGGATAAAACCCCTCAGTATGCACACACGACAATCATAAAAACTCCATAACACAAATACATATAAAAACCTCAAAAATACGTGAAAGGCACAGCTCCCCGTGCGGGGAGGGGGGCCCGCCACATAAGCTAAGGAAGGGGGCCCACAAGCACTCACAGACCGCCGGGGATCCGCAGCAGCAGAGACATCAAGATGGCCACCAGCAGCTCAGTGTGGAGGAGAAGAAGAGAAGAGGGGAAGGAGAAGGGGGGCGGGCCAGTGCAGAACGCGCGCTCGCTAAGCCACGCCCCCTCCCAGAGAGACCTGAGATGCGGATCCCAGCCCAGGACTGGGCCGCCGAAAAAGCGCCAATGAGGAGGAGGGGCGAGCCGCGGCCCGCCGAGAACCCGGCCCCGCCCCCTCCCGAGAGCACAGCCTGAGGGAGGGAAGCTCCCCAGGCTGAAGACAGAAACAGCCACATGTGAGGGACAAAACCCTTGGACACAACTCCTGCTGCTACTGAGTGGTCTGCAGACAAACAATTACCGGCAGACAACGTAATTCACTCAGGCTGTAACCACAAACATAACTGACACAAGCGAATCATTCACACATACATAAAGGCTTAAAGTCTGGTAACATGTGGAGAAGGTCAGACCTCTCCTCTGGAGGGATATGGAAGGGGGCCCGGAGAGGAGGGTGGGAACTCTGGGCCGAGTGTAAGAGAAGGGACAGGGCATCCCCAAACCGGGATCACCAACCCGGAATACCGCCTACCCCTGTAATGGGGTCTCACGGAAGAGCAATGCTCTCTCAACACCTAAATAGGTGTTGCCTACCCTCACCAAGGATCTACAGCCGAGGCTGGGAGGCTCATATAGGGGAAATTATAAAAGGTTCTGGCAGCAATAGGGACAAAAATGGCCAGGCGCGAGACCGGCCTACCTGCAAGTAAGAGAAGTCTTCATCTTCTGTCTTGCTCGCCTTCCTGCAGAGAAGGAACAGGGAATTGGTGGGAGGTCCCAGGTATATATGGACCGGGAGGGGCTTTCTTTTATTGCATATTCATCTCTGAAGAAGCTCGCCCTCTACTGGAGATTACCCAGATGTCATGAAGATCGAAGTGGAGTGTATGGCACACTTAGAATATTAGGTTTTCAAGCCCTATTTAGTAAAGCTGCTTGATAGCAAATGTAAAAACTTCAAGTGGTAGCTATTTTAAAATACTGCTAAAATGCTGTAGATGTATTATATATATATTTATGCTTCTAGAATTTGTAGATGTTTTAATAAAGGAAATCTAAAAAAATGACAATTTGAGGTTTCACCGTGACAAACCACTGCTTACCTTTAGAAAAGGAGACTCCTCCAGCATGTCTAAGAACTCAGGGAAGTAATCTCCTACTTCCTCATCAACTGCTCCCACCAGGCTAATCTGTCTCATTGCACCTGCTCTGTATGTACCATGAGAGAACGTCTTCTTCACCTGCAAAGACACATTCAGGTAACTACTATACATCACGATGAACACCACATACATATTCACTCAACATTAATGATGCTTTAAGTAACCTTTTTAAAGAGAAACAAATCCTGGGTTTTGATCTTCCATTCTTGGGCACCCCAATTTTGGATTCTGTGTTGTGTGAAATCCCCCAGATCAATTTGATCACCCCAATGCACATGCATGGGTTGCAAGGCAATCAGCAGCTTGCCTATTCAGTTTATACTATGCTGCTCTGCGCACCAAGCAAACGCTGAATGGCGTACAAGTCGCTGACCCCGCCCCTGAGGCTTAGCTGGAGATTAGAGGGGATCCAACCATGCATGCATCATGAGTTCAGAAGCTGTCTGGGAGATTTCATACAGCAGGGTGAGAGCAGAAAGCAAGGGATCACCCAGCCAAACTTAAAGGAAATAGTTTGCTTGCTAACTTACCTGATGAAGTCAGTCCTGCGCCGACGCTTCAGACACCGAAAGGAAGAATGTCACCATCCTCTTTGCTGCCTCCAGCTCCTCCCCACTGATCCTGACCACAAATCCAAGCCTGAGGCTCATGTCAGGTTGACCTCCCCTCTAAGTGGTAGGCTAGAAAGGAGCCCCACTTCACACCAATGCAATGGACTTCATATGCTTGCATCAATTCCAACACAGAGGACAGCACAACACAAAGTAAAACATTATAAATACACCAGGAATACAGCTCTATTTTCAAAAAAGAAAAGGATACAAGTCATGCGTAGTGTTAAAGCGGAACAAAACCCACTCACTTTAACCCTGGAGTCTAATACTAATCAGATACTGACCTGGGAAATAACTCATCCTCAGCACTCAATTTGATGCATACACTGCTACCAGCATATCAGGCAGCGCAAATGAGTGGGAGCCACCCAACAGTCTGTTCACTCAAAATGGATTACCGTTATTTGTACCAAGAGCAATGCTCTTGCAGGTACTGTGGGAGCGTGGTAAGAAAACTGGTGATCCTGTTTAATAGGGGCATCTGAAATAAGGATTTTAGGCAGAGAAAACCCAACAGGGTGCCTTAAATGCTGGCTATATAATGCAGGGAAATATTCCTATAACATCTAACAATGAAGCACTTGTACAGCAATATTGTAAGGTGGTTGGGCAGTGCACACTAGATTGTGTGTGGGTGGGCGCAGTGCAGTGCTAGACTGAGCTGGGTGGGCATTCAACACAGCAACAAAATATGGGCAGTGCTTAATACATCCAGATTGAAAGGTGATCTGCCAACATTAACTTAATGTTATTGTACAATCTCATGGTGATTGTGCGCGCTTATTTTAGAATCCGGTCGGAGGCTGGGCAACATTAGATTGTAAGTTACTATTACAATTTTATGTTGTCCAGCCTCCAATCTAATTGTAAGGTAAGTGGGCACATTCACCACTGTATTGAACAATAAAATAATGTCAGTGCTTACCTCCTGCTCTAGCTGCCCTTCAAGTTCTGCACAACCTGTGTGACCACCAAGACCAACAGCATCACTTCCCAGCCCTGCAGAAACGCATCAGATCCAAGAGCCATGCTGCATGGTGTTGTACCTCTTTCAATGCAACAAGGAATAGGAAATTCCAACCTTCCTGGATGCATGAAACATGCTTGTACACGTATATACGCTTTTATGCCACCTCTGGCCATGGCTTTCCTCCAATACGTGCCATTCCTATAACACTGGTCCTTAAGCATTACTCAATGAAAAGCCCAAATCCAGCATCTAAAAATACCGTTTTGTGAGTACTCACCTTTAACGGGTATTATGAGTGTGCCATACACTCCACTTCGGTCTTCATGACATCTGGGTAATCTCCAGTAGAGGGCGAACTTCTGCAGAGATGAATACGCAAAAAAGAAAGCCCCTCCCGGTCCATATATACCTGGGACCTCCCACCAATTCCCCAGTGTATAAAAGCAGTAAAGGGACCAGGAAGAACCAATTATAACCTATCAAAACCAATGGTTCACCATATAAAAGCCCCAGAATACCTGAAAAAAGGAGTGGAGTGTATGGCACACTCATAATACCCATTTTAAAGGTGAGTACTCACAAAACGGTATTATTCTAAGTGTGCCATACACTCTTCATGACATCTGGGACATCCAATAGCAGTGTCCGTCATGGGTGGGAACCAGAAACAGTAAAGAATGTACCAACTCAAACCACTGCAGCTTGCAGAACCTTGCGGCCAAAAACAGCATCCGCTGAAGCCCGCACATCAACCTTGTAAAACTTGGAAAAAGTATGAACGGAAGACCAAGTAGCAGCCTTACAAACTTGTTCAACAGAAGCCTGGTGCTGAAAAGCCCAGGACGCACCAACCGCACGAGTAGAGTGCGCAGTGACCCTAAAAGTCCTCCCCTTAGCAGAATAGGCCCCAACAATGGCCCGACGAATCCATTTGCAAATCGTAGACTTAGCAGGTGCCAAACCTTTCCTGTGCCCGCAGGGCACCACGAAAAAAGCATCCATCCTGCGGAAGGAAGAAGTAGTCACCAAATAGTACTTCACACAGCGAACAACATTCAAATTGTGCAGAATCCTCTCCTTGTCATTGTTAGGCTTAGGACACAAGGAAGGGAGAACAATGCCCTGATTGAGGTGGAAAGCAGACACCACCTTAGGAAGGAAATCCGGCTTAAAACGAAAAACCACCTTATCCTGGTGTCTCTCAAAGTAAGGGGCCTGAATCGTCAGGGCCGCCAACTCAGAGACACGCCGAACAGAGGTAATATCCTGTAACGGCTCAAAAGGAGGACCCTGCAGAGCCGAAAGAACCAAATTCAAATCCCAAACAGGAACTACAGCCTTCCGAGGGGGCCGCACATGCGCGACCCCTTGGAAAAAGGTCTTAACCAGTGGGTGTAAAGCAAAAGACCTCTGGAAGAAAACAGACAGAGCAGAAACCTGTCCTTTCAAAGTACTAAGCTGAAAACCAAGATCCAGATTATGCTGAAGAAACTCCAAAATCCTGGGTATAAAAAAAACCCTGCAAGGCAAGGCCCTAGCCTCACACCAATCAATATAGGGCCTCCAAGTCCTATAGTAAATGCCAGAAGAGGACCGCTTCCTAGCCCTAATCAGGGTCTGAACAACAGCCTCAGACAAACCTTTCTCTTTCAAGATGAAGGTTTCAGCAGCCAAGCCGTCAAAGCCAGCGTTTGTAAATTGGGGTAAAGTAGTTGACCCAGAGATAGCAGATCCGGCAGCAAAGGAAGCCGGTACTGGTCTACAGCCATCCTTACGACGCCTGCGTACCAAACCCTTCTTGGCCACCTTGGAGCCACCAGAATCGCTGGTGTCCCTTCTAGAACCAGTTTGCGAACTACCTTGCCCAGCATGGAGACAGGTGGAAAAAATACCATTTTGTGAATACTCACCTGTAAAATGGGTATTATAAGTATGTCACACACCCCACTTCAAACATTAATAATTACACTAGGGTTAACGCACCGCTAGGTGGCAGCATTGCAGAGAACTCTCCAAAAACTTCAACAGGCCCCTCCCGGTCTATACATACCTGGTACCTCCCAAGAACCTCCCAGTATTAGAACAGCAGTAAGACAAGGTACCAGAACCAACAATGTAACCCTCAACGTAAAGAACTAAACTTCACCAAATAAAGAGCCAGGATACCGAAAAGGGCGGGTGAAGTGGGGTGTGTGACATACTTATAATACCCATTTTACAGGTGAGTATTCACAAAATGGTATTATTCTAAGTATGTCACACACCCCACTTCAAACATTAATAATTACACTAGGGACATCCAACAGCAGTGTCCAGAAAAGGGTGGGTATCCAAACAGGCAATAACGCAGAAAAAACTCAAACCACTGCAGCCTGCAGAACCTTGCGGCCAAAAACAGCATCCGCTGAGGCCCGCACATCAACCTTATAGAACTTAGAAAAAGTATGAACAGAAGACCAAGTTGCAGCCTTACAAACTTGTTCAACCGAAGCCTGGTGCTGAAAAGCCCAGGACGCACCAACCGCACGAGTAGAATGAGCAGTAACGCGAAAAGGAGGATCCTTCCCCTTAGCCGAATAAGCTCCAACAATGGCCTGACGAATCCATTTACTAATGGAAGACTTGGCCGGAGCCAAACCCTTCCTAGGCCCACAGGGCACAACGAAAAAGGCATCAGTCTTACGAAAAGAAGACGTAGCACGCAGATAGTACCTAACACAACATACCACATCCAAGCAGTGCAAAGCACTCTCCTTGACATTCTTAGGCTTAGGACACAAAGAAGGAAGAACAATGTCCTGGTTAAGATGAAAAGCAGAGACCACTTTAGGGAGAAAATCTGACTTGTAACGAAAAACCACTTTGTCCTGATGATCCTCAAAATAAGGAGCCTGAATAGACAAAGCTGCCAGCTCTGAAACACGCCGAACCGAAGTGATGGCCACCAGAAAGGCAACCTTCTGAGTAAGAATGGACAAAGCGACATCCCGCAAAGGCTCAAAAGGAGGAGCCTTAAGAGCAGAAAGAACCAAATTCAAATCCCACACTGGGAGCAAAGGCTTCCTAGGAGGCCGCACATGCGAAACCCCCTGGAAAAAAGTCTTGACCAAGGAATGACTAGCAAAAGATTTCTGGAAAAAAATAGACAAAGCAGAAACCTGCCCCTTCAAGGTACTCAGCTGAAGACCGGAGTCCAGCCCCGACTGAAGAAACTCCAAAATCCTAGACACAGAAAAGACCCGGCAAGGCAAAGACCTAGCCTCACACCAATCAATATAAGATCTCCAATACCTGTAATAGATGGAAGAAGAAGATCTCTTCCTGGCACTAATAAGAGTCTGAATGACCGCATCCGAAAGACCCTCCTCCTTTAAGATGGAGGTTTCAGCAGCCAAGCCGTCAAAGCCAGCGTTTGTAAACTGGGGTAACATAGTTGACCCTGAGTGAGAAGATCTGGCCGAAGAGGCAGATCGAACTGATCTAGGGCCAGACGAACGATGTCCGCGAACCACACCCGCCTTGGCCACCTTGGAGCCACGAGAATGGCGGGAACTCCCTCCAGAACCAACTTTCGCAGAACCCTGCCTAGCATGGGAATCGGAGGAAACAGATAAAGAAACCCCAGGTCCCTCCAGCTCAGGGTCATGGCATCCACCGCCAGAGCCAGAGGGTCCCGGGACAGGGACACAAAGGACGGAAGCTTGTGATTGTGACGAGAGGCAAACAGATCCACCTCCGGAGTCCTCCACCGGAGACAAAGTGACCGAAACACCTGGGGATGGAGAGACCACTCCCCCTGACGGGACGCACACCGGCTCAGAAAATCCGCCTCTGTGTTTTCCACACCCGGAATGTAAACTGCCGAGATGCAAGGGACATGAGTCTCCGCCCAGACCAAAATCAGAGACACTTCCCTGTGGGCACCCAGACTGCGAGTCCCTCCTTGGTGATTGATGTAAGCAACCGCCGTCTGATTGTCTGAGCGAACCTGAACCAGCAGACCTTGTAAATGATGCATCAAGCGAGACAGAACCAACCTGATGGCTTGCAATTCCAGAACATTGATGGGCAATTGGGCCTCCTGAGGGTCCCACTGCCCCTGAAACCGAAGATCCTTCCAAAAACCTCCCCAGCCTGACAAACTGGCATCCGTGGTGACAGTTTCCCAAAGTGGAGTCAGAAACGACCTGCCCTTCAAAAGGTTGTCCGAGACCAACCACCACAGAAGGGACTGCCGAACCCGAGGGGACAACCGGAAGGACCAATCCAACGACCCCGGACGCCGGTTCCAAGACGCCAAAAGATGAAGTTGAAGAGTCCTCGTATGAAACTGAGCAAAGGGAACTGCCTCGAACGAGGCCACCATCAACCCCACCAGTCTCATCCCCAGACGAATGGACGGATGAGGATGGGAGAGGAGCAGCTGGACCAATTCCTGAATCATCAGAACCTTGGCCTGAGGGAGAAACACTCTGTGCTGGCAGGAGTCCAACGACATCCCCAGAAAGGTCACCACCCTGGCCGGAACCAGCGAGGACTTGGGGTAATTGATCACCCAGCCGAACCTCTCCAACATAGACACCACCGTGCTGGTGTCCCCCTCTGCTTGACTGAAGGAAGGAGCCATGATGAGAAGATCGTCCAGGTAAGGCACAATGCGAATCCCCTGAGCTCTGAGCAGGGCCATCACCCCCGCCAACACCTTGGTGAACACTCTCGGAGCAGAGGTGAGGCCGAATGGAAGAGCCACAAACTGAAAATGCCGATCCCCCACCACGAAACGAAGGAACCGCTGATGAGCAGGAAAGATCGGCACGTGCAGGTACGCATCCTTGATGTCTATGGACGTCATAAAATCCCCCTGCCGAAGCGAACCGATCGCAGACCGCAGGGTTTCCATGCGAAACTTCCGAGGACGAATAAACCTGTTGAGAAACTTCAAATCCAGAATAGGACGGAAGGACCCGTCCTTTTTGGGAACCGTGAAGAGATTGGAGTAAAACCCACGCCCTACCTCTGAAGGAGGAACCGGGCAAATGACAGCTAAATCTAGAAGATTCCTTACTGCCGCCAGGAGCCCCTGCGCGGCCAAAGGATCCAAAGACACCCGAGACCTGAAGAACCTTGGAGGAGGACGGGACTCGAACTCCAACTTGTAACCGTCCGAAACCACCTCCCGGATCCATCTGTCCGGGACCTCCTGGTCCCACACCCGGGAGAAAAGTTGCAACCGTCCCCCCACCCGAACGGGTGAGGGCGCCCCCTCATTGCTGGGTGGGCTTGGCAGCCGGCTTGGGCTTGGCACCCCAGACGCGAGTGGGGCGGCCACGGCCTCTGCCCCTATTCCAACTGGCGCCCCTGGGGGCCGAGGAGCCCGCACCTCTACCGGCTCCGACTCCCCGAAAGGACGGATTGAACGAGACCATCCCCCGAAAGGAACGGCGAAATTTCTTGCGCTGAGGTAACTTACCTCCCTTGGCAACAGAATCCAGCCTCTCACCAAAAAGCCTCAAACCCAAAAAGGGCAGAGCCGTGAGCGATCTTTATGAATTAAAATCGGCCGTCCACTGTCTCAACCACACACAGCGCCGGATAGCCACCAGCAAGGCAGTAGCCCTGCCACACATCAGCATGGCATCCTCCTGAGCGGCCAGGATAAAGGACAAAAAAGCATCGCAGCGCTTAAGCCCAAGGGACTCATCACTGGTGGGCTCGAGATCCACCCCCAAGTCCCTGACAATAGACCTGACAGCGAAAGTCAAAAGAGCCGAAGCACAGACAGGCCTTAACACCGAACCCGCACATACAAAACCATGACGGGCAAGCTGATCAACCCGGCAATCCTCGCCGTCCCTGAGCTAAGTCGTGTCAGGGGAATGCACGACCGCCGTGTTGGACAGTCCCAAGACCGGAGTATCTACCTCAGGGGGAACAGACCAACGCTTCATCAATTCCGCCGGAAAGGGATACTTCCTATCCCAGCTAGACGGCACACCAACAAGACGAGTAGGTTGCTCCCATTGCTTGAAAACAATTTCTTCAAAATGCTGTTGGCTGGGAAACTCCAGACGCTGCTTGGACACCCCAAAAAGCTGACCCTTAGGCCTAGGAGCAACCACCGGAGGCTCCAAATCCAAAACCTCAAACATCTGGCTCAGAATGGTAGAGGAATCGAGAGGGAGGCCATCAGCCTGATCCCCCTCAGAACCCAGCAACTGCTGAACATCAGAATCATCTTCCTCAATGAGCTCACCTTCTGCACGGGGACGATCCGACCAATCCAGATCTCCCACCACTTCCTCATCTGAATCCGGCGGAGGCGGAGACAGATGCTTCCGCTTAGCTGAAGCCTTCTGAGCGGCTATAGCAGAAAACCGCTTCCCAAGGCTGGTCAAGCGGGCACATACTTCAGACTGAGAATCCCCGCCCAGGACAACGTCACACGGGGTCCGGAACAAGCGAGGGGGAGAGGGAGATGGCGCGGCTGAAGAAGTGCTAGGCACCGGAGTACTGGACTGCCGTGCAATGTTCTGCTGTGCACAAGGGATACACAAAATGATATCATCTCCCTGGAGCGGAGTCCCACAACCCCCGCACACCTTGGATTGTCCCGAAGAACCATTCCCGGTATCTGTGGCAGCCTCCATGTGGTGAATTTTATGGTATTCGCAGAACCCAGGGATTTATGCGGTACGCGACCCGGGATGCCCCTTAATAACCTAACAATTGTCTAAAGATTGTCACAAGATCCTGACCCAGGGGAATAGCATAAGACCCTTATAAAAATATATAAAGATATATATATATATATTGCAAGGAAAAAACACCCCCACGAGCCAGGTATATAAGACCGGGAGAGCCCTGCCAGACGGGATCCCAGGAACTGAAAGACACAAAGGGAGAGGGACAGGCGTCAATCCAGGCACAATAATACCAAAACCAACATACAACATAACATACAAAACCCCCCTCCCCCCCCCCTCATTAACCAGAGACACAGTAAATGGTTAATACAAACCAGCACATTAAAGATGTGCATGCAGAAGCGAGGAGGCAGGAGGAGGAGGAGGAGGGGACGTAATACGGGGGGCCAGGCCAAACTCTATGTGAGCATCCAAAAGAAAACTAAAAACGCCTACCTGAGAGAGAGAGAGAGAACTGCGCAGCCGGGCACCGCAGAAGATGGCGGCCCACAACACAGCGCAGAGACGTGAGGGAGGGGAAGACGAGCTCCGGGAGCGCGGGAGCCGCGAAGGCCCCGCCCCTCCGGGACATCCAATCAGTGCGCGGCCCGCGCGCGCGCGACCCCGCCCCCATGCAGCGTCAGCGTCTGCCGGCGGAGACCGCGCTCAGACCTCTAAGACGGGACCGGCGGAGCAACCTGCCGGTTCCCGAGTGCGCACCAACACAGACCCACACACTGATCCTCTGTTCCCCCCCCCCTGTGCAGACCGGACACGCAGGCTGCAAGCGCCGAACACGGCGCTCAGCCACAGGCGGGACCGCGGCGCAGCGCGCCGCGAGGCCCCGCCCCCCCGGCTCCTGAGGGGAGAGAACCATATACACAGACAAGAGGGACACACAGGCAAATCTTGCAATAAAAGTTAGCCACAGTAAAAAACCGCGATAAGCCCTCACAATGTAGCAGCGCAGCAGCCCACAACATGTCACCGTCCCAAGCGCGCCCCACACCCCGGAATGTGATAAAACAATATCCCAGGGCTAGGCACATCCTGACCGCTAACCTCCTATTAAATGGGGCATCCCACATCCGTATCACCACTCCGGGAATCCCGCTATGCCCCGCAATGAAGGGTCGAGCGGAGGAGCTAATCTCCTAGGCACCAATGGTGCCGGTTACCTTTTGCCCGGCCTACAGCCGAAGCTGGGATACTCTCAAACAAGAGCCGGGCAGAAATAGACCACGGGGGGGGGGGGGGGGGGGGGCCGGGGGGATACCCCGGCTACCTGCAAGCAGGAGACTTCTTTCTTCTGTCTTGTCGCCACCTTGCAGAGAACACTGGGAGGTTCTTGGGAGGTACCAGGTATGTATAGACCGGGAGGGGCCTGTTGAAGTTTTTGGAGAGTTCTCTGCAATGCTGCCACCTAGTGTAATTATTAATGTTTGAAGTGGGGTGTGTGACATACTTAGAATAGTTACAGAAAACCCAGGTCCTTCCAAGCCAGCGACAAGGCATCCAGTGCCAGAGACAGAGGATCCAGAGAAAGAGACACAAAGGCCGAAAGTTTGTGATTGTGCCTCGAGGCAAAGAGATCCACCTCCGGAGTCCCCCACTTGCGGCAACGATCCAGAAAAACCTCGGGGTTGAGAGACCACTCGTGGCGAGAGGATCCCCTGCTTAGGGCATCCGCCTCCGTGTTCTCCACTCCCGGAATGTAGACTGCCGAAAGGCAAGGAACATTGCTCTCCGCCCAGTGCAGGATCAGAGAGACTTCCCTGAGGGCACTCCTGCTGCGAGTCCCTCCTTGGTGATTTATGTAAGCCACTGCCGTTCGGTTGTCCGAATGAACCTGAACCGGAAGACCCCGTAAATGTGGGGTCAGCCGAGCCAGAACCAGTCGAATGGCTCTGAGCTCCAATACATTGATGGGGGTGTGAGCCTCCTGGGGACCCCGCACCCCGCTGAACTGATGACTCTTCCAATAACCTCCCCAGCATGACAGGCTGGCATCCGTGGTAACCGTCTCCCAAGAAGGGACCAGAAAGGATCTGCCCTTCACCAGATTGCTCGAGTCCAGCCACCACCGAAAGGACTGCCGAACCCTGGGAGACATCCTGAAAGGTTGATCCAATGACTGTGGGCACCTGCCCCAATATGTCAATAGGTGAAGCTGAAGAGATCTCATGTGAAACTGTGCAAACGGCACCGCCTCGAAGGAGGATACCATCAAACCCACCAGTTTCATTCCCTGTCGGATAGAGGGACAAGGACTGGCCAGAAGAAGACGGATCAGGCCCCGAATCCCCTGCAGAAACACTCTGGCCCAACTGGTATCCGGATTCATGCCCAGAAATGAAATCACACAAGAGGGGAGAGAGAAGACATGGTGCGGTTGATCACCCACCCGAACCTCTCCAGGGTCGACACCACCTGGTGGGTGTCCAGCTCCGCCTGATGAAGGGAAGAAGCTGATATCAACAGATCGTCCAGATAAGGCACAATGCGAATGCCCTGAGATCTGAGCAGAGCCATTATGCCCGCCAAAACCTTGGTGAAGACCCTCGGTGCCGAGGTCAGACCGAAGGGAAGAGCTACAAATTGATAATGTTGATCCTCCACCGCAAATCGGATGAATCTCTGATGTGCCTGAAAAATCGGGATATGCAGATACACATCCTTGATGTCTATGGATGTCATAAAATCCCCTTGGCGAAGGGAATTGATAGCCGAGCGCAGAGTCTCCATGCGGAACTTTTTGGCTCTGAGAAATCTGTTGAGAACCTTGAGATCTAGAATGGGTCTCACCGAACCCTTCTTTTTGGGAACCGTGAAAAGGTTGGAGTAGAAACCCTTGCCTCTCTCCGACAGAGGCACCGGGCATATAACCCCCATGTCCAGAAGGTTTTTTACTGCTAACAGAAGCCCCTGTGCAGCCTGAGGGTCCGAGGGCACACGAGACCTTAAGAATCTTGGGGGCGGCCAGTACTCGAACTCCAGTTTGTACCCGGAGGAGACCACTTCCAAGATCCAATTGTCTGTGACCTCCCGGGCCCAGACCTGGAAGAAGAGCCGCAGCCGCCCGCCTACCCTTGCGGGTGAGGGCGCTCCTTCATTGCTGAGCCGGTTTAACGGCAGGCTTGGGCTTGGAACCCCAGGCAGCCACGGGACGAGCTCGACCTCTGCCTGTTCCAGGACGAGCCCCTGACACCTGAGAAGGCCAAACCCCTAGACGCTCTGGCCCCTCGAAAGGAAGGAGTAAATGAGCCCACCCCCCAAAGGGGCTGCTTCCTCTGCTGAGGTAACTTACCTCCTTTGGCAACAGCATCCAATTTATCTCCAAACAGCCACGAACCCAAGAAGGGCAGAGCTGTGAACGACTTCTTGGCTCCAACGTCCGCTGTCCACTGGCGGAGACCAATCTGCGCATAGCCACCAGTAAGGCGGATGTCCTACTACACACGACAATAGAGTCTTCCATCTCAGCCATGACAAAATCCATGAACAATTCGCACTTCTTAAGGATAGCGAACTCAGTGCTAGCTGGATCAAACTGAGCGTTATTCAGCCAGTCCCTGATAAGAGACCTGGTAGCAAGCGACACCAGGGCAGATGCACTAACAGGCCGCAGGGCCGAGCCCACGCTGGCAAATGCGTGGCACGCCATCTGATCAAGGCGCTTATCCTCGCCATCCTTAAGGGAGGTGGCGTCAGGGGTGTTCAGCACAGAAAAGTTGGTCAAACCTAAAACAGGCGCGTCGACCTTGGGAGGAGAAGACCAGCGCTTAACCGCCTCCACCAGAAAAGGATACTTCTTGTCCCATCCCTGAGGCACACCAAGAAGCCGACTGGGCCTCTCCCATTCTCAAAGGATCAGCGCATCAAAATGACCCTGGGTAGGGAATTCCAGACGGGGCTTGCGGGCCCCAAAAAATCCCCCCTTCTTAAGAGGGGGCGCCGCAGGCGGGTCAATATCCAACACCTCCAATAAATGTGACAAAACAGTGGCCGTATCTACAGCATCCGCCAGCGCCTGCCCGATATTGGAATTCCCAGACTGGCGGCCTGCCAGAGAAGATGGCCCCCACGCAGCCTCGTGCCTGAGGAGGGAGAGCGGGCCAGCGCAGAACGCGCGTTTGCCGAGGCCACGCCCCCCTCCCAGCAACGCGGACCCCTAGACAACGAGCACAGTAATCGCGCCAAATAAGGGGGTGGGGCAAAAGCGGCCACGCAGAGAGCCCGGCCCGCCCCCTTCCCGAATCAGTCCCTGTTAAGCCTAGTAATGCAGCAAACACTCACACAAAGTAAAACACTCAGCACACAGGGACAAGGGCTGGGGAAAACAATATATCGCCCAGGCCAGACCAGGCAACACCGGGACCCGGAAGAGGGGAATCCTGCCAGGAGCCGGCCATAAGCCTAACGGGATGGGGCATCCCACACCAGGATCACCAAGAAACCTGGAAAAACGCCTACCCCATAGTGAGGTCTCACGGTGGAGCAGTGCTCCTGCTGCACCCTTAGGGTGCTCCTACCTTCACCAGGACCCGCAGCCTAAGCTGGGAGGCTCAATATAGGGCAATTTAGAAGGGTCCTGGCAGTAATAGGGATAATTAGAAGGAATTACCTGTAAGTAAAGAAGTCCTCATCTTCTGTCTTGTCGCCTTCTCTGCAGAGAAGAAACTGGGGAATTGGTGGGAGGTCCCAGGTATATATGGACTGGGAGGGGCTCTCTTTTTTGCATATTCATCTCTGCAGAAATTCGCCCTCTACTGGAGATTACCCAGATGTCATGAAGACTGAAGTGGAGTGTATGGCACACTTAGAATATTAATATATTTCACATCTTTAGTCACTTACATATTATTCTTTCCTACCCTAGGCTGCAACTCTGTTCAGGACTCTAGGATACGGGAGCTGCCAACATGCCTCAGGAGTAGGTGTGAATTGGCAAGAATCTAGCGATACGATATGTAGGACGATACAATAGATCCCGATTCTGTCTCAAAGACGATATATTGCAATTTTGTAAATGAATATAGCTTTGGAAAACCTAATCTACACATCAATACAACATTCACACATACATAACGCAGGACGACTCTCGCAGGATCTCGTTTCTCTGCTGCGGGTGGGACAGAGCTGCTGAATAACAGGCTCTTGTGTGGTGCGCTACCAACTAGTGGTCGGGAGTAAATGTTGCTTAGAAATAGTTTTTAAAAAATCAATTCGAACATATTTTGAATCAATGCTATAGTGTCGTCTAATGAAATGTCGCAATTTTTGACAGAATTGATTTTTACCGACACTCCTACTCAGAAGCTTCACATATTGAGGATCGGAGAGGGTGGAAACTTCAGGGGGTGGGTTATAGATGTGCTTTGCTCAGACACAGGTGAGCTGGGGTCAGGAAAAGGACAGCAATCCCACAATGCAGAGCGGCATAGTCAGAAGACACTTCCTGTCTGCAAGCAGCCTGACACTCCATAGGCCACCATCTTGGATGTTTAAAGGCTTGGAAAATGCAGTAGGTGCAGGTAGGATGATTTTTAATGTGGGCGATCGGTATGTACCGGGTGGAAACATATTATATGCTCTTAATTAGGATGAAGGTCCGGTTTGAAACCTTGCATTCTTAATGAACCTCTAACTGCTATGTTCAGTTCAAAATTCTCCTCCCACTTGACCCACAGATGTGTGCTTACACCCCATCTTTATAATTCTTCTATGTCTGAGGTTGGGCCCCATGGCAACAGGTCTAGAGTACTGTTTGGACCATGAAAACCATCAAATGCAAAGTATGCTTGAGAGGCCCCTGGGGCAGCAAACACCTGGCCAGTCTGGCTTAAAATATTGTTTAGACTGCCTCCAACAGGATTCTGCGAAACACACAATACATCAGAGTAGTGTCAGCAGGGCATAAACCAGGATAAACCCTGTTGAGAGTATAATTAGGGCATCCATGCCAAATACTAGAACATCCCAACTTGGATAAAACTAAACATTAGCAGGAATGGTTACTGTGTCCCTAAAGGGAGAGCTGATAGATTGCAGTGCTGGTCTCCATGTATAAGATAATCCCACTATACCCACACAGACACTAGGAACAGGAATGTTGCCACTGATGTCACAGCCTGTGGCCCTTTTATCCCCTCGATGTAAGACCAGAACCAGAAGTCAGCAATAAGTGCAGATTAGGAAATAAATATGTTCCATTAATATATGTAATGTATGCAATCCAATTTGGTCTCTGGTCTGAAAGCGAAGGACAACCTATTTTTCACTGCGTGTTGAGGCAGCCCTAATGAGATATTTTATGTTTGTTCAGTGCATCTGGTAAACCGGAACATTTAATATCTGGAAAAGATACAAGCCAGAATAGCATGATATTAAAGCTCGCTATAACTTATTTACCCTTTATTTCAGTTGCACAGACCTCCCTAAGATAGATACATGACAAATGAGTAGCTTTGAAAGTAATAGTTATTGTGTCTTACTGGCTATGACCCCATGCCACAGCGTTACCCTTCTGTTGTCAAAATCACTTCTACTGCGGACTGAGAGGGGGATCTGGACAGGCGGCTGATGGAGGAGCAATGGAGGTATGTCTTCCTGGCAACCCACAAGACGTGTATCTCCTCCAAGATACAGGAAACAAATTATAAGTATCTCACGAGGTGGTACTACACCCCGGAGCGGCTGCATGGATTCGCCCGACCCATTCCAGTGAGTGTTGGAGATGCCGGCGATCAGTTGGGAGCTTTTTCCATATATTCTGGGAGTGCTCCAAGATTGTGCCCTTCTGGCAATCTGTAGCTGAAATCTCTGGGGAGATCGTGGGTCGCCTGGTGACCCGTGATCCCGCCTTACTCCTCTTGCATCTGGCGGATGTTCCCCTGAAGACTTATAAGAAGTCGTTATTAAGGCATCTTATTAACGCAGCAAAGGCGTTTGTTCCGAGATTGTGGAGATCCGAGGCGGTCCCTTCGGCAGTGGACTGGGTCGGGGAGATCAATCATGTAATGGAAATGGAGGAGCTCACCGCCTCCATTCACGAGAGCACACGGCAGTTCTTACAGACATGGACGCCATGGTTCCTCTTTAGGGAGACAGATAGATTTAAACAGCTTATAACATCTGGCCCCTCAGCAGGCCCCTGAGCACAACCCGCAACCATGTTCGCCCTGAGCCATCAGTAGCACCTAAATGATCTGAAGCGGAGAGTAGAGGAGGTATTGTCGGTGCTTTATATTGCAATTTGATGATCGAACCCCCCCTGGAAACCCCCCCATCCCCCCCCGCTCCTTCCTTCCCTACTCCCCCTTCCCCCTTCTTCCTCTTTTTCATTCTTTTATTCCTCTTTATAACTCATATGGGACTGAGCCTCTTTGCATTATTACAAGAAGACACAAGCTGGACTTCATTGCAATACTCCCCCCTCCGGGTGTTTGACCTGTGTGGGGGCCTGACACCAGGACGGGTGGATAATTTTTACTCAATCACAAGATAGCATTTCTTATCCTTCTTATAGGACTGCATTTGGTAGCAAGTAGTAAGCCTACGCACATCTATGTCAAATTGTGCTGTGTATGCAAGTTGGCTCTATAAGGTTGCAATATTGTATCTATTCATACTACTCTGTACTGTTTTGTATTGAAATTGGAAAATAAAGAATGAAACAAAAAAAAAAAAAATGCCAGCACAATGAATTGTAAAGAAACCAAACCTGTTTAATTCCCCAACTTGGCAGTGGGACCTGTTTTCCAATTACGATGCAGCCTGAATACATGATAGTCCAGTGCACCCTACTGGAGGAGCTACAGAATGCAGCATCTGTGGCAGGATGCACAATCCTCCCACACAGCATAAAAATAATAATAGTCAATGCAGAGGCCTAAAGATAGGGTGTCTGGTTGTGTGGTTTTAATGGTTCAAAAGATAGAGAGTAGCACATTTCCACATGTGTAGATTTATCTTGCATGTAATCAGTAGTCCTATTTCCAGGATTTGGATAGAAGCATGTGTGGTTTTCTGCAATCCAATGACAGTGAAAGGCAGGGGCTTCAAAAGCTAAGAAGGCAGCATTAAATTAATTTTCACTGCAGACTCTCCATGTCTGAGCCCCTAAAACACTGTTTCTCAATTTAGAGGTGCACTAACAGGAGAGTGGGTTATTATGGGTCTGATATATTTTAACAGTAAAACCTATTTTGTTAACATAGGAACATAGAAGGTTGACGGAGAGAATACGGTCCATCTAGTCTGCCCTTATGTGTATACTGTATGTGCTCTTTATCTTAGGATAGATGTATGCTTATCCCAGGCATGTTTAAATTCACTGACTGTTGATTTTTCAACTACATGTGCTGAAAGTTTGTTCCAAGCATCTATTACTCTTTCTGTAAAAATACCATTTTGTGATTACTCACCTGTAAAATGGGTATTATAAGTATGTCACACACCCCGCTTCAGAATAGTCATTACACTTGGGTTATACCGACCTGTAGAGGGCGATCTTTCAGAGAGAAAAAAAGGGAGCCCCTCCCGGTCCATAAATACCTGGGAACTCCCACTCATTCCCCAGTATTAAAGACAGCAGAAAAAAGGGACCAGGAAGAGCCAAAACAACCAGTAAAAGAAAAAAAGGTTCACCATAGAAAGGATCCAGAGTACCAAAGGGCGTGGTGAAGCGTGGTGTGTGACATACTTATAATACCCATTTTACAGGTGAGTAATCACGAAATGGTATTATTCTAAGTAGGTCACACACCCAGCTTCAGAATAGTCATTACACTTGGGACATCCAATAGCAGTGTCCATAAAGGGCGGGGATCCAAAACAAGGCAATAATGCACAAACTTAAACCACTGTAGCTTGCAGAACTTTGCGGCCAAAAACAGCATCCGCTGAGGCCCGCACATCAACCTTGTAAAACTTGGAAAAAGTGTGAACGGAAGATCAAGTAGCAGCCTTACAAACTTGCTCAACAGAGGCCTGATGCTGGAAAGCCCCAACAGCACGAGTAGAATGAGCAGTAACACGCAAAGGGGGAATCTTCCCCTTAGCAGAATAGGGCCCCAACAATGGCCTGGCGAATCCATTTACTAATGGAAGACTTGGCGGGAGCCAAACCTTTCCTAGGCCCGGAGGGCACCACGAAAAGGGCATCAGTCTTACGAAAAGAAGAAGTAGCCACCAAATAGTACTTCACACAGTGAACCACATCCAGAGAATGCAAGACCCTCTCCTTGTCATTGCTGGGCTTAGGACACAAGGAGGGTAGAACAATGTCCCGATTAAGATGAAAGGCAGAAACCACCTTAGGAAGGAAATCTGGCTTGAAGCCGAAAACAACCTTGTCCGGATGCCTCTCAAAATACGGGGCCTTAAAGAGCAATATCCTGCAAAGGTTCAAAAGGAGGACCCTGAAAAGCAGAAAGAACCAAATTCAAATCCCAAACTGGGAGCAAAGGCTTCCTAGTAGGCCGCACATGCGTAACCCCCTGGAAAAAGGTCTTAACCAGAGGATGAAGAGCTAAAGACCTTTGAAAGAAAACCGCCAGGGCAGAAACGTGCCCTTTCAACGTACTAAGCTGCAAACCCAAGTCCAGACCATGTTGCAGAAATTCCAAAACCCTAGGGATAAAAAACACCCTGCAAGGCAAGGCCCGGACCTCACACCAATCAATATAAGACCTCCAAATCCTATAGTAGATGGCAGAGGAAGACCTCTTTCTAGCCCTAACCAGAGTCTGAATAACATCATCAGAAAGACCTTCCTCCTTCAAGATGGAGGTTTCAGCAGCCACGCCGTCAAAGCCAGCGTTGCTAAATTGGGGTAGAGTAGTTGACCCTGAGTGAGCAGATCCGGCAGAAGGGGCAGATCGAACTGATCCGCTGCCAACCGTAACACGTCTGCAAACCAAATCGGTCTTGGCCATCTTGGAGCCACCAAGATTGCTGACGCACCCTCTAGGGCCAGCTTGCATACCACCTTGCCCACCATGGGAAACGGAGGGAACAGGTACAGAAACCCCAGATCCCTCCAGTTCAGAGACATTGCATCCATTGCTAGAGCCAGCGGATCCCGCGAGAGAGACACAAATGTCAGAAGCTTGTGATTGTGACGAGAGGCAAAGAGGTCCACCTCCGGAGTCCCCCACCGGTGGCAAAGTGACCGAAACACCTTGGGGCTGAGAGACCATTCCCCCCAGCGAGATGAGTACCTGCTCAGGGAGTCCGCCTCCGTGTTCTCCACTCCCAGAATGTACACCGCTGAGATGCATGGGACATTGCTCTCTGCCCAAGCCAGGATCAAGGACACTTCCCTGAGGGCACACCTGCTGCGAGTCCCTCCCTGGTGATTGATGTAGGCGACCGCCGTCCGATTGTCCGACCGAACTTGAACCGGCAAACCCTGTAACTGATGAGTCAAGTGAACCAGAACCAACCTGATGGCTCTCAGCTCCAGAACATTGATGGGATCGTGAGCCTCCCGAGGCCCCCACAGCCCCTGAAACTGAACCAAACCCCCCCCCAACCTGACAGGCTGGCATCCGTGGTGACAGTCTCCCAACAAGGGGTCAGAAAGGATCTGCCCCTCATCAGATTGCTTGGTTCCAGCCACCACCGAAGGGAATGCCGAACCCGGAGGGACATCAGAAAAGACTGATCCAATGACAGCGGAGACCTGTCCCAGGTCGCCAACAGATGGAGCTGGAGCGTCCTTGTGTGAAACTGAGCAAAGGGAACCGCCTCGAAAGAAGCCACCATCAATCCCACCAGTCTCATCCCCAGCCGGATAGACGGACGAGGGATGGACAGAAGAAGCTGAGTCAATTCCTGAATCAAAAGAACCTTGGGCTGGGGAAGGAACACCCTGGACTGAGAAGTATCCAGAGACATTCCCAGGAACGACACCACGGACGGAGAGAGGAAGGACTTGGGATAGTTGATCACCCAGCCGAATCTCTCCATAGTGGATACCACAGTCCCGGTATCTAGCTCCGCCTGGCTGAGAGAGGATGCCATAATGAGAAGATCGTCCAGATAAGGCACGAAGCGGATACCCTGGGCTCTGAGGAGGGCCATCACCCCCGCCAGCAGAAGAGCCACAAACTGAAAATGCTGATCTTCCACCACAAACCTGAGAAATCTCCGATGTGCCGGGAAGATTGGAACATGCAGATAAGCATCCTTGATGTCTATGGACGTCATGAAGTCCTCCTGACGAAGCAAATTTATGGCTGAACGCAGAGTTTCCATGCGGAACTTCCTGGGACGGATAAACCTGGTGAGAAACTTCAGATTCAGGATGGGACGAATGGAGCCATCCTTCTTTGGCACCGTGAACAGAGTCGCAGCCGTCCCCCCACCCGCAAGGGTGAGGGCGCCCCCTCATTGCTGAGCCGGCTCGGCAGCGGCTTTGGGCTTGGAGCCCCAGCCGTGGCCTGGACGGGCACGTCCTCTTCCCCTGTTCCAGGAATCACCTCTGGAGGAGAAGACAGCCAATCCCCGTCCAGCTCTGGCCACACGAAAGGAAGGGGCAAAGGAAGCCGCCCCCCGAAAGGGGCGACATTGCTTCTTTAGCTGAGGTAACCTACCTCCTTTTGCGACCGAATCCAATTTTTCTCCAAAGCGCCGCAAGCCCAGAAAGGGAAGAGCCGTAAGCGACTTTTTGGACACAAAATCAGCCGCCCACTGGCGCAACCAAACTGACTGCCGAATAGCCACCAGCAAGGCCGAAGTTCTACTACACATCACCATGGTGTCATCCAGGGCGGATAGCACAAATGACAAAAACAATTCGCACCGCTTAAGGGCGGTGAACTCATCACTAGCCGGGTCAAGCCTGGAAGTAGACAACAGGTCCCTAACAACCGACCTAGAAGCCACTATTAAAAGCGCCGAAGCACAAACAGGCCGCAAAGCCGACCCGACACGGGCAAAACCGTGACAAGCCATCTGGTCAATGCGTTTGTCCTCACCATCGTTGAGAGTAGAACAGTCAGGAGAATGCAAAACAGAGGTGCTAGACAACCCCAAAACAGGGGTGTCCACCTCGGGAGGGGACGACCAGCTCTTCACCGCATCCACCGGAAAGGGATATTTCTTATCCCAACCCGGAGGAACACCTGGAAGCCGAGTAGGCCTCTCTCATTCCTTAAGAACAATGCCGTCGAAATGCTTTTGATTAGGGAATTCCAAGCGCGGCTTAGCCTCCTCAAAGAACTCCCCCTTCTGCGGAAGAGCCACTTCAGGAGGAGAATTGCAAGGAACTCAAACATATGAGCCAGGACCTTATGGGTATCCAAAGAATCCCCCTGACCCCGCTCGGCATCGGTGCCAACAAACTGCTGATCGTCAGAACCATTCGACTCCTCAAATAGCTCCCCTTCCTCTAGCGGGGGGTAATCAGACCAGTCCAGTGAATCAAACTCCTCAAAATCAGAAGCCGGCGTGGCTGGGGACAAGTGCTTTCTCTTAGCCGGGGCCTTTCTGGCAACAGGGCTAGAAAATAATTTTTCAACATTGGCCAATCTGGCACACACCTCAGATTGCGACTCCCCACTCATGACAACATCACACGGGGTTACGGATCAGGCGGGGAGGGGTAGGTGAAGGGACCGGCAGCGCAGAACCAGACGCATGGGATCCGGACTGCCGCGTAATAGTCTGCTGTGCACATGGTATGCAAAGGAGTACATCATCCCCAAGGGAATTACTCAATATAAGCGACCCGGGATGCCCCTTCTGTGTCCCGAGTGGGAGAATTTATAGGGAGTTCTTAAACTAAACCAGGGACCCTAGGACCTAGAGGACCCTTTAAGATCCAACAAGGGTCCGCCTGGAATAGAAAAAGGGGAACTGTCACACATGTATCACACAATGCTGTGCACATAACAGAAGGGCCAAGGCACACATACATATGAATAGAAAAATATATATATATATCAATCTCGCGCTGACAAGCAGCATCACAGGCAATGAAGGAATGGAGCCCACTGGGCGCTTACGGTAATGGCGTCCTGTGCGAGGCGAAGGGACTTGGCAGCAAGGATGAAGAAGGGCGGGCCAGCGCGGACCGCGCCAGGTCCGCCCCTCTCCCCTGACACAAGGCGGCTCCCGGCCAGTGACCGGGCTCCACAGCGGCACCAGCAGCACGGGGGGAGGGAGGGGGCGGGCCGCAGGATCGCGCCCTGCACCCGGCCCAGCCCCCCCTCCCCCCCGAAACCGCACTGGAGGGGAAGAAGCTCCCCCGAAGGCTGTCAGTAACGGCCGGCGGTGCCGCAAACCGCCGGTCCGGCCAGGGAACGCATCAATCTCGCACACAACACACACACACAAGTTGCACACAAGCATGCACTCTAAGGAAAAACTAAACTAAAAAGTTTAGCAGTAGGGAACAATGGGTGACCGGGGAAGGGGGAATTAACACCACAAAGGTGTAAGGGCAAGGACAGGGCATCCCAACCGGGATCACCAACCCGGAATACCGCCTACCCCTTGGTATGGGGTCTCACGGTGGAGCATAGCTCCTAAAGCACATTAAGGTGCCGTCTACCTTTGCCCGGACCCGCAGCCTAGGCTGGGAGGCACTTTATTAAAAAGGGGGATAACAGTAGGTCCAGGCAGAAATAGACCAAAAGAGGGGGGCCGGGAGTTACCCCGGCTACCTGCAAGGAGGAGACATCCATCTTCTGACTTGCTCACCTTCTGCAGAGATGAAAGACTGGGGAATGAGTGGGAGGTCCCAGGTATTTATGGACCGGGAGGGGCTCCCTTTTTTTCATGACATCTCTGCAAGATCGCCCTCTACAGGTCGGTATAACCCAAGTGTAATGACTATTCTGAAGCGGGGTGTGGGACATACTTACATACGAATATAATGTTTTCTAACATTGCTCCTGATCTCTCCCCCCCCCCGACTAGCTTCAGGTTGTGCCCCCTTGTTCTATCATTAAGTTTCTTCTTTAAAACACTTCCCTCCTAAACATTATTCAACCCTTTCACATATTTAAAGGTCTCAATCATGTCCCCCTCTCCCTTCTTTCCTCCAGACTGTACAAATTAAGTTCTTTAAGTCTCTCCTGGTAAGTTTAAAGTTTAAGTCCTTCTACCTTTTATGTTGCCCGCCTTTGGATACGTTCTATTTGAATAATGTCTTTTTTTCAGGTAAGGTCTCCAGAACTGCACCAGTATTCTAGATGTGACCTCACCAGGGCTCTATGCAGCGGCATCACAACCTTCCACTTCCAATTGGTGATGCCTTGAGCTATTCAGTCGAGCATCCTGCTTGCTTTTCCCACTGCCTGGCTAAACGGTCCACTCGTCTTGCAGCTATCAGTAATTAGTATCCATAAATCTCTTACCCCCGAGGTCCTGGCTAACACAGTACTGCCCATACGGTATCAGTGTGAATAACTGTTCTCCTTGGGAGTACCTAGTTGCAACTGCATGTTGCTAGAGGTACTTTGTGTAAAAGAATTGAGGAACACGGCTTTAAAGTGGATCAAAACCCAGGATTTTGACTATATGTGAAAACCCCCAGATCGCCCCCCATCAACTCACCTCACCGCGGTCCTACGGCGAATGCTTGGCCGCTCACCCAATCAGCGTGCTCGGCCGCATCTCACGCTTCCCTCTAACAGGGAGCGTGCCCGTGCTGGCCACCGAAAAACCACAAAAAAAGGTTATCCTTTTGTCCCCGCAGCTGAGCGGTTCAACTCCGCCTCGCACCATTCTGCCTTTGTGGGCAATTCCACTCTCAATGGCATTTTTTACATTTTTCATTAGTGTGTGCCAATATGATGTGCTAAAGGTGCTAAGCATATCCGTGGTATAAAGGAAAACTGTTTTCCCTAGCAACAAAGTGATTATGTTCACAATGTACACCAAAGTGTTATTCTGCAGTACATATCAAACTTCCTGACTATGGCTTTATAATCATCTGATTGGCTAAGGCAGAGACAACAGGTTTAACCCATTCTGCATTAATTCATCCTCATCAGAGAGGGAAATCACAGTATTGTGTTCCAGTAGATAGAGGGTTACTGGCAGTGTTATCACCTGGGGAGGTCATTACTGTTGCTTTGTAAGCTAAAGCAGCTAATGAGCTCGCCTGTTACAGTGGAAGGATTCTGGGACTTGTAGTCATAAATTATACTAAGAATTATACTAACGGCCAGGAAAGCAGCTTCTACTTTAGCCACACAGATGCACATTAAAATAAGAAACAGTCCTAACACAAATGTTAATAATAAGACAGAACACCAAAAACCTAACAAAAAGGGAGTTTGCCTTTAAAGCTGAGTAAATGTCCCTACGGTCAGGACTTTCACTTCCGTGATTGACCACTGCAGCTGCTCTCTTGAAAGGACTGTGAGATACATACACCTCCCTCGGGTAGCAAGAAGGTGGCACAGGAGCGTACAGCCAGGTGAGTCTATTAGGACACTGTTAAGCATGCAGCAGTTGGATTTTGACTATCCTGGGTTTTGATCCACTTCGCCAATCAGGGTGCCCCGCTATGCGAAACTCCCCAGATCTCCAGATAAAACTCATCTCACCCCGCTCCTACGGCGCATGCGCGGCCACTCGTCCAATGAACGCGCTCAGAGCCGCTGAGGTATGCGCGTCAAAGCGGCGTCAATGCTCAGCAGCTCCGGGCACGCTGATGGCCGCCTCCCGTGCTTCCCTCTAACAGGGAGCGCGCCAGCCATTTGTGTGCCGCTGGACAGGGATTCAGTTAAGGTTAGCGGGCGTCCTGGGAGGTTTCACACAGCGGGGCATTTTAGAAGAAAGAAAAAAAAAAATTGCCCTTGTGGTTTTTATTTGGTTAGTCAAATCACTTTAAATAAATAGAGGACCAAAATCCAAGGCCATCAGCCCTGGAATCCATAATCGGGAAGCCCTGCTGCATGAAATCCCCAAGGTCACCTGGAAACTCAACTTATTCCCCGGTCCAACGCCCACATGCATGAGAAGTGGGTGCATCCCCGCTATCCCTTTAGTAGGGTGCATGCCGCGCCAGGCATTTGTGAATGGCCAGCAATGACACGCTCCGTTAGAGGGTAGCAGGGGATGCGGCCGCTGGTGCACTCAGGTCCGCTCCCTTAGACGAAGGGGACGGAGGAGGATCCGAGTGTGCCAATTGGACAAGAGGCCGCGCATGTGCCGAAAAAAATACAATTCTGCGATTACTCACCTGTAGAATTGGTATCATGAGTATACAGTACGTCCTGCTCCAGATAGATTACTTACACTTGGGTATTACTCCGCCAGATGGCGCTGGACTGCAGAGACATCGAAAATAGGCTCCTCCCGGCCCCTCAAATACCCGGGGACCTCCCACAATCCCCAGCATTGAAAAGCAGTTAACGAGAAGCCGAGAGAATTAAAAAAAAAACAAACTGGTAACTACAACAATGATAACAATCACCATACAGGGGATCCAAGATAGTGCAAAACCAAGGGTGGGGTGGAGCATGACGTACTGTATACTCATAATACCAATTCTACAGGTGAGTAATCACAGAATTGTATTATTCTTAGTATACAGTACATCATGCTCCAGATAGATTACTTACACTTGGGACATCCAATAGCAGTGTCCATAAAGTAGGGTGGGATCCCCAAAAAGGTAACAGCAGACAGTTGAAATCACTGCCGCCTGCAGAACCTTACGGCCAAAAGCAGCATCAGCTGAGGCCCTAGCATCAACCTTGTAAAACTTTGAAAAGGTATGAACAGAAGACCAAGTAGCGGCCTTGCAAACTTGTTCAACAGAAGCCTGGTGCTGAAAAGCCCAAGAGGCCCCAATAGCACGAGTAGAATGAGCAGTAAGGCGGAAGGGAGGATTCTTCCCCATAGCAGAATAGGCCTGAATCACAGCCTGACAGATAGTAGACTTGGCAGGAGCCAAACCCTTCCTAGGACCAGAAGGGACCACAAAAAGAGCATCAGTTTTTCTGAAAGGTGTAGTAGCCACCAAATAGTACTTCAGAGACCTAACCACATCCAAAGAATGCAAGACCTTCTCCTTAGCATTACTAGGATTAGGGCACAATGACGGAAGAACAATGTCCTGATTCAAATGAAAGGCAGACACAACCTTAGGCAGAAAGTCTGGCTTGAAGCGGAACACCACCTTGTCCTGGTGAGTCTCATAGTAGGGGGGCTGGATGGAGAGCGCCGCCAACTCAGACACACGCCTAACAGAGGTGATAGCCACCAAAAAATACAATTCTGTGAAATACTCACCTGTAGAATTGGTATACGCATACAGTACGTCCTGCTCCAATATAATACTTACAAGTGGGTAATCCTCCGCCAGAGGGCGCTGTTCACTGCAGACATGCAAAAACAGGCTCCTCCCGGCCCTTCATATACCCAGGGACCTCCCACAAATCCCCAGTATTGAAAAGCAGTGAGAAAAGAAGCCGGGAGAAACCAACCACCAAACTGGTAACAATAGTAATGATAACAATCACCATACAGGGGATCCAGAAAATGTAAAACCAGGGTGGGGTGGAGCAGGACGTACTGTATGCGTATAATACCAATTCTACAGGTGAGTATTTCACAGAATTGTATTATTCTAAGCATACAGTATGTCCTGCTCCAATATAATACTTACACGTGGGACATCCAATAGCAGTGTCCACAAAGTAGGGTGGGATCCCCAACAAAAAAGGCACAGCAGACAGTAAAGGCGCTGTCACCTGCAAAACTTTGCTACCAAGTACGACATGAGCAAAGGCTCTAACGTCAATCCCATAACAAAACCTTTGAAAAGGTATGAACAGAAACAAGCAGCGGTCTAGCAACTTATTCAACAGAAAACCTGGTGCTGAAGGGCAAAGGTACCCAAACACCAATAGAACGGAATAAAAATAGAGAGGGAGAATCTTCCCCCTTAAAAGGAATAGGCCAGTGTGCTTCCAACTAGAACCGCCAAGCCTACCGTAGGCCAGCATGTCCCAGACTGCCTCATCATTATGAGGGAAAGAGAAAGGTTAACATAGAGGCCATCGCCCCATTCTGTCAAGGGTAACCTGCAAGTAAGCCCAGACCCTGCAGGCAGAGTACGGCCTGCACCAACTCCTGAGGGGAAAACAGGGGCTAGAAGCACCCTGACAACCTCAGAGAGACCGCCCAGCAAGTTCTATCCTGTGTCCAGGGGAACTACCTCCTGGAACCACCCGAAGGAGAAGATACGCTCCCAGATAGGAGCCAGGTGCTGTGGCAGTCCCCTCGCCCAGAAGGGCGAGGGCGTCCCTTCATGCTTGGGAAGTCTTGGCAGATTTGGACTTAGCCCTGCCAGAGGGCCCAGAGCTTCGCCTGCCCACCCCGTGGCGAAAATCCACTCCGAAAAGTTGGAAGTACACCTCAGGTTCGTGTTTGACGCCAACGTAGGGAGGGGGAGGGGTGTCCCTGCCCCGAGGAGGCCGAGATGGCCTTCTGCGCAGGGGTGCCTTACCCTTTTTTCCAAAAAGGTCCAGACGGGCCCCAAATAGACGCCGTCCTCTGAAAGGAAGACCAGTGAGAGCCTTTTTCGTATCATCGTCAGCACCCCACTGTCGCAGCCAGACCAGGCGGCGAATAGCTACCACAAGGGCAGAGGTTCTAGCACACATCTTAATGGTGTCATCCAGAGCTGAGAGGATAAACCTCACAAACACATCACAGTCTGAGAGTGCATTAAATACCTCTCAGGGGAGGTCCTCAGGTCAGTGATCAAGTAGTTTTCTAATGAGAGTCCTGGGGGCCACCGCAGTGATAGCCGCGGCACAGACCGGGCGAAGAGCCGTCCCTGCACACGAAAAGGCGTGGGAAGCCAATCTGTCAATGCGCCGGTCCTCAACATACCGAAGGGCACGGTAATAAGGAGCAGTCATGAAGGGGGGGGGGGGGGGTTAGTAACCCCTAGAATCGGTGCATCCACCACAGAAGGTGTTGACCAAAAATTAACCACATCAGGAGGGAGAGGGTACCTCCCATCCCAGACCCCTGGGACCCCTTTAAGTTTACAAGGCGATTCCCATTCTTGGGATATAAGATTCTGGAAATGCTCCTGTTCCAGGAATTCCAAGCGCTCTTGGAATTCCTCTTTCTTAGGCTTGGGAGCCTCTCCAGGAGGGGAAATAGACAAAACCTCAAAGATCTTAATAAGTAGTTCATCTGTGTCACACAGGCCCCAAGAACCGGGCCCAGAATCATCACGGCTCCAGGGCATCTAATCCGAGGAGCCCAAATCAGAGAAAAGCTGACCTTCATCAGAAGGGTCAAGGTCCTGCATAGCAGCAGATTTATCAGTATCATTAGGAACCGGAGAACCAGGAGGCGTCAGGGACCGCTTCTTTCCAGGGCCCAAGCGCTCCGCCAAACTAGACAGCACCTGCTCAGCCGTAGGCAGCCTGCGCCGCACGACTTGCTGGTCATCCCCGCTAGAGTGAGACTCATCAGGGGTGAGATTTAGGTCGGGGGGGGAAACAGGTGTATTGAAGAAAGGTGCAGCCACTGACAAACCTGATTGCAAGTCAGTGCCTGTTCAGCACACGATCCGCAGACCCGTGCTCTGTCAGCGTCAGCATGGGGCTGACCACACACTGTACACAGCCGGTCATGTCCCAGAGGGACCGCGGGTACATAATTCTGAGATGCCTCCATATGGTGATTATCTGAGCAGTATGCCCGCAGGGATTTACGCAATAGGCAACCCTGGCTGCCCCAAGACCCGCTAGGAATGTGGGAGAATTTTTTATGTGAACCCGCTATGATATATGTCAGGCCGGGAGAAGCCACCGAAATCCTGGCGCCTGAAAGACATAAGGAGATAAGAGGGGGGTGTCAGTGCCATGCGCAGCTGAATAAATAATCATAGGAACAAAAACCGCCCGGGAGGGCACTTACATGACCAAGGGAGAAGACGGATCGCAACCGAGCGCGGAGACAGTCAAAATGGCGCCAAGCGAACCTCGAGGGGCGGGCCTGATCTGGCCGTGACGCAGGGCGCATCATGCCAAGTCCCCGCCTCCCCCAAAGAGCGCGAAGCTCTAACCAGCGCAACGTCAATGACAGTAGTGGATAGGACACACATACAGTGTAATTAAGGAGATTGCTCTCAACACTAGAGAATGATGCTGCCGCCCGGGCTGCACACTTTTGTAATGAAAGGACACACACGCGCGCAACCAGAAGGTTTATGCGGAGCAAGGAGCTCGGCACTGACACCCAAGTTTAAATAAAAGATCAACGGCCATAACGTGTTAACATTACGCTGGGACTGCCACACACATACCCCCCCCCCTTTCTTTTCTCCCGAGCTACGGGAGGAAGCGAGGGAGAAGCGGCCTGCACCCAGGGTTCATCGCTATGAGGGGCACGGGCAACAATGCAGGAGAGGCATCTAATGGAGGCTCACCATCGGCCTAAACCGCCTACCCTATGGTGGGGGATTGCGGTGGAGCGTAGCTCCGTGAGCACACGAGGTGCTGCCTACCTTCACCCGACCAGCGCAGCCCAGGCTGGGAGGCACATCTTTATCGAAGAAGACGGGTGGGAATAGTCCCGCAGGGCCGCAGGCTGCAAAAAGTCCCGCTCACCTGCGAGAGAGTTGATACTTCATGTCTTCGCAGTCAGCACTGCAGAGAAATCTGGGGATTTGTGGGAGGTCCCTGGGTATATGAAGGGCCGGGAGGAGCCTGTTTTTGCATGTCTGCAGTGAACAGCGCCCTCTGGCGGAGGATTACCCACGTGTAAGTATTATATTGGAGCAGGACGTACTGTATGCTTAGAATAGACAACTTTGAGAGTAAGAATGACCAGGGCAGCATCCTGCACAGGTTCAAAGGGAGCACCCTGCAAGGCTGACAAAACCAAGTTCAAATCCCAAACAGGCAACATAGGCTTACGTGGGGGGCGCACATGAGTAACCCCCTTGAAAAAAGTCCTGATCAGAGAATGCTGAGCAAAGGACTTCTGGAAGAAAACAGCCAGGGCAGAAACCTGACCCTTCACAGTACTGAGTTGGAGCCCCATCTCCAACCCATGCTTCAGGAACTCCAGGATCCTGGGAATAGAGAACACACGACAGGGAAGAGACTTAGACTCACACCAGTCAATGTAGGCACGCCAAACCCTGTAATAAATGGAAGAGGAAGACTTCTTCCTAGCCTTTATCATGGTATCAACAACCGAGGTAGACAGCCCCTTCTCCATCAAGATGGAGGTTTCAGCAGCCAGGCCGTCAAAGCCAGAGTTTGTAAATTGGGATGGCGTAAAGGACCCTGAGTGAGCAGGTCTGGCACCCTGGGCAGAACGTACTGATCTACTACCAGCTGCACCACGTCTGCGAACCACACACGTCTTGGCCACCTGGGGGCAACCAGAATCGCTGGCACTCCCTCCAGAGCAATCTTGCGCAGAACCCTGCAGGAACTGGACCTGCACAATCAGAAAAATCCTTGCCTGAACTGTATCCAGATTCATTCCCAGGAATGAAGTCACCAAGGAGAGAGACCGAGAAGGCTTGGGGTGGTTGATCACCCAGCCAAATGACTCCAGGGTGGACACTACCAGCTGAGTATCCAACTCTGCCTGATGTAGAGTCTGGGAAGTGATGAGAATGTCGTCCAGGTAGGGCAGCACGCGGGTGCCCTGAAACCTGAGCAGAGACATCACTCCTGCCAGCACCTTGGTGAACATCCTTGGAGCTGAAGTGAGACCAAAAGGCAATGCCGCAAATTGGTAGTGTTGATCCTCCAGAGCGAACCTGAGGAACCTTTGATGACCTGGAAACACAGGAATATGAAGGTAAGCATATTTGATGCCCACAGACGTCATGAAATCCCCTGGGCGCAGGGAACTGATGGCAGAGCGCAGAGTTTCCATGCGAAAGCGCCTGCACCTGACAAATTTGTTGAGGATCTTCAAGTCTAGGATGGGCCTGACTGAACCCCCCTCCCTTGTCTAGCACCACGGTAAGGGGAGGAAAAGGAGCCCTGACCCTGAAAGGGCCGAGACTGCCGCCTGCGCTGGGGTAACCTGCCTCCCTTAGCAAAAAGGTCCAGGCGGTCCCCAAACAGGCGTAGTCCTTTGAAGGGAAAACCAGTGAGGGCTTTCTTGGCAGCGTTGTCAGCAGCCCACTGGCGCAGCCAAACTGAGCGGCGTATTGCCACCACAAGGGCAGAGGTTCTGCCACACATTCTAATGGTGTCATCCAAGGCAGAGAGGACATATGTCACAAAAACATCACAACTAGAGTGCATTAAACTCCTCCCTAGACACATCAGGGGCACCATCAAGGATACTTCTGAGCAGGGTCCTAATAGCCACAGCCGAAATGGCAGAGGCACAGACTGGGCGCACCGCCGTCCCCACACACGCAAAGGCATGGGACGCCAGCTGATCAATGCGCCGGTCCTCAGCATCCCGCAGAGTAGTAGAGTCAGGGGAGAGCATGACAGAGGTGTTAGATAACCCTAGGACCGGGGCATCCAACTCAGGAGGGGATGACCAACACTTCACCACATCAGCAGGTAAGGGATACTTCCTATCCCAACTCTTAGGTACACCAGGAAGCCTGCTGGGGCGCTCCCATTCCTTGAGCACAAGGTTATTAAAATGGGCTTGCTCAGGAAATTCCAAGCGTGACTTAGCAGTATGAAAAAGTATTTTCCGGGGGTGTGGCTTGGCCGGCTGGGAAGATGGCGGCGTGAGACTTAGGCTCCCGGTGTATGCGCTCATTTGCAGGGCCCCAGTAGCACAATGGGCGAAAGCGGGAGGTCGGGGGTGGCCTCTAGAACACCCAGTGGGAGAAGTCTGAGTGGGAGAAGTCTCCCGGAGCTGTTTCGCTCTCAGCGCGCGGAGGACGTGGCAGGCCGGACCTCAAAGATGGCGCCGCCTTCGTCGCCGGAAAGCTCGCCGGAGTGAAACATAGAGGGCTCGCCCCACAACGATCAGCAGGCTCTGACAACGCAGCTCAGTCAGCTGCCTACGAGGAGCGAGCTGGCGAGGTTTGCTGGCAAGATAAAATCTTCCATATCGGAGGCTGTCGTGGATCAGAAGGCGGATATGCGGGAGCTGGGCCGCAGAACTGAGGTGGCGGCACAGGAGGCTGCGGTGTCAAGATGCAAGCTAAGAGAGGTGAGCGATGTAGTCGCATGGCACAACAGTCACCTCATGAACGTACACATGCATCTTGAAGATCTGGATAATAGAGCCAGAAGATGGAATATCAGAGTGCGCGGGGTATCGGAGGCTGTTGCTCAAGACCAGATCCCTGGGGCCCTGACCTCCATTTTTAACTCCCTGCTGGACAGACCGACTGATACTCCAATAGAGTTTGTGCGGGCGCATTGTGCCCTCCGTCCCAGGAACATGAACGATGCGGTCCCTAGAGACATAGTCTGCTGTCTCCAGAGCTTCCCCCTGAAGGAGGACATTGTTGCCAGAGCGAGAGGAAGAGATTCTATTCTTTTTAATAACAGCGAAATCCAGCTCTCCAAGATCTCTCCGGCATCACTCTGCAGCACAGAAGAGCGCTCAGACCGCTGACATCGCTCCTTAGGGAGAGGGGCATCCCGTACCGGTGGCGGTTCCCCTTTGCGCTCGTGGTCATCAGGAATGGGAAGACGGGGGTGTTGCGCACCCCAGAAGATCTGCCGAACTTTTTTGCCTTTTTGAAGATTCCTGTGGTCGGGGGTTCCTGACTGGTTCAGGGAGTTTCAGATCCCTGATCTGTCTGGGGATACGCTGGTGGGGCCCCCCCTGCGGGATTCCCCAATCTCAGCCCCGAGAGGAGTTCTAGCTTTCTGCAGCGAAGTTAACTTGGGGCCGGGAGTTGCCGGTTGGCCCGATGCACTGAGGACTTGCTGAGCTAGGACGGCGGGTCTTTTCTGCATATGAAGTTTGTCGCATTGGAGGTTTTGGCAAGGATGACATTTACCTAATAAAATTTTTTGTTTTGCAGTTTTTTTTTACGCCCCCCCCCCCTTTTCCCGTGCGGGGACGGCCCCACAGGATTTTGTGGGGTCCTTCTCAGGCGGGACTGGGGGCGGCCCTGCTATTAGTTTGGAAGCACTTGTTTAAGCAACTGTCAGAGGGACTGGCGCTGTCCTCAATCGTGTGGAGCTATAGTCTCTTATTTGGATTGCTTTTCTGAGGCTTGGGGTGCCTTTCCCCCCCTCTGTGTTTTTCGTTGGGCCTTCCTGGGGGGGGGGGGCTGACTTGACATGGCATCTCAGTTGTCTTGAGGGGCGTTATAATGATATTAAATTATATATTATAAATATGCTATCAGACCTGCAGGATATGTGTCTATTACTGTGATTGTGTGTATGCAGGGGCGGGGGATTTCCCTCCCTCCCCCACTCCCCCTGCGGGGATGGCTCCGCGGTTTTCCTGTGGGCCCTTCCCGGGTGGGTGGCGGGGCGGGCCTGGCCGGTGACTTGGAGGCATAATCTGCTTCTTATGCTATGGGATTTAGTGACGTTCTAAATCTTGGGGAGTTATGCGGCGCCAATCTGGCTGTGTATGCTTGTGGGTTAACGTTCTAGATATAAGATTTGGGGGTCTTAATTTTTCTGCTTAGGTTGTTTAACATATTGGGGTGCTCTTGTGGAACTAAGTTTGCCATGGGGCCTTTTAGCACGGGGCCGTTCTCCCCCCCCAGCAAAATTGTGGAAGTTCTGGTTCCGGTTCCGCTTGCGAGATACAAGCCCAGCCTGGTCTAAGGTGGGGGTCTCTGGGCGTTTTATTCTTTTGTTCATTGGGTGGGCGAGTTGGAGTATTGTAATGCCCCGAAGAGAATATACTAGTTAGGGGTGGTTGGGGCGTGAATTGCGGGCTCTACACTGGGCTATATGACTGATAAGTAGTTGATTTGTTGTATTTCTGGTTTTTTTTTTTTTCCTTTATTTTTTTTCTCTCTTTGTCTAAAGTGATTATAGAACCGCTGCCTGGCTGGCCTTCCATGGTCCCCCCCCCCCCAATTTTTGTGATTTGTCGTGGTAAGTGGGTTATTTGGGGATCTCTCTTGGGTCCCTATTTCTTGAAGGGGTCTAGGGTTCTTTCCCCTGGATATAGCTTCGGGTAAGGTAGAGAGGTTGCTGGGGTTTAATTAACTAGTGATCTTCTCTCTTAATTTCCCACCCGCGCTTTACACCCCGGTGGGGTGATTCTTTCTGGGTTCTCCTCCCTTATTACTTTTGTCTTTCTCCTTTTTCTTTTTCTTCTGTGTCTTTTCCCTGCGTCCCCCCCCCCCCCTCTCCTCGCCTTTCCTTTACCTATCTCGCCCTCCCTTTTTCTCCCCGCTCCTTGTGTGTATTGATTCATCCTTTCCTGCTCGGCTCCGGGGGCTGGGGGGTGTGGGTGGTGGGACGGGTCTGGTTGGGCCTCGCCTGGCAGGGATGACTACAGTGGGGGGATGGAGGTGAATATAATGACCATAAATGTGAAGGGTCTCAATTCACCAGAGAAACGGCATTCCCTTATGAGAGAGCTGAAGAAACACAAGGTGCATATCGCACTAATTCAGGAAACACACTTCCAGGGGCAAAGTACCTTATTTAGGGAACAGGACGTTCCCTTTCCACTGGACAGCGCCCTCTCCTTCTTCTAAGACCAAGGGGGTTTCTATATTGGTAGATAGAACCCTGGCGTTCTCTGTGACATCTGAGGTTATTGATAAAGAGGGGCGCTACAGTTTTCTGAAGGGGCGGTTCCCGTCTGGAAGGGTCAATATTTATGCTCCATATAGGTTACAACACCAATTTCTCGTCTCCACTATTGGTAAGCTACAGACCTTCAAGGAGGGATCTCTGGTTGTGGGAGGGAACCTGAATTGCGCGTTAAACCCTCTGGTGGATACCCCTAATGCAAGTTCTGCCATTGCCTACAGGTCATTGAAGAGTATTAAAATGGCACTCCAAAGCGTACAAGTAGTTGATACCTGGAGATTTGCGCACCCTGAAGGTAGGGATTATACTTATTTTTCCCCCATTCACTCAAAATACTCAAGAATTGACTATTCTTGTCCCAGAGGGATCTCGAGTGGATTGATGCGGTGGAAATTGGCACAATTACATTTGTGGACCAAGCCCCGGAGGTCCTTAGACTAGTGCTGCCAGGGAGGTCTCAGAAGGAGTGGAATTGGAGAATGAATACTGGCATTTTAAAGGATGCGGTAGTGGCTGACAGGGTAAAGGATCAGATCATCCAGTATTTTTGTGAGAATGTGGTGGGTGACATGGACCCGCTCACAATCTGGGAAGCACACAAGTGCACAGTACGGGGGTTTCTTATTTAGGAGGGAACGCGATTAAAAAAGGAGAGATTGGCTAAAATTGAGGGGCTTACCCAGAGAGTATCTGCTCTGAAATCCCAACATAAAAAAATCACTTTTGGAGAGGCATTTGAAGGAACTGGTGGACAAGAGGAAGGAGCTCAGGGCTGCCCTGTTAGGATCCGCCAGGAGGGCCTTTACGTTCCACAATGGGCTCTATTATGAGCAGAGCAATAAGCCAGGCAAACTTCTCGCGGGTGCCCTTAACCCTTAGGGCCCGGGTGGCCGGGATTAGAGACTCAGCGGGGGCCTTGCACCAAGCAGAGAAGGATATTGCCGAACAGTTTAGGAGGTACTACCTGGCTCTGTACAATCTCCCAGGCCAAGATTCAGGGGAAGGACACAAAACTCAGATGGCGGAGTATTGTAGGGCTGCCCATAAGCCTCAACTACCTAAGGATGCTATTGAGCAATTGAAGAGCCCGATATCAGTTGAGGAGTGTCTACTAGCAATCAAGGAAACGCGGCCGGGAAAGGCCCCGGGTCCGGATGGATTCCCCAGTCAGTATTATAAGGCGTTTGCTCCCCAGTTGTTCCCACATATGGTGCGAGCTTTTGAAAGTGCTGCGAAAACAGGGGTACTTCCTCCGGATTCTCTGGAGGCCCGTATTGTGGTTATCCCGTAATTGGGAAAGGACGAGAGCCAGTGCCAAAATTACAGACCTATATCCCTCTTAAACGTGGATATAAAGTTGTATGCGAAGGTGTTAGCGAGAAGAATGGCAGGATTTTTATCAGCATTGGTCCAGCTGGATCAGGTGGGCTTTATTCCCGGTAGGGAAGCCTGTGACAACACGGTGAAAGCCTTGAACGTTCACTGGTGGGCCACCTCCCACAGGCTATGATGATCTCCACAGACGCCAAAAAGGCATTTGATAGGGTTGATTGGGAGTGGATTGCTGCAGTCCTGGAACATATCGGCCTGGGGGAGATGGCCCGGAACAGGATCCTGGCCTTATACTCAAATCCTCGAGCGAGAGTTAGGGTGAATAACGTGACTTCGGACGGGTTCCCGATTCATAATGGGACTAGGCAGGGCTGTCCTCTGTCCCCGTTGATTTTTGCAATCACCCTGGAGCCTTTCTTGAGGAGGGTGAATTTGAATCCTGATATTAAGGGAGTTCAGGTGGGGGGTAAGGAACAGAAAGTGGCCGCGTACGCGGACGATATGCTGTTATTTCTTTCGTCCCCCTGGGTTTCAGTTCCCTGTCTGCTTAGAGAGTTTGAGAGTTTCGGGAGACTATCTAACCTGAAAATAAACTACTTGAAGTTTGTCGCTTTGAACATCTCTCCCTGCTAGAGAGGGGCGAACCTAGAGGAATCGTTTCCTTTCAAATGGGAGGCAAGGTGTATCACCTATCTTGGGATGCAATTACCTATTGAGTTGTCTCAGTTGTTCCAGCTAAATTTTGCCCCTCTTGTTAATAAGCTAAAGGCAGACCTGAGTAGGTGGAAGTGTTTGAAATTATCATGGTTTGCGAAATTGGCGGTCTTGAAGATGAATGTTCTCCCACGGTTGTTGTACCTGATCCAATGCATCCCCGTAAAACTCCCGAGCTTTTTCATTTTGGATGTCCGGAGAACCTTCTCTGGGTTCCTTTGGGCTGGGAAACCCCCAAGAGCGAAAAGGACTACTCTTATCTTACAAAAGGCCAGAGGTGGACTGGGTCTTCCCTGCATTGACACTTACGTGAAAGCATCACACCTGGCACGGATTGTTGATTGGCAGGTGAACAAATCCCAGAAGGAGTGGGTCTCAATTGAAGATGAGGTGTGTGGGGGCCTTTTGGGTCACCTTTGGGCCTTTAATAGGGTGGACATCCCAGAGGGGATCAGATCCTACCCTATCATTGGCACTACGTTGGAAATATTCCGGCAGGTTTGTAAAGGTTATAGGGGGTCTCGTCAGTGCGGGGGCCTCTGTTGCCGCTTCATAATAATCCGGGTTTCCTCCTGGACGGGAGAAATCCTTTTTGAGCAATTGTAGGGGTCCGTATCCACTCAGAGCTGCTCATGTGTTCTCACAGGGGGTCTTCATGCAGAAACGGGACTTACAGGACAAACTTGGGGGGCAAATGTCCCACTTGGGAGTACCTTCAGGTGAGACACTTTGTTCAAGCTAACAGTTTGAGGGGCAAGGTGGAGAGGGATCTCACAACATTTGAGAAAACGAGTTTAGGAGAGGGCCCTAGGAATCATCTTTTGTCTTGGGCTTATAGTCTACTGCTGGGGGGGGCCTGCTCCGAGGAGACCCTGGGAGGGAAGGTGGGAGAAGGATTTGAACTTAGAGCTGACTGAGGAGGACTGGGAAAAGATATATCAGAGGGCATACAAGGGGCTGGCGAACTCCTCTACTCAAGAGACAAATTATAAGCTAATTACTAGGTGGTACAGGACCCCAGTGGTGTTACATAAAATGTTCCAGATACTTGCTGGAGGTGTAATTATAGGGGGGCTGATGTGTTGCATATATGGTGGTCGTGCCCGTGTATTGTCCCTTTTCGGAGGGAGATACATAGTCTGATTGGGAAAATTTTGGGTCTCTCCCCGAAGTGGGATCCAGCCTTTTACTTGTTGAATTGGAGAAAGGAGGGGGATGGCTCACAGGATCTTGGCCCTTTGGGTACTCACTTAACTAATGCTGCTCGAAGGGTAATACCCAGGAGATGGAGATCACCTGTCGCCCCAACAGTTATAGATTGGTTTCAACAATTGAACCAGGTCGAGGAAATTGAAGAAGTTTTGCACCTAAGGCAGGATAGGGCTGAAGCGTACAGGAAAATCTGGACAACCTTGTCCGTCTTTAAGTCTTCCCCTGAGTATAGGGCAGTGTTGGAGCAGTCAGATGGACAATAGACTAGCTATGGAGACTCGCCCGCTGGAATCCTCTCTGTGTAATTGCGGCTAGGGGTGCGGGCTGGGCTCTCGCAGGGTTCCCTTCTCTCCCCCGGGGGCCTCTTGCTAGCTTGCTTGCTCATTCCCTTCTTTTTCCTTTCCCCCTCCCCGGTCTTGGTGTTGTCTCTCCCACTACCCACACTTTTCCTCCTGTTCTAATGTTGGATCTGCCCCTTACAGCTGTCTGTTTCTTGTGTGTTTTTCTTTTTTCCTTCTTCCTCTAGCTCTATTCTGAAAAAAAAAGATGCTGTGGTGGTGAAACATGGAAGAAGCCTGGGTTACTTAGGCAGGGTGTACCAGGGATCCCATGGTGGGGGTTCCAGACAGGCAGCAGCTTAGCTCTCAGAGGGGTCTGGTGGAGAGCTTTAATCTTGTAGAAGAACCGGTTGTTCGGCACTGTTGCCCTTATTTATGTAGCTAATTGTACTATTATGCCAGGCTGCGACCTGAACCGATTTTGCTGCTATGGCCGGATGGTCAAATGTTTGTATACCATGTAATTTGCCTTTGGAAAAAAATTTTGGAATAAAGATCAGTGTGAAAGTATACCATTTTGTGATTATGCACCTGTAAAATGGGTATTATAAGTATGTCGCACACCCCGCTTCCACTATTCATGACATATGGGTTATGGTCCAGTAGAGGGCGAACTTCTGCAGAGAAGAAAGCAAAATAGAAGCCCCTCCCTGTCCATAAATACCTGGGACCTCCCACACATTCCCCAGTATATGACAGCAGAAAGGGGACCGAGAACAGACAATAAAACATTCTTAATAATAAAAAGGTTCACCATATAAAGGATCCAGAATACCAAAGGGCGGGATGAAGAGGGATGTGTGACATACTTATAATACCCATTTTACAGGTGAGTAATCACAAAATGGTATTATTCCAAGTATGTCACACACCCAGCTTCCACTATTCATGACATATGGGACATCCAATAGCAGTGTCCGTCATGGGTGGGGATCCAAATACAGCAAAAAAATGCACATATTTAAACCACTGCAGCTTACAGAACCTTGCGGCCAAAAACCGCATCCGCTGAGGCCCGCACATCAACCTTGTAAAACTTGGAAAAAGTATGAACGGAAGACTAAGTAGCAGCCTTACAAACTTGTTCAAAAGAGGCCTGATGCTGAAAAGCCCAGGAAGCACCAACAGCACGAGTAG
Source organism: Gastrophryne carolinensis (assembly GCA_027917425.1). Classification (NCBI taxonomy): domain Eukaryota; kingdom Metazoa; phylum Chordata; class Amphibia; order Anura; family Microhylidae; genus Gastrophryne; species Gastrophryne carolinensis. The sequence goes on along the minus strand of CM051238.1, from coordinate 236,296,686 downwards.
AATGAGCAGTGATCTTAAAAGAAGGAACCCTCCCCTTAGCAGAATAGGCCCCAATAATGGCCTGACGAATCCATTTACTAATGGTAGACTTGGCTGGCGCCAAACCTTTCCTGGGCCCGGAGGGCACCATGAACAGGGCGTCCGTCTTACGAAAAGGAGAAGTAGCGACCAAATAGTACTTCACACAACAAACCACATCCAATACCCTATCCATGTCATTGCTAGGCTTAGGACACCAGGAAGGGAGAACTACATCCTGATTGAGATGGAAGGCAGAAACCACCTTAGGAAGGAAATTTGGTTTAAAGTGAACCAACACCGGGGCGTGGCCAAGATGGCGACCTGAGCAGACGTGCCTGAACGGGGCTTCCTGCAAGAATCCTGAATACTCACATTTATCTGTGCAGACTGGACGGCCAGAACCCCTGTGGAGGCTCTCCCTGTCCTAGGGATTGAGCCTGGGTGCAGATTTGCGGCGGCGGAGGCAGCCATCAGCGTGTCGGAGTGGCGGCGGGGCGCACGTGAGGACCAGAGGTGGCGGTGTGTGAGCGGAGGAGATCGGGTGGCCCCATCCTGATCCGGGCAGCGGCGGTGGTGGAGTGGCAGGCGCCCGGACACACTGCGGCGTGGAAGAGACGTCGGGCCGCGGACGGATTGTGAAGCGGAGAAGCGGCGGCCGGCGTGTGAACGGAGGGGAGGCCGGAACTCCTGATCTGGCGAGGAGGCCTCGCACTGACTGCGGCGGTGACGGCATTGAGAGCGGGGCGCCCGGAGAGAGGGAGCTGCGCACCTGCGGGGAGGCGACTGCAGCGGCGGGACACGAGCAGCGGCGGGCCCACGTGGAGGGGCGAAGTCCGGAGACACCTCGAGCGCCTGTGTGACAGGTCCAAGGAGCGCTGAGGGGAGGGCGCGAAGACGCGGGCAGCCGCCATCTTGGAGGGGGTGAGTGAGGAGGGAGCTGGCCAGAACCATCCATCTGCATAAATCCATCTCTCCAGCCTGTTGCTGGGTCTCCCTTTCTCCTCCCCCTCCCATCCTGCTGCCCCCCCTGTCTTTTCCCAGTGGCACATCCATTCTGGCTATATCAGCCACAAAACCTGATCCAGACACCAGGGAACAGTTAATGTGTGCCTGAAGTGGCGTGCTTCCACGGCCCTAGGGAGCACATCCATAGGCCGGGCTGAGCTCTTTGGGGCAAACTAGCCGTGCCACCGGTGGCTGATAAACCCCCCATTGCCAATCCTGGGGGCAGGGAACCCACTGATATTTACTGCTGCGCCGCGTCCGTGTGGGTCGCCCGGCGCCTCCTACCCGGAGCGGGGGCGACACCCGTCCTGCGTGCTGGAAGCACATCAGAGGGGCTAAAGACACAAGCCACTGCCCTGGGGCGAGGATCCCCATTTCTGTCTGTGGGGCTGGTTTGGGACTCCCTGGACGCTCCGCTGCTCACTTTATCCCCCCGCAGGAGAACCCTGAGCGCTCGGAGGGGTTGGTGGACCCTTGCCTTTGGATCCTACCCCGACGGGGCTGTCCTTGCCCAGGGGCCCCCCTACATATGAGAGGCAGCAAGAAACGTAGAACCACTCTGGTCGCCTGTAGTACGCAAACCATGGAGACCCCGTGTGGGGCTGAGCTGGGAGCCTCCAACCCTGATACTGCAGTTATAATGGCAGCTATTGCCTCATGTCAGAGTGCCCTCACAGCTAAATTTGATACCCTCCAGGAACAGTTTAACTACTTCCGCCATGACCTGGATAAAATTCGTGACCGTGCTGGGGAGGCGGAGAGGAGGATCGGAGAAGCTGAGGATCGACTGTCCACCCATACTGGGGAAATTGCTACCCTGCGGAGGCAGGTGACCACCCTCATGGCGAGGGCCGAGGACGCTGAAAATAGAAACCGGAGAAACAACGTCCGGATCCTGGGACTACCCGAAAAGGCGGAGGGAGCCTCCCCAGAGCAGTTCGTAGAAAATCTCATAAAGGAGACTTTGGCACCTGTGAACCTGACCAAGTTTTTTACGGTGGAGAGAGCGCACAGGATCCCTATGAGACCCCTCCCGCTGGGGACACCGCCAAGGCCTTTTATTTTCAAAGTCCTCCACTACAGGGACAGAGACGCTATCCTGGCTGCGGCTAGAATGAAAGGGACGGTGACCTTCGACAACGCCCGGTTATCCTTTTTCCCGGATTTCACCTCGGAGGTCCAAAAACTGAGGCGCTCATTCAATGGCGTGAGAGAGAGGCTCAGACGGAGAGGGATTAAATACGCCATGATGTTTCCAGCACGCTTGCGCGTGCAGGATGGAGAAACAACCAGATTTTTCACATCGGCTGAGGACGCTAATGCATGGCTGGACTCTCTGCCGGGGGCCTAGCGGCCTGGGCTCGGGGTGGGGACAGCGTCCCTCTAAACCTAGTAATATTGGAATTGATAGTGCTGCCTTTGCCGGGGGCCCTCCCCTCTGCTGCGGTCCTGCTGGCGCCGGGGGGTCTGGTCTCTAAATGCCACCCGGCAACAAAGAACCATCCTGTTTAGCTCGTTTGTTTGATGGCTGCTGAAACTGTTGCAATCTGTTGTAATTTGTTGAGAATTGTTCTGGCTGCGCTAGTCGCACCATATCCTGATATGATCGTTACAGGAGAGCTGCGGCTCTGGATTCCCACGGAGTAAGCCCCTCCCCCCTTTTGGGCCCCCCCCCCCCCCCCCACCTTACTTTCCTATTACTCCTGTTAAACTCCCTTGCCCGGACTGTCCCCTTCTCCCCTCCGACCCATATTTTTTCCCCCCCCCTTCCTAGCCATTCCTGCCTCTTGCCCCTGTTTACCCCCAATCGCCCCCTGGGAACCCTTGGTGACTTAGTCACCAACCTGTACATGGTTTGGGTAATGTTATGTTATGAGCCCATAGGCAGTGGGTTACTGCACCCCGGTGCAACTAGTTACACCGTTGTATTGCATTGTTGGGGGGGTATGAAGCTCGCCAAAGTTGGGATATGGTGGAGCGGGGAGGGGGTGGTTGGGAATGGTATTTGTATGTTTAGTATAGAGTTTAATAGTCTAAGTAATATGTGTTGTTATGTTGGCATGCATGGGATGAATGGCAAACGGACCCTAAAAGTCGGACGGTTACAGTTGGAGGGGCAGACTATTCGGTGCAGGTTGATGGCTGGTCACGGGGTTGGCACTTTGATCTATGAGAATGGGTGATTGTAGGATTCTCTCCTGGAATGTCAGGGGACTAAACGATAAAATCAAACGGTCTACAGTCCTTCAGTTTGTTAAGAGATATAGACCCAATGTGGTGATCCTCCAAGAGACCCACCTGGTGGGGCGGAGGGGACTCGCTCTTAAGAGACCCTGGATCCAGAGCTCCTTTCACGCTCTCTTCTCGTCATACTCTAGGGGGGTATCGATACTGATCTCCAAGGGAACCCCATTCGTGCTGTATTCTGTGCAGACGGACCGGGAGGGTTGCTATGTAATCCTCCACGCCAAACTTATGGATACAGATATAATTATAATAGGCATCTATGTCCCCCCGCCTTTCAACATACAAGTGTTGCACCGGATCATGGAGAGGGTAGTGAATTACCCCCCGGCCCCGATCCTGTGGATGGGAGATTTCAATATGGTGCTGAACCCTGCGTTGGATAGACTGGACAGGAGACCGGGCCCTAGGACACAGCTGGCATCCTGGGCAGAGGCGATGGGCCTGCAGGAACTATGGAGGTGGAAACACCCAACTGATAAGGCTTACTCCTGTCATTCGGCCACGCATAGGTCCCTGTCCAGGATAGATCTCGCATTTTCGACACCTGATCTGCTAGCGAGGGTGACGTCCTGCGACTATCTCCCGAGGGGCATATCGGACCACTCGCCTGTGCTGTTGGAGGTTGGACTGCTGCGGACGCGGGCGAGTCGTGTGGGATGGACCCTAAACCCCCTGTGGATAGAGACCCCTGAAGTCAGGGATAGTCTGGCCTCTGCTGCGGAAGTGTTCTGGGAGTGTAACGCGGACGAAACGACCACGGAGGTGAGATGGGATGCCTTTAAGGCGGTCACTAGGGGATGCGCCATAAGTGCTATAGCGGCGGTTAGGGGGAAGAGGGGGAGGGAAAGGGCAGACCTCGAAAGTAAACTTGCAAACGCGGAGGGGGAATTCATCGCTTCAGCGGACGATAGGGCCCATTCCAATCTGATGTCTCTTACGCGGGAATATAATCTGCTATTATCTGACTCAACTAGGAAACTGTTGCTACACAAACAGGCGACAATTTTTGACAAAGGGGACAAAAATGGCAAGACTCTGGCCTATCTGGCGAGGGCTGAGAACAAGTCCAACAGTATTGCTGAGATTGTGGGAGCAGGGGAGACGGTAACAGAGGGGGGGAAAATTGCACAACAATTCCTCGAGTACTACTCGGCCTTGTACTCCTCGAGGATAAATTACGGGATGGAGGAGCTGGAGAGCTACCTTGATCAAATTAAATTCCCTGAGCTGGCCCCGGAAGATCGGGAGGCTCTTGACTCTCCCATCACTATTGATGAAGTCAGAAATGCGATGAGAGCACTTCCCGGTAGGAAGGCACCGGGGCCCGATGGATTGCCGGCCGAGTGGTATAAGCAGGGGATGGACAGGATCGCCCCTAGACTCTGGGAGGTTCTGAAACAGGCGCTGGATAGCGGAGGTCTCCCGGCTTCCTTCCATGAAGCGCATGTGGTTCTTATATACAAGGAAGGGAAACCCGCCGATATTTGTGCATCATATAGACCCATCTCCCTCTTAAATCAAGATGCCAAGATATTGGCTAAGATTCTAGCCAACAGGCTAAACGGAGTCATACTACAATTGATCGGGCCTGACCAGTCAGGCTTTATGCCGGGACGCACAACAGGGATAAACCTGCGCAGACTGATGTCCAACCTGCAGATAGCACATGACAACTGTGGTAGCCGAGCGATAGCCTCTCTGGACAACGAGAAGGCCTTTGATTCGATTGAATGGGTCTATCTCTGGGCAGTGCTGGCCAAATTTGGGCTCCCTGCAGGTTTTATATCATATATTAAGCTGTTATACGACCGCCCGACGGCCAGAGTGCGGGTCAATGGCTGTTATTCTGACCCTTTCGTATTGCAGAGGGGGACTAGACAGGGTTGCCCACTCTCGCCGTTGCTCTTCGCGCTGGCCATTGAGCCGTTAGCAATCATAATTAGGAACTCTCCTGCCATTGCTGGGTGGAGGCTGGGGGAGATAGAGGAGAAAATCTCACTTTACGCGGATGATACCCTATTATACCTAGCGGATAGCTACGAGTCTCTGGAGGCTGCTTTGGATACCATTGGGGTCTTTGGGAGATTTTCCGGCTTGAAGGTTAACTGGGATAAATCCAGCCTGATGCAAGTTGATGGGTCTGACCCTCGGGATGTCTCCCCAAGGTCTCAATTAAAGAGAGTCCAGCAATTTAAGTACCTGGGGATTAGGGTTAGTGGACGGACGGACGAGTTTATCTCCCTTAATATCTCTCCGGTAATAGCGAAATTAAAGCAAAGAGTCATTATACAGAATTAATATATTTAAAATGATTTTCCTGCCTAAATTCCTGTACATATACCAGGCCTCCCCGGTGATGCTTCCTGTCTCTCACTTTAAAGCACTGGAGTCGATCATATTTGGCTTTATATGGGGTCACGCCCCCCCAAGGCTAAATCGACAAATAATGAAGACGCAAATAGATGCCGGGGGACTGGCGGTCCCGCACATGCAAATATACTTTTACGCAACGCAGCTCCTATTTGTCCACTGGTGGCTATGCCAGCCGAAGGACAATCCTGTGGTCTGCTTGGAGGTGGCGCTTCTGGGCTCCCCGGAAAGGTTGGCCTCCCTGGTATATAGGAGTACGAGAGGGATCCGAGAGGCGACCACATGTATGAGGGCAGCGAGTAACATCTGGGAGAGGGCAACTAGACTAGGGATGAGGACCGGGGAAGCTCCGACGTGGTCCCCATATGCCCCTCTATGGGATAATCCTAGGTTACCAGAGACGAGTGCCATGCAGGACCCATTGTTCTGGGCGAGGAAGCGCGTTCAGCAGATTGGGCAACTATATAGAGGGGGGGTGCTGGTGTCCTTTGATCAGCTTAGGGCGGAGTTTCAGCTGTCCAACCGAGACTTTTTTCGATATCTACAACTCAGACACGCATTGCACGCCCAATTCCGTGGGGAGGGCCCGAGGATCTCAGAGTCCAGAGCGGAGAATCTACTCAGAGACGGAAACCTTAAAAAGCCTGTTTCCGCATTGTATAGATGTCTGATGGGAGAGTTGGAATCCCCTAGGGGCAAGATTGAGGCTAAATGGCAGGACTTGGATCCAAGCCTAGATCAGGACGACTGGGAGGAGATAATGGGGAACCTACATACATCGGTAGTAGAAGCCAGGGACAGATTCATCCAAACAAAGTGGATTCACCAGGCCTACATCACCCCGGTTCGTCTGCACAGAATGGGCTTAACAGATACGGATGTATGTCCCAGATGCGGGAAGAATAGTGGCTCATGGCTACACATGATCTGGTCCTGCGAGGTCCTGACGGCCTTTTGGGAGGGGGTGATGGGTTTGGTCAGTAGAGTGGTGGGATTTCGGATACAGGGGTCTGTCTCGATGTGTCTTCTTGGGGTGGTGGAGTCGCTCTCGGAGCTGAGTGCTATGAAGGCACTGGTCCGGTTGCTGCTCTTCTACGCTAGGAAGTGCATCCTGCTGAACTGGAGACACCCGGCTAGGCCCTCAGTCCAATCCTGGAAACGGCTCGTCAACCAGAAACTCACCATGTATAAATTGACATACGCCGCAAGGGGAGTACCCGATAAGTTCGAAAAGGTCTGGGATCCTTGGCTACAGAACCAAGAATCAGCATATGATGCTGAGTGACTGAGTGGGGGGCCTGATGGAGAAATTTTCTAGGATCAAGAATGCCAGCTGGGCAAAGGCTGGGGAGATGGGAGCGGGTCCTGGAGCCTGACCAACGTGCAATGAAGGGGACTTTGGAGCACGCTAGCCCCGATGAATAACTAATGAATAACTATTGTATATCAATTCTCGTGTCCGAGATAGCACCGTGATGGCAGCAACAATTACCAGAGGTCCGGTACGAAAGTTGAGTGAGTGAGTGTTGTGTTGTTAATTAAATGCCAGTTATGATGTTGGGTGCCTGCGGCACCTTAAGGTCCTACAAAATGACTCGTCTTGTTCTGTCGTGTTTGTCTGTTTATTGCAAAATAAAAACTTTAAAAAAAAAAAAAGTGAACCAACACCCAGGATTTTGACTATCCTGGGTTTTGGTCCACTTTGGTGGGGCACCCCGATCGGGGGTGCCCCGCTGTCTGAAACCCCCCAGAAAGCCCAAAAAAACTCACCTCTCCCCGCTCCCACGTGACCGTGCCAGCCAATCACAGCGCTCAGAGCCGCTGTGGTATGCACATCCAAGGCCGCCTGGACGCGCATACCAGCTCAGCTGGCTCTGAGCGCTGGAGGCCGCGTCTCGCGCTTCCCTCTAACAGGGAGCGCGCCTGCACCGGCCACTCACAAACGGCCGGCGCGGGTGCGCGCCCTGCTAGAGGGAAGCGCGAAACGCGGCCGCGGCTCGCGCATGCGCCGATGGAACGGGGCTGAGGTAAGGTTTGTGGGCCTCCTGGGGGGTTCCTCCCCGCGGGACATCCCGATTTCGGATGCCCCGCGGGGAGGGATCTGATCGGTCCGGGAATCTTACAGATTTCCGGGCCGATCCCCCCTGGGTGTTGGTCCACTTTAAAGTGAAAATGCACCTTATCCTGGTGTCTCTCAAAGTAAGGGGCCTGAATAGACAGAGCCACCAACTCAGACACGCAGAACAGAGGTAATAGCCACCAAAAAGGCAACCTTTTGAGTGAGCACAGACAGAGCCACATCCTGCACCGGCTCAAAAGGAGGCCCCCGTAGGGCCGAGAGAACCAAATTTAGGTCCCAAACGGGAACCAAAGGCTTTCTAGGGGGCCGAACATGAGTGACCCCTTGGAAAAAAGTCTTGGCCAGATGATGCAAAGCAAAGGACCTTTGAAAAAAAAGACAGCCAGGGCAGAAACTTGACCCTTCAAAAGTACTGAGCTGGAACCCCAGATCTAGACTGTTGTAGAAACTCCACAATCCTAGGAATCAAAAACACCCTGCAAGGTAAGGCCATAGCCTCACACCAGTCAATATAGGACCGCCAAGTCCTATAGTAAATGTTAGAGGAAGACCTCTTCCTAGCTCTAATCAATGTCTGAATAACCGCCTCCGACAAACCTTCCTCCCTCAGAATGAAGGTTTCAGCAGCCACGCCGTCAAAGCAAGCGTTTGTAAATTGGGGTAACGTAGCTGACCCTGAGAGATCAGATCCGGAAACAGGGGCAGCCTGTACTGAACTACCGCCAATCTTACGACGTCTGGGAACCAAACCTGTCTTGGCCACCTTGGGGCCACCAGAATTGCTGGTGCCCCCTCTAGAGCCAGCTTGCGCACTACCTTGCCTACCATGGAGAAGGGGGGGAAACAGGTACATAAACCCCAGATCCCTCCAGGCATGTGACAAGGCATCCACTTCCAGGACCAGAGGATCCCGAGACTGAGATACAAAGGTTGGGAGCTTGTGATTGTGCCGAGAGGCAAAGAGATCCACCTCCGGAGTCCCCCACTTGTGACACAGGGACAGAAACACCCTGTGGTTGAGAGACCATTCCCCTCGGCGAGAGAATCCCCTGCTCAGGGAGTTCGCCTCCGTGTTCTCCACTCCCGGAATGTACACTGCCGAGATGCAAGGAACATTGCTCTCCGCCCATGTCAGAATCAGAGAGACTTCCCTGAGGGCACTCCTGCTGCGAGTCCCTCCTTGGTGATTGATGTAAGCTACCGCAGTTCGATTGTCTGATCGAACCTGAACCAGTAAGCCCTGTAGGTGAAGTGTCAGACGTGACAGAACCAAACGGATAGCTCTGAGCTCCAAGACATTGATGGGGGTGTGAGCCTCCTGAGGACCCCACAACCCCTGGAACGGATGATCCTTCCAGAAACCTCCCCAGGCATCCGTGGTAACCGTTTCCCAACAAGGGGCCAGAAAGGATCTGCCCCTCATCAGATTGCTTGGTTCCAGCCACCACTGAAGGGACTGCCGAACCCTGGGAGACATCAGAAAACACTGATCCAAGGACTGTGGACATCTGTCCCATTTCAGCAATAGATGGAGTTGGAGCGACCTCATGTGGAACTGAGCAAAGGGGACTGCCTTGAAGGAGGCCACCATCAAACCTACCAGAGTCATCCCTAGCCAATAGAAGGGCAAGGATTGGTCAGGAGAACACGTATCAGATCCTGAAACCTCTGCACCTTTGGCTGAGGTAGGAACACACTGGCCTGACTGGTATCCAGATGCATGCCCAGAAAAGAGATCTCCCTTGATGGGGAGAGAGAAGACTTGGGGTGGTTGATCACCCATCCGAACCTTCCCAGCGTCGTCACCACCGTCCTGGTGTCCAGCTCCGCCTGGCAGAGGGAAGAAGCTGTAATGAGTAGGTTGTCCAGATACGGCACAATGCGAATGCCCTGGGCTCTGAGCAGGGCCATTATGCCCGCCAGAACCTTGATAAACACCCTCGGTGCCGAGGTCAGCCCGAACGGGAGAGCCACAAACTGAAAATTCTGATCTCCAACCACGAACCTGAGAAATCTCTGGTGTGCTGGGAAAATTGGTACATGAAGGTAAGCATCCTTGATGTCTATGGACGTCATGAAATCCCCGACAAAGGGAACCGATGGCTGAGAGCAGAGTCTCCATGCGGAACTTCTTGGTTCTGATGAACCTGTTGAGAAGCTTCAAATCTAGAATGGGTCTTATGGAGCCATCCTTTTTGGGAACCGTGAAGAGGTTGGAATAATAGCCCCGGCCTCTCTCTGAAAGAGGCACCGGGCATATGAAAGAGGCACCGGGCATATGACTGCCATGTCCAGGATATTCTTTACAGCCAACAGCAGCCCCTGCGCCGCCCGAGGATCCGATGGCACCAGAGACCTTAGGAATCTGGGAGGAGGCCGGTACTCGAACTCCAGTTTGTACCCAGACGAGACCACTTCCAATATCCACTTGTCTGTGACCTCCTGGGCCCAGACCTGGAAGAGCCGCAGCCGTCCCCCCACCCGTAAAGGTGAGGGCGCCTCCTCATTGCTGAGCTGGCTTGGCAGCAGGCTTGGGCTTGGAACCCCAGGTAGAGGCTGGATGGGCGCGTCCCCTGCCTCTGTTCCAGGAATCACCTCTGAAGCTAGAGTAGGCAAGACCTCTGCCCACTCTGGCACCGCGAAAGGAAGGATTGAAGGAGCTTGCCCCCCGAAAGAAGCGACGCTGCTTCTTACGCTGAGGTAGCTTCCCACCTTTCGCCACAGAATCCAATTTGTCACCAAACAGCCACATACCCAGGAAGGGCAGTGCTGTAAGTGATTTATTGGCCGCTATGTCAGCCGTCCACTGGCTTAGCCATTCCGAACGACGCATGGCCACCAGCAGAGCCGAGGTTCTACTACACATGATAATAGGGTCATCCATAGCCGCCAACACAAAGTTCATGAACTAATCACACCTCTTAAGGGCTGTGAATTCAACACTGGCCAGGTTGAGTTGGGACCCTTTTAACATGTCCCTAACCTCAGACCTGGTAGCCACAGCCACAAGTGCAGATGCACAAACAGGCCGCAAGGCTGAACCCACACTGGCAAAGGCATGGCATGCCATCTGATCAATGCGCTTATCCTCACCATCCTTAACCCTTTTGTTGCCAAGCACGTAACACCTACGTGCTGGCTTGGCTGGGCCTTAAGTGCCAAGCCCGTAGGTGTTACGTGCTTGACTTTCCTCGCTTGTAGTTTAAAAAGTAAAAACAACAAATACTCACCTGACCCCTTGTTGGATCCGGCCGGGTCTCCTCTTTAATTTGGTGCCATCCGATCCCCCGTGGGGGGTCGGATGGCTCCAGGAGAGCCCCCGGAATAGGCCGCCCCCCCCCCCGCTTCTGCAGCAGCAGCTTCTAACTGTAAAAAAAAAAAAAAATAAAAATGACATTCACTTACCTGTGTGTGCGCTGGCTCCCGCTGTCCCTCCTCTTCACCTGGGGGGCCTCCGATCCCCCCCCAGGACTTACCGATCTTCAGGAGAGAGCCTGGGAGGCTCTCTCCTCTCTTCTTCACGATGGCGGCCGCCATCATGCCTCTAAGCCCCGCCCCCTTGGGGGCGGGGCTTATGAAGTCATCCCGGCCCCGATCTCAGGCTTCAGCCTTCTCAGCTTCTCAGATGCCGGTGATCGGTGCCCTGGAAGGAGGTGGCAGGAGATCCTCTGATCTCCTGCCTTCTCCTTCTCTGGATGCCGATCACCGGCATCTGTCAGCTGAGCGGCGAGGGACAAGAGCTTGCAATCGAAGGTAAGTACAGTAAAAAAAAATTTTTTTTTTTTCTAATAAAATACTTTTTATTATTGTGTGGTGTTTTTTTTTCACATTAACTCTTTGTGAGCTGGTAAGGGGTCCATGAGACCCCTTATACCAGTTCACAAGGCTGGGGGGGTGGCAAGTCACCTGCCCTAGCGGGTGGCTTGCCATTGACCCCCGCACCCCCATTACCTGCCTCCCCAAAGGCCAGGGGGGGGCAGAAGAGCCCGGGCCCACATAGGCTATGTGGGCTCGTAGGCTGCAGGGTGGGGGGGCCACCAAAGCTGGCCCCCCCACTCTGTGCCTACAAGCCCCCATAGCTGGTCCCGGGCTGGTTACTTTGGGTAAGGGGGACCCCACGTCTTTTTTTTGGGATTTTGAAGGGTTTTTAACCCTTCAAAATCCAAAAAAAAATGGGGTCCCCCTCCCCGGGAAGGGGGACCCTATGTCATTTTTTTTTTTAATTAACCATTTGTCATCCAGCAGCTATAAAAGGCTTCTGGGCAGGAAAGGGTGTCTACCTATACATATGTGGTATCGCTGTAACCGGGAGAAATTGGGGTTTCTCACGCAATAAGATTTTATTGACAAACTTACATTTTTATTACAAAAAAACTCTACAAATTGTAAAAAAATGTTTTTTTTTTATTTTTTTTCACACATTTCACCCAAAAAAATTGAGAATACACCTAAAAAATACAAACAAGACATTTCATGTTAAAGCCCAGACTCTGTTGAAAAAAACAATATATAATTTTCCTGGGAAATCCCTGGAAATCCCTTCAAAAATGACAGTTGAATATGTGTAGCGCAAAATGGTGAAACATCGTCTGGCAACAGGGAGTGGCAAATGCTGCAGGTAGGCTGGCAGCGAAAGGGTTAAGGGTAGTGGCGTCAGGAGTATGTACAACGGAGGTGTTGGACAACCCTAAGATGGGCGCATCGACCTCGGGAGGGGAAGACCATCGCTTCACCGCGTCCGCCGGGAAGCCGACTCGGATTCTCCCATTCTCGAAGAACAATGCTATCAAAATTATCCTGATTTGGGAACTCCAAGCGGGGCTTAGATGACCCAAAGAATTCCCCCTTCCTCGGAGGGACCTCCGCTGGTGGGGAAATATCCAGAACCTCTAATAGATGGGCCAGGATTTTGGGGGTATCCACAGTATCCCCCAGCGTCTGCCCGGCATCAGAATCCAAGAACTGCAGTTCTTCAGTCTCAGGTTACTCAAACAATTCCCCCTCCTCAAGAGGGGAATAATCAGACCAGTCAAGGGAGTCAATCATCAAAATCAAGTACCGGCATAGCCGGAGACAGATGCCTTTTCTTAGCAGAGGCCTTCTTGCCCACTGAGCTAGAAATAATTTTCTCGAGGTTGGCCAGCCTAGCACATACCTCAGAGTGCGACTCCCCACTAATGACAATGTCACTTTGGGTATGGATAATGTGGGGCGGAGAAGGAGATGAGACGGGCGGCACTGACCCAGACGCATGGGACCCCGACTTCCGCTTTATGGCCTGTTGTGCACATGGTATGCAAATTAGTACATTTTCCCCCGTAAGGGATACCCCACAACCCACACATAGCCGGGATTGACCCGAAGGGAGCCCGAGCCCCGTATCCTGTGGAGCCTCCATACGGTGATTTTAATGGTAGTCACAATGACCATAAGGAATTACGCTGATACGCTACCCGGGATGCCCCTTTAAGTCCCAAGTGGGAGGATTTAAGTAGCCCAAATTACTCTAGGGACACTAGGACCGGGAGAAACCCCTTTTAAGCAAGGCACAGGGAGTCCTCCTGAAAGACACAAGATATGGGCAATAAGCACATGCACCCACACACATTGTATGATATATACATGTAATAATAAAACCAACAAGCAGAGGGAGCCAGCGCTGCCCCAAGCGGCGACTGACGCATATGGCCAGCATAGCAAGAAAGGGGGGGGGGGGGGGAGCCCAAAAAGGGCACTCACACAAGTCCAAAATGGCGTCAGGCACCAGCCAGCAGCTCCGTGTGAAGGAAGGAGAGAGAAGAAGGGGCGGGCCAGTGCGGATCGCGCGCCGCTCCAGGCCCCTCCCTCCACGTCCATCACTGCGGTTCCCATCATTAGGATGGGCCCGCAATGGCGCCAAAAAAGGGGAGGGGCGGGCCGCGGCAACGCTCGAGTGCCCGGCCCCGCCCCCTCACAAACACAGCATGAGGAGGAGAAGCTCCCCAGGCTGTAGCAGAGCGCGAGGTCAGCAAACGTGAAGCACCATGCGCACAAAACACACACATACACACATCTAATGTGAAAGTAGAAAGGCAAGGCCATCCCCCCCGCTGGAGGGTTAACAGAGGGGACCCGGAAGGGGGAGAATCCCTCACCATGAGGTGTAAGGGAAGTAAATAGGGACAGGGCATCCCAAAACGGGATCACCAACCCGGATACCGCCTACCCCCTTGTATGGGGTCTCACGGGGGAGCATGACACCCTAAAACACCTATTAAGGTGTTGCCTACCCTCACCCAGACCTGCAGCCAAGGCTGGGAGGCTAGTATTGGACTGTATAAAGGTCCAGCCGGAAATAGGGCAAAAAATGGCCGGGCGTGAGCCCGGCTTACCTGCAAGGAAGAGCAGCATACATCTTCTGACTTGCTCGCTGTCCTGCAGAGAAGGAACTGGGGAATGTGTGGGAGGTCCCAGGTATTTATGGACCGGGAGGGGCTTCTTTTTTGCTTTCATCTCTGCAGAAGTTTGCCCTCTACTGGACCATAACCCATATGTCATGAATAGTGGAAGCGGGGTGTGTGACATACTTGGAATAGACAGAACCTCAAAAAATACAATTCTGTGAAATACTCACCTGTAGAATTGGTATTATACGCATACAGTACGTCCTGCTCCATCTATAATACTTACACATGGGTAATCCTCCGCCAGATGGCGCTGTTCACTGCAGACATGCAAAAACAGGCTCCTCTCGGCCCTTCATATACCCAGGGACCTCCCACAAATCCCCAGCATTGAAAATCAGTGAGAAAAGAAGCCGGGAGAAACCAACCACCAAACTGGTAATAATAACAATTGTAACAATCACCATACAGGGGATCCAGAACAAGGTGAATCCAGGGTGGGGTGGAGCAGGACGTACTGTATGCGTATAATACCAATTCTACAGGTGCGTATTTCACAGAATTGTATTATTCTAAGCATACAGCACGTCCTGCTCCATCTATAATACTTAGACATGGGACATCCAATAGCAGTGTCCATAAAGTAGGCTGGGATCCCCCAACAACAAAGGCAACGACACGTAGTTCAAACTACAACCGCCTGTAAAACCTTACGCCCAAAGGCAGCATCAGCTGAGGCCCGAAAATCAACTTTGTAAAACTTTGAAAAGGTGTGAACAGAAGACCAAGTAGCGGCCTTGCAAACTTGTTCAACAGAGGCCTGTTGCTGAAAAGCCCAAGAGGCACCAATAGCACGAGCGGAGTGAGCCGTAAGGCGGAAAGGGGGAGGCCTCCCCTTAGTAGAATAGGCCTGAATCACAGCCTGACGAATCCATTTACTGATGGTAGACTTGGCGGGAGCCAAACCTTTCCTAGGCCCCGAAGGCACAACAAAGAGAGCATCAGTCTTCCTGAAGGCCTTAGTGACAACCAGGTAATACTTCAAGCACCTGACTACGTCCAAGGAATGCCGAACCCGCTCCTTCTCGTTGCGAGGATTGGGACACAGAGAAGGAAGAACAATATCCTGGTTCAAATGAAATGCCGAAACCACTTGACAAAGTCCGGTTTGAAGCGGAACACCACCTTGTCCTGGTGTCGCTCATAGTATGGAGGCTGAATAGATAGAGCAGCCAGCTCTGACACACGCCTAACCGAAGTAATAGCCACCAAGAAGACAACCTTGAGAGTGAGAACGACCAGAGCAGCATCTTGAATAGGCTCAAAGGGAGCACCCTGCAAGGCAGACAAAACCAAATTCAAATCCCAAACAGGGACTGTAGGCTTTCGAGGGGGACGCACGTGAGTGACTCCCTGGAAGAAGGTCTTAATCAGGTGATGCTGAGCAAAGGTCTTCTGAAAGAAGATAGATAGGGCAGAAACCTGACCCTTCAGAGTACTAAGTTTGAGACCTAAGTCCAAACCATGCTGTAAAAACTCCAGGACCCTAGGGACGGAGAATTCTCGGCAGGGAAGAGACCTGGACTCACACCAGTCAATGTAGGAACGCCATACTCTATAATAAATAGCAGACAAAGTTTTTTTCCTGGCCTGCACCATAGTAGCCACCACAGAGGCAGACAACCCCTTCTCCATCAAGATGGAGGTTTCAGCAGCCAGGCCGTCAAAGCCAGCGTTTGTAAATTGGGATGGCGTAATGACCCTTGGGTTAGCAGATCTGGTACGCTTGGCAGATCGTACTGATCTACTGCCATTTGAACCACATCTTCTTGGCCACTTGGGGGCCACCAGAATCACAGGTACCCCTTCCAGAGCAATCTTGCGTAGAACCCTCACCAGAAGGGGAAACGGTGGACACGCATACAGGAGTCGAAACTCCCTCCAAGACATGGACAGGGCATCCGTGGCCATGGCCAGAGGATCCTGAGACAGGGAGACAAAGGCCGGGAGCTTGTGATAGTGACGGGAAGCAAACAGATACACATCCGGTAGACCCCCAACGGTGGCACAGGGACTGGAATACCGCGTTGCAAAGGGACCACTCCCCCTGACGGGAAATTCCCCTGCTCAGGGCATCCGCCAGCAGGTTCTCCGCCCCCGGAATGTAAACAGTTGAAATGCATTGAACATTGGCCTCCGCCCATGTCAGAATTTGAGACACTTCTTGGAGAGCAACCTTTGGTGTCCCTGAAACACCGGGACGTGCAGGTAAGCATCCTTGATGTCTACGGACGTCATGAAGTCCCCTGGGCGCAGTGAGCCAATGGCCGAGCGCAGAGTTTCCATGCGAAAGTGCTTGTTCTTGACAAATTTGTTGAGGATTTTTAAATCCAGAATGGGCCTGACTTACCCATCCTTCTTGGGTACTGTGAAAAGGTTTGAGTAGAACCCTGTGCCACTGTCTCCAGGGGGGACCTTGCAAATGACCCCTAGGTCCATGAGACCCTGTACAACCAGCAACAAGACCTGAGCTGAGGCAGGGTCTTGAGGGAATCGAGACCCAATGAACCTGGTGGGGGGGCCGTACAGCAAATTCTATCTTGTAGCCAGAGGACACTACCTCCTGAATCCACCGGTCTGAGACGTGGCGCCGTCAGAAGTGCTGTAGACGTCCTCCCATCCCGACGGGTGAGGGCGCCCCCTCATGCCTGGGGGGCCTTGGGAGGGGCTTTGGGTTTGGTTCCCCAGGAGGAACCCGAACGGCGTCCTCTGTTCCTGTGCCAGGAATCAGCGCGGGCCCCTGCGAAGGACGCCCCTCTACCCTGCTTGGCCCCACGATAGGGGGTTGATAGGGAGCCTTGGCCACGAAGAGTCTGTCGCCTGCGCTGGGGTAACTTGCCTCCCTTGGCAAAGAGGTCTAATCGATCCCCAAACAAGTGCAGCCCTTTAAATGGCAGCCCCGTGAGGGCTTTCTTGGCGGCATTGTCTGCGGCCCACTGGCGCAAACAGACCGCGCGGCGTATAGCAACCACCAGGGCAGATGACCTGGCACACCTCTTAATAGCATCGTCCAATGCAGACAGGATAAAGTTCACAAACGCATCACAGCTGGATAGAGCGTTGACAGTATCAGGCGGCAACTCATCTGTGCCACTCCTAACCACGGCCCTGAACGCTACCGCCGTAATGGCCAGGCACAAGCTAGGCGCAGAGTCGCTCCCCCAAATGCAAAGGCATGACATACCAGTTGGTCAACACGCCGGTCCTCAGAGTCCCGTAGCGTAGTAGTGACAGGCGAGTGCATAATAGAGGTGTTGGACAACCCAAGAATAGGAGCATCGACCTCGGGCGGCGATGACCAGCACTTAACCAAGTCAGCGGGGAAGGGATATTTTCTATCCACGCTCTTAGGGACCCCGTGAAGTCTGCTGGAATGTTCCCATTCTTTAAGCACGAGGCTATTGAAATGGGTCTGCTCGAGGAATTCCAAGCGAGCTTTAGCAGTATGAAAAAGATCACCCCCTTTGCCGGGGAGCCGCAGCAGGGGGAGAGAGGGACAGAACCTCAAAGATCTGAACCAGCAGTCTATCGACATCATCCGAGGACCAATGCTCGGAGCCAGACTCTTCCTGACGCCTGGACTCATCGTCATATGACCCTTAGTCAGAGAACAGTTCCCCTTCGTCCGAGGGGATATGGGCATAGGAATGCAACAAATGATCAGGTTCTACAGGGAAGAGGGTCGATTCAGGGTTCAAGTGCCGCCTCTTGGCGGTGGCTTTACGAGCTAAGGAATTAGCAAGCAAGTTTTCAGCACTAGCCAGCCTCGTGGCCAGATCAGGATGCGAATCCCCACTGGTACTGGGGGTTAGACTCAGGCTTGGGGGAGTAGGTGAAGTGCGGCGGGGTGCAGGCCCAGCCTCAGAGGAGACGGGAAGCACCGATAGCGCCTGCTGTGCACAAGGAACACAGACCCGTGCATTGTCACCACTGCTAGGTAAGACCCCACAAGCTACACACAGCCGGGCTTGTCCCGAAGGAACCCCGTTCACAGTATCCTGAGATGCCTCCATATGGTGATTAAATCGGCACAATATGCCCATAGGGATTGACGCTGTAAGCTACCATGGATGCCCCAATAACCCGCTGGGAAGTGGGAATAAGTTTTTATGGTCACGACCGGGAGAAGCCACTTGAATCCGCGGTCTGAAAGACATAAGGGGAAACAGGATGTCAGAGCCATTCGCAATGGGGATAAGAGTAAAGAAAAGTCGCCCGTGAGGGCACTTACATACAGAGAGGAGGGGACGATCATCACCACGCGCGCGGGAGAAGAGAATGGCGCCGAAAGAACCTTAGAGGGCGGGCCTGAGCCGATCGTGACGCGTAGCGCGCCAAGCCAAAACCACGCCCCTCTCCAGCGAGCGCGAAGCTCGTAAGACAACCAGCCAATGGCGGTACAGATAGGAGAAAGTAAAAAGCAGAAAACCTATTAAAAATGGCGCTCGGAGCCAGGGCAGGTACAGCCAAGATCTGTACTCGGGCTCTCCTGCGGCTCCCCGTCGGGGAAAAATCCCGGTCTGTGGCAGTGACACTGATTAAGACAGGCGCTCAAGCCAGCGCAACCTATGCAGAGCTGATAAGGCTAAGAAGGGAAGGAGCGAAGGAGGAGACGCCAGGGCGTCCGCGAGCTGCCGCCGTATGTGCGGTGCGAACAGAAGGCAGAATACTAGTGCTGCGGTAAACAGTAAGGTAAGAGCGCGGCTCTGATCCCCGATCCCAGTGAAACACAGTTAAGCCATAAGCGTGTAAGTATACACTAAGGCCGCTATACACACAACCATCCCCCCCCCATCTTTTCCCCCTGACTAAGGAGGGAACAAGGGAGGAAGGCGACCCGTTAACATAGGGTCCACCGCTACATGGGGCGTGGGGCAATGATGCGGGAGGGGCATCCCCTGAAGGCTCAATATCAGCCTTGACCGCCTACCCTATGGTGGGGGATTGCGGTGGAACGTTGCTCCGTAAGCACACATGGTGCTGCCTACCTTCACCCAACCAGCGCAGCCCAGGCTGGGAGGCACATCTTATCGAAGAGGACGGGTGGGAATAGTTTCACAGGGCCGCAGGCTGTAATAGCCCCGCTCACCTGCGAGAGAGTGATACTTCATGTGTTCGCAGTCAGCACTGCAGAGAAATCTGGGGATTTGTGGGAGGTCCCTGGGTATATGAAGGGCCGGGAGGAGCCTGTTTTTGCATGTCTGCAAGCAGGACGTACTGTATGCTTAGGATATCTGAGGCAACAGCCTATCAGTATCATCTGGGGCCCAGGGGTCAGAGCCAGAATCCTCATGACCCCTGGGCCTCTCATCAGATGACCTTGAGTCGGAGAAGAGCTCCCCTTCCTCCAAAGGGGTTTAGCCAGACAGTTCCAAAAACTCATCAGCTTCCATAGGGAAAAGGTATTAGCAATCAACTTCTCAACACTAGCCAGTCTAGTAGACACATCAGGCTGAGAATCCCCACTTGTACGCAACTCAGTGGGAGTGAGATTTAAGCTTGGGGGAGTAGGTGAAGTGAAACGAGGCGCAGGCCTAGCCACTGGAAGGCCAGATTGCAGCGCAAGCACCTGCTCGGCACAAGGTACACAGACCCGCGCATTGTCAGCGCTAATAGGGGACACCCCACACGCTACACACAGTCGGGCTTGTCCCGAAGGAACCCCGAGAACATTATCCTGAGACGCCTCCATATGGTGATTATAGCGGCACAATAGGCCGATAGGGATTGACGCTATAAAAAGCAACCTGGGATGCCCCAATAACCCACTAGGGAAGTGGGAGTAATTAACACTAGGTATCACAAGTTAAATAACTAAATAGAGGGAGTAGGGCCGGGAGACGCCAAGAGGGTTCGGCCCTTCTGAAAGACATAAGCAAAGGGGAGCTGTAAGTGTAAAAATAAATAACAACGGTAATAAAGGTAGGTATTAGCCCGTCACGCAGCAGCCGGAACCAAGAAAAAAATGGCGTTGGGTATACCTCGAGGGGAGGGCCGCAGGGACAGTGACGCGGGCCCAGCCCCCCCGAAGAGCGCGAAGCCATACACGTAGCAAGCAGCCAATGACGGCGCGCCTGGGGTAACGCCGCCGCCAAGCGCGGAACACAGTGGAAGCGTGCGGCGGCGGCAGCAATTTTAAGACACAATAAGTGCAAACAAGTCAGCGCGGCAAATGACGCCAAGCATAATTAAATAATGTAGTGAAGCACAAAGGCCAATACACATACACACACACACATCCCCTCCCTCCCCCGAGGGCTAAAAGGACAGCGAGGAAGGACAGCGGCCACTTAACAGGACCCACCGATAGACAGGGGCAAGGGGCAAAAGTGCGGGAGGGGCATCCCATAGAGGCTCAACATATGCCTATACTGCCTACCCTTTGGTGGGGGATTGCGGTGGAGAAGCGCTCTTAAAGCGGACCTTCACTCTGAATAAGAGTCTATCTTATATGTTTCCCACACTCTGTACATACAGATTGTCCACATTAAAAATCATCCTACCTGCATCTACTGCATGTTATGAGCCTTTAACCTCCCTGGCGTTTTGAATAGACAAATGTAATGGTAACGAAAGCGTTACCATTGCATTTGTCTGTGACGCACGGCTCCGCCCCCATGAGACTCTGTGGCTCACAGAGACGGAACCCGGAAGTGGAGACGGACGCCGCAGCCGCGGCTCTCACCTGTGATCGCGGCGGGGACATCACTGGATCGCAGGGAGAAGGTAAGGAGGCTGCGCCGCCCGCTCTTGCTCCCAAATCGATCCCGAACGTGACTCGGGGTTGCCGCTACTTACAGCGCAAATTAACCCCGAGTCACGCTCGGGATCACCGCTAAGGGGGTTAAACATCCAAGAAGCCGCCATCTTATCAGGCAGCCTGCAAACAGGAAGTGCCTCCTGACTGTGCTGCTCTGCATTCTGGGACTGCTGACCGTTACCTGACCCCAGCTCTGCTCTTTCTGAGCAAAGCACAGCTATAACCTGCCCCCTGTTCTTATCCCACTCTCCTCTCCTCAGTAAGTGTGATGCTTCTGAGTCAAGATGGCGGCGCCCGTATCCTAAATTCCTGAACAGAGTTGCAGCCCAGTGGGAGAAAGAATAATAAGTTAGTGACTAAAAATGTAAAATATATTAATTTTAGATGCTGGGGAACCGTTTAAGAGTTTGGGCTTTTCATTAAATCACGCTGAAGGTCCTGTTTAAGCACCTGACAGCGGTGCTGCCTACCATCACCCGACCAGCGCAGCTTAAGGCTGGGAGGCACATTACTAATGGAACGGGTGGGAATAGTCCTACAGGGCCGCAGGCTAATAGCCCCGCTCACCTGCAAGAATTGAGAGCCATCTTCTTGTCCTTCGCAGTCCAGAATGCAGAGAAGATCTGGGGATTGTGCGAGGTCCCTGGGTATTTGAGGGGCCGGGAGGCGCCTATTTTCGATGTCTCTGCAGTCCAGCGCCATCTGGCGGAGTAATACCCAAGTGTAAGTAATCTATCTGGAGCAGGAAATACTGTATACTAAGAATAGATGAGTTAGTTTGGGCGACCTGGGGGCCATCCCCAATCAGGAGATTTCTGAGGACCTTTCTGAGTGATTAAAGCTTACTGGAAAGAGATATCTAACCATCCCTTAATTCACCAATCCAATGTCAAACATATCTTCTCTCTCCCACAGCAGTCCCCCCAATCAGTTCACCGCTCAGTACAAGGAGTGCCGCGAGCACTCAAGAATTCCTTGGGTCGAAAAGAACACTTGCCGTCGGTCATGGCCAAAGCCAAGTTAAAAAAAAAACAGAGATAAAAAACAATGTATAGTGTCCAACCTTTTGAGAGGCAGACTATAAAGTCACATTAATATAGAAAGCAAAATTACAATTACGACAATTACTATGCTCGCTAAACTTGATATCTACCCAATATCACCTCCCCCAAAACAATAGAAAATGATATAATAGTAATAGGCTTTAATTTCCTCCTCCCTTCATTGCTGCTAGGCCTTCAGATTCACATGTTTGAATCAAAAATCCTTATCTCACCCTCTGAGTCCAGACCAGCCAAGCAGTCATCCAACTGGAGCAAATGTTATATACACACACACACTTCACTTCTGCTTTAAGAGAAGTGGGCACGGTCTTAAAAAACTATGAAAAATAACCAATCCCATCCTCCTTACCTGAGCATGGAAGTTCGAAATGGTTGTGGTCTCAATATCTTTCTTTCCCAATATTTCCATTTTGACCGTGGAGTTAGGAAAGTTAAAGGAAAAGTAATCCAAGAAATCAGGTAAATACGTAGCTGCCCCATGCACTATGCCCATAACATAATAAGCTGCACAGTTTTCGTTTTCACTAAAGACAAGGTTAACAAATTCCTCAGCAAACCTTTCCATCTCCATGGGAGACAGGCGAGAGAGTTCACTACTGTATGCATGGATTAGAGAACCTCCACCATTGGGCTGGTGTTCTATATGAATGAGGTTCTTAAATTCCAAAGAGTCCAAATGCTTGGGCTTGTGCTGATCTCGAGGTTCCTTCAGGGAGACAAATGGAAGTTCATTCTCTAGAGCACCTTTTTTCCCTTCTGCTTTTACAACCAAGTCCTTCAAATGGCATTCTTCTACTTTGACTTCCTGACTCCCAGGCCTCCCCATGTCATAGACTAGGCCTGAGCAGACCGTTTGGATTGATTTGCTGTACATTTTTGGCTGTTTGCGCTTTTCACCTTCTTTGTGTTTCTTTTTCTTTTTCTTCTTAACTTTTTTAATCTGTAACTCGTCAGTGTTTGGTTTTGGCTTTTCATTAGACTCTGAAAAGAAAATCAAATTTCATGTTAATAAAGTTAAGAATGTATAATCATTTGTACCTCATATCCCCATACAAATATCATACAAGTTTGGATAATATTAACAAGTGTCCCTTCCCAAGATCCCAGATCTCCCTTATTGAAGCCAGTTTGTTGCCCCCTGAAGTCCACCTCTCCTCCTTGCCCCAACCCTGCTGGACAATCCTTGCAGGTTTCTCCACCTCCATCTGCTGGATGCTCCCTGTAGCCCCCTCCCCCACTTTCTTCTTAACCTCCCAGACCCTTCCAATCTCCCCTCAAAGGCCAAACCCCAAACCCCCTCTTTCTTCTATTTTTTTTGTACACACATCCCTTCATGAGTGTATTTTAACCACTCAAGAGCCACCATTTGTAAGACCTCTTCAGCTTCTTTCAAACGAGGCACGAGGCAAATACTCCAACTTGTCACAAACGGACAGAAAATGAGGGCCGGAGGTGTGAGAGCAGGCGGCAGGACCGACATCCCTCCTGGTCGGGCACTGCTGTGGACAACTCTTGGGGCCTTCCAGTAGTCCTTGCAGTAAGGGAGGACTGAAGGCCCCCCAAGAAGCTGACTAAGCAGTGCCTGACCAAAAGACAGAGGCCAGGACATTGCGGAATCAGCAGCATGGATCAGGAGGAGGTGAGAGAGTATGGGCCTCCCGCAATGCACCAGAGGCAAAGCACAATACATGTACTTTACGTGTGGTGCCTATAGACTTCTATTAGGGAGAATTGAGGTTATACCATGGGCAAAGCACAGTGTGTTGCGTTTTGCAAACCTCAGCGCACCGATTTGAGAGGGTCCATGTAATTTACTGGGCTGCAGTTTCTGTCTATTTGTGACACATGGCAACACAACACTAACAGCCTGGTGGTGAAAGGGGCCTTAGGATGCACAGCATATTTTTCTTTTTTAATACTAAACATATTGGGTGAAAGAAACAAACATGTTGGAGTAGTCAGCATAGTCAGTGGTTTCAATAACAGATTTTTATAAATATGGTTTTATTTTTAATTAGGATATATCAAGTTTGATTACACTTACTACAAGCCCAACATCTCACAATGTATGTGTGTTGGATAACACAGCATGAGTGGAAACCACTGTATTGTAGGACTCAGAATGCACTGTCAAAGTGATAGTTTGAACAGTTATACAATGTCTGCCTTATCAGTCATACTGCTATAACTGTAGCAGGAATATAAGTCCTTTAAAATCACCAACACCATTTGTAAATGCCTACAGTATATTATTAGGTACTACATATCCACTGCTGCCTATGGCCATCAGATCATATTATCCCAGGCATATAGGCTCCTCCATATGAACCTCGCCAAAAGAAGCTCTTTCCGGTTGCAGTAAGCAGTTATCAGAATCCAAAAAGAAACCAAAGCGCATTTCAGTCAACTGGTCTACTCAAGGCAGTGTCCCAGGCCCTGCAGGTTTTCTTCAGGACTTAGCCTTCTGTTAAACCCCATATAAAGGGCAAAGTTTCCCCTGAAAGTAGAGGTCCTGTAGTTAAAGTGGATAGACTTTCAGAAAGAATGTAGGTATACCACCTTCTTTTTTCAACCACCAGGCCTGCAGTTACCTAGAACTGCCTCATTCAAGTCCCCAGAAAACTGCACACATAATATTAAAGAGGAAACCCAAGCTTTTTTGCAAACTCCCAAACACCTACCCCATCAAAATAATAAAACAAATGACCTGATGGCCACAATCCTTCCCTGGCACCAGTAGATGACGGGCTCTACAAGGCAGTTACGCAATTGCACATGGTGCTGCTGAAACAGCCTACAGTTCTGTGGTACCTGACATTTTTGGCCACCCAGGTCCACACAGGCGCACTAAGCTAATCTTGCCTCAAATGTGTGTGAGCGTGTACAAAGGCAGAAATGTGGATATGCTGTCTGGAGAAAGTAGCAGGCATGAACGATGTGAACTTGCTCCCATAAAAGGCCAGAATGAGCACAGCGTTCCTGTCTGTAATGCACAGCCCCTGTGTCCTGTGTGGTCTTGGGAGCCAAATGCTAGAAGGCCATGCTAGGAGGACTGGGATGACTGCAGAGCAGGGAAGCAACAGTGCTAAGCAAATAACTCTCCTCTCTCTGTGGTTATCAGGAGACTACTATGCTACTGTGTAAGCTGCTTGGCACAGCGCTGTCCTTCAAGGAGCTCAGCTGCTAGTCTCTCAAGCGGAAGCCAAAAGGTGAAAGTAAGGCAGGTCAGCATAGACCATCTAAAACATACAGATGTGTCCCCATTGCAATGCTGCGGCATCCCATGAGGATGGGCCACATGCCCCAATACTGGTGACTTAATTCTGCCAAGCCCATAAAATTTACAGGTCTGCTTGTCCATTAAGAAAAAAAAACACTCACCTCCATCCAGCACTGGGGATCTCCTCTGCCCCCAAAGGGCGTTTGATTGGTGGTCCGCGGACTTCATCTGGGCAGAGAACCGGTGTTCTTTGTCCCACAGGCCGGCTTTTGTCATCTCGCCCTCCGCAACAGGGAGAGACTTTTTATACTGTCGAGTAAGCCTACATTAACTCACTTCACTGGTATAAAAGACCCCTCCATGCAGTGGGAGTAAGTGGTGAAGCTGAGAGTGATCGTCAGAAAACGGATGTGGGGGAGGGGCACCAAACTCTTTGTCCCGCTCCCAGCTTCCGCCAATCACTTTCATCTGTCAGAGCAGTGGTCAGACGGCGTGGAACATTTTCACATTTAACCCTTTGTGAACTAGTAATGGGTCCTTGACACCCCTAAATCTGTTCACAGGACAGGAGTAGCTGGCAAGTCACCAGCCAGCAAATGGGTGACTTGCCATTAACCCTCGTCCCATTACCTGCATTGCAAAGCCCAGAGGCCGGAGAACAGCTGCCCATGGGGGCTATGTAGGATGGATGTTATCAGGACCAGGGGCTGGCCACTCAGCCTCCATGCTTTGGTCTACCAGCACCCATAGCCGATGCCAGGGCTGGTTTTACTCGTATTGGAGGATCCCACTCTGTTATAAAAAAAATAAAGAGTTTAACCCTTGATACCGCGCATAGTGATTGCATTTTATTTGAAAATCTCAAAACGCTCTTTTCAGATTGCAGTGTCTCCTTGGCAGGCAAGTGTGTCTACCGATACACATGTGGTACCGTTGTAATCAGGAGGAATTGGGCTTTTTAAGCACCATATGTCTTACAAGAAAAAAATACAATTCTGTGATTACTCACCTGTAGAATTGGTATTATGAGTATACAGTACGTGCTGTTCCAAATATAATACTTACAATCGGGTACTACTCCGCCAGATGGCGCTGGACTACAGAGACATCGAAAATAGGCTCCTCCCAGCCCCTCAAATACCCGGGGACCTCCCACAAATCCCCAGCATTGAAGAGCAGTTAACGAGAAGCCGGGAGAATTAAAAAACACAAACTATAAACTATAACAATGATAACAATCACCATACAGGGAATCCAAGAAAATGCAAAACCAAGGGTGGGTTTGAAAAGGTATGAACAGAAGACCAAGTAGCGGCCTAGCAAACTTGTTCAACAGAAGCCTGGTGCTGAAAAGCCCAAGAGGCACCAATAGTGGAATGAGCAGTAAGGCGGAAGGGAGGATTCTTCCCCTTAGCAGAGTAGGCCTGAATCACAGCCTGACGAATCCACTTGCTGATAGTAGACTTAGCAGGAGCCAAACCCTTCCTAGGACCAGAAGGGACCACAAAAAGAGCATCAGTTTTCCTGAAAGGTGCAGTAGCCACCAGATAGTACTTCAGACACCTAACCACATCCAAAGAGTGCAAAACTCTCTCCTTAGCATTGCAAGGATTAGGGCACAAAGGAGGAAGAACAATATCCTGATACAAATGAAAGGCAGATACTACCTTAGGCAGAGAGTCAGGTTTGAAACGAAACACCACCTTGTCCTGGTGTCTCTCATAGTAGGGTGGCTGAATGGACAACGCCACCAACTCAGACACACGCCTGACAGAAGTGATAGCCACCAGAAACACAACCTTGAGCGCAAGAATGGCCAAGGCAGCATCCTGCACAGTTTCAAAGGGAGCACCCTGCAAGGCTGACAGGACCAAGTTCAGATCCCAAACAGGCACCATAGGCTTACGTGGGGGACGCACATGAGTGACCCCCTGGAAAAAAGTCCTGAGAGGAAGACTTCTTCCAAGCTTTAATCAAAGTATCCACAACCGAGGAAGACAGCCCCTTCTCCATCAAGATGGAGGTTTCAGCAGCCAAGCCGTCAAAGCCAGAGTTTGCAAATTGGAATGGCGTAGTGAGCCCTGAGTGAGCAGATCAGGCACCAAGGGCAGAGCGTACTGATCTACTGCCAGCTGTACCACGTCTGCGAACCACACTCTTCTTGGCCACCTGGGGGCCACCAGAATTGCTGGCACCCCTTCCAGAGCAATCTTGCGCAGAACCCTGCCCAGCAGGGGAATTGGGGGGGGGGGGGGGGGGAGACATACAGGAACTGAAAGTCCTTCCATGACATTGCTAGCGCATCCGAGGTCAGGGCCAGAGGATCCCTGGACAGAGAGACAAAAGCTGGGAGCTTGTGATTGTGGTGGGATGCAAACAGATCCACATCTGGTTGGCCCCAACGGTGACACAGAGATTGAAACACCCTGCTGCATAGGGACCATTCTCCCTGGCGAGAGGTCCCCCTGCTCAGAGAGTCCGCCAGGCGATTTTCCACCCCCATGATGTACACAGCTGAAATGCAGAGGACATTGGCCTCCGCTCCAAGTCAGGATCAGAGACGCTTCCTGGAGGGCCCCCTTGCTCCGAGTCCCTACCTGATGATTGATGTAGGCAACTGCAGTCTGGTTGTCTGAGCGCACCTGAACAGGCAGGCCCCGAAAATGAGTAGTCAAGCGAGCCAGAACTAACCTGATCGCCCGCAGCTCCAAGACATTGATAGGTGTGCGGGCCTCCTGAGGGCCCCACCTCCCCTGGAACCGCAGGGACTTCCAGAAACCCCCCCAACCTGACAGACTGGCATCCGTGGTGACAATCTCCCAAGAAGGGGCAAGAAAGGATCTGCCCCCCCAACAGGTTCCTTGAGTCCATCCACCACAAGAGGGACCTCCTGACCAAGAGGGAAAGCACACAGACCCAGTCCAGGGATGCTGGGTCCTTGTCCCATGCTGACAATAGGTGAAGTTGCAGAGGCCTCAAGTGGAACTGGGCATAAGGGACCGCTTTAAAGCATGCCACCATCAGGCCCACCGGCTGCATCCCCTGCCTGATGGAGGGATGGGGACAAGCTAGGAGGGACCGAGCCTGTGCAATCAGACTGTCCACCTTCTGCTGAGGAAGGAAGATCCTTGTCTGAACTGTATCCAGATTCATTCCTAGGAATGGAGTTACCAAGGAAGGGGACAGTGAGGACTTGGGGTGGTTGATCACCCACCCAAATGACTCCAGAGTGGACACCACCAGCTGAGTATCCAACTGCCTGATGTAGAGACTGGGAAGTGATGAGGATGTCGTCCAGATAGGGAAGCACGCGGACGCCCTGACATCTGAGCAGAGACATCACGCCAGCCAGCACCTTGGTGAACACCCTGGGAGCTGAAGTAAGGCCGAAGGGTAAGGCCACAAATTGGTAGTGTTGATCCATCAGAGCGAACCTGAGGAACCTTTGATGACCTGGGAACACAGGAATATGAAGGTAAGCATCTTTGATGTCCACAGAATTCATGAAATCCCCTTGGTGCAGGGAACTGATGGCAGAGCTCAGAGTTTCCATGTGAAAGCGCCTGCCCCTCACAAACTTGTTGAGGATCTTCAGGTCCAGGATGGGCCTGACAGAACCATCCTTTTTGGGTACTGTGAATAGGTTGGCAGATGACCCCCAGCTCCAGGAGGCCTTGCACTAGCTCCTGAGCAGACTGAGGAATCCGGGATCTGATGAATCTTGAGAGGGGATCGGCAGCAAACTCCAACTTGTAACCGGAGGACACTACCTCCTGAAACCACCGGTCTGAGACATGAAGCCTCCAGACGTGAGCGAAGTGCTGCAGCTGTCCCCCCATCATGCCTGAGGGGGCTTGGGAGAGGATTTAGCTTTGGGACCTCAGGAGGAGCCAGGACATCCACGTCCTCTGCCTCTACCCCAGAAATCTCCCCGGGCCCCAGGGAAAGAAACCCCCCCTTCCCTGTCTTGCACCACGGTAAGGGGAGGAGAAGGAACCCTGACCCCGAAAGGGCCGAGATTGCCGCCTGCGCTGGGGTAACCTGCCTCCCTTAGCAAACAGGTCCAGGCGGTTCCCAAACAGGCGCAGTCCTTTGAAGGGAAAACCAGTGAGGGCCTTCTTGGCAGCGTTGTCAGCAGTCCACTGGCGCAGCCAAACCGAGCGACGTATAGCCACCACGAGGGCAGAAGTTCTGGCACACATTCTGATGGTGTCATCCAAAGCTGATAGGACAAAATTTACAAAAACATCACAACTGGAGAGTGCATTAAACACCTCACAAGGCAAATCATCAGGGGCACTATCAAGCATATTTCTGATAAGGGTTCTAGTGGCCACAGCAGTAATGGCAGAGGCACAGACCGGGCGCAGCGCCGTCCCCACACATGCAAATGCGTGGGATGCCAGCTGATCAATACGCCGGTCTTCAGCATCCCGCAGGGTAGTAGAATCAGGGGAATGCATGACAGAGGTGTTAGATAGCCCTAGGATCGGGGCATCCACCTCGGGGGGGGGATGACCAACATTTAACTACCTCAGCAGGAAAGGGATACTTCCTATCCCAACTTTTTGGAACCCCGGGAAGTTTGCTGTATGGAAAAGCTCCCCTCTTTGCCTGGGAGCCTCAACAGGGAGAGAGATGGACAGAACCTCAAAAATCTGGGTCAATCTGTCAGTGTCATCCGGGGCCCAGGGGTCAGAGCCAGAATCGTCATGACCCCTTGGTCTCTCATCAGATGAGCCTGAATCAGAAAAGAGCTCCCCTTCATCAGACGGGGTATAGCCACACAGATTCCAAAACTCCTTACTTCCCATAGGGAAAACAGTATCATTAGGCGTCAAGCGCCGCTTCTTAGCAGGGGCCTTACGCGCTAAAGACTTAGCAATCAAATGTTCAACAGTAGCCAGTCTAGAAGACAGGCTGAGAATCCCCACTAGTATGCAACTCCGTAGGAGTGAGGTTTAAGCTTGGGGGAGTAGGCGAAGTGAAACGAGGTGCAGCCACTGGCAGGCCAGATTGCAATGCAAGCGCCTGCTCAGCACAGGGTACACAGACCCGCGCCTTGTCAGCGTCAGCATGAGGCTGCCCACACGCTACACACAGCCGGTCTTGTCCCGAAGAGACCCCGGTCACATTATCCTGGGATGCCTCCATATGGTGATTATAGCGGCGCTATACGCCGATAGGGAATAACGCCATGTAGCAACCCTGGATGCCCCAATAACCCGCTAGGGAAGTGGGAGTATTATTTTTACAAGGCCTACAAGTATATACTAATACAGGGCCGGGAGAAGCCAAGAAGGATTCGTCCCGCCTGAAAGACATAAGCAGACAAGACCTTGTCATTGCCTTGACCTAAGTACATCTTAACAAAAGTGAAGGATATAAAGCCGCCCACGAGGGAACTTACGGATCGCGGTATACCTCGAGGGGCGGGCCAGTAACAGCAATGACACGGCACGCGCCAAGGACGGGCCCCGCCCCCCCGAAGAGCGCGAAGCCAGAACGGCAAGCAGCCAATGATGGCGCACCAGCGCCAGAGGTAATGCCGCCGCCAAGCGCAGAACCAAGTCAGCGCACGGTGGCAAATTTAGAAAGGCAGTAAAGACAAGTCAGCGCGGCGGCTGACACAAGAATAAAAGGCATGTGAAAAGAAAGTGTAAAGTACAGAATGCATAACATACATAACACACACACACCCCACCCCCTCTTTTCCCCCGAAGACTACAAGGACGACGAGGGAGGACGGCGGCCACTTAAATAGGGCCCACCGATAGGCAGGGGCAAGGGGCAATAATGCGGGAGGGGCATCCCATAGAGGCTCACCATAAGCCTGAACCGCCTACCCTTAGGTGCTTAGGAGCGCTGCTCCACCGCAATCCCCCACCAAACAGCAGTGCTGCCTACCCTCACCCGACCAGCGCAGCCAAGGCTGGGAGGCATAAATACTAGTGGAACGGGTGGGAAAAGTCCTACAGGGCCGCAGGCTAATAGCCCCGCTCCCCTGCGAGTAGAGAGCCAATTTCTCATCCTTTGCAGCCAGACTGCAGAGAAATTCTGGGGATTTGTGGGAGGTCCCCGGGTATTTGAGGGGAGGAGCCTATTTTCGATGTCTCTGCAGTCCAGCGCCATCTGGCAGAGTATAACCCGATTGTAAGTATTATATTTGGAGCAGGACGTACTGTATACTAAGAATAAAGAATTCTGTGAGTACTCACCTGTAGAATTAATTTATTTTCCATTATTACTTCAAGACATCAGACTTAATTCAGAGACGATTGGGTTAACCTCTCCCGAAGGGTGTGGTTTGCAAGAAAATAAAGTTGCGTCTTCACCTCCCGGGCCTATAACCACCTGGCTGACTTGATGCACCTCAGTTTAATTGAAAAGCAGTAGAACCAGCCGCCCGGGAGGCATACCTATCATGTTGAAAACAAAAGGCTGGAGACAAGACTCTTCTCTCCGTTTAATTTTTTCATTATGCTGATCATTATTTACAGCAACTATTTACTCCAGGTATGTGTACAGCCGAAATGCATGAAACCTATTTCTCGGCCCAAAGTAAAAACCAGCTCAATTCCATGAGGGCTTCGCTGCTTCAGGTGCCCCCATGGTGGTTGATATACACCACCGCCGTCCGATGGTCTGTTTGAATCCAGGGGGGTTGCCCCTTCAGATGGTATGTCCAATGTCTGAGATACAATAGAATCGCTCTCAGTTCCAGGATATTTATGGAGAGTTTGCTCTCCTTCAGACTCCACTGTACCTGGAGCGTTGGTGACTCGATGACACTCCCTCAACCCGAAAGACTGGCATCCATGGTGATGATATTCCACTGTACTGGAAGGGAGGATTTGCCAGTCTGAAGAGGCTGAAGATCAGGCTAGAGACTGCCTTGTTGACGGGTGTCATGCAAAAATACAATTTTGTGATTACTCACCTGTAAAATGGGTATTATAAGTATGTCACACACCCCGCTTCAGAATAGTCATTACACTTGGGTTATACGGACCTGTAGAGGGCGATCTTGCAGAGATGTCATGAAAAAAAGTGAGCCCCTCCCGATGCATAAATGCCTGGGACCTCCCACTCATTCCCCAGTATTAAGACAGCAGAAAAGAGACCAGGAAGAGCAAAAATAACCAGTAACAGTAAAAAAGGTTCACCATGGAAAGGATCCAGAATACCAAAGGGCGGGGTGAAGCGGGGTGTGTGACATACTTATAATACCCATTTTACAGGTGAGTAATCACAAAATGGTATTATTCTAAGTATGCCACACACCCCGCTTCAGAATAGTCACTACACTTGGGACATCCAATATCAGTGTCCATAAAGGGCACAAACTTAAACCACTGCAGCTTGCAGAACTTTGCGGCCAAAAACAGCATCCGCTGAGGCCCGCACATCAACCTTGTAAAACTTGGAAAAAGTATGAACGGAAGACCAAGTAGCAGCCTTACAAACTTGCTCAACAGAGGCCTGATGCTGGGAGGCCCAGGACGCCCCAACGGCACGAGTAGAATGAGCAGTAACACGAAAAGGGGGATCCTTCCCCTTGGCAGAATAGGCCCCCAACAATGGCCTGGCGAATCCATTTACTAATGGAAGACTTGGCGGGAGCCAAACCTTTCCTAGGCCCGGAGGGCACCACAAAAAAGGACGTCAGTCCTACGAAAGGAAGAAGTAGCCATCAAATAGTACTTCACACAGCGAACCACATCCAGTGAATGCAAGACCATCTCCTTGTCATTGATGGGCTTAGGACACAAGGAGGGTAGAACAATGTCCTGATTAAGATGAAAGGCAGAAACTACCTTAGGAAGGAAATCTGGCTTAAAGCAGAAAACAACCTTGTTCTGATGCCTCTCAAAGTACGGGGCCTTAATGGACAAAGCCGCCAAATCCGATACACGCCGAACGGAATTGATGGCAACCAAAAACGCAACCTTCTGAGTAAGCGTAGAAAGAGCAATATCCTGCAAAGGTTCAAAAGGAGGACCCTGAAAAGCAGAAAGAACCAAATTCAAATGCCAAACTGGGAGTAAAGGCTTCCTAGTAGGCCGCACATGCGTAACCCCCTGTAAAAAGGTCTTAACCAGAGGATGAAGAGCAAAAGACCTTTGAAAGAAAACCGCCAGGGCAGAAACGTGCCCTTTCAACGTACTAAGCTGCAACCCCAGGTCCAGACCATGTTGCAGAAATTCCAAAACCCTAGGGGTAGAAAACACCCTGCAAGGCAAGGCCCGGACCTCACACCAATCAATATAAGACCTCCAAATCCTATAGTAGATGGCAGAGGAAGACTTCTTTCTATCCCTAACCAGAGTCTGAATAACAGCATCAGAAAGACCTTCCTCCTTCAAGATGGAGGTTTCAGCAGCCACGCCGTCAAAGCCAGCGTTGGTAAATTGGGGTAGAGCAGTTGACCCTGAGTGAGCAGATCCGGCAGAAGGGGCAGGTCTAACTGATCCGCTGCCAACCTTACCACGTCTGCGAACCAAACCTGTCTTGGCCATCTTGGAGCCACCAAGATTGCTGGTGTATCCTCTAGGGCCAGCTTGCGCACCACCTTGCCGACCATGGGAAACAGAGGGAACCGGTACAGAAACCCCAGATCCCTCCAGTTCAGAGACATTGCATCCACTGCCAGAGCCAGCGGATCCTGCGAGAGAGACACAAATGCCGGAAGCTTGTGATTGTGACGAGAGGCAAAAAGGTCCACCTCCGGAGTCGCCCACCGGTGGCAAAGCGACCGAAACACCTTGGGGCTGAGAGGCCATTCCCCCCGGCGAGATGAGCACCTGCTCAGGGAGTCCGCCTCCGTGTTCTCCACTCCCGGAATGTACACCGCCGAGATGCATGGGACATTGCTCTCTGCCCAAGCCAGGATCAAGGACACTTCCCTGAGGGCACGCCTGCTGCTAGTCCCTCCCTGGTGATTGATGTAGGCGACCGCCATCCGATTGTCCGACCGAACTTGAACCGGCAAACCCTATAACCCGAATCCATCTGTCCGAGACCTCCTGGTCCCAGACCTGGGAGAAGAGTCGCAGCCGTCCCCCCACCCGCGAGGGTGAGGGCGCCCCCTCATTGCTGAGCCGGCTTGGCAACGGCTTTGGGCTTGGAGCCCCAGCTGTGACCTGGACGGGCACGTCCTCTTCCCCTGTTCCAGAAATCACCTCTGGAGGAGAAGACAGCCAATCCCCGTCCAGCTCTGGCCCCACGAAAGGAAGGGGTAAAGGAACCCGCCTCCCGAAAGGGGCGACATTGCTTCTTTCGCTGAGGTAACCTACCTCCTTTTGCGACCAAATCCAATTTTTCTCTAAAGAGCCGCAAGCCCAGAAAGGGAAGAGCAGTAAGTGACTTTTTGGACACTAAAATCAGCCGCCCACTAGCGCAACCAAACCGACCGCCGAATAGCCACCAGCAAGGCCGAAGTTCTACTACACATCACCATGGTGTCGTCCAGGGCGGCTAGCACAAATGACAATAACAATTCGCACCGCCTAAGGGCGGTGAACTCATCACTAGCCGGGTCAAGCCTGGAGGTAGACAACAGGTCCCTGACAACCGGCCCAGAAGCCACTATTAAAAGCACCGAAGCACAAACAGGCCGCAAGGCCGACCAGACACTGGCAAAACCGTGACAAGCCATCTGGTCAATGAGTTTGTCCTCACCGTCCTTGAAGAGTAGGTCAGGAAAATGCAAAACAGAGGTGCCAGACAACCCCAGAACAGGGGCGTCCACCTCGGGAGGGGACGACCAGCGCTTCACCGCATCCACCGGAAAGGGATATTTCTTATCCCACCCCGGAGGGACACCCGGAAGCCGAGTAGGCCTCTCCCATTCCTTAAGAATAATGCCATCGAAATGCCTTTGATTAGGGAATTCTAAGCGCGGCTTAGCCTCCTCAAAGAACTCCCCCTTCTGCGGGAGAGTCACTTCAGGAGGAGAATTGCAAGGAACTCAAACATATGAGCCAGGACCTTATGGGTATCCAAAGCATCCCCCTGACCCCGCTCGGCATCGGTGCCAACAAACTGCTGATCATCAGAACCACCCGACTCCTCAAATAGCTCCCCTTCCTCTAGCGGGGGGTAATCAGACCAGTCCAGTGAATCAAACTCCTCAAAATCAGAAGCCGGCGTGGCCGGGGACAAGTGTTTTCTCTTAGCTGGGGCCTTTCTGGCAACAGCGCTAGAAAATAATTTTTCAAGATTGGACAATCTGGCACACACCTCAGATTGGGACTCCCCACTCGTGACCACATCACACGGGGTACGGATCAGGCGGGGAGAGGTAGGAGAAGGGACCAGCGGCGCAGAACCAGACGCCTGGGAACCGAAGTGCCGCGTAATAAGTCTGCTGTGCACATGGTATGCAAAGGAAAACATCATCCCCTGTAAGGGATGCCCCCCACTCCAAACACTGCCGGAGGGGAGCCCGAGCCCGGTATCCTGGGAAGCCTCCATATGGTGATTTTATCGGTAGTCACAATACCCAAGGGAATTACGCAATATAAGCGACCCGAGATGCCCCTTCTGTGTCCCGAGTGGGAGGATTTATAGGGAGTTCTTAAATTAAACCAGGGACCCTGGACCGGGAGGACCCTTTAAGATCCAACAAGTGTCCGCCTGGAAAAGAAAGGGGGACTGTCACATAAAAGTCACACAATACAGGGCACATAACAGAAGGGCCAAGCACACATACGTATAAGTAGGAATGTATAATGCAATATTGCGCTGACAAGCAGCTGTACAGGCAATGAAGACTGGAGCCCACTGGGCACTTACTGAATGGCGTCCTGCACGAGGCGGAGGGACAAGGCAGCCAGGATGAAGAGGGGCGGGCCAGCGCGGATCGCGCGCTGCGCCCGGCCCCGCCCCTCTCTGCTGACAACAGGCGGCTCCCGGCCAGTGACCGGGCTCTGCAGCGGCACCAGCAACACAGGGGGAAAGGGAGGGGGCGGGCCGCAGGATCGCGCCTCGCAACCGGCCCCGCCCCCCCCCCCCCCCGAAACCACACCGGAGGGGGAAGAAGCTCCCCCGAAGACTGACAGTAACGGCCGGCGGCACCGCAAACCGCCGGCCCGGCCATGGAAGCATAATTCACGCGCACCACACACACGCAGAGCGTATCACACAATCATGCACTCAAAAGAGGGACTAAACTAAGAGGGGGATAAGCGCCCCCCCCCCCCCAGCAGTAGGGAACGATGGGTGACCGGGGAAGGGGGAGTTAACAGGTGTAAGGGCAAGGACAGGGCATCCCAACTGGGATCACCAACCCGGGATACCGCCTACCCCTTGGTATGGGGTCTCACGGTGGAGCAAAGCTCCTAAGGCACCTTAAGGCGCCGTCTACCTTTGCCAGGACCCGCAGCCTAGGCTGGGAGGCTCTTACTAAAAAGGGGTAACAGTAGGTCCAGGCAGAAATAGAAAGAGGGGGGCCGGGAGTTACCCCGGCTACCTGCAAGGAGGAGGAGACATCCATCTTCTGACTTGCTCGCCGTTTGCAGAGATGAAAGACTGGGGAATGAGTGGGAGGTCCCAGGTATTTATGGACCGGGAGGGGCTCCCTTTTTTTTCATGACATCTCTGCAAGATCGCCCTCTACAGGTCGGTATAACCCAAGTGTAGTGACTATCTGAAGCGGGGTGTGTGACATACTTAGAATAAGAGTGATCCAGAGTGTGTGGGTCTCAATCACAGATTGTGAGCAATTCCATCTGCAGGGGTCTTGTGTGAACAGTACAAAAGGTCCTGACTCAAGCAAGATACCATCAGGCCCAACAGACGTATTCCTTGATGAATCGTCGGGTGAGGGCAAGACAAAAGACCCTGTACCCTGGCCTGAAATAAGAGTCACTTCTGTGTTGGAAAAACACTCTTGCCTGAGACGTGTCTAATGACAGTCCCAGAAAAGAATAACTCTTGAAGCTATGATATGATATTTGACTTTTGATATTTGACGAATTCAACTGGATAGTCAATTATCCAATGTCGAATTAGACAGTTTGTGTATCCTTCTGGGCCCCCTGACATGAAGGGGCCCATAGCAACAGATAGTCTTAGTAAGGGATTATATGTATACCCTGACTTCTTAGAGAAAACATGAGACCTGCCAACACCTTGGTAAACACCCTTGGTGCTGAAGATAGAACGAAGAGTAACGCCACAACTGAAGATGTAGGCCACCTACAGCAATGTAGGAATGTATCCTTATATATACACTGCCTGGCTGGAGTAACTTCACCATGGATCAACAACTCCAATCTCTAAAAAGGCGAGATACGGCAGATCTCAATGCTTCTGCGGAATTCGGGATACCCCTGACCAAGAGAATCTCCAAGGGGGTCTGGCTCCTAATTTGATCTTGTAACCTGAGGATACAACTTCCTGTATCCAAATATCTGTTACATGAAGCCTCCAAATATGAACAAAATGCAGAAGTGGTCCCCCCACACCTGCAAGTGCGTGAACAGGCTTTGAAGGGGGTCTGGCTTTATTCTGCCAGACACCTGTTGCCTTCATTTGGAACTTTGTCTTATTCCAAAAATCTCTTCGGTATCCCGAAGAGGCCAGACCTCTAACCGGAACCCTGGAGTATTTGAGGCCCTGCGGAAGCAGTATTAGACTTCGCTTCTGTGGCAGATTAGATGATTTACCACTAGTAGCATGCTTTACCATGTCAACCAAGCACTCCCCAGACAGACACCCCACCTTAAAGGGGAGTTCTTTTTTGGAGGCTATGCCAACCGACCATTGCTTAAGCCATAAAGCACGCCTTAAAGTGGACCAACACCCTGACGTTTTTTTTTCCTTCAAGTAATAATCCATACCATGCCCCAGGACTCGTTAACCATAATAATAAAAAAAACGTACCTTCGATGATCCTGCGCGGCGGCGTGCCAATTTCTGTTTCGCGCCGCCATCTTTGATTTTTATCTAAGAGGAAGAGATCGTTTGAACTCTTCCTCTTGTAAAGCTCACGCAGGCGCAGTAGCGCCGCGTTAGGTAAAGTGAAGTGCCGCTCGCTCCCGATGCAAGCGGCGCTGCACTTTACCTAAGCGGCGCTACTGCACATGCGCGCTTTTTTTTATCTTTATGCGAGCGCGCTCTGCAGAGCAGGGGAAAGGCTGAAAAGCCACGCCCACCACGATGACATCACTCTCAAGGAAACTGAAATTGAATTCACGCGATCCCTGGAGACTGGTATGCACGTCTAAGCAGTGCAGATGCCAGTCAAAGGACACAGACAAGTGCTGGAGGGCGGGACTTCCGGCGAAGGCGATTCTAGAAAGCAGACGCTGCGAGGGACAGAGGGCTGCCAGGATCATCAAAACGTAAGTGTCTTTTTATGTTTGTTTGTTTAAAGCAATGTTGTTTTTGTGGGTGTTGGTCCACTTTAAGGCTAACACCAGAGCTAGGCCTCTGGCAATTAACCTGTTCAATCCTCCATAGCCCGTATCATATACCTGTTGTAGCCAAACTGGTCTTGATCACCTAGTAGCATGACTTTCATGAATGACCCCTACGAGTCTTCAAGTCCAGTTGTTTTAACAACCTCCTGCTCCCCAAAAATGCTATGGATGTAGCCCAGGCCGGCCGAGGTCGACCCCATAATAGAATAAGCAGGACATGCCACCTGATCCACACGCTTATTCGCTGGATCCTTTGGAGAAGCACTATCCAAGGATGGCATAACCAAAATCTTAAAAAAGACCTGGCCCCAGAGCGTCCACCACAGGAGAGTGAGCCATAATTCAATCTGATCTGGAGGAAAGGGATACATAGTATCTAGTACTTTAGGAATGGGCAGAAGACAACCTGACTTCTGCCATTCCCTATTGATCAGATTAGAATTATGCGTATGCTCTGCAACATCCTCCAGAATCGAGGAAATCAAAACCATCCATCCATCTTAAACGAGCACCCCCTTGTGTTGAAGACTTCTGAATACGAGTCCCTACTGGATAAATCCTCCCAACGGATAACTTCCTGTGAGACTATGGCAGCTACAATATCCTCTTCAAGTTAGAGGATAAATCTTTTCTTTAAAAACCTTTTTAGTAGCCAATCCTTCTAAATGACTCTCTAAAGGTCTAGGACCACTTGAGGGCTGCCGACAGAGTTTAAAGACTCAGAAGGAGGCCGAAAATGTTGCAGTGCGAGCGGCAGGAGGAGAACTGCGATGTTAGCGGTGTTTGCCGTTTCACCCGGCCGAAAATCTTCCAGTGCGAGCGGGGTAAGAAAAGAGCCGCACACCAGTGCTCGCTGCTATGCTATGCTAAGGTGAAAATGTTTCCATAGCGGCGGGTGCAAATTTTGAATTTTTCAACCAGTAAAAACACATGGGAAGAGCAATAAAGAGGAAATTCATTCCCCTGGTTCCCGTCAATCAGCCTCACCAGACAAAAGCCTTATGGCTGCTTTTTCCTGTTGCGGAATTCACACCCTTTGGGAGAGGTTAACCCAATCGTCTCTGAATTAAGTCTGATGGCCTGAAGTCAAATGGAAGAGAAACTTTGATTATTTTAAAAACGCTACAACATTTTAAAAATAGATTTTCTAAATTGTTTTTCACATACTTCATGAGAAGTCAAAAGCCCAAAAACCTCATGAACCGAAGGTATGAGGTAACCTAAAACAAAGCCATCAATGCTCAGACATTCCTTGAACCTAAATCCTCACCAATTTGGACAGAATCAGCCAGAGACCTCATGGGCTGGTTATTTATAACCAAGCTTTGGGTATACAGACCAAAATATGGCTCAAGTCAGCAAATACCGTCTTAAAATGATTCAGAAAGCACAAAAAAAGGGTTCTTACCTTTTGTCTCGCACAGGTGATGGTACTAGTCCAGTGATCACTGGATCCGGGGCGCTAATACATGAGGTCACGAATGAGGGCAGGTCACCTTCATTGACAAGTGTGCTGCCACGTCTCTCCATTTATTGCAACAGAGATAGTGAGCCGAAGGTTCTGCCCCCCCCACCCCTATTTTAGTGAGGCTCTGGACATTGCAGGAAGTGAGGGCTGCAATCTAGAAATTAGAAAAGTTGCTGACTGCCGGACTAGCATCAATCAGCAGCGTGGGATAAAAGTTAAGTATCCTTTTGTCCATGCTGAATTACCTTAAGCTCTTACTCCCATTAACATTACCCAGAATGTTGTGCTCTACCAGGACGAACTAAATGATGAAATGCCCAGAGGGAAGAAAGGAGACCACAAAGTAGGCTACCACTCGGCAGGCTATACAGCTATACAGTGTACTCAGATAGGCCGCTTTCTCCTTATTTGCCTTTAACCCTTTAAATGCCAAGCAAGTAGTTTCTACGTGGTTGCTTCTCCTTCCCTTAACCCTTTAACCGCCAGCCTACCTTGAGATTTTGTCACCCTTTGTTGCCAGACCATTTTGCACTATTTTGCGCTCCCCTTGTTCAACTGTGATTTTTGAGGGGATTTCCAGGGATTTCCCAGGAAAATGATATATTGTTTTTTTCAGCATAGTCTGGGCTTTAACATGAAATGTCTTGTTTGTCATTTGTTAGGTGTATTCTTAATATTTTTGGGTGAAATATGTGCAAAAAAAAAAAAAAAAAAAAAATTTTTACATATTGTAGTTTTTTTTGGAATAAAAAATGTAAGTTTGTCAATAAAATCTTATTGCGTGTGAAATCCCAATTTCTCCCGGTTACAGCGGTACCACATATGTATAGGTAGACACCCTTTCCTGCCCAGGAGACTCCCCCAAACTGAAACAGCGCTTTAGGAGATTTTCAGATAAAATACAACTATGCTATGCAATATGCGCACCTTGCGGTTTTTCCAGAAAAACAACCCTTTACATTTAAAATACCCCCAACAAACTATATATTCTCTGGAAGTACACACCTCAGGCTTTCTAGGCGTACCAGGCTTGTGGATGTGGCCATAGTTTTCTGGAAGTAATCCCTCAACGTAATCTTTGGTTGCAAAGAGTTTCCCTAAAAAAAGGATAAAAAAGCAGAATCAAAGCCACATTTTCCTAAAAAAACTATATACAAACAAGAAAAATCAAGTTTAATCTGAAAAAGCAACATCTCCCGAACAGAACGATACCCAACATGCATAGGTTCTGTCAAGGGAAGAGTTGCCAAACACCCCAAAGTAAAGCATGTGCGTAACGGTAATTTTACTTGAAAATTTCAGCTCTGCAGACAAAGTGCGCACCTTGCGATTTTTCAACCAAAACAACCCTTTACATTTGGAATATCCCCCATAAACATATATTCCCTGAAAGTACACACGTTAAGCTTTCTAAGGGTACCCAGCTTGCTGTAGTGGGCTCATCTTTCTGGAATTAATTCCTCAAAGAATTCTTTGGTTGCGCAGGGTTTCCCTAAAAAATTTATAAAAAAGCTGAATAAAAAACACCTTTTCCTAAAATATAAATATGCAAACCAGAAAAAACAAGCTAAGTCTGAAAGCGCAAGGTCCCCCGAACAGAACAATACCCAACATGCATAGGTACTATTAACCCTTTTAATTGCCAGCCTACTTGAGATTTTGTCACCCTCTGTTGACAGGCCATTTTTCCCCATTTTGCGTCATGTTTTGCGACATGTTTTGCGCCATTTTTGCTGGAACTTTCAGAAAAATTATATATTTTTTTTTTTGCAGAGTTTAGACTTTAACATGAAATGTCTTGTTTGTAATTTTTTTTTTTTTTTTTTTACAATATTATTAAGTGAAAAAAAAAATAAATAAATAAAATTTTTTTTTTAGAAAATTGACTCCTTTATTTTAAATAAAAAATGTATTTTATTAAGGAAAATCATATTGCATGTGAAAGCCCCATTTCTACCGATTAGAACGGTACCACATATTTATCGGTAGCCCCCCGTTCCTGCCCAGGAGACCCCCCCTAACTGAAACAAGTATTTTATAACATTCACAAAAAAAAACACAAAAACCATCCACACTACAAAGGGTTAAATCGAGAAAAAAAATGACATAGGGTCCCCCCTCCCAGGGGAGGGAGACCCCATTTTTTTTTTGATTTTTAAGGGTTAAAAACCCTTAAAAATAAAAAAAAAAAAATGACGTGGGGTCCCCCTTACCCACAGTAACCAGCCCGGGACCAGCTATGGGGGCTTGTAGGCACAGAGTGGGGGGGCCAGCTTTTGTGGCCCCCCCACCCTGCAGCCTACGAGCCCACATAGCCCATGTGGGCCTGGGCTCTTCTGCCCCCCCCTGGCCTTTGGGGAGGCAGGTAATGGGGGTGCCGGGGGTTAATGGCAAGCCACCCGCTAGCGCAGGTGGCTTGCCATCCCCCCAGCCTTGTGAACTGGTATAGGGGTCATGGACCCCTTACCAGTTCACAAGAGGTTAAAAGTAAAAAATGACACAGACACACAAAAGAGAAAAAATATTTTATTAATTTTTTTTTTTTTTTTTTACACTGTACTCACCTCCCATCCATCCTGGAGCACTCTGTCCCTCGGCGATCACTGGCTTCTGCTCACTTGCTAGAAGCCTTTTATAGCTGCTGGATGACAGAACACAAAGGGTTAATCAAAAAAAAAAAATGACATAGGGTCCCCCCTCCCAGGGGGGGTGGACCCCATTTTTTTTTGATTTTTAAGGGTTAAAAACCCTTAAAAATCAAAAAAAAAATTGACGTGGGGTCCCCCTTACCCACAGTAACCAGCCCGGGACCAGCTATGGGGGCTTGTAGGCACAGAGTGGGGGGGCCAGCTTATGTGGCCCCCCCACCCTGCAGCCTACGAGCCCACATAGCCCATGTGGGCCCGGGCTCTTCTGCCCCCCCCCTGGCCTTTGGGGAGGCAGGTAATGGGGGTGCCAGGGGTTAATGGCAAGCCACCCGCTAGCGCAGGTGACTTGCCATCTCCCCAGCCTTGTGAACTGGTATAAGGGGTCACATGGACCCCTTACCAGTTCACAAAGGGTTAAATGGTAAAAAATAAAAGACTAGACACGTTTTTTAAAAAAGTTTATTAAAAAAAAAAAAAAAACTTTTACTTTACTCACCTCCGATCTTCATCTTCTGTGTCCCGCGGCGATCTGCTGTCAGTGACGGCTGGGCAGAGAAGGGGGGAGGCAGGCGATCGGAGGATCGCCTACCTCCCTCCTTCCCCGCCCAGCCGTCACCGGCATCTGAGAGACGAACTGCCGGGTGCCCCGATGACACCCGGCGGTGACGTCATCTGGCCCCGCCCCGTGACGTCATCAAGATGGCGGCCG
This sequence comes from Gastrophryne carolinensis, assembly GCA_027917425.1. Classification (NCBI taxonomy): domain Eukaryota; kingdom Metazoa; phylum Chordata; class Amphibia; order Anura; family Microhylidae; genus Gastrophryne; species Gastrophryne carolinensis. Next base: position 236,253,224 of record CM051238.1, on the reverse strand, counting down.
CCATCGGAAGGAAGCAAGGGAGGAGGGCTGTTATGCCCCCTCCAGAAGACAGAAGAGCGGGGGGGGGGGGGATCGGAGCCCCCCCCCGTGAAGAGGAGAGCCTGCGGGAGCCGGCGGGGACAAAGGTAGGTGACTGTTTTTTTTGTTTTTGTTTTTTTTTTTTACAGTAAACCGGGCGGCTGCTGAAACGGGGGGGGGGGCACCCTGTTCCGGGCCCTCCCCTGCAGCCGGAGGAGCCCCGATGGGCGATCGGAGCCCCTCTGGCTGAAGAGGAGACCCGACCGGATCGAACGAGGGGTCAGGTAAGTGTCTTTTATTTTTACTTTTTTTTTTTTTACTGGGGAAAGTCAGGCACGTAAATTTTACGTGGCTGGCGTTTAACTGTTGGAGAGGCAGCCACGTAAAATTTACGTGGCTGGCGTTTAAAGGGTTAAAGGAGCAGTATCGCGAATTTTTCCTGGTGACTTATATTTAAATGGTACTTGGAATGTAGGTAGGTGTTGGAGTAAGAATTACAAATGTAGAAAAAAATGATGTGTGTGTTGAACAGCTGGAGGCTAATAGCTCATGTTTATGTCTTGTCAGTGTCGGCAGCCAACACTCTTCGCCTGTTCCATGCTGAGGAGAGGGGGAAACAATGTATCAGTTCCACGCTGAGGAGAATGTATCAAAGTCTCAGCTGTTCAGTGCTGGCAGCCGTCCAGCATCAGATAACAACATTGCAACATTGCCTGGCCAGAACTTATATATCTAAAACAGAGAGATAAGCTCTAGAAGTCATTCAGCTGATTTTGACCCTCTTCCGGGTCCTCACCTCTTGAAATGGCGGCGATGGCCGCCGCCTCTTAGCCCCGCCCATTGTGGGAGGAGCGGGATGACGTCATCCCGCTCCTCCTATACCCCCTCCGAGCTCCGGCATCTGTCAGATGCCGGTGGTGATCGGAGCAGGGCGGGTGTCAGCCAAGGAGGCTCCGATCGGAGCCCCCTCGCCTGTCACCCGCCCTGCGCCGATCACTACCGGCATCTGTCAGCAAGATGACAGCGGCGAAGGACGCCGGATCGGAGGAGAGTACAGTAAAAAAAAAAAAAATAATAATAAAGATTTTTTTTTCTCTGTGTCAGTGTGATTATTTACGTTTAACCCCTTGTGAACTGGTAAGGGGTCCATGACCCCTATACCAGTTCACAAAGCTGGGGGGATGGCAAGCCACCTGCGCTAGCGGGTGGCTTGCCATTAACCCCCGGCACCCCCATTACCTGCCTCCCCAAAGGCCAGGGGGGGGCAGAAGAGCCCGGGCCCACATAGGCTATGTGGGCTCGTAGGCTGCAGGGTGGGGGGGCCACAAAAGCTGGCCCCCCCACTCTGTGCCTACAAGCCCCCATAGCTGGTCCCGGGCTGGTTACTTTGGGTAAGGGGGACCCCACGTCAATTTTTTTAAATTATTTTTAAGGGTTTTTAACCCTTAAAAATCCAAAAGAAAATGGGGTCCCCCTCCCCTGGGAGGGGGGACCCTATGTCATTTTTTTTTTTGATTAACCCTTTGTGTTCTGTCATCCAGCAGCTATGAAAGGCTTCCAGCAGGTGAGCAGAAGCCAGTTATCGCCGACGGACAGAGTGCTCCAGGATGGATGGGAGGTAAGTATAAAAAAAAATAAAAATTAATAAAATATTTTTTTGTGTGTGTGTGTGTGTGTGTGTGTGTGTGTGTGTGTGTGTGTGTGTGTTTTTACATTTAACCCCTTGTGAACTGGTAAGGGGTCCATGAGCCTTATACCAGTTCACAAGGCTGGGGGGATGGCAAGTCACCTGTGCTAGCGGGTGACTTGCCATTAACCCCCGGCACCCCCATTACCTGCCTCCCCAAAGGCCAGGGGGGGGCAGAAGAGCCCGGGCCCACGGGCTATGCGGGCTTGTAGCCTGCAGGGCCAGGGGCCACAAAAGCTGGCCCCTGCGCCCTGTTCCTACAAGCCCTGCATAGCTGGTCCCAGGCTGGTTACTTTGGGTAAGGGGGACCCCACATCAAATTTTTTTTTTTTGATTAAGGGTTTTTAACCCTTAAAAATCAAAAACAAAAAAAAATGGGGTCCCCCTCCCCTGGGAGGGGGGACCCTATGTCATTTTATTTCTCGATTTAACCCTTTGTAGTGTGGATGGTATTTGTATTTTATTTGTGAATGTTATAAAGTACTTGTTTCAGTTAGGGGAGTCTCCTGGGCAGGAACGGGGGGCTACCGATAAATATGTGGTACCGTTCTAATCGGTAGAAATGGGGCTTTCACATGCAATATGCTTTTCCTTAATAAAATACATTTTTTATTTAAAATAAAGGAGTCAATTTTCTAAAAAAAAATTTTATTTATTTATTTATTTTACTTAATAATATTGTAAAAAAAAATAAAATTTACAAACAAGATATTTCATGTTAAAGCCTAAACTCTGCTGCAAAAAAATACATATATAATTTTCTTGAAAGTTCCAGCAAAATGGCGCAAAACATGGCGCAAAATGGGGAAAAATGGCCTGTCAACAGAGGGTGACAAAATCTCAAGTAGGCTGGCAATTAAAAGGGTTAATAGTACCTATGCATGTTGGGTATTGTTCTGTTCGGGGGACCTTGCGCTTTCAGACTTAGCTTGTTTTTTCTTGTTTGCATATTTATATTTTAGGAAAAGGTGTTTTTTATTCAGCTTTTTTATACATTTTTTAGGGAAACCCTGCGCAAACAAAGAATTCTTGAAGGTAATAATTCCAGAAAGATGAGTCCACTAGAACAAGCTGGGTACGCTTAGAAAGCTTAACGTGTGTACTTTCAGGGAATATATGGTTTATGGGGGGATATTCCAAATGTAAAGGGTTGTTTTGGTTGAAAAATCGCAAGGTGCGCACTTTGTCTGCAGAGCTGAAATTTTCAAGTAAAATTACCGTTACGTACATGCTTTACTTTGGGGTATTTGGCAACTCTTCCCTTGACAGTAGCTATGCATGTTGGGTGTTGTTCTGTTCGGGGGATATTGCGTTTTCAGATTAAACTTGTTTTTTCTTGTTTGTATATAGTTTTTTTTAGGAAAATGTGGCTTTGATTCTTCTTTTTTTATCCTTTTTTTAGGGAAACTCTTTGCAACCAAAGAATCCATTGAGGGATTACTTCCAGAAAACTATGGCCACATCAACAAGCCTGGTACACCTAGAAAGCTTGAGGTGTGTACTTCCAGAGAATATATAGTTTGTTGGGGGTAATTCAAATGTAAAGGGTTGTTTTTCTGGAAAAACTGCAAGGTGCGCATATTGCATAGCATAGTTGTATTTTTTCTGAAAATCCCCTAAAGTGCTGTTTCAGTTTGGGGGAGTCTCCTGGGCAGGAAAGGGTATCTACCTATACATATGTGGTACCGCTGTAACCGAGAGAAATTGGGATTTCACACGCAATAAGATTTTATTGACAAACTTACATTTTTTATTACAAAAAAAAACTTTTTTTTTTGCACATATTTCACCCAAAAATATTGAGAATACACCTAAAAAATGACAAACAAGACATTTCATGTTAAAGCCCAGACTCTGCTGAAAAAAAACAATATATAATTTTCCTGGGAAATCCCTGGAAATCCCTTCAAAAATCACATTTGAACATGGGGAGCGCAAAATAGTGCAAAATGGTCTGGCAACAAAGCGTGACAAAAACTCCAGGTAGGCTGGCACTTAAAGGGTTAATAAATCTGTAACTTAAAAAAAAAAAAAAAAGACAGATGGGGATAATAAATAGGTAGGAGTCTACGTATTTATCCAAAACCATGTACATCATGGACCTGAAACAATGGGATGCCTAGGACTACCAGTTCAACACCCCACATAAAGGGGTCATTGTCAGCATCAGCTCTCACTAAAGTGACAAGCTTTGGAGCTTCCTTGTGTAAGAACAATTCCCTGCAGGGATAAAGTAAAGCTGTAGACAATGCAGTCTGCATAGACCACTTCTGTCAATACACTTCAGGTAACTCGGGAAGCACCTCCTGTGTGTAAATTCGAGGAAAAGTTCATTTTAAATGATAAAAAAGCAAACCTAGCAAGAATTAAACCGGCTTTGTTTAGATTCATTTTTAGTTTGAATCTATGAGTGCTGGAGAGGGATCAAATTACAACATTCACCGGGCTGTACCTGCAAATAGCCTATAATTATTTCACAAAACCTGTTCAGTGAAAAGGTTCAAGGTGTACATCACACACAGTCAGGGTGGATCTGTTACCGCTTTACAACAGCAGGAATTTAACATCTTCTAGTTTGTGAAGTAAAGCGGATCAAAAAAACTCCAGTCAGCTCTATCCGGCCCCCACCCCGAGTACCTGGAGGCATCCATCTTCCTCCAGCGTTGCCTTGTTTTTTTTTTGTGCAATATAAGTTTATTCAAATTTCAAGGATAACAATGAACATCACAACACAACAGGGTAACAGTGACAGGAATAATAACCAACAGGCATGTCGGTCCACAGGGTCGGCTAATACAAGTCTAAAACAATAACATTATTCAAGTCGGCATCTACCCTCAGTTGCCCCCTCGGTTTCACGACATGATGAAGCGGACCATACTCTGACCTCATAAGTAATAAGCTTGCCAACCTTAACCTTCAGCTGAAAGCCTCAATTTACACATAGGGCCAGCCTAGGGGTCCGTTGGTCATAAACAACGACGGGTCAACAGGACCCGTCAAGGTAGAAATGTTGTAAATGGGAGCGGGCAGGGCCGACACAATCCCCTGCAGACCTCCAAGGAAACCAAGAAAGAGAAGGAAAGGAAAAAGAAAACACTAGAGGAATTCAGAGGGGGAGGGAGGGGGCGCGGGGGGGGGGGGGGTCGGGAAAAATAAGGGGGGGGGAGAGCAGCAGAAGCGCGCGGTCGGGCTCCGTCTATGGCGTTTCAGAGGACAAATGATTGTCTCTATAATCAATCCATGCAGCCCATGTCATCCAGTGCTTCTCCTGCATGTCCCTGACTTCCAAGGTCCTCTCTTCCATTCTGCGTATAACCTCCACCTCCTGGGCCCATTCCATGAATGTCGGTAAAACCGAGGACTTCCAATGTCTTGGGATAATTGTTCTCATCGCTGTTATGAAGTGTCTTAAAACTCCCTTTTTGTTACTCGAAATGGACCCAGGAAGCAGAGACAACAGCGCCAACTGAGGGGTGTTCTGCACTGCCTCCCCCACAATAGAATTATAGGTCGATAGGACCCTCTCCCAGAGGTCCCTGATAGCAGGACAACTCCACCAAACATGCAGCATGGTACCAGGCTCCCTCGAGCATCGCCAACACTTATCTGAGCAGGATTTATTATATTTATGCACATCCACCGGGCACCTGTACCACCGGGCCAGAACCTTGTAGTTCCGTTCCTGCGCGGCACACGGAACCGAGAGTTTATGGGTGAATAAGTAAATCCTGTCTAGGTCTTCACTGTCTATCGGAACACCCAATTCCTCCTCCCATTTTTTAATAAATCCAGGTGGTGAATCGTGTTTGACCCCCATCAGCGTCCGATAAAGAACTGCAACCGCGTGCCTATCTGGGGGAGCTCGAGTCAGCACGTATTCCAGCTGTGTTAAAGGTCTAGTACCTTTCTCTGCTAGGTTTTGGGATTTTATAAAGGCACTCAGTTGGTTATAAAGGAGCCAAGAAATACGCTGTCCCGGTGCGCCTTCTCTCATCTCATCCAGCGTGGGGAGCCTGCCCGAGGCCAAAATGTCCCCCATGGTGACATTAGATGATGCTTCCCATACCAGAAAGCTCCTGGCTTGCATACCTGGAGCGAAGGAGCAATTATCAAAGAGCGGAGACAAGGGGCCGGGCCTATGAATCACGTCACCCTGCCTGGCCAACTTGTCCCATACCTTCAGGAATTGCCTCGCCAGAAACGGGAGGGAATCTTTCCACCGCTTAGAGAGAGGGCCTCCCCATGACAGAGAGATTGGGTTAATAGGAGACAACGCCTTCTCCAGTTCCACCCACTGTTTCGTCCCCCCCCTCCCGGCCCAATCCAGGATACGAAGAGTCATAACAGCTGCATGGTATGTTCTCAGGTCGGGAAGCCCCGCCCCGCCATTCGGCTTAAGCCTAGTTAAGGTACTGAATCTTATCCGGGGTTTCCCTGTGCCCCATACAAATCTCAAAAATGCAGTCCTCAGCCTCCTGAAAAAGCTGTGGGGTAAATAGATAGGGATCGTTTGAAACAAATAGAGAAATTTGGGGAGAATATCCATTTTCAGAACATTAATCCTCCCAAACCATGAGAATTGCTTTTTACTATACATATTCAGCTCATTCAGCGTCTTCAGGAGCAGGGGAGAATAATTGAGTTCATATAGGCGAGACAAGTCGGCAGACACCTGTACACCGAGATATTTTATGGACTGGGGCTGCCATTTAAATGAGAAGCTGGATTCTAATCGTTTAACTTCCCGTTGTGGGAGGGAAACATTCAAAGCCTCCGATTTTGAGTAATTTATTTTAAAATTACTCACATGACCAAATGTCTCGAATTCTTTGAGGGCCGCCGGGAAGGAGATCTGGGGGGCCCTCAAATGCAGCAGTAGATCGTCGGCATATAATGAGGCTTTATATTCACAATCCCCCACTACTAAGCCCCTAATATCCGGGTTCTTCCGTATGGCCACCGCTAGATGTTCCATTGTGATGACATATAACAATGGAGAAAGCGGGCATCCCTGCCTCGTACCGTTACTGACCTTAAAGGCCGAAGAGAGGAGACCGTTCACCCTCACCCTTGCCGTGGGCCCCGAGTATAGGGCCAATATCCTGGACAGGAGGGACGGACCAACACCAATCTGCTGAAGAGATGCCTTGAGAAACATCCAATCCACTCTATCAAACGCCTTTTCCGCGTCACATGATAGAAGGCAAACAGGAACCTTATTAGAGTTTGCATACGCAATTAGATTAAAAACCTTATTGGTGTTGTCCCGCGCCTCCCGCCCAGGCACAAACCCCACTTGATCCAGGCCTATCAATCCCGGGAGTATCGGCTGAAGCCTAGAGGATAGAATCTTAGCATATAGTTTAATATCTACATTTATTAAAGATATTGGTCTATAACTGCTGCATAAGGATGGGTCCTTCCCTGGCTTGGGGAGAACAGTAATAATAGCCTCTAGAGACTGCCCCGGGAACCCACATTCAGGTCCTATAGAATTGAATACTCTAACCAGGAAGGGAAGCAGCTCGGGAGCCAATTGTTTATAGAATTTGGGGGTATAGCCATCCACCCCGGGGCTCTTGCCTTGCGGTGTCTCTTTAATTGCCTTGGCCACCTCTTGCACCGTAAAAGGCTCCTCCATAGCCTCTACCTCCTCCACAGGGATGGAAGGAAGAGAGGTATCCCGAACATATCTAACCACATCCTCCGGGGGGTCTGCAGAGATCGGGACAGTCCGGTCCCGCCGTAGGTTATATAGGGATTGATAATAATCCCTGAACGTGTCCGCTATCTGGGAAGGTATCATGGTCATGTGCCCCTGTGGCCCCCTGACATTGGGTATATAGGTGGCCGCAATTCTAGGATGCAACGCCCTGGCTAGTAGCCTCCCGCACTTATCAGACGATTCATAATAGAGCGCCTTCTGTCGTTCCCTATACTTTAAGTAAGCCTGATTATAGAGTGATTGCAGCTTCTCCCTAGCCTTCAGCAAGTCAAGGAGCAAGACATTAGTTGGGTTCTTTTTATGGTCCCGTTCCAATGATTGGATGAGCTGTATAGTGTCCTGGATTGAGGTAGCTCGTTGCTTTTTTAGCCTAGCCCCGTGTTTAATGAATTCCCCTCGCACTACACATTTTAAAGCCTCCCACTGAAAAGGAAGGGGTGTGGGATCTTGCGCGTGATTCCTCAAGAATTCCCGAATTGTCTCTCTAACCCCTGACATGCAAACGGTGTCCCCGAGCAGATTGTTATTAAGCTTCCAGTTCCAGCACCTCGGGTAGAGCCCGGGCAAGAACATAGAAAGAAATATCGGAGCATGATCTGACCATACAATCTGGCCGATCCATGCTTGCGGAGCCCAATCCATGGCGTGATGGCTAAGGTATAAATAGTCTATTCTGCTATAGGATTTCCTAGCAGTGGAGAAGAACGTAAAGTCCTTGTCCCGACCATGTAGGGCCCGCCATGAATCCACCAACTGCATATCAGCCAGCACTTTTTTCAGCCTATTTCGTTTACTCAGGGACACCGCCGACACGCCCGAGGAGGAATCCAGTTCAGGCTGCATAGAGATATTAAAGTCCCCTCCCACTAGTAGAGTGCCCTCCGAGAACCCCTCCAACAACTTAAGAGCTCTGACACAAAAGCCCACCTGGTCAACATTAGGAGCATAGATGTTTGCTATGGTGTATACTTTCGTATAGAGCTCCACTTTAAGGAATATGAATCGCCCATTGGGATCAGCCCTGACGTCTAACACCTTGTGTGGAAGAGACCTATGAATGGCGATCGAGACCCCTGTTGCCTTTATGTTAGGATTAGGTGCATGGTGCCAGGTAGGGTAATATCTATTCTTGATGCTCGGAATATGACCCTCTTTAAAATGCGTCTCCTGGAGGAGCAAAATGGCAACCCTGTGTTTATGCATATCATACAGCACTTGTGACCTTTTCTCAGGGACATTCAGCCCTTTAACATTGAAGGAGCCAATTACTAATTCTGCCATTGTCCGCGCGCTCCCGGGGGGGGAGGGGGAAGGGGTGGTAGTTAAACCGGACGGGGGGGAAGGATGGGAAAGAAGGGCTGTGACACTAAGGGGTTTCAGAAAAAAAGAGGGGAAAAGAGTACAGAAACAGATATTACTAAGAAAATAAACAAATAAACAAATAAATACTAAAGCTAGTGTTAGCGGTACGCTCACTAGGTTCTCTTTATAAGAGACGAGCGCTCTGGCCTACTGGGGGGAAGTGGAAAGCCATAACCGCAGGCAAGGAGTTGCTTCTGCCTTATACACATGCTATGAGAGTCCACTTCTCCAAAGTCTCACGCCGCCAATCAGTATCTTAATATATCAATACCATAATACTCTAACCATATCTAAGGAACGTCATTACAACCATAACAATTACCAACTGTGGGCTCCCGAGCCCCCCCCGCCACCCCACCCCGCGACCGCGGGGCCGGGCGGCGGAGGAGGCCCAGGACCCCCCACCCCAAATCCCGCCACGTGGAGTACCACGTCAGCCGGCCACTGATCAATTGGCCAGCAAGTCATCCTCCCCATCCCCTCCACATCAGCCAACCCAACCAGGCCGCCCCTCAACCCATCCCATGAGCGACAGCCACAGGGGCCAGGGCAAGCCGCACCACCGACAGGCCAGCGAATTACATTCACGCCGGCCAATGTCCGGATGCCGCCCCCCCAGCACACCCGCGCCCATCACTCCCCCAGCGCCTCCACCCATAGACAAAGAAGAGGGAAGGGCCGTCCACCGATGCAACACTTCACGACTGCCGTCCAGTACGCAGGGCCGGGCTCCGAATATCGTCCCTTATAGAACAAGTCCCGGGCGCGGGGGGGGGGGGTGGGGAACAGTCCCCAAGGGGAAGATCGAGGAAGATCAAGCAGGAGCCGCCCCGGGAATCGGCCTACGATGGCGAGCAAGGGGAAGAAGAACAAAAAGTCCCAGGGGGAGATAGGTCAGGGCGCCGGGCACCACAGATGTCCTCGGCCTGACTAATCCGCTTGTCGGTGTCCGCCGCCCCTGATTCTATTCCTCTGTGGCCTTGGTTCCCCCGGGAGAGGACGTCCGCCCGGTCCCCCAGGGTCCCCCAGGGAGGGCGACAGCCAGTCCTCCACCCGGACGCTCGGCGTCTCCAAGAAGCTGAAGAGATCCGGAAGTTGCGAGTGCGACCGTAGAGCAAATGATCGCCCTCTCTTCGTGACTACCAGATGGAACGGGTGACCCCACCTGTAAGCCGCACCGACCGACTTGATGGACTCCAATAACGGTCTCATGATTCGGCGCATATGGAGAGTGCGTCTGGCGAGATCAGGGAGCAGGGTGATCCGAGATCCATTGTAGGGGATGGGGCCCCTGTCCCAGGCTTTCCTCATTATGTCATCCTTAACTTTATAAAAGTGCACGCGACACACTATGTCTCTTGGCCTGTCAGGATCTGTGGAGCGCGGGCCAGGGGCCCTGTGGGCTCTGTCGATCTCAATATGTTCTCCGGGGGGTCTGTCCAAGACAATATTGAATATTCTGACGACCACTTCATTAAGGTTATTATTTTCCGGGTTCTCAGGGAGACCGCGTATCCGTATGTTGTTTCTGCGGCTCCTGTTTTCAAGATCATCCAGGTGCATTAGAGCCCTGATTGTTTGTTGGTCAGAGTCCGCTTGAGCCCGCTGCATTACCGCTTGCGCCCTCTCCAATGCTCCCAGACGCTGCTCCGTGTTGACCTGTTGTTGTTCCAGCGTGGTTACTCTTCCAGAAACCTCCGAGACCGATCGAGTCACCTCCTCAAGCTCCCTTCTCAGGAGAGACTCCATCCTGTTAATATAATTCTCAAAGTCCCTTCTGGACGGTAGAAATTTCAGTAGGATGTCGAGATTATATTGCTCCTGAGGTAGAGATCCATGAATCGCTAGATCTGGGGAGGCTGCTGCAGCCTGGGACCAGGTAGGTGACCGCAGCCGAGATGGGCCGCCCGGCCCCTCAGAGAACGCCGGGCTAGCCGAGGCAGATGGGTGCTGTCTCCGGTCCGTGGTATGGCCAGGAGAACTGCCTTCAGGACACGCCGGCGATGGGATCGGGCTCCACTCTCGGGGCGCACCCTGCGCTGTGAGGCTCCTCTCGAGGTCTTGGGGGTCGACATCCTGCCTCTCGCCCCCGTCGAACCCACTCAAAGGGGTATAACCGTTGGAGGGCATCCCTGCGCTGCAACCAGACCCCCTGCCCACGGCAAATGGACCTCTATCCCGCGGGGGCGGATGGACTTCTGCTCTCGCCACTACCACATTGGAGGCGCTCCCCCTCCTCTCGGCCCCGCACCGAGGCGACTGAGCCTGCCCTCTGGTGGTGGGGCAGTCCCCCTTGCTTTCCTGGCTGAGCGATCGGGCTCTGTATAGTAGGGCTTTTATTTGGCCTGGGGGTTGAGCCTCTTCCATCTGTGGGCGTTCTCGGGGTCCCATCCCCAGCTGCTGTATGTGGGATCCTGTCCCCAGAGTGCCACTTTGCCCCGAATCCACCAGCCCCCAATTATCTTCCTCAGCCACCGGGTGCTCCACCCAGTCCCGGACGGCCAGTCCGACCCCCGCCGCCGGCTGCACAGCTCGTACCTGATGCGGGCACTGACTCTCTTCTCCCGTCGCCTCACCGAACAGCTGAACCGGTGGGGGGGGAATCGCCTCCGCCCCTCTCTGCTTCTCCCCGCCTGGGCTCTTCATTACATTGCCGCCGCCGCGGAGGTCGGCAGCGCACGTGGGCTGCAGCGCTCCCGGCCCCACCTCCATCGCTGCTGGGCCTCCGTCCTCGGGTTCCTCTGCCCCAACCAGCTGGGAGCCTGGGGTTTGATGGATCCGGGGGGGCAGCTGAGCCTCGGGCCCCCCCCTCGGGCTGGATGTAGGGCTCCTCGCCGTCCCCGCCTGCTGCTCATCTCTCTTCCCGGCCGCCGCCATCTTGCCTCTCCCGCCGCCGCTCTCAGCTGGCCTCTGCGCTGTCAGAAACCGGCTAATCTTGCTGGCTTTGTCACTCCCGGGGGTCGTCCTTCCCTTCCTGCGCCTGGACATCTCGCTGGCAAATAGATTGCAGGTAGGACTCTCTCGTTGTCCAAACACTTCTGCAGAGCTCCTAAAGAATGCGTCCTCACGCCGCCATAGCTAAGCCACGCCCCCTGCCTTGTTTTTTTTAAGACTCCATTCACACCTATCCACTTGCGCTGCGTTGGGCAACAGTCACAACACAAGGGAAAATGCTGCCCATTTATTTTTAATTGATCAGTGTTTATGTGAACTGACCTTTTAACAGATAATGAGAATTTTTCCTTGCGTTTTTCAACACAGCACAAGCAGATAGGTGTAAATAGAGCCTGAAACTCCAGGACCAGACAAAGATGTTAATAAATGATGAAGGAAAAATTATTTTTAAAATGTTAGTTTGATTTTTAATGGTATTATCTCCTAATTTAACCCTCAAGTTTTTGGATTTATGTTGAATGGCAACAAGCCCTGCACAGTTCTATAAAATACAAACCAAATGTAGCTAGAATTGATGTAAAAAGAGAAAAGTAAAAAAACAAAAAAAACAAAAAAAAAAAGGGGGAAGTCCCCATCAGACGTACCTATAAAGTTTTTTTTTCTATGAATCCTTCAGCACAACCCACAGAGTGGCTCCACCCCCTGGGAGGAAGCACAAACTGAACAGACCTCAAAACTCCGCCCCAGTCTTAAGCAAGTAACATAAGGTAAAAAGGTAGGACAATGGGAGAGAACTTAGGGGTCGTCATGAAGTATGCGTAGAAAAGTCTAACAAGGATTTTCTCCCTTCATCCTTCAAGAGGGCCAACTGAGAGGATTTGGCAAGTAACTATACCTTAGGGGAGGGAAGCTGCTAGTAAGACCCTTCTACCAAAGGCCTATTGTTTTGCAAGGAGATCTAGTCTAAAGTGCCTGAGGTAAGTGTGGGATGAAGACCAAATTGCTGCTTTACAGATCTCTTCGATATAAGCCCCTTTCATCTCTGCCCAACCAGCTGACATAGCTCTGGTCGAACGCACAGAAACCTGTGGAGGAGAAACTCCGCTGGATGTACAGTATAAGCTGCACAATAGTCTGTTTTATCTGGCAATAGTGGATTTAGAGGCAGCTAAACCTCTTCTCTAGCTGCTGAAAATAATCAAAAGCTGTCCTGCTATTTGCCATTCTCTAGATCTTTCTAGATAATTAGTGCTCTTCTTACATCTAAAATTGAGAGATCCTTCTGTTCCTGTCATAGCCAGCAATGTCAGGAGCACCTGTTGATTGGCGCACCAATCTTTGGCAAAAATTAAGGATCAGGCCTCCGTAAGGCTTTGTCTGGATAAATTGCCAGTAGGGTTCCTTCATTATTAGAGCCTGCAGCTCACTTATCTGCCTTGCTGATGTGATGGCCAACAAAAAACTACATTTCAAATACAACCATTTTTCTGATACTCCCGCCAATGGCTCAAATGGAGGTTCCAGTAACCTCCTTTAACACGACGGTAATGTCTCATGTTGGAAAACATTTAAAGGTCTGGCCTTTTACGGGTAATTGCTTTTCAAAAACAAATGTAAAAAGTTGATGCTGTCTCAACTGGCAGTCTAGAACAACTGATAATGCTGAAGCCTGAGTTTTTATCGTACTTACTGCTAGTCCCCTATCAAACTCTTCCTGCAGGAATTTGAAGACTGCAGGTATATCTACTTTCTTCAATTTGTTAGCTTCACAAAATGAAGAAAAACATTTCCAAACCTTTGCACAGATGCATCTGGTGGTCAGTTTATGACTGTTCAGTAGAGTTTCAATTACTCTGGCCGAACAGCCCTTATTCTCCAAGATGGCCCCTTCAAGATCCATGCGGGTAGTTGAAGCTTTGCTGGCTCTGTGTGTAGAATGGGACCCTGATGAATCAAATTCGGAATACTTTGTATAAGCCATTGCCCCTTTTCACCATCCTTTTCAGCTCGGAGAACCAGGACCTTCTTGGCCAAAACAGAGCTATGAGAATAACAATCTATTCTTGCATTATCTTCCAGATCACTTGTGGCAGTATTTTGAAAGGAGAGAAGGCATAAGCTAGGTAAAAATTCCAGGGTATCCAACGCACCCTCCTCCCACACTACTCAGTCTGTTGAAAATCTGCAACTGTGTTCAGGGTACCCTTTTAATAAACTGCCGATATTGACTGGACATGATCTTGTAAAGATCACTGCCAATAGAAGCATTGCCAGAGCGGATCTTAACAGCTCTGCCTGAGATTACTGGTAAAAATTGATCCAGTGCCAGCTTGACCGCCAATAGTTCCCTAGCCATTTTTAGGATGCCTTCTATCCTGCATTCTATTGGATAACGCAATGCCCCCATATCTTAAGCTTAAATCTGCTGCTCTGGACCCAGTGGAGCGTCTAATTTTGGACATTTGCTCCAAGGCTCCATGTCCTGTACCTGAAAGGGGAATTTCCCTTTGAGAGAGTTTGGCATAAAAATATATTTTCTAGGTGTTCCCATTCGGACTTAATGATATTCTTGAACCAGACCTACAGCCTGGCACAGTTGTGAAAGAAAGGTAGCAGCCATTTTGCATCCTCTCCCAACTGACATAACTGAAATGCACAGTAACCGGAAGCCCAGCACGAAATCCTGTTTGCAGGTGGCCTGCAAGCCCATGAGCAGCCATCTTGTTTTTAATATTTATCCCAGTAGGAGTTAGAAAAAGGTAAATTCTTTTTTATGTGCAGCAATATAAATTACCCCAGGGATGGATGCATATGAGCACTGTTTGTTGTGTTTAATCTGATTTAATTCATTTTTGATTGTTGGTCCACTTTAAGTGCTCAATGAACCGGGAAGGATTTGGATTTTTTCTCCAAAGTTTCTTTTATTTCTTTGTATCAGTGGCAGGGGTATATGTATTAAGGGATACAAGGACCCTGAATTAGTTGTCCTGACTGAGGAGTGCCTCTTATACTTCCGGGTTGCCCATGTGTGGAGATTGCGCATGGAAGTGACACTAGAGCGCCGGGGGGTCAGCGTCCATGAGTCTCCGCACTCTTTTCCTCCAAATGGTTCGCTGTCAAGCTGTGGGGGCTGCGGTGGTTGCCTGTGAGCCTCGGGTGAACTAAATCCGATAACAATTGGTCCCAGGCTCATTGGGCTTCTCCAGGGGCTCCTGGAGCAGAAAACAAAAATTTAACTACAGCCTACTGTACAGTGGTTCCTTTGGGAGGAAGTGGAGAGGAAGGTGTGGGGTTTTTAACCTCTGTTCAGTTTGTGTTTCCTCCCAGGGAGTGAAGCCACTCTCTCTGTGGGTCATAATAAATGATGAGTGGAGGAAACTTCAAATGTAAGAGAGTCCTCCTTCATACCCAACTGTATGGAGCAGAGATATTGCAAAGCAGTGAAAGCCGGAAGGAAACCGCAATGATTGAGACCAGCAGTCACTTTCTTATATCTATGCTCTACCTTGTGCCGTTTTGGTCAAGCTGCATCAAACATCTGGCCAGAAACATGAAGTGCAGCTCAATCTATGTCAGCAAGAAGTCTATAACCCAGGCAAACATATGAAGTACGTGTTTCCTATGCGGTGGTCTAGCCTCCTGCAGGTGACTTGCCACCACATTGCAGTGTGAAGTGGCCCAAAAAATACAATTCTGTGAAATACTCACCTGTAGAATTGATATTATTTGAATACAGTACGTCCTGCTCCAGATATAATACTTACACTTGGGTTATCCTCCGCCAGATGGCGCTGCACTGCAGAGACATGGAAAAACAGGCTCCTCCCGGCCCTTCAAATACCCAGGGACCTCCCACAAATCCACAGCATTGAAAAGCAGTGAACAAGAAGCCGGGAGAATTAAACCACCCAGAACAACTGGTAATGATAACAATGATAACAATCACCATACAGGGGATCCAGAAAAATGCAAAAAAACCAGGGTGAGGTGGAGCAGGACATACTGTATACAAATAATATCAATTCTACAGGTGAGTATTTCACAGAATTGTATTATTCTTAGTATACAGTACGTCCTGCTCCAGATATAATACTTACACTTGGGACATCCAAAAGCAGTGTCCATAAAGTAGGGTGGGATCCCCAACAAAAAACGACAACAGCAGACAGTTTAAACCACTGTCACCTGCAGAACCATATGGCCAAGACAGCATGAGCTGAGGCCCTAACATCAACATTGTAAAAACCTTGCAAAAAGGTATGAGCAGAAGGCCAATGGTAGTGACCTAGCCAACCAGTTCAACAGAAACCCGGTGCTGAAAGGCCCAAGAGGCATCAAGCACGCGTAGAAAAGGAATCAAGGCAACAAGGGAGATTCTTCCCCTTGCCGGAATAGGCCTGAGTAACAGCCTGACGAATCCGATCGCTACAATAGATTTGGCAGAAGCCAAAGGCCGAACAAGGTACCAGGAGTAACATCCATTAACGTAACAACCAGGACCAAACCGCCCAACTCCCGAGAACAGACGAGATCAGGCACATTCAGGATGTAATGACCACAAGCCCCAAGGAACCTCAGTTCCCCTAAAGGACACAGTGACTCCCAAGGAAAAACTGCCAACACCTGTATAAGGAATGCAGAACCACTTCCTCAGCGTTGCTAGGAAAAGGGGATAGCCGTGGATAACAATATCTCGAATAATGAACATAAGACACCTACAGAGAGTCCAGCTTCAGGCGGAACTCCACCTTATCCTGGTGTATCTCAAGGAATGAGGGCTAGGTAGACAGAGCTGCCCGCTAACACACGCCTGACCAAGGTAACCGTCACCAGAAGGACAACCTTGAGGGTAAGGACAGCCAGACAGCATCCTGAATAGGACCAAGGGGCAATCCTGCAAGCAGACAGAATGAATTCAATGTCAATCCCAACAGGGACCATAGGATTACATGGAGGACGCACATGAGCACCCCCTGAAGGAAGTCTTAACCAAGGAAGACTGAACCAGAGACTGCTATACAAGGTGGACAGGGCAGAGCCTGACCCCTCCAGAGAACTGAGCTGGGGAACCAACTCCAATTCATGCTGAAAACCATACTAGAAGCCTGGGAACCGAGAACGCCCAACAGGTAAGAGAACTAGACTCGCCCCAATCAATGTGGGTATGCCATACCCTACAACAAATAGAAGAAGACGAGGAAGATGCTTACTCCTAGCCTTCCCATAGTCACAAACACCGAGACAGATAAACCTGTCTCCATCAAGATGTATGTTTCAGCAGTCAGGCCGACTAGGCCAGGGACTGTAGATTGGAGTGACGTAAAGGGGGCCCTGAGTGATCAAACTGGCACTCCTGGCAAGGTACAGAACTACTGACCACAGTACCATGTCGGCAACCACACTCTACTAGGTCACCTGGGGGCCACCAGAATCACTGGTCCCCTTACCAGAGTAATCTTACGTAGAACCTTGCCTAGCAGAGGGAATAGAGAAGGACATACAGAACCGAACGTCCTGTCAAGATGGTACTAAAGGCATCCGGACCACTGACATAGGATCCTGTGATAGGGAAACAAAGGCCAATATCCTGTCACAGAGGGGCTCCGCCGGAGATAATATCACTAACATGCAGGGAGCATTGTCTCCACCCAGAAAGGGAACATAGACACTCCCTGGAAGGTCCGCCAGCTCCAGGCCCCTTCCAATGATTAATGTAGGACATCTGTCGTCAGACGGACCGAGCACCCCCAGACTGGCAAATCCAGAAGGGGAGTGGTCAAGCGAGATAGAGCCAACTGAAAAACGCTCACTGTTTAGAATTCAATAGGCGTAAGGACCTTCTAAGGGCCCCACCACCACCAGAATCGCAGGGGGTTTCAGAAGAAACCTTCCCCTTCAACCTGAAAGGTTGGCATCCATGGTGACCGTTTCCAGGAAGGGGCAAGAAGGAACTGCCCCCAGATGGGTCTCTCAAGTTCATCCACTTTCAAGAGAAAAAAAAACGTCATACAGGTGGGAAGGCCCACAGACCCTGCTCCAGGGGTGGTGGATCCCTGTCCTGTGTTACCAATAGAAGTTGCAGAAGGGCTCAAGGGGAACTGAGCATAAGGGACCTCTTCCGAGCAAGTTAACAACGGGCCCACCAGTTGCATCCCTGCCTGGTGTTAAGAAACCGGGACAGTAGTGAGGGACTGAGCCCATGAGACCAGATTGCCCACCTAATTGCTGAGAAGGGGAGAATCTGGTTTGAACCTAATCCAGAATCATTCCAATTAATGGAGTTACCACTTTAAGGGAACAGCGAGGACTCGGGGTGATTGAACACCTATCCAAATGGCTCCCAATGGACCCACCAGCCGGGTATCCAACTATCCTGATGCAGAGACAGGGAAGTGAGGAAGGGCGTCCGGGTAGACAGCACGCGGACGCCCCTTGGTCTCATCAGAGACATCACCATCGTCAGCACCTGAGTGAACACTCTGGGAGTTGAAGAGAGGCCAGATAACAAGGCCACAATTAACAGTGTTGGACTTCCAACACGAACCTGAAGAGCCTCAGAGACCTGAGGGCACAGGGATGTAAACATAAGCATTGTAGAGTTCCCCAAACGGCAAGAAGCCCACTGGGCGCAAGGTGCTGATGGCCCAACTCAGAGTTTCCATGCAGGAAAATGCCTGTAATTAGAGAATTGCTGTGAATCCAGAATGGGCCAACCCGACCCATCCTTTGGGGGACTGTGGAAGGTGGTATAGCGGCCCTTGCCTCTGCCTATTACGGCCAATCTGCAAGAGATGCAGGCAAAACAAAGTTTCCGCACTCCAGATAGGGCAAGGGTGCTCGATCCGGGGCAGTCCCAAGCCCCAATAATCCAGAGGTAGAAGAATAGTTGGATCCGCACTTCCTTAAAAAATTAGTACTTTATTTCAAAAAAATGCTAAAATCATAAGTGTCTCCAAGACAGATCGAAAACATCCGTGCAGAGTAAAATCAAGGCAGATATGGGCAGGAAAAGAGAGTGGGCCCCTCTGACGCGTTTGGGTCTTTTCACAGGCCCTTAATCATAGAATCTGCAAGAGACCCTCAGACCTTCCAGGCCTAGCATGGCCTGTGCCAGCAACTGAACAACGGCAGGGACCAGGAGTACCTGGGATCTGGTAAAAACTGGGGAAGGCTGTGCAGTAAACGCTATCCTGTATCTGGAGGACACAACCTCCTGAATCCACCAGAATGAGGCGAGATGCCTCCTGATAAGAGCAAGGTGCTGCAGCCATCCCCTCACCCAGACGGGCGAGGGCGCCCCATCATGCTTGAGGGGGTTTGGTGGAAGATTTGGGCTTAGCCCCACCGGAGGGGCCAGAGCATTGTCTGCTGCTCGTGGGGCAGGAGTCTGCATGAAAAATCCGGAAGGACACCCCTGGTTCTTGTTTAACACTAAGGTAGGGGGGAGGAGGGGTGCCCCTGCCTCGAGGGGCCCGAGACGGCCGTCTGCGAAGGGGTGATTTGCCCTTTTTACCGAACAGGTCTAGACAGGCCCCAAATAGGCGTTGCCCTCTAAAGCCCAGTAAGAGTCTTTTTAGTAGTATCATCAGCACCCCACTGTCGCAGCCAGACCAAGCGACGAATAGCCACCGCAAGGGCGGAAGTTCTTGCACACATTCTAATCACGTCATCTAGCGCTAATAGAATAAATTTCACAAATACATCACAATTGGAGAGTGCATTAAACACCTCCCAGGGGAGATCCTCGGGGTGATGATCAAGCAATTTTTTGATGAGGGTTCTAGCGGCCACTGCAGTAATGGCTGCGGCACAGACCGGGCGCAGCGCTGTCCCAGCACAAGAAAAGGCATGGGAGGCCAGCAGCTCAATGCGCCGGTCCTCAGCATCCCGAAGGGTACTATAAGCAGGGGTTGTAATAAAGGGGTTGTTAGGGACCCCTATGATCGGCGCATCCACCACGGGGGGTGATGACCAACAATTAACCACCTCAGGGGGGAAAGGGTATTTCCTATCCCAGTCCCCTGGAAGTTTACTGGGGCATTCCCATTCCTTGAGCACAAGGGCATGGAAATGAGCCTGCTCTAGAAATTCCAAACGTGCAGTCGCAGTATGGAAACGCTCCCCTCTAGGCTTGGGGACCTGACCGGGGGGAGAGATAGACAGTGCCTTAAAGACCTTAATCAACAGGTCCTCAGTGTCACACTGGCCCCAGTATTCAGGGCCAGAATCGTCACGACTCCTCGCCTCTCATCAGATGAGCCCGAGTCAGGGAACAACTCCCCTTCATTAGAAGGGGTATAGTCACACGGAGTAGCAAACCCCTCAGTTCTCATAGAACATACAGAAACATGAGGCGACAGGTGCCGCTTTCTACCAGGGCCCATTCGCTCTGACAACCTAGCAATCTGTTCAGCCGTAGGCAGTCTGGAAGGCCCAGCAGGCTGCAATTCCCCACTTGTAGGCGACTCAGCAGGAGAGAGATTTAAGCCTGGGGAGATAGGTGAATTGAAGCTAGGTGTAGCCACTGGCCGACCAGATTGCAGGGCCAGGGCTTGCTCGGCACAGGGTACGCAGACTCGTGCCCTGTCAGCATCAGCATGGGGTTGTCCACACGCTATACACCGCCGGTCTTGTCCCAGAGGGACCCCGGTCACATAATTCTGAGATGCCTCCATATGGTGATTAATCAAGGCACATTATGCCAGTAGGGATTTACACTATAAGTAACCCTGGATGCCCCAAAGACCCGCTAGGGAAGTGGGAGAATATTACAAAGCCCGCTATAATTTTACACCAGGCCGGGAGAAGCCAATGGTGTTCACCAGTCTGAAAGACATAATGGGAATAAAGGGTGTCACAAACCATGCGCAGTAATCAAGGATCATGAAAATAGCCCGCGAGGGCACTTACAGACCAAGGGAGGAGGAGGACCGCTACCACGCGTGCGTGCGACCAGCATCAAAATGGCGCCAAGCGAACCTCGAAGGGCGGGCCACAGCGGGCTGTGATGCGGAG
Organism: Gastrophryne carolinensis; assembly: GCA_027917425.1. NCBI lineage: Eukaryota > Metazoa > Chordata > Amphibia > Anura > Microhylidae > Gastrophryne > Gastrophryne carolinensis. The sequence goes on along the minus strand of CM051238.1, from coordinate 236,232,519 downwards.
CGCGCCAACCAGGTCCCCGCCCCCCGAAGAGCGCAAAGCTCTGAGATAGTTACAAAGTTGTCACGAGGAGCGAAGTGTATGGCACACTTAGAAAAAATTATTTGCCAACGAAGACGCCGCAGCGTCTGAGGCAACGTCGCCGCCCGGCGCAGCACATCCAGTAAAGGAAGAGGTGCGCGCGGCGGCGACAGTACACAGTAAAGAGCAAACAGCGCGGCTCTGACACCGGGAATACCAGTCCGGGGCAAGACTAAGGCCATAATGTGTAAAACATACACTAAGACCACTACACACACCCCCCCCCCCTTTCTTTCCCCCTGGCTACGGGGGGAATGAGGGAGGATGGCGACTCTTTGTACAGGGCCCACCGCTACACGGGGCATGGGGCAATAGTGCGGGAGGGGCATCCCCTAGAGGCTCACCATCAGCCTAAACCGCCTACCCTTTGGTGGGGGACTGCGGTGGAGCATGGCTCCGTTAAGCACGCAAGGTGCTTCCTACCTTCACCCGACCAGCGCAGCCCAGGCTGGGAGGCACATCACAGGGAGGAGGGGTGGGAATAGTCCAACAGGGCCGCAGGCTTTGGTAGCCCCGCTCACCTGCGAGAGTGATACTTCATGTCTTCGCAGTCAGCACTGCAGAGAAATCTGGGGATTTGTGGAAGGTCCCTGGGTATTTGAAGGGCCGGGAGGAGCCCGTTTTTCCATGTCTCTGCAGTGCAGCGCCATCTGGCGGAGGATAACCCAAGTGTAAGTATTATATTTGGAGCAGGACGTACTGTATACTAAGAATAACGCTGTACTAAAACCCAAGCATTATCACAAACAAAACAAGTCAGCAAAACATTTGCTGCAAGTTCAGCTGCAATTCTTAAACTCAACAACAATTAATCAAGCCCTAAGCCCAGCCCTTTAAAGCGGCTTCCAGCATTTAGTGTTACAAAGAAATGAGAGCTGAAGAGGCATGTGTGTGCGTCAGAGAATGGTATACTACTATACTTGCCAAAACAGAAAACAAAACCAGTATGACAACTAACGTGCCTTTGCATTCAACAATAGAGCCAAAACCTTGCATAATCCAAACATTGCGGATACATGGAACATAGAATGGTAGCCAAGAAAAGCCAAAAGCAATGTCAAGTTTTACGTTTTTAACTGGAAGTAATTGAAAAAATGAAGGACTGAAAAACACATCTAAAAAAAAGCGTCAACTAGCCTTAAACAATATCACTATGAGGGGGATTCTGGAAACCCCACACAGGTCCCCAGTTGGTCTGCACTCTACCCACAGAATAGTATATAACAAACCACAATGTCTAGTACTAAAAAAATTTACACATTTTATTGATTGTTAAAAAGGACTCCTATGGGGGCTAATACACATAAAAACATAAAATAATGTGTTGAGCATCAGCATTATCCAGCCTATTTGATAATAGTGCGCCCCCCCAGCTAGGCTACAAGCTGGCACACCAAGTATAGAGGCTGGGGTTCTGTGCAGATGGGCACCAGACTCTTCCATACCCCATGGCTTTGGGGATACAAGTAAAATGGCAGGGGACCAACGGCAAGTCACCTGCCATGGTGGCAGGTAACTTGCAGCCCACTGTCCTTTGAACTAGTGGTCCCCTCGACCTCTAGTTCCAAGTAGTATAAAAGAGACCACAAAGCCTTATAATTCGAAGTTCACTCTATACTTCCTCCGCCATCTTCATCCAGGACCGGACTGGGCCCTCCCGCTGCTCCAACACCCCTGTTGCCAGAAGCAATCACAATGATGCTAGGGAGATTCCAGTGAAGCAGCACACCAGATGCGGTGTACCAGCCTGGGAGGAAGGGGAACTTCATCCTCCCTTCTAGATGCCAGCAGAATGGTCATTTTGGCTACTTCTGCTGGAAGAAGAGGAGCCATCGAAGAGAGCACTGGACCCATGTAAAACAGCATAGGGGCCGGTGTCATGGCATGGCCGGAGGCCATGAGATGCAGTATCTGGGACACGGCAAAAGCCCTAGAGAACGCCTATTATACAGATGCTATGCAAAAAAATGCTTCCTTCACAGCACCCTGGAAAATAGTTTAGGAAAGTGCCAAATGTAACACTATACAATCGGCTAACCCTTGGCCATGCCTGGGCTATGACTAAAGCAGGGATGCACAACCTGCGCCCCTCAGCCTCCCTATGGAGTTGGGAGAGCTGCATTTACATTTAGGTCCAAAAATATTTGGACACCAATTCAAGTTATAGCTATATAATAAACACGGGCATACTGGCCAGACTTTCAGCTTTCATTTGAGGGTATCTGCATTAAAAGTGGATAAAGGGTTTAGAAGTTTCAGCTCCTTAACATGTTGTCTCCCTGTTTTTAAAGGGACCAAAGTAACTGGACAATTGACTCAACGGAGGTTTGATGGGCAGGAGTGGGCAATGCCTTCGTTGTGTCATTCTTAAAGTGGACCAACACCCAGGGGGGATCGGCCCGGAAATCTATAAGATTTGCGGACCGATCAGATCCCTCCCCGCGGGGCATCCGAAATCGGGATGTCCCGCGGGGAGGAACCCCCCAGGAGGCCCACAATCCTCACCTTACCAGCGATCCAACGGCGCATGCGCGAGACGCGGCCGCGTCTCTCGCTTCCCTCTAGCAGGGCGCGCTCCCGCGCTGGCCGTTTTGTGAATGGCCGGCGCAGGAGCGCTCCCTGTTAGAGGGAAGCGAGAGACGCAGCCAATGACAGCGCTCTGGTATGCGCGTCCAAGCGGCTTTGGACGCGCATACCAGAGCTGCTCTGAGCGCTGTCATTGGCCGGACGAGGTCACGTGGGAGCGGGGAGAGGTGAGTTTTTGCGGCGATCGGGGGGGTTTCAGACAGCGGGGCACCCCCGATCGGGGGGCCCCACCTAAGTGGACCAACACCCAGGATAGTCAAAATCCTGGGTGTTGGTCCACTTTAATTAAGCAGACAAAAGGCCTGGCCTTGATTTGAAGTGTGGTGCTTGCATTTTGAAGATTTTGCTGTGAAGAAAACATGTGGCCAAATTAGCAATCATTTCCATGGTGAAGAGAAACTCCTTCACAACAGTCAACCAAGTGAACAACACTCTACAGGATGTAGGTGCATCAATATCCAAATCTACCATAAGAGATGACTGCATGAAAGTAAATACTGAGGATTCGGTGCAAGCCACTCATAAACCTCAAGAATAAGGCAGCTAGATTGGAATTTGCTTGAAAGAAAATTCTAAAAAGCCAGTACAGTTCTGGAAAAACATTCTTTGGACAGATGAAACCAAGATAAACTGCTACCAGAATGATGGAATGAAAAAAGTATGGTGAAGGAGTGGTTAAGCTCATGATCCATCTGGTGGAGGCAGTGTGATGGCTTGGGCATGCAAGGCTGCCAGTGGCACTACAGTAAAGACCTGGAGGAAACAATGTCTGCTGCATGAGTTCAGGCACGCGTTGCCAACAAAGGCTTTTCAACAAAGTATTAGCAATGATCATTTTATTTACAATTAATAACATGTTCTTCAATTATTTTTGAGCACCTGAAATGAAGGGATTGCATTTTAAAAAAAAAAGCTTTAGTTGAGGTGCATGTGCAAGCCGAACATGGCGGCGCCATGAATTAGGAGCTCTGCGTCCCACAAGCATAAAAGCATTATACTGCGACCAAGACAAAATAATAACGCCTTGCACAGCAGCATAAATTAGCCTTCTTTTCAGAGGTAAAATATTTAAAGTGTCCATGTCAAAATTATCCCAGCAACAACGCCAACAGCGTGTAGGGACAGGTCCTACAGTGACTACTGTAATGGCGGAGGCACTGCCTGTGAGAAAGCTGCAGCACGGTTACTCAGCAAAAACGGAGGAATATTTTACCAGAGAAGAAATCTTCTGAATCAGAAGTGTCAAGTCAGCAGTTTCCAGAGCTTCATCTAGTGAGAGATTCAGCCGTTTTTTCACCCAGTCAGTTACAGGAGGTGATTTTTTTCCACTCCAATAAAGCAAAGAATAAGAAAGCAAGATAAAGCCCTTATATCACATATCACTACTGCTGGACGAAAATCTTAAAATGGCTCTAGATAAACTGACCGGCAATTTAAAAAAACTGAGATGAGAATATAGGGCAAAGAATTGATACTATAGAAAGAAAGGTGGAAGAAACTGTAACTAGAATCAATCAGCCTGAGCAGATTATCGGGTCAATGCAGCATCAGATAAACCAATCTCAATCTAAAATGGAAGACCAAGAAAATAGGTCTAGAAGATAGTTTCAGGAAGGCTTCGCACCCTGAAATTCTATTACAGATCAAGATTTGGCCATAAATGAAGTGATACAAGCTGTTTACCTCATGCTGATGAAAGTCAGTTACTACTTGATAGGATACATAGGGCACTTACTGCACCTAGATGGAGCACTGAGAGATATAATAGCAAAACCAAATTACTATCAAATTAAGGAACAATTTATGGCAGCTGTAAGAGGACATAAATATAATGTTGAGATATTCCAATCCAAATTGTTGATGAGCTTGCTCCATTAACAAGCCAAAAAAGATAAATGAAAGTTTAACAAAATTAAAAAGTTAAATGGAAAGCCACTGTTAAGCGGACATACTGCCGCTTAACAGCAGCTTCCCATTTAACCTTTTAATTTAATTTGTAAACTTTTAAAGAAGTTTTTTTATATACATGTAAAAGCCTGATTAAAAAAAAAGCTGTGTTTCACAAATAAAGTAAACAGTGGAGAATACCTTCATTGGGCTTTGCTTACTTCTCTGAGCGGACCAGCGGCTCCTTACCTGGCGGGAAAATAGATATAAACACAGAAAAACCTGAGGCACTACAATCAAAGGATTAATCCCAGAGGCCCTGGACAGGTCAAGAACCTTCGAGCGGTGGCGGCGAGAACCCAAATTAAAACATTTCTATTCACATATATTTATGTTATTGAGGGGTACATTTATTTAAACTATTGTGGCTGAGGGGCATTTTAAATACACCCTATTAGCCTAAAGAAATACTACTTAGAATATGAAAAGCCATAGTACACATTGCAAAAGGTCACTTTAATCCTCAAACACATTGAAAGATTAACGCACCAACCATTCAGATACTGTAAGGTGGACAATTTAAGATCCATCCCAGCTTACTTGCCATTTGAAACTTGATTTACTAATTGGAAGATTTGAGACTGGCCACTCACGTTGGCTGCTGCTTTACATTTCCCATCATTAAACTGGGCAGCCCATAAGGTATATAATCAGAGGGGTTCTGATCAAATTGGCAAGCAGAAAGAAAAAAATCTGAAACATTTAAACAAAAAGGAAGATTAAATTATGTAAAAAAATATAAATCAAATCCATAACTTTTACATACAACTAATCAGACTAGACTGGAGTTAAACCCTATTCTTACTATCAAGGCTGAAAAAACATAACAGAATAAACAAGCGTTTTATCACCAAGGAGATACAATAGGGTCACTTTTGCAAGGAGATTAACCCCCGGGAAGCAAATGACATCCTTTCCTAATTTGAGATTATCTTCAGGGAATTATACTAGTAATCCAGTAAGGAGCCTTGATGAATTTTTCAAATGTTATAATTTTTATGCTGCTCCAACTTCTTTTGATAAATCTAAAGCAAAATTATTTTTTTCAAGATAGCCCATAACCGTAATTATCAGGTGGTTCATAAAGGATATTTTATAAAGAGCTATAGATGAAGAGGAGATTAAAGTGGACTGAAATAGAGCGTGATCGGCCCGGGAGATCCATTCCCTCCCCCCGCTGTGTGAAACCCTCAAGGTCACCCGCTACACTTGCCTTACTTCCCAGTCCAACGGCGCATGTGCGGGTCACGGCTGCATCCCCGCTATCCCTCTAGCAGGGCACGTGCCCACGCGGCCCATTTGTAAATGGCCGGTGCAGGCATGTCCCCGGAGCTGCTGTGCTAAGACGTCGGTTTAGACGTCCATAGCTCAGTGGCTCCAACCGCACATGCACCATAGGACCGGGGTGAGGAGAGTTGATGTGGGAGATCCTCGTCGCAGAGGTCCACTATAAACCGGACCTTCTGTATAATTTAATGAAAAGCCCAAACATCTCCAACATCTCAAATTAATATATTTTAAGTCCTTATTATTCTTTCACCCCTGTGGGCTGCAACTCTGTTCAGGACTCTAGGATATGGGCGGCGCCATCTTGCCTCAGAAGCAACACATATTGAGGAGAGGAAGGGGGGTGGGCAAATGCAGGGGTCAGGTTATAGCGGTGCTTCGCACAGACAGAGCAGAGCTGAGGTCAGGAAAAGGTCAGCAATCCCAAAATTCAGAGCGGCATTTTCAGAAAACACTTCCTGTCTGCAGGCAGCCTGAAACTCCACAGGCCGCCATCTTGGATGTTAAAAGGTTAAAAAAAATGCAATAGATGCAGGTAGGGCGATTTTCAATGTGGGCAATCTTTATGTAGAGGGTGAGAGAAACATACAAAATAGACTCAACAGAAATTACAAGATGCATGCGATAGAAAGAAAACCGGGAGAACGATTATGCGACTCGCACCATAAGAAACTGCAGGCCTTGTGACAGCAGTTCCTGCCTGTCTGGGAGACAGATCACTGACCAGAGTTTCACTTGCCATCCTGTCAAAGTCAGTGACCATGAACTGACTAAAGCAGAACTGGGAAAGCTACCTGCAGATGTGGGGAGGAATCACAGCTCTCTTCTTGCTATAGCCCCGCCTACCGACTGTGACCACTGCCCAATCATTATTGTTCAGTATCCCTGGATGCACAACTTAACAGGGAAATATGTAAAGTGCCCTCTGGTTGTGAATGCATGAACGAGCAATGGCCATGGCTACTGTGGACTTCATGAACGTACAGCACAGAAAAATACAGTATAGTTCCGGTTATGTACCTTTTTGCAGAATTTTCACCTCTCCGTTTTCCTTTTTGACTTCATTTATTAGTTTGTGTTTCTTCTTTTGCTTTTCCTTGTCTTTTAGCTTCACTTTTCCTTTCAATTCAGCTACAAAAAAAAAACACACATACAACAGGATATCAATAAACCAAATAAAAAACAACTCAAAAACTAAGATATGCACACCCACAAATTTGTTCCCGATTTTGTTCCATGCCCCCCGGGATGCCCCACTGTGTGAAAATAGAAATCATGCACAGTGTCAGAAATGGGAAGAAAATGCAGCCCATCAAGGTAATTGGGCCCTTTCACATCTGTGTGCTGCGTTTTGCAAAATGCTGCACGCAGCATAACCACAATTTATGTGCATGAATTAAAAAAAAAAAAAAGTCTATAGCAACGCAGGTACACTCAGGTAAAAGGACACTCCAGGCAAAGGGTTAAATTAGCCCATTTTCTGCTCACTCATTGCTGGAAATCAGGGACCATGTCCATCAGTCAGCCTTGCTTTAAAATTCCTTATAAACCATACTGAACCCTCTCCCTTCCACTGATGGTTCACGTATGCATGAGTCATCCCTATGCAGCTCTCAGAATGTGAAGGTTCCCAAATATAATTCTTGAACAGGACTGTGCCAACCAGCTGGTTATTTTGACTGTGCCACTAGTGCATTTAAACCACTCTCAGACTCTTAGACAATAATTACTTCAAATTGTGTATTTTTCCGTTACCTATTTATTTGGCATTTGTATTTTACTGTTGTGACTAGTTATCCTTTTATACCTATACATTAACATACATTGTTTTCCCCGAGTATCTAGCTTATATTTACATGTGTATTTGCCCTGCTGTTTCATGACTATGTCATCGCCAAACGGCTCTAATTGACTTCTGAAAGGATGGAGCCCCTCTGACTTTCAAGTTATTCCCCTGCCGCCGGGGAATGTGAAAGCGCGCTTCCCACTAAAAACACTGAGCAGTTTGCAAATGACATAGTCAAGGCAGACAGCTCTCACTGGCAAGAGAGCCCGCGTATGTGCCAGAGGAACGAGGTGAGTGAATAACAGCATACTGGGGGGTTTCGCACAACGAGCCATCCTGAACAAAAAGGTTATAGGGCCAGCCGATGGCCTGCCACCGGAGCATCCTATACCGGGATGCCGGCTGTGTAAAACCCCTGGGGTCACCAGTAAAATCACCTTTACCGACAACTCCTGCGATGCTGCTGCCAGTCGTCTGCACCTCATCATTACAGCACTTTTCAGATTAGCGACCTCAAATGTGCCGCTGGGCATGGCTTTGGCGGAGGTAAAACACTTTTACTTGGGGGGGGGGGGGGGAATAGTGGGATCCACTTTAAATTCTGGAATGCATCCCTTTCTGGATTTTGAATAAATCTGGGACATGCAATTAGGAGCTGTAAGCTATGGCCTGCCTAGCCACTAGGGGAGCACTAGCTGAGCATATCTGAAAAGTAACCCAAATGATATGCACAGACTAAACATTTTTGTGAGCATTTATTAAAACAAAGAATTCCTAAAATGTTTTACATCGGTGTCACAGCAATATTGATGCAGCAAATTATTAGTTTGGGGGTAAAAGCAGGCTCAAGATGGTCTGTAGTAGACAGATGGGATGTGCAGTCCTGTTTATTAAAACCTGGCTTTTAACTCCATTCCTACTTCAAACTCACTGGTAGCCAGGCACTGTGGATCGTAGCTTATCTGCAGATAAGATACCTGTGACTGATAAACTCTAACAAAGTTAGGCCAGGAGTGGTGCTGGCATGCCCCCACTATTCACTGCAATGTAGGGGTAATGTCAGGGCTTGGCACCACTCTGCTATCACTTTAAAGTGGACCAACACCCAGGATTTTGACTATCCTGGGTTTTGGTCCACTTCGGCGGGGCACCCCGATCGGGGGTGCCCCGCTGTGTGAAACCCCCCAGAAAGCCCCAAAATCTTACCTGTCCCCGCTGCCACGTGACTGGACGGTCCAATCCCCGCCAACGTCCAGGAGGGGATCAGGAACGTCCAAGCGGCTGCCGCCGCCTCCCTCGCATCACTTTCGGCGCGCGCGCGCCCCCGCCGGCCATTCGCAGACGGCCGGCGCGGGCACATCTACAGGGGCGCGAGGGAGGCTCAGGTAAGCGATTTGGGGTGTCTGGGGGGGTTTCACCCCGCGGGACATCCCGATCTCGGATGTCCCGCGGGGTGGGAGGTGATCGGCCCAGGAATCTTATAGATTTCCGGGCCGATCACCTCTCGGTGTTGGTCCACTTTAATATTCATTTTGCTGACTGAGATACAATAACCATTACTTGCAAAGAAGATAATGTAAAGCTTAAATTTTCTCTAACCCAAACTCACTTTATTTCAGAAAAGCCGTCTAGTTTTCTTCTATTACAGCAGTGACCAACTCCGTTTCATTCAATAAAAAGTCCCTGAATGGGTGGAGCCACATTCATGCTGCTGCCTGTCAGAACTTTGGATGATTTTCCTGGAAGACGTGGACATTTGCAGCTGCCTTTTCTCTGGCCAGAATGGAACCAAGCCTCAGTTTACTCAGAAAACGAACAGTGGGAGAACGACCATTTACATTCTATTTCAACCAAGATGTCATTTTTCTAAATAAGGCCCATGAGAAACACCCACCCCAAGCACTCGCACAACAAAACTGCTAGACACTTTAGCCCAGTTACCATAACAACAAATGAACAGATAGCATAGTTTACTTGGCTTCTAGTATAGGCGGTCTTTGAATGCCAGCAAGGTATACACTACTTTTGTTTATTATGTGAACTGCTCTGACTGTTGACATTTCCAAACATACTCTGTGAAGCCTGAAATGCGGTAGTTGGGAGTTAGCTCATCACAGCCTATATTTAGAACCTTTAGAGGTTTCATTGAAAACAGTGTGGAGATTAATGGAAAAACCTGTAGGTTTGAAAGAACTCAAATGGAAAACAAAACAAAAAACATTAATATAAAAAGTGACCTAAACATAAACACAGAAAATAAGGCAAGCCAAATCTAGCAGCGTCAGAAAATCTACGCAGCCATACACGCCATGCTGAAATGGAGCCCTGAGGGGGTGGGTACTTACAATGAAAGCAAAGCAGAAAAACAATTTTCTACATGTGTGGTGACTTGTGTAACCAGACAACTAATAGCAAAACACTGCTTCTATAGTAAAAAGGATATTACACCAAGAAATGTATACAATCTGGTCACTGTCATAGGCATTTACGATTTCCTTTTTGCATCAGAGATAAATGGTGGATACCGAACCTACATTTACCATGAATATTTTACTATAACATGAAGCATTCTAACCCATCGCCATGCCATATTCCTCATAGGGGCTCTGAGCATGTGAGCACACTATCTGAACTGTACCATCACCTAGGAGGAGTATTTTCAGTCATGGAGGAATACACAGTTTCGTGGGATATTACATTTAGATGTATAGCTAGGTTTTAAAGGGACATTCCAAGGGTTAAAGTCATACTTTACTCAAAACACAAATGCTTTACTTACTTTTTATCCCGCACAGGCCATCGCTGCAAATCTGGTGCTAAGACACTTACCCAGACGCTTGCCACACTGGGCATCGCTCCCTCCTCCGCCTTAGCACTGGACTAGCAGTGATAGCCTGAGCGGGATGAAAGTTGAATATAGTGTTTTTTAGTGTTTTGAATAAAGTAGGACTTTTATTTAGCCACTTCCTGCTCTCCCTGTGCTGGCAGTCAGTGGCAGCATCGGCCTTTCAAGCTACTTTACAGCTTGGGCTAAGCTATAAGCAGCTGTGTCACCAGCTTGTATTTGCATAAGAGGGATGTCAATGGAAAGCTCTAAAACATGTTGCACTATATAACGATAGTCTTAGATTGAGAAAGATCATCTCTTTATAATCAGACATCATGTTAGAGCTTTCCAGTTACAACTTGCATCTAGATATAAATGGTCTACAACAATATGCAAATTCCATGTTTGCCGGCAAAGTTTGTGTAAAAAAACCTACACCCACCTACAAGCACAGGAAAAAAAACACTTAGGTAACCTGGTAACTTATTTTTCTAAACATCTGAAAGGGCAGAATACTACTAAGATATTAAGGCTCCGTCCCAAGGTAGGAACACATGACCACCAGAATACACAAAAGCTTTAGCTCCTCCACTAGACACCTGTATAATAAGACATACAAAACACCAACTCATAAATCAGTAAGATAACCTATAAAATAATGTTCGAAAGGGAAGCCTACAATCAAAGGATGGATCTTGCAAGGTGAGCAGATCCAGGCAGTAATGATAAATAAATGTCTTAGCTGAAGACCAGGCTGCTGCTCTACAAATCTACAGAGGGATCAGCTTGCTCCGCCCAAGAAGAAAATACCGTTTTGTGAGTACTCACCTTTAAAACGGGTATTATGAGTGTGCCATACACTCCACTTCGATCTTCATGACATTACAAACTTGTTCAACAGAAGCCTGGTGCTGAAAAGCCCAGGATGCACCAACAGCACGAGTAGAATGCGCAGTGACCCTAAAAGGGGGAGTCCTCCCCTTAGCAGAATAGGCCCCAACAATGGCCTGACGAATCCATTTGCTAATCGTAGACTTAGCAGGTGCCAAACCTTTCCTGGGCCCGCAGGGCACCACGAAAAAAGCGTCCGTCTTGCGGAAGGAAGAAGTAGTTACCAAATAGTACTTCACACAGCGAACAACATCCAAATTGTGCAGAACCCTCTCCTTGTCATTGTTAGGCTTAGGACACAAGGAAGGGAGATTATATCCTGATTGAGGTGGAAAGCAGACACCACCATAGGAAGGATATCTGGCTTAAAATCAGACACGCTGAACAGAGGTAATAGCCACCAAGAAAGCAACCTTCTGAGTGAGAACCGAAAGAGCAATAACCTGTAGCAGCTCAAAAGGAGGACCCTGGAGAGCCGAAAGAACCAAATTCAAATCCCAAACAGGAACCACAGCCTTCCGAGGGGGCCGCACATGCGCGACCCCTTGGAAAAAGGTCTTAACCAGCGGGTGTAAGGCAAAAGACCTCTGGAAGAAAACAGACAGAGCAGAAACCTGTCCTTTCAAAGTACTAAGCTGGAACCCAAGATCCAGATTATGCTGAAGAAACTCCAAAATCCTAGGAATCGAAAACACCCTACAAGGCAAGGCCCTAGCCTCACACCAATCAATATAGGACCTCCAAGTCCTATAGTAAATGCCAGAAGAGGACCGCTTCCTAGCCCTAATCAAGGTCTGAACAACAGCCGCAGACAAACCTTCCTCTTTCAAGATGAAGGTTTCAGCAGCCAAGCCGTCAAAGCCAGCGTTTGTAAATTGGGGTAAAGTAGTTGACCCAGAGATAGCAGATCCGGCAACAAGAGAAGCCAGTACTGATTTACGGCCAGCCTTACGGCTGCGTACCAAACCCTTCTTGGCCACCTTGGAGCCACCAGAATCGTTGGTGCCCCTTCTAGAACCAGTTTGCGAACTACCTTGCCCAGCATGGAGACGGGCGGAAACAGGTACAGAAAACCCAGATCCTTCCAAGCAAGGGACAAGGCATCCACTGCCAGAGACAGAGGATCCTGAGAAAGAGACACAAAGGCCGGAAGTTTGTGATTGTGCCTCGAGGCAAAGAGATCCACCTCCGGAGTCCACCACTTGCGGCAAAGATCCAGAAAAACCTCGGGGATGAGAGACCACTCTCCTTGGCGAGAGGATCCCGTGCTCAGGGAATCCGCCTCCGTGTACTCCACTCCCGGAATGTAGACTGCCGAAAGGCAAGGAACATTGCTCTTCGCCCAGTGCAGGATCAGAGAGACTTCCCCGAGGGCACTCCTGCAGCGAGTCCCTCCTTGGTGATTGATGTAAGCTACCGCCGTTCGGTTGTCTAGACGAACTTGAACCGGTAGACCCTGTAAATGTGAGGTCAGCCGAGCCAGAACCAGTCGGATGGCTCTGAGCTCCAAGACATTGATGGGGGTGTGAGCCTCCTGAGGACCCCACACCCCGCTGAACTGATGACTTTTCCAATAACCTCCCCAGCCCGACAGGCTGGCATCCGTGGTAACCGTCTCCCAACAAGGGACCAGAAAGGATCTGCCCTTCAACAGGTTGTTCGATTCCAGCCACCACCGAAGGGACTGCCGAACCCTGGGAGACATGATGATCAAAATGACCCTGGGTAGGGAATTCCAGACGGGGCTTGCGGGCCCCAAAAAATTCCCCCTTCTTGAGAGGAGGCGCCTCAGGGGGTTCAATATCCAACACCTCCAATAGATGTGACAAAACAGTGGCCGTATCTACGGCATCCCCCAGCACCTGCCCGACATCGGCATCAGACTGAACATAGTCAGCCTCTGTTTCCTCATACAATTCCCCTCCCCTAACGGGGAATAATCTGACAAATCGACAGGATCGTCGTCAACATCCCACAAGGGCTGGGCCGACGACAAATGTCTCTTTTTAGCCTGGGCCTTCTTGCCCACCGTGCAATACATTGCTCAATGCTGGCCAACCTAGCCCAAACATCAGAGTGCGAAGGTGATTAAGCGGGAGGAGCCGACCCAGAAGGCTGGGTACCAGACTGCTGCGTTATGGCCTTTTGTGCGCATGGTATACAGATCAGCACATTCTCCCCCGTAAGGGATACCCCACACATGGCCCGGATTGTCCCAGAGGGAGCCCGAGCCCAGTATCCTTCGGAGACTCCATATGGCGATTTTTGTGGTCAGTCGCAAGACCGCAGGGAATTTACGCCTAAGCAACCCGGGATGCCCCTTAAAAGTCCCGGTGGGAGGATTTGAGGTGATCAAATTTACACTAGGGACCCCAGGACCAGGAGGAACCCCTTAACATGCACAATAATGAAGCAATCTGCAACACACAATAAGGCATATCAATTACTATACAGCAAAACACATATATATACAATTTTAAATAAATAAATAGATAAAAGGCAAAGCCTGCCAAAAACCAGCACGACAGGGGGCCCCCCCACCAGAGAGGGACCCCCAAGTGACAAAGAGGTGGCCGACAGGCCCCTACCTGTCCCCAAGAACGGCAGCAGCAACCGCAGCAAGGCAGCAAAAATGGCCCCCGATCTGTGGAGAAGCCGAGAAACAGGAAGAGAAGGGAAGGGGGGCGGGCCAGCGTCGTAGGCGCGCTTTTCCAGCAGCCCCCCCCCCCCCAAGCAGTGCGGATCTGGCCAGCAAAACGCGCCGTACAAGGGGGCAGGGCTACCGCAGCCGTGCCGAGCGCCCGGCCCCCTTTTCTTAACACAGCCTGAGGGAGAGGAACTCCCCAGGCTAACAGGAAAACCACCACAGGCTAGAAGGCACCATGCACCAATTCATCCAGGGATACTTCCAGGAGATCCACACACACACAACACAAAGTAAAGTGAACACCAACACACATACACTCATATATAAATATTAACAAATGAAAAAGGGAGAGGCCGAGGATGACGCCCCCCCCCAGAGGGAAGTAAGGGACTCGGAAGGGGGAGTGGGAACCCGGCCATTATAAGGCCATAGGCATGTAGGGATGGGGCATCCTGCACCAGGATCACCAAAAACCTGGATAACCGCCTACCCCATAATGCGGTCTCACGGTGAAGCAAAGCTCCTTCCGCACCCATAGGGTGCTCCTACCCTCACCAGGACTCTGTGGCTGTGGCTGGGAGGCTCAATTAGGGGCAATTTAAAAAGGGTCCTGCCAGTAATAGGGATAATAAACGGCCGGGCGCGAGCCCGGCTTACCTGCAAGTCAAAGAAGTCTTCATCTTCTGTCTTGTCGCCTTCCCTGCAGAGAAGGAACTGGGAAATTGGTGGGAGGTCCCAGGTATATATTGACCGGGAGGGGCTTTCTTTTTTGCATATTCATCTCTGCAGAAGTTCGCCCTCTACTGGAGATAACCCACTTGTCATGATCGAAGTGGAGTGTATGGCACACTTAGAATATACTTCTTGTTGAATGAGCTGTAATCCGCCCTGGAGAAGGAGATGCATTGTAAGCAAAACTGATAGTGCTCTTCATCCATCGAGCCAATGTTGCCTTAGAAACACGCTTCCTGTGACCCGAGTAGGAAACAAACAAGCTATCGGCCTTCCTCCAATGCTTTGTTTGTCAAAGGTATTCCAGCAAACAGGCCCTGGTATCCAAAGACTTATCTACAGAACTTGCGGAGGGATCCCTATCCCCAGTGGATGGAAGGATAATCTCTTGCGTCTAATGAAAGTCGGCAGAGATCTTAGGAAGGTAGCAAGGATCCCATAATATTATATGATCAAGGAAAACTTGAATAAAAGATGTGACAGCAGGATAGAGCCTCGATATCACGGATTCTGCAGACTGAAGTTATTGCCACCAAAAAGAGTCTTCCATGTAAGAAATTTAATATGAGAGCTCGACAGAGGTTCTAAGGGTGGTGCAGTCAGAGCTCTAAGGACCGGGCAAGATCGAGGAGCTAACCTCAAATGGACCGGTCTGGACCACCTGACAGCTAGCAAAAAACACCTGACCAATGCAAAAGATTTAAGTTTCTTATCCAAAAAAAAAAAAAATAATAAAAAAAAATAAAAAAAACACGAAAGGGCTGCTAATTGGACCTTCAGGGTACTGATGCTGAGACCCGGGTTGACTCCTTACTGAAGGGCATCTAATACGACTGGAAGACTAGAAGGGAATCTTCCAGGTGTAAAAAGTTTTCCAAATTTTCAAATAAATATTCCATCTCACCTCTCTCGAAAAACCCTTGATCAGGAGCATCTCGATCTCTGGGTCCAATGTGTCAGATGCCACTTCTGCAAATCCAGAGAAAGCCCTGGTCCCTGGGATAGGATATTAGGTCTCACAGGAGTTCCCAAGGCTCTTGGACAGAGAGTATCTTCGGAGTTAAAAACCATGGTCTCTTCGGACACCATGGGGCCAGCAACAGAATTGTCTGTTCCTATTTGTTTGTGATGGCCCTTCAGGTGGTGGGGGAGAAGGCTAGCAATGCCTCCTTCACAGCTACCAATTCTCTGAGTTTCGATAAAGATAGGCTTAGTCTTCTGGACCATTTCCTTTGAGCAGCCAGGGACCCGCAATGCCCCCCCAACCCCAAAAATCGACCGACTAGAACACAGGGACTGAACAGCTTCCTGAAGGATCATTATCTTCAACTGAGGCAGAAAGATTTGCTGATCTCGAACCCCAGATAAGTCTTGACCTGTGACGGGACTAGAATGGACTTCTGGTAATTCAGGACCCAACCCAATCGTAGCAAAAAATCCTTAGTCAATTCCAGATCGTGGAGCAACCTCTCCTGATCTGTGGCATAAGGAGAAGGTTGTCTAGATATGCTATGATCCAGACTCCTTTCTGCAGCTAGAGGTTCCCCTAGAACTTTGATAAGCCGACACCAGCCGAAGGGTAGGCCCACACCCAAAATCTCACCGATTCTGCAGTGGCATCAGACAGAAAAGAGGCAGCTGAGAAAGAAGCAATAAAGCCTTCATAATCTTATTAAAAGGAGCACTATTGTGAATTTCACAATAGTGCTGTTTAAAAAGTGTGATTGAGTGGCGTTCTCCGTCACTCCAGGACGAACCATGTGGTGTGCGGGGGACAACTCCCTTCACTGTTGCGTTCTTCTCAGAGCAGTATAGTAGCTGCAATGAAAAGGGGGGCGTGGCAGCATGTGTAGGAAGCTTTACTGCTGCCATGCTATAGCAGAGGTCCACTGCTTTACTGTGTAGATATATGAGAGCTCGGCTGTGTAGGTGAGAGATATCGAAGTAGAATGTTTTTCAGTTTAGAGAAAGATATTGATTCACAGATAATAAATTAGAAGTGTTACCTGGCTAGAGTATCCTAGATAGCTCAGTTGGTAAATTGATGGATTCTAAGTCAGTGAGTTGAGAGTTCAAATCACAACTTGGTTCAGCGATTGTTTTAGTTTATTTTTTTTTCACAATTGTTCAGTTTTTATCTTCTTTGTTGCTTTCCAGATAGATTGTTTTCACAGGTTTTCTTTAATGTTACCTCTGCTGCTGTCTGCAATATCTTTCGGTTTCCCATTTTCTTTTTCTTATGTCATTTTCCTTTTTTTCCCATGTATTCTTCTTTTCAGCTTTGTGTGTGTTAAAGCGGACCTTCACTCTAAATAAGAGTCTATCTTATATGTTTCCCACACCCTGTACATACAGATTGTCCACATTAAAAATCATCCTTCCATCTACTCCATGTTATGAGCCTTTAAACATCCAAGATGGCGGCTTATGGAAGCCACCATCTTATCAGGCAGCCTGCAAACAGGAAGTGCCTCCTGACTGTGCTGCTCTGCATTCTGGGACTGCTGACCGTTACCTGACCCCAGCTCTGCTCTGTCTGAGCAAAGCACAGCTATAACCCGCCCCATGTACCTTATCCCACTCTCCTCTCCTCAGTAAGTGTGATGTTTCTGAGTCAAGATGGTGGCGCCCGTATCCTAAATTCCTGAACAGAGTTGCAGCCCAGTGGGGGAAAGAATAATACGTTAGTGACTAAAAACGTAAAATATATTAATTTTAGATGCTGGGGAACAGTTTAAGAGTTTGGGCTTTTCATTAAATCACGCTGAAGGTCCGGTTTAAGCAGAACAAAACCCAGGATTTTCACTATCCAGAGTTTTGTTTCTTCATGTCACACTGTGTGAAATCCTTCAGTTCGCCTCTAAAAATGTACCATTGCTTGGCAAACGTCTATCTGCATGCAGAGCTCGGCAATGGGAAGCCAGAGGGGCTACATCCCTGGACGCACAGACTATCTGAATGCATCTGTGGGAGTGCGCCTAAACCCAAAGATGCGGGCGCAGCCATTTACATGGTCATGGGAACCAGAAAAAGGGTGAGTTTTGTGGAGACCCAGGTGGTGTCCAGGCTTTTGTTCCGCTTTAATACCTGTATATACCTGCAGTCATTCAAAGTTGATTTTTTTTTAGTCAGTTTAATTTATTTTGTAGAGATTTTATCAAATAACCCGGTGGTCTCATCACAGAAGCAGCACCTCACACACAGAGCTGTACAGTGTATGCCCATGAAAAAAGCTTCACTGTGGCTGTTGCTAGGAGACCAGTGGTCTAAATGCTGCTGCTATCACCTCACTAAATACAACCCAGGAAATCCCCCCATTCAGCAAATGGACTGAGACATTTTAATTTTAAAATATAATAAGGCATACGTTTGTTTTCTATTGCCAAATTATTTATACATGTTCTTTTTTGCTGTAAATTTTCGCGATCGTGCTGCTTTAATATCTGTATGCTTCAAGAGACATTAAGCTGCTGAAGCCAATAATTAAGATTCCTGGCAAAGCAAGTAGAGGCTAGGATTGGTTTGAGAGTACAAGATTCAGCCTGCAATGCTTACTTCAAGAGAGAATCCATCTCCTTGTCTAAAGGATCTTTGAGGATACCACAGACCTAAAAGGCTAAATCCACCACCTTGAAGACCTTAGAAAAGGGGGAATCCAGGTTGGGGCATTTATCCCAAATATTAAGTTTTCCGCAATGAACAGATAACGCCTCTTAAGAGCCCCTGGTCTATAAACCTTTTTAACTGGATCCTTCTACTTATTAAGGATAGCCTTCTTTGAAAGGTGAACCAAAAGCAGGAGATATGGTAAAAAAAAAAAAAAAAATCACAGGTGAAACTGAATCAGAACCTGAACAAGGGCCCTAAGAGGAGGAAGGGTCCTCATCACCCCCAGGAAGGAGGGTATCAGACTCAGAAAAAAGTGGGGGTCTAGGGGATGCACAACAAGCTCCTTACATCCAGCTGAGTCCTAAGATAGTTAAAGGAAGAGGAAATATGATCCTTCAGAACGCTTATCCTATCAGTCATGCTGGGCTGACGTTACTCACAACCTTATTGGTACGGGGCTTACAAAAAGGCAATCGGGCATCTCCTACTTTTATCTTTATACTTGGAGACAGTTTTAGTCTTGGACACTTCCTTATAGGGATTGGTCTAAAATACAAAATGAGTAGTAGGCCGTAAGGATCCTATATAACCTTCCAAACATATAATAATTCAAAGTAAGCCCTTAAAGTGGACCAACACCCAGGATTTTGACTATCCTGGGTTTTGGTCCACTTCAGGGGGGCACCCCGCTGTTTAAAACCCCCCAGAAACCCCAAAACTCACCTCACCACGCTCCCACGGACAAGCGACGGACAAGGCAGCGCGCCCGCCGCCGCCTCCCGCGCGCCCCTCTGACAGTGCGCGCGCCCGCGCCGGCCATTCACAAACGGCCGGCGCGGGCGCGCGCACGGCTAGAGGAGCGCGCGGGAGGCGATCAAGTGAGTTCTTTTGGGGTTTTGGGGGGGGGTCCCTTACCGCGGGACATCCCGATCTCGGATGTCCCGGGTGAGGGGGGTGATCGGCCCGGGAATCTTATAGATTCCCGGGCCGATCACCCATGGGTGACGGTCCACTTTAAAACTGCAAGAGCATGCCCATAAATAAAAAAGGGCTTACCAGAGTAGAGCTGGACTCCTTCTTCCCATACTGAGAGGCTGACAGAGTCTCCAATGAGGTTAGATTAATCGGGTTGGAATAATGTTGATCCGTAGCAAAGTCTCCATAGAAGGTGACAGAGGTAGCAGAGACTTACAAGGATTCCCCTGCCTGATCTGCCATTCTGAAAAGTCTGGTGTGGGGGGTTGAGGTTCCCCTCACCAAGCTCAATAAGTGAGCAAGCAGGGAGGTTCCCAATTGCTGAGTCTTTTAACCCTCTAAGACAGGGGTACTCAGCCACTTCTTGTAAAGGTCCATTTACAGGCATTCGGTGAGAGGTAAGGTCCAGGTGGGGGGCTGTTGAATGGGGGGGGTGGGTGGATAGTTCGAAAGCTTTTGGGGGGGGGGGTGTAGATTCCACAGGCAAAACTAAAAAAGGCTGCTTGCCCCCTGCCCCGAGTATTACTGTATTATTGACATTATGTGCACTGACCAAAACATCAAATACCAAAACACCAAGTGTGTTCTGTGTCTATTTTTTCATCAGCCGTTTGTCTATCTCTATCAGAAGCACACACATTTCTGAAAATCCCAGCCAGTGGGTATAGTCCCAGGTCAAATGCAGACTGTTCAACATACTTGGACACCTAATCACAATGCTGCAATACACAGGATGCCACAGGGGGCAGGATTTATAGACCACCAGTCGAGCCCTATGATTTGTGGTCTAATGTTAGGGAAATCAGGGGCGGAGTGCCAGGATCGTGCTTCTAGGTTCTGATGCGAGGTTTACAGGGAGGGTGAAAACAGATATGACGAGGTAAGCTGTTGAATCATGTTTATTTACATTGTGCCTAGACACCTTTTAAACCAGCCATTTGCATGTCCTAATAACACTGGTGTGAGCCAAGCCAAGTGCTGCACCTCACTGAGAGGATCTTTAAACTGCAGGTCTAGGTAGAGAAAACAAAATCACAACACATTATATTTGAAAAAATAATCAGAATTTCTGGAAAAAGCCGATGTATGCACTGTATGATTGCTGCAGCTGAAGCACCATCCTGAAAATAGAATGGTGGTTTATTGTAGCGGCAAAAGCAATATCCGTCCCTGCTTTTTTTAATCTCGAATACAGCTATTGTTATACAGCACTTGGTTACAATGTACGTATATGTGCCGCTGAATTGCAAAACCTTTGCTATTTAAGTCTGGAAAAGGAAACCCATTTTTCACTCTTGAGCTTTACTCTCACAGGGACTGAATGACGTTTCTGGCATTTCTAGAGACACCGAATTGTACATTTAGTGGTAGGCTGATGTTTACCCACAATCCCAGCACTGCCATCAGGCATCAATTCATCACCAAACAAAACCAGTGGCATTATTGTTATACACTCGCTGTTATAGAAAGACATGTTGATATGAAATAAATGTATGTAATGTGGATGTAGCACTATCACTAAATAGACATCCTTTCAGATCTGCATTCTGAGAATTTTATCTTACATACGTATTAATGGATTAACCCGCTCCCTCAGGGTTTTGTTTCACTTTAAAGCGGAACTTCAGTCTGCAAGTAACCCCACAACCCTGCCATGCTACCTTGGTGTTAAGGTAGGACAGGGGGGTTGCAAAGAAAAAAAACCCTCACCTCAGGCCTCTGGATGCCGCCATCTTAAATGACAATACAAAGCATGCAGAGCCAAGGGATGCAGCTGCACATAGATCGGGGGAGCGGTGCTGGCCCGTGAATAAGGTAAGGGTTTTTTCTTTACCACCCCCCCCCCCCCCATATCCTACTTCAGCATCAGGGTAGCGTGGCAGAGCTGGGGATTTACTTTCAGACTAAAGTTCCACTTTAAGTTGAACTGGTCCCTAGAAGAACTCATGAAGCTAGTTGCAGGCTTTTAATCATGAGCCAATAGTATTATATATATATATATATATATATATATATATATATATTTATTTAAAGTGCTTGGCAAGTCAAAGGTTGAAAAAATAAATATCAGTAGTTTACCTTTCAATAAGTGTCTCCAGCACTCTGCTTCTTCCTCTGTCTCCTTAATGAGGAAAATCACTCCCCCCCCCCCCCCCCCCCCGATTCAGCTTTCAGTCCCCACCCGCTGATCGGGTCCGTCAATCAACCTTCAGGGGACCAAGAACTGAAACAGCCCCCCCCCCCCCCCGACTCCCTGGCCAGATGTCCTGATTGTCTGCCTCTCTCTGTAGCTCTGAAACCCAGCCCTCCTCTCACACAGTGTGCTTAAATCACATTTATGTTGCAACACCCTCTGTTTCTCCTTGTTTTTCCTATGAATCTCCAATGATCTAATACTTTTAAAGACAACTTAGGAACTACAGGGTCTTTTTGAAAACAGATTGTAGTTTAGGACAGTGAAACATGTAGCTCAAGACAGTGGGGCAACAATCAGACTTGCCTTTAGTATAACTTTAAGGGGGGGGAAATGTACATCTAAGAGCTTTGGCCTGGAAATTGCATGCTGAAACTAAGTAGTCACAGACTCTTACCCTTAAATTCCAACTACATGCTACTGGTGGTTTGTATATGCAATTGGAATGATGAGTCCCTATATTTCAGTTATTTATCTCCAGCCCCCCCCCCCCCCCACCACAAACACACAACTTTTCCTCTCTCTTCTCCTCCTACTCTCGCTTCTCTTCTCACATGTTTTCTTACTATTTCTTCCTCACACTTTTCCCTTCCTCTATCTCTAACAGTTCTCTGCAAATTCCAGTACTATCCTGCCAATGAGATTCTTTTATCCACATCATATAAGATGACAAGCAGAGCTTGAATTGTTTGTGAATTGTAGACATTATATCAGCTGCCATTAAGTTTCAATGATCCTCCGCCTTTATGATATCTCTGTATCACTCCTGTCATGCAGAAAAAGGCTTATTTGAAATACAAAAAACATCTCTTTTATTCTATCAACTTCGAAGAAAAAAAAAAAAAAAAAAAAAAAAAAGAAAAGAAGGGCATAGCTTAGACATAGCCAAGACCGTTAGACCGTTAGACTTGACACTGCCCTAAACCGTTTTAAATTGAAGATATTGAGGTCTGACATTTTTACATAAGAAATTATTTTCCCAAGCATTGTGGGTGCAGCCTGGGCACTCCGAGACCACACTTTTGCAAATTATCAGCATGTTCATCGATATGGGCTATTGCAGCTAGGGCAATTCCTGAGAAGACACGCCTGGGGATATATATACCCCTCCCAGTGGCAAGGTAGCATGGTAGGGGAGAGGCAAGTTACCTGCCACCATGGTAGGCGACTTTGTTTTCCCCCCACAGCCCGTATCCCCAGGGGGGCACGGAAGTGCCTATTGGAGTGAGCCTGTTGGTCACCCCGGGGGAGCACCGGACCTGCACTAAGCTGCACCATGCCAGGTGTGCTGGCATGTTTTCTATTTTTAAATGGCCCTGAATATGCTGATACTAAGTTTTTTCTTTTCTTTCAGTAAAACTTAAGTCAGCCTCAGTAACAGATATTGTGTATAACAACCTGAGGTTAGGAGGGAGGCAGAGTGGACATGACTAAAAGCTGGAGGGGATGCCCTAAGCAGCTCAAGGTGAAGGCGATGGGGCAGATTCGTTGACATAGCCAAGGGGGGCGGTATTCTAGAATAAAAACTCACCTCGACACTATCCAACAACACATGCTCGGGCTCTCGACCAAAAACACACTGCAGCGTATCTGAATGGCTGGGGCAGGAGAGTGTGCTGCCACATTCCCCGCCCTCCCCATTGCACACAATGAGAGCCTGTTCATGCCCCTTTGGAGCGTAGCAAGGTGAATTTTTTGGGGCTTCATACAGCGGGGCATCCCAATTTGGGATGCCATGGAGAAAATCTAGTGCCCGGCCTTAGAAGCAACAGGGCAAGGGACGTTTTAACCTCCCCCAATGTTCCTCTTTAAACAGCTGCAGTGATTATAACAGAATGCAGATTCTCAATAACAAAACAGCATATATAAATGCATGACGTCAAGGCAGCTATGTGCCAGGTAGGGTCTACAAACCCAAACCACCCATATGGTTGCCTGAAAGCCCCAAATACATGATACACCGTTTCCCCAGGCAAATCTGTATGATGGGAACTTGGGAAGGGCTTCACACCATCTAACCAACCGCCACTGGTATATCCCAATCAGCGATGGACATTAAAAAGCATCGCTTGATGACAACATGAAGTAATCAAATTACTTTTTTCTCAAAGATCATGTGACCATGCAAAGATCATGTGAGCTCTGCAAATTCCATTTGAACAATAGGGTTGATTCAGAACCCCTTTCTCATCATTTTAAAGGAGGTCTTGCTACCAAACGAAAAATCATGCAAAAATGAAAACATTTCACACTAAAGTTCTCGCAGAAAAAAGGCTCTGCTGAATCAGACGAGGGGAAAAAATGAAATGAGAATGGAAATATTCACGCAAAAAAAAGGTGAGAAAGGGGCTCTGAATCAACCCTAATCTGCTGTGGGCCAGGCTTAAAAGCCATATATTAATCACAAATAACACTACAATAAGCAAGAATCAGACTGCTCAGGCATATCCTTAACTGAATGGTAGGGCCACCCAGAATTCTTGGTGGTTCAACTGAAAGAACCATTACACCAGTGACTTATAGAGGAATCTGAAATGGACCTAAACCTTCCCTTGCAGCACTAGCCAACAGGGTCATTAATGCAGAACAAAACCCATAGGCAGCAGGTCAGGAAACTAAAAGATTCCAGGGCCCGCCACTGGCTTTCCCCCAGCGCATCCCGAATTGGGATGCCCCGCTGTGTGAAACCCCCCAGGTCACCAGTAATCTATTACCTATTCCCGGGCCAACGGTGTACACGCGGGTTTTCGTTTAAATGAGAGCCGTCTGCTTTGACGTCATTCGACATACGACACTCATTGTTTCAAATGAGGAGTGTACGCAGCCGCAAGTTGTGCACGTGCTCCAGCCGTTCAGATAGACTGGGCAGGAGTGCACAGAAGGCCAACAAGAGCCGCTTGCCAAAACAGGTAAACAGAGCAAGCTGCTGTCATTGGCTGGACGCCTGCACCATTGGAGTGCGAAGGAGTTGTTTGGTGCTTTCTGGGGGGTTTCACACAGCGGGGCATCGTCAATAGGCCTGTCCAAGGGGAACAGAAGAAAACCTGCGAAAGTCCAAATCCTGGGTTCTTTCACTTTAAAGTCATTATAAAGGCATTAAAGTAATACTAAAGACAAGCCCGATTTTTGTCTCATTATCTTGGGTTTCACATTGCACACAGCGATGTGATGTAAGCACGCTGCATGCTTTAAAGAGGAACATCGGACAAAAAAAAAAAAAACGGCCTCTACTTACCTCTTGTATGTCGCAGCTGCAGCGACGTTCGGATGCTTCAGCCGCCTGTTAATGACAAGCACGGCTTTAGCTGAGGACGTCAATGTCCCATGGTAATCTCGCAGCTTCACGAAGTCTGGTCGGATTTTGGATGGCCGCCAATGCATCCCACTGTGCAGCCGCGAGATTGGAGGCCACACGCAGTGCCTGATGGGCTGCAAGATGGCGCCGCCTGTCGAAAGGTTGTTTGGAAACCAAGGTACCCAGAAGATGGATTCCTTGGCGAGGTGAGTAAATAATGGCCAAGGGTAAAATCAGAGAGGGGGCAGCAGAATGGTGAGGTTTGGGGGAGGTTTTAACCTCTCCCAATGTTCCTCTTTGAATATATCATAGTAAAAAAACAAGTGCATTGTTGTGTCTCTAGTTATAGCTGTGACCAGAAAAAGGGGGTGAGAGGTGCTGCAGGCTAAGAGCATCTCTAGCATGCCAGCACACTTCTAGGGAGGAAGTGGGAGGTTATTTCTATTCTCAGTCCGCTAAAGGTTGATTGAAGTACCAGGTCAGCGGGGTGGAAAGATGAATGAGGAAGTGATTTACTCACCAAGTAGTCCGACATGGAATGAGGGCGTTGGAGGGACTCATGTAAGGCAACATACTGAAATTAATTGTTTGACTTGTCAATTACGGTAACAAAACAAACCTTTGGATTCACCTTTTGTCCACCGCAGATGACCGATCTAATCCTAGTACTCTGAATATTAATTGATCTGCTGATGTGCTACCTAAACCCTATCACCTCCACAAGGGTGGGTTGCCCTGCAATGGAGGGGCATGTCAAGGCCTGGCATGCCCCTCCATCGCAGTCAATAGAGTTGGTGTGTTCTGGACACTGACTGGCTATCATGCCATAACAGTATGGGACTCAATTAGGTAAGATAGAGAACCGCACTACCAGCGATCATCTGCAGGAGACAAGTATATGGTTTATCTCCTTACTACCTGGACAACTTTTAATTAACCTGCTCACCCCCCTCATGCCATCAGGGAGCCCTGCATTAGACATACTCATCTTTTCCCATCTGAGATAGATAGATATATGAGAATCTAGAAAAATGCAGCATATAGCGATCTTTTAATAGTGATGTACACCAAATATATGATCCCATCAGCAAAAATGCTATAAAAAAAAGAAAAACAAATACCTAAACATGTCTGGTATCCTATGATACAGTCCTCTAAGAGTGTATGTATCTGAGCAGAGCTAAGCAGCACATCTGCATTAAACAACTCTAGGTATGAAATTAAAGCAACAACAAGTGGATGCAAGGGAAGTAGATGAGAGGTGACCAGGACTACCTCACATACTTGGTGGTCAAAGCCATATTTGCCAATGGTCTAGAGCCTCATCCACACCTACCAGACACTGCGTTATCGTAAAATAAAATACAATAGCACCTCTATGGCCCCTTGCCAATGCAGCAGAGAGGAGGAAAATCGGCCACAAAAAGTCCTGCCTGCTGCGTCTGTCATGCAAACGCACCCTATAGATTTTAATGGGATTCAATAAACAGGAAGGCAGGGTGTGGAATGCAAACACAAAACAGAATTTCTACCACAAGCACTGCCGTAAACCCAGACAGGTGTGAACGTAAATGCATAGCTTTTGCACCTGCAAGGGAGCGTCCCACATCCACCTGTGAAAAGTTGCCCATAGTAATCTATGGGCTCTTTCACTGTAAATTGGGAGTTTGCGATGCGCTTAGCCCTACCAGCAGTGTCCAGAGGGCACAGCGCTAGCAACCTCCCTCCATGTGAGTGGAGAGCACTAGTGCTGAATGCCATCACCAGTAATTATAGGGCGCTCACCCCAAAGCGTGAGCGCTCCACA
Source organism: Gastrophryne carolinensis (assembly GCA_027917425.1). Classification (NCBI taxonomy): domain Eukaryota; kingdom Metazoa; phylum Chordata; class Amphibia; order Anura; family Microhylidae; genus Gastrophryne; species Gastrophryne carolinensis. The sequence goes on along the minus strand of CM051238.1, from coordinate 236,205,858 downwards.
ATTGGGCTGGCGCGAAACCGGCCTTACATGGATCAGCAAACCAAATTTGAACAATGTTGCTAAAAAAGCACACACCAATAAAACAGAGGGAGGCAGGGGGCAGGAATCTTACAATTCATGTAGCTCAATAAAGCCTCCTCCTGTACACACAGGTGCCCCATAATTCTTGTTACAGCAGAGACCCATCAACACCAATGACAACTGGGCCGATTTATTACCCAGCGCACAACACATCCTGCAACACAATTAAGTGCCATCTGTAGATGGAACTCTGCTTAAAAGCTGGAGTTCAACTCTTTGCCCGAAAGTGTCCTGGCCCATTTAACCAATCCATCCCAACACACCATCAGTAAAGCCTGTACTTACCAGCAGTGTCATCCGACAGTGGACAGGAAAAAGCTGCAGGGGCATACATTTTCTGCACCTCTTGCAATAGGGGATGAGCTTAATTGCCGCACACCATTTCGTCTAAACTTTGAGATGCCCTGCTGTGTGAAATCATGTCTGCCTGGTACTTCCACAACTAATGATCCCACAGCACATGCACAGGTCGTGACGGCATCCTGCTCTGGATGACTGGCACACACAGCCGTCCGCTCCCTGCACTCCATACTGGACCATGTAAAAATATGAATTCTAAGTTGTTAATTCATATGTATGGCATAGAATGCTGGCTATCCACGAGCCCACACATGCACCGTGGGATCCCCAGCCTTGTATATCAGCATCTCCAGGGGATTTTCACACTGTGGAGCAACCCAAATCAAGATGCCATGGCGACAGGGACCACAGCCCAGGATGGTCAAATACCAGGTTCTGGTCCACTTTAAGCATCTTCACTTGCAGCGGTATCCCACAAAGATATACTGTTAAAAAAGGTATTAAAGCTATTTATAACTAGAGGTCCACTTTAAAACCCAGGTTCTCGCAAAGCATAAAGCGCTAGACAGCTTTAAACAACTGGCCCAGGTAAACAATGAAAAGGGCAAAAAGATGGCAAATATCGAGCTCCGCATGAGAGGTGCAGCAGAGATCATATTTGGAGAAAGGTGGCCTCCATCCAGAGAAGTGACAGGGTCAGTGTCAGTCAGATACATGGGAGGGGGCGGCCATGACAGAAGATGATGGGGGGGGCAGCATGGCAGCTGCACGTTTGTTTACATGTCAGGCGCGCCACACACAAGCACACACATATACACACACGGTGGCGCGGGAAGGTCATACTTACTCGGGGCAGCAGCGGGCAGCTGTGGTCGGGGGGCGGCGGTGGCCGGGCCCGGGGACCTGATCTGGCCGTTCTCCTCGGCCCCTGGCCTTTTGGCCTTCTTCTCCTTGTCCCGCCTGTCTGCACTCTTCCTCGGCTTGTCTATCAGGGGACGGCTGGTGGCGGGGTGAGGGGAGCGGGACGAGCCGGGCGGGGTGAGGGCCATGCTGGAGCAGGTGCCGCCATAGCCCGGTGCAGCTCGCGGACTCCCGCCTTCGCCATTCACACGTTTGGGCTTGAAGCCCTTCTCCTCGGTCCGGATCTTCTTGGCGGGGTGCAGTTCGCGAATACTGCTGCTAGAAGAAGTGGAGGAGGGGGCGGGGGGTGGCTTGCTCTCGGCGCCGCTCCTCACCACAATGGCGGCCTCTCGGCTCTTGGGCAGCGATTCGTGTTTGTCGCCTGGCGCAGCACGGACGCTAGCCCACAGCTCCGCCATTTTGGGCTCCTACGAAGCCCAGACTCCGCCGCCGAGCTGCCACAGAGAAGCGGGCAGGGCCACGGCGCTCCGACCAATGGATTGACGAGCGGGGGCTGGGATTAGGGCGAGAGCTGCCAATCGCGTGACAAAAAAGGGGTGTGCGAGGGCCCGCTGACGCGCTTACTGAAGTCACACAGGCGCATGGGAGCTGGGGCCATTTTGTCAGCGGCGGAGGGGAGAGGAGAAGCGGACATGGAAGAGGAAGAAGGAGGAGGGTCTGAGTAGGAGCCTGAGGCGGCTGGACCTGCACGGGGGTGGATGAGAGGCGGGACCGCCACATTCACCACACGGCTTCTGCTCTATGTGGGAGAGCGAGAGACACAGCGCGCTGCTTCTTTGCCGCCACAGCTACGCATATTACCTCAGTGTATATTACTTTAGTGTGTATATTACCTCTGTGTCTCCTTATAGTACCTCAGTGTGCATATTACTTAAGCGTGTCTCCATATAGTACCTCAGTGTGTGTAGTACTTCAGCGTGTCTCCATATAGTACCTCAGTGTGTATATTACTTCAGCGCGTCTCCATATATTACCTCAGTGTGTATATTACTTCAGTGCATCTCCATATAGTACCTCAGTGTGTATATTACTTCAGCGCGTCTCCATATAGTACCTCAGTGTGTATATTACTTCAACGCGTCTCCATATAGTACCTCAGTGTGTATATTACTTCAGCGTGTCTCCATATAGTACCTCATTGTGTATATTACCTCAGCGCATCTTCATATAGTACCTCAGCTTGTCTCCATATAGTATCTCAGTATGTATATTACCTCAGCTTGTATAGTACCTTAGAGCATCTCCATATAGTAGCTCGGTGTGTATGTTACCTCAGCCCGTCTCCATATAGTACTTCAGTGTGTATATTACCTCAGCGGGTCTCCATATAGTACCTCAGTGTTTATATTACCTCAGCGCATCTCCATATAGTACCTCAGTGTGTATATTACCTCAGCGCGTCTCCATATAGTACCTCAGTGTGTATATTACCTGAGCGCATCTCTATATAGTACCTCAGCGCGTCTCCATATAGTACCTCAGTGTGTATATCACCTCAGCGCGTCTCCATATAGTACCTCATTGTGCATATTATCTCAGCTTGTATATTACCTTAGCGCGTCACCATATAATTACCTCGGCGTGTCTCCATATAGTACCTTAAGTATGTATATTACCTTAGCGCCTGTCCATATAGTACCTCAGCATATCTCCATATAGTTCCTTATTGTGTATATTACCTCAGTGCGTTTCCATATAGTACTTTAGTCAATGTCACTTACCTCGCAGTGGAGACACCATGCCCTCTGTCTGGAAATGTGCTCGAGGGGGAGTGGTGACCCCCGCTGGGAGATGGCTGGCCATCCAGGTATACGGCCATTAGCCAGGAAACGCTTTGAAGCCGTCTGCTGTTGCCCCCTAGGGTGCCTGAAAGTCACTCCTCACGAAGTGCATTAGTATAGTGTAAGGCTGCACCAGTACACATTTTTCGGAGCACCGCCTTCTTCTGACTCCACCAGAAGAATTTTTAAACCCGTAAGGCTCCACTTTGATCTTCACAGAGCACCTTTGCCCCTATTTATTGATCATGCCATAGCGCTTTTATTTGTTGTGTACACGTGTGTTTTTCTGTTGTGGGTGTCTGGACCCTTACGGGCCCTGTCCCCGAGAACAGAGGTGGAAGAGGTCATAGGCCTTTTGGCCTCGCCTTGGAAACCCTGCCCAGTGGATCCCTCTTGAGGCCTGTGCTAGTACTAGGCAGGTCTTAATGGCCAGCCGAGGAAACCCTGGTGCCGAAGTGAGTTGGTACCTGGTCGGGCAACCGCCAAGGAAAGCCTTACGCTGAGGGATCCAGCCAGTGGTCCACAGGGAATCCTTCGGGTAGTACTTGAGGACCAAATCCCCTCTTCTTTGGGAGGGAGGGATACGTATCCTTGGGCTCTCTGTCAGGGGGCTCGTCCTCTGGGGAACAGGGGAAAGGGGCTCTTTCTCTTTTGAGATGGGCATCCCTAAGTGTTTTTCACTTTGGGTGGCACATTTTTCACGGTGTGTTTATCACACAGGTGGCTTCAATAAAAAATAGATATATATATAGTACTTCAGTGTGTATATTACCTCAGCACATCTCCATATAGTATCTTAGCACAGAGGCGTAGCTAGGTTTTCCGGCACCTGGGGTAAAGCTTTTAAATTGTGTCTCCCCCCCCCCCCCCCTTTCATGCCAGTGCCTATTTTGGAGAATAGGAGTAAAGATAATCACTGCCAGGAAGTTTTGCATGAGCATAAAAAGGACATATCACAACTAGAGCGCAATCAAGTTAATAAAAGGCGTGTGGCACTAGAGTACCCTGAAATATTGTCAAAGTTAGGTTTATTTAGTTTGAAAAAGAGATGCCCGAGGGGTGATCTAATAATTATGTATAAATATATTCGGGGTCAATACAAAGATCTGTCCCCCTAATCTATTTATACCCCTGAGTGTGACCATAACCCGAGGGCATCCACTAAGTTTAGAGGAAAGGTGCTTTCATCACCAACTGGAGGGGATTCTTCTTTGTAAGAGCAGTGAGACTATAGAACTTGCTGCCAGAGGAGGTAGTTATAAAGATAACAGTAAAAATGTACAAAAGTGGTTTGGATGCTTTCCTGGCATGTAACATTTACAGCTATGGCTACTAAAGCACTGGAAGATCTATAGTGGCCAGGATGCCCTTCATGCATGTAATAATATTACCAGCTATGGCTGTTAGACCACTGGAAGGATATCTATAGTGGCCTGGATGCCCTCAGTGCATGTAATAACATTACCAGCTATGGCTACTAGACCATTGGAAGGAGCTTTATGGTGGCCGGGATGCCCTCCTTGCATGTGATAACATTTCCAGCTATGACTACTAGACCACTGGAAGGAGATAAACGGGCTGAACTGGATCGACTAAAGTCTTACATACTATGTATGACAAATGAATCTAGGACCCGTCATTGACTTAGCCAATTATTTTTGCAGCTGCACCAGGGCTCCACAAGTAGGATTGCAGCAGTAAGTTAAAGTGGTTGGCAAGTTAAAAGTTAAAAAAAAAAACTTAAGTTAGGTACCTGGTAACTTTTTTTTTTCTAAACATCTGAAAGGGCAGCATACGCCTGAGACCTCCGGGCTCCTCCTACCAATTCAGAACACCTGACCACCAGACAGAATAAAATCTTGACTCCTCCCATTCCTCAGTTGTACAGATCTGAAAGAGAGAAAAGAAACAGACCCACAACTCCAACATATAATCAATACATAATCCAACTCCACATAAAAAAAGGGAGGGAAGCCGGCGTATGCTGCACTTTGGGATGTTTAGAAAAAAATTACCAGGTACCTAACTTAAGTTTTCTCAAAACATACGCCTGAGAGATAGGCGAGTACTACCTCGTTGGGTGGGAAGAATAGCATGGAGGACACTTCTGCCAAAAGACAGATCCTTCTGGGACAGAAGGTCCAACTGAAAGAGTCCAGCAAAAAAACCTTCGCTGGAGGACCGAGTGGCTGCTTAACCCCAGCCTGCTCTGCCCCAGAGGAAGCATCACTTCTTGTAAATGAAACGTGACACCTAGGGATGAGCGAATTGATCCGGACGAACCCGGATTCGATCCGAATTTCATGAAAAATTCGATTCGGATCGAATCCGAATTTCCCCGTGCTTCGATCGCTCGAAGTTTTTCTTTAGCATCCATTCATTTACATTACAGGCATTCTAAGATGGCGGACGGGACATGTCCAGACATCTACCCCGCTCCAGTGCATGCTGGGGCAGTCACATGCAGCCTATCAGCAGCCAGCAAGCACGGTGACGTCACAGCGCTATATAAGGCGGTGGCCATCTTGCTTTTGTTCATTTCTCTATTGCATTCGTGAGAGACAGTTAAGAGAGCCAGGGACAGCCAGTAGACAGGCAGGAAGTCAGCGAGAAGCAGGGAAAGGTAGCAGTAACAGGGAGATTTTTTTTTATCCAGCCTGAGTGTTACTGGCTGGCTGACTGGCTTTGTTAGCTGTTTCAGGCTGCTTATACACTTTTGATGTGCCTATATACTGAACTGATCTCAAGTCTGCTGTGGGAACATTACCATTTTGTAAGATCTCATTAGCCTCTGTATTTCCTCTAAGCTGCACACTTATTTAAAGTAATTTGGCCTGTTGCAGCCTGCTTAGACACTTTTGCTGTGCATATATACTGATCTCAAGTCTGCTGTGGGGGCATCCCATTTTGTAACATCCCATTAGCCTCTGTATTTCCTCTAAGCTGCACACTTATTTAAAGTAATTTGGCCTGTTGCAGCCTGCTTAGACACTCTTTCTGTGCATATATACTGTTCTAAAGCCTGCTTGGGGGTATCCCACTCTATAACATACCATACCCCTCTTGATCTTCACTAAGCTGCACACTTATTTAAAGTAATTTGGCCTGTTGCAGCCTGCTTAGACACTTTTTCTGTGCATATATACTGTTCTAAAGCCTGCTTGGGGGTATCCCATTCTGTAACATCCCATTAGCCTCCTGTATTTCCTCTAAGCTGCACACTTATTTAAAGTAATTTGGCCTGTTGCAGCCTGCTTAGACACTTTTTCTGTGCATATATACTGTTCTAAAGCCTGCTTGGGGGTATCCCATTCTGTAACATCCCATTAGCCTCTGTATTTCCTCTAAGCTGCACACTTATTTAAAGTAATTTGGCCTGTTGCAGCCTGCTTAGACACTCTTTCTGTGCATATATACTGTTCTAAAGCCTGCTTGGGGGTATCCCATTCTGTAACATCCCATTAGCCTCTGTATTTCCTCTAAGCTGCACACTTATTTAAAGTAATTTGGCCTGTTGCAGCCTGCTTAGACACTTTTTCTGTGCATATATACTGTTCTAAAGCCTGCTGTGGGGGCATCCCATTCTGTAACATCCCATTAGCCTCTGTATTTCCTCTAAGCTGCACACTAATTTAAAGTAATTTGGCCTGTTGCAGCCTGCTTAGACACTTTTACTGTGCATATATACTGATCTCAAGTCTGCTGTGGGGGCATCCCATTTTGTAACATCCCATTAGCCTCTGCATTTCCTCTAAGCTGCACACTTATTTAAATAAATTTGGCCTGTTGCAGGCTGTTTATCCACTGTTGCTGTGCATATATACTGTTCTAAAGCCTGCTTGGGGGTATCCCACTCTATAACATACCATACCCCTCTTGATCTTCACTAAGCTGCACACTTATTTAAAGTAATTTGGCCTGTTGGAGCCTGCTTATCCACTGTTGCTGTGCATATATACTGTTCTAAAGCCTGCTTGGGGGTATCCCATTCTGTAACATAACCTACCTCTCTTATTTACACTAAGCAGCTCTCCTCTTATTTAAGCTAAGCAGCCCTCTTGGAGGCTGATTGTCCACTTTTGGGTGTGCATTATATTCGGTTTCATATACAGTGGGGTATCCCAATTTGTAAGATAACCTACCCCAACCATGTAAACTAAAGAGGCCTGTTGCAGCCTGAGTTTCTCTGCTTGCGTATGGTCTGCATTACAATCTGTCTCTTTCAATGATACTGCTGCCTGGGGTATCCCAATTTGTAATATAACCTACCACAACCATGTAAACTAAAGGTTACGTCCTTCCAGAAGGAAAACTTATGCCGAACACTATTTTTGTTGGGGGCATTGACCTTTGGATTGATCGGCATGAAATTAAGGATTTTTTTTCAAAGTATGGCGCTGTAAAGAAGGTCAAAATTATTTCTCATACTTGGATTAGTGTTAAAAGTTTCTGCTCAGCTTAAAATACATTACGCCACACTGGCATCCCAAGGCACATGCTATTTAACCCTATCTGTTAAGCAAAAGCATTTCTCATACTTGGATTAGTGTTAGTTTTTGTTCAGCTTAAAATATACCAGGCCACACGGGCATCCCAAGGCACATGCTATTTAACCCTATTTGTTAAGCACAAGCATTTCTCATACTTGGATTATTGTTACTTTTTGTTCAGCTTAAAATATACCAGGCCACACGGGCATCCCAAGGCACATGCTATTTTAACCCTATCTGTTATACAACATAAGCGTTGATCAGCATCAGCTGCTTTATTAAGCTACTTCAGTTTGCACTTGTTTTTGACTGCTTTTAATAAACCAGGCCGCAGGGCACCCCAAAGCTGCACCTTGAACCCTATCTGTTATACAACATAAGCGTTGATCAGCATCAGCTGCTTTATTAAGCTACTTCAGTTTGCACTTGTTTTTGACTGCTTTCAATAAACCAGGCTGCAGGGCACCCCAAAGCTGCACCTTGCACCCTATCTGTTATACAACATAAGCGTTGATCAGCATTATCTGCTTTATTAAGCTACTTCAGTTTGCACTTGTTTTTGACTGCTTTTAATAAACCAGGCCGCAGGGCACCCCAAAGCTGCACCTTGAACCCTATCTGTTTATACTAAATAAGCAAATACATAAAAATGTCAGGCAGACAAGTGCCAGGATGTTCAAACAGGAGTGGCAGAGGCCAAGATTCAGCAGGCAGAGGTCGCAGCAGACTAGGGGCGAGTGGCAACAGGAGTCACGGTGAGAGACCTGATCTGCCAGTATCTGCTAGCGGTCGTGTCTCCACCAGTAATGCATCTGCCGTGGTAGATTGGTTAACGCGCTCATCAACATCATCACAAGTTACGTCTGAGACCCCCAGTCTAGGGTCGGTAGGTTCCTCTGACACAACCCTGAGTTGGCATGCCCCGAGAGCAGTCCCTATCCTCCCATTGCCTCTGTCCTACGCCGTTCCCTCCCCCAGCGACGTATCCTATGCTTTGGGTTCAGCTCCACTCTTTAGTGAGGAGGACGATCAGATAGAGGACAGTCAGCAGCTACTGCCCAGCCATGAAATGGAGGTGGCTTCTTTAGCTCGGCAGACAAATAGTGATGTGGACAGAGTCGTGGGTGTTGCGAGATTTCCAGCTTCTGCGTCAGACACTGTTGAGGAAACCGAGAACATCAGTGACGTACAGCCACAACTCGGTGATGATGATGATGAAGCCGATCGCACTTGGGAGCCGGGTGATGAAGGGGCTTCATCGTCATCATCAGGAGAAGAGGGGCGCAGGTTGCCCCGGAGTCAGCAGCTCAGGCAGCAAGGTGTTAGCAGCATGGGGCACAATTGTAAAGCCTGGAGCCAAATGGGGCCGGGGTAGAGCACCTGCTGCGCGGCAGGCTACCTTATCGGGAGGTAGTGGGGCAGGGGTTCCTGGAGTTGGCGACAATAGCAGCGATCAGTGAGGCCTGTTGGTGGGAAAAGTAGCTACTCAGCAGTGTGGCAGTTTTTCTGAAGCATCCGCAGGAGGGTAACATGGCCACATGCAAGATATGTAGGCAGAAGGTGAAGCGTGGCCAGGGCCCAAATGTTGGCACCACGGCCCTGCGTCAACATATGATGCGTCACCATAAAGCGACCTGGGAGAACCGAGGCTCCCAAGGGGTGGTCCAGTCTGCTTCCTCACCAAGTGGCACGCCGCTCCCAATTTCTGCCAGCCAAGGCTCCAGCACCTCAGCCGAAGGCAGCTGTGCGTCATACCCATCCTCTGTCGCTCCTGCTCCTCCAAGTCATGCATCCCGCCAGCAATCCATCAGCGAAGCCATGTCCAAGAGACAGCAGTATGCGCCCACTCATCCTACGGCGCAGAAGCTGAATGTGCTCCTGTCCAAGTTGCTGGTGCTGCAGTCGCTCCTTTTTCAGGTGGTGGACTCTGCACCTTTCAGAGAACTGATGGCTTTTGCAGAGCCGAGGTGGAGAGTCCCAAGCCGTCATTTCTTTGCCAAGAAGGCAGTACCAGCGCTGCACACTTTTGTTGAACAGAAGGTGGGCCAGTCCTTGAGCCTGTCGGTGTGTAGCAAAGTGCATGGCAGCGCCGACGTCTGGAGCTGTAACTACAGTCAGGGACAGTACATGTCGTTTACGGCCCATTGGGTGAATGTGGTCCCTTTGCAGCAGCAGCAGCAACTTGGACAGGTCACTCCGCTTCGGCCTCCGCGCTCCCTGCCCGTTGGGCCTGTGACACTGTGCGACTCGGCCTCCTCATCCTCCGCCATCTCCTCACCCTCCACTGTAGGCTCAAGTCTCAGTGCCCCTCCAGTCTACCATGTGTGCAGGACACGGAGGTGTCACGCAGTGCTTCACATGGTTTGTCTTGGCGAACGGAGTCACACAGGGGAGGAACTGCTTAAATGTATTAATCAGGAAATCCAAACATGGCTTACTCCAAGAAAACTTAAAATGGGAATCATGGTTACCGACAATGGGAAGAACATTTTGTCTGCGCTGCGCCAAGGAAGCCTGACCCATGCCCCCTGCATGGCTCACGTCTTCAATCTGGTTGTCAAGCGGTTTCTGAAGTGTTCCCCCCCATCTGCAAGACATCCTAACAACTTCAAGGAAACTTTGCATGCACTTCAGCCACTCATACACCGCCAAACACACCCTTCTTGAGCTACAGCGTCAGAACGGTATCCCCCAACATAGTCTGATTTGCGATGTTTCCACCCGTTGGAATTCCACCCTTCACATGTTGGACCGATTATATGAACAGAGAAAAGCCATCACGGATTTCCTGATGATCCAAGCGGATAGGGGGACTCCCCTGTGTAACTTCAATGTCAACCAGTGGCAGCTCATACCTGACACCTGCCGTTTGCTCAGGCCCTTTGAGGAAGCCACTTTATTTGTCAGTCGGCAGGATTACGGGATGAACAACGTGATTCCACTGCTTCATGTACTACAGCACATGTTGGAAACCATGGCTGGTCAGGGCACTGGAGACATGGCGTCTACATCTTACGGCCACATGAACCCCGTTGGAGCTGAACTGGAGGAGGAGGGGCACAGTGAAGCACAGTTTAGGCTTGGCGAAATGGCTGGTTTATCTAGTCAGCGGACAGGAGAGGAGGAGCTAGAGGGTTTTGAGGAAGGCGAGACAGAGGACCCAAACACACCGTGGCAGTATGCAGTGGAGATGGAGACAGGTAGTCCATCCGAGTCACTTGCGCAAATGGCAGGAAGCATGCTCACTTGCTTGCGTAGTGACCCCAGAATTGTTTCCATTTGTCGGCGGGATGACTTCTGGCTGTCCACCTTATTGGACCCTCGCTTCCGGCACAAAATGGGGGCATTTTTTAAACCCACCGAGGACAAACTGAACTACTACAAAGACATTCTACATAGGCAGTTGGCCGATGCCTATCTGCGCCATGGTCCATACTCTCGCAGGTCTGACTCGGGGACCTCTGCGCTCACCTTCCACTACCATTCCTGCTGGGGGGGTTGGCAGGAGCAGCAGCAGCAGCTCCATCAGCAGCAGCCTCAGCCAGTCTTCAGTCGCTAATGAGTAGCTTTCTATACCCGCATAGTGAGGCTACTCATGAGCAGCAGGAAGACCTGGAGCAGGACCTCAACCAGCAGGTCATGTCATACCTTGACATGACCATTCCAACACACCTTGAGGATCCGCTGGACTTCTGGGTAGCCAAACTTGATTTGTGGCCGCAACTAGCAGAGTTTGCCCTGGAAAAGCTGTCCTGCCCGGCAAGTAGCGTGCCATCTGAGCGGGTGTTTAGTGCGGCGGGGGCCATAGTTACGGCGAGGAGAACTCGTCTGTCAACTAAAAATGTGGAGAGACTCACCTTTGTCAAAATTAATCAGGGATGGATCAGCCAGGATTTCCACCTCCCAATGCCTGATGCATGCGACTAGATTCAGCATGGTGCCACGTTTTACACTTTCCAAATGGTGCAAAACATTTATGTCTTTAGGCCAATTTTTGGGCTCCTGCTGATGCCAACTTCAGGGTGTGCGTTCCAACCAATTTTTGGCCTCCTGCTGATGCCAACTTCAGGGTGTGCCTTTCAGCCAATGTTGGGCTGCTGCTGCTGCTGCTTGCAACTCCAGGGTGTGATCCGCAGCCATGACCGGGAAAGGTCCCGGAAGCAGGTGGAAATAGGGCTTGCAGCGGCCGACGGGCTAGTAATGCCCCGCTTATCTGCGAAGTCCATGGAGAGAGAGAAAGAGACCATCTTTGCAGTCAGACTGCAGGAGAAGACTGGGTAATTCTGGCCATTTTATGGGCCGGGAGGGGCCTTAAGTCTTCCTGCAGTTGATTGCGCCACCTGTGGCGAATTACCCACATGTAACGAATTGAAATGAAGCAAGCCGTGCTGTACACCTGGAAAAGGGGCATTTAAAAATTACAAGGCTGAGCTCTCAGCTGTAACCCTTGAAAATGATAAATGAGTTAATAAAGCATGTAAAAAATAAATAAGGTTGGCAAAAGCACAAAATTAAAGTAATGTGGTCAAAGAAAGCAGAACAAACCCTAAATGTTTTTTAAATATATAAATTCAAAATAACTAAATCAGAACAGGTAGGTGCGATAATTAATGATAATGGAGAAAAAGAAAAGGCGGAGCTGTTAAATGGATTCTTTAGCTCTTTGTACACAAGAGAGGAGTAAGGAGCCAACACATGAGATGCCACTGAAGCCCAAATAAAATACTCAACAAGCTAAACATGGATATCATCCTAGAAAAACTTAATTTACCGGTAAATGTGAATAAGACTGCAGGACCAGATGTAGTTCACCCAAGGGTTCTTTAAGAACTCGGCTCAGTTATCTTCTCACCCCTGTTGTTGATCTTTAAATACTCACTAACAACTGGTACAGTATCAAGGGACTGTCACAAGGCAAATGTGGTTCTAGGTCTTCTTACAGACCTGTAAGTTTAACATCTATTGTGAGAAAATTGCTCAAGGGGCTATAAGGGACTATACACACGAATATGTAACTATGCATATTATAAGTGACAACCAGCATGGTTTTACTAAGGACAGAAGCTGCCAGACTAACCTGATTGGCTTCCATGAAGTGAGTAGAAGCCTGGACAGAAGAGCGGCTGTATAGTTTTTCTGGAATGCAAAAGCATTTGACACTGTCCCCCATAGGAAATTGAGGTCTTCAGTATTAGAAAATACAGTTTGTAACTAGATTGAAAACTGTCTGAAGGATCGTGTGCAGAGAGTTGTGGTTAATTATACCTAATCTGGATGGTTACTGGTTGTAAGCTGTGTACCCCAGGGTTCAGTGCTGGGCCCACTTTTATTCAACTTGTTTATAAATGGCATAGAAGATAGAATTAAATGCACTGTCTCTATTTTTGCAGATGACACAAAGACATGTAGCACAGTGCAGTCTATTGAAGATGTTCACAAGCTTCAGCCTGACTTGGACACTTGTGTCTGGGCATCCCCTTTGCAAATGAAGTTCAATGTGGAGAAATGTAAAGTCATGCACACTTAGGGTCTAACAACCTGAAGCCCACATATATCCTCGGGGAAGAAAAACTGGGAGAGTCACTTGTTGAGAAGGATCTGGGGGTACTGGTAGATCACAGGCTAAATAGCAGCATGCAATTTCAGGCAGCAGCTTCCAAGGCCACCAAGATATTATCATGCATTAAAAGAGGCATGGAATCCCAGGATAGGGATGTAATTTTGCCTCTTTACTAGGCACTGGTGCGCCCTAGTCTGGATTATGCTGTCCAGTTCTGGGCACCAGCTCATAAAAGGATACTTTGATTGTAGAAAGGGTGTAGAGGAGAGCCACCAAACCAATAAGAATGAAGGATCTTAGTTATAAGGAAAGATTACGAAAATTAAATGTTTAAAAAAAAAAAACACTTTCAGGTAAATTCCACAAGGGGGCACTCCCTTCAACAGGAAAAAAAAAATTCAGTTACCGGAGGCAACAATCATTTTATACCATAAGAACTATAAATCTGTGGCATATCCTCCCACAGAAGCTTGCTACAGCATCAACCGCTTCAAAAATGATTAGATGCTTATTTAGAAGAAAATAACATTAACAGTTACAATTAGCTGTTATCAGAAAAAAAACAAAAAATAAATAACTTCCCCCCTACCCCAGCACCCTTGGATGAACTTGATGGACTTGTCTCTTTTTCAACCGTATTAACTATGTAAACCCAGGCTCCAGTCTGCGCTCGCTTTAACATTTTAAACTAAGTGGAGAACTTCAGATTATCAGAGAGCCTTGCTACCCTCAGGACTGGACCCATCACAACACAAGCTTCATGTAGACCTAAAAACAGGGATGGCAATCTGAACCATTCCTGCAGGGCAATTTCTTTCCAGTCCTGCGCATAGCACTGACCATTTACCTCAACACACCTGGACTTAATTATTGTTTATACCAGGTAAATGGTCAGTGCTAAGAGCAGGACTGTAGAAGAACCATCCCGCTGGAAGGGGTCAGGTTGGCATCTCTTAAAGTGGAACAAAACCTGGACACATGACCACTTGAGCAATGCAAATTACATTTTCTTTGGCCCTTATCTTCCTTCTAGCACTGTTTTCAATAGCCACTAATTGCTGCCAGCATGATATTGCAAGGAGGGGGTTTAAACAGTTTAGAACAATGGAATCCTGTGAGAAACCAACAGCATACAATTACATACCCGGGGAAAACTAAAATCACTATGGGCCTGATTTATTAGGCACTTCTGCCATTTCAGTGAAAATTGAAAGTGCAAAATATAATATATACATTTTTCAGCAATTTGCTGCACTGCTAATGTTTTAGTAAATGTGCTTGGAGTGCAGCAACATGCGCAAGTGTAAAAAAAAATATATTATATATTCTTAGTATACAGTATGTCCTGCTCCAGATAGAATACTTACACTTGGGTACTACTCCGCCAGATGGCGCTGGACTGCAGAGACATTGAAAATAGGCTCCTCCCCCTTCAAATACCCAGGGACCTCCCACAATACCCAGAATTTCTCTGCAGTCTGGACTGCGAAGGACAAGAATTTGTCTCTCTCGTCTCGCAGGTGAGCGGGGCTATTAGCCTGCGGCCCTGTAGGACTATTCCCACCCGTTCCATTAGTAATGTGCCTCCCAGCCTTGGCTGCGCTGGTCGGGTGACGGTAGGCAGCACCGCTGTCAGATGCTTAGGAACGCTGCTCCACCGCAATGCCCCTACCAAAGGGTAGGCGGTATAGGCATATGGTGAGCCTCTATGGGATGCCCCTCCCGCACTATGCCCCTTGCCCCTGTCTATCGGTGCGCCCTATATTAAATGACCGCTGTCCTCCCTCACTCTCTTTTTAGCCTTCGGGGGGAAAGGGGGGGGGTGCGTTTATGTATATACGTGTTTTGGGTTATGCTTTTTCACATTATGCTTTGTGTCAGCCGCCGCGCTGACTTGTATCACTTTTATTATACTCGAAATTGCCACTGCCGTGCACGTTTTTACCGTGTTCCGCGCTTGGCGGCGGCGTTACCTCAGGCGTTGGCTGCTTGTCACGTGTTGGCTTCGCGCTCTTCGGGGGGGTGGGGCCTGTGTCTGGCGCGTTCCGCGTCATTGCTTGTGCGGGCCCGCCCCTCAAGGTATACGGACGGCATTTTGTCTGCTTGTTCGGCTTCTGCGTGACGGGCTTCTACCTACCGCGGTCCATAAGTGCCCTCGCAGGCGGCTTTATTACCCCTTTTTTAATTATTGTTTGCTTACGGCCCCCTTTTGATTATGTCTTTCAGACGGGCGAACCATTGGCTTCTCCTGGCCCTCTATTAGTTATTAACTTGTGAGGCCTAGTGTAATTACTCCCACTTCCCTAGTGGGTTATTGGGGCATCCCGGGTTGCTGTACAGCGTTAATCCCTATCGGCAGATTGTGCCACTATAATCACCATATAGAGACCGGGGTTCCTTCGAGACAAGCCCGGCTGTGTGTAGCTTGTAGGGTGTCCCCTATTAGCGCTGACAATGCACGGGTCTGTGTACCTTGTGCTGAGCAGGTGCTTGCGCTGCAATCCGGCCTTCCAGTGGCTGGCCCTGTGCCTCACCTACTCCCCCAAGCTTAAATCTCACTCCCACTGAGTTGCATACTAGCGGGGATTCTCAGCCTGATGTGTCTTCTAGACTGGCTAGTGTTGAGAAGTTAATTGCTAATACCTTGGCACGTAAGGCCCCTGCAAAAAAGTGGCACTTAACGCCTGATGTCACTCTTTTCCCTATGGAAACTGATGAGTTTTGGCATTTATGTGGCTATACCCCTTCGGACGAAGGGGAGCTATTCTGCAACTCAGGGCCATCTGATGAGAGGCCCAAGGGGCATGACGATTCTGCCTCTGACCCCTGGGCCCCGGATGATACTGATAGATTGCTGGCCCAGATTTTTGAAGTTCTGTCCATTTCTCCCCCTGTTGCGGCTCCCAGGCAAAGAGGGGAACTTTTTCATACTGCTACGTTACGTTTGGAATTTCCAGAGCAAGCACATTTCAATAACCTTGTGCTCAAGGAATGGGAACGTCCCAGTGGACTTCCCGGTGTGCCTAAGAATTGGGATAGGAAGTATCCCTTTCCTGCTGATGTGGTAAAGTGTTGGTCATCCCCTCCCGAGGTGGATGCCCCGATCCTAGGGTTATCTAACACCTCTGTCATGCATTCCCCTAACTCTACTACCCTGTGGGATGCTGAGGACTGGCGCATTGATCAGCTGGCGTCCCATGCCTTTGAATGTGTGGGGACGGCGCTGCGCCTGGTCTGTGCCTCGGCCATTACGGCTGTGGCTATTAGGACCCTGCTCAGAGGTGTCCTTGATAGTGCCCCTGACGATTTGCCTTGTGGGGTATTTAATGCACTCTCTAGTTGTGATGTTTTTGTGAATTTTGTCCTCTCTGCCTTGGATGACACCATTAGAATGTGTGCCAGAACATCTGCCCTTGTGGTGGTTATACGCCGCTTGGTTTGGCTGCGCCAGTGGGCTGCTGACAACGCTGCCAAGAAGGCCCTCGCTGGTTTTCCCTTCAAAGGACTACGCCTGTTTGGGGATCGCCTGGACCTTTTTGCTAATGGAGGCAGGTTACCCCAGCGCAGGTGGCAGTCTCGGCCCTTTCGGGGTCAGGGCTCCTTTTCCTCCCCCTACCGTGGTGCTAGACAAGGGAGGGGGGTTTCCTTTCCTGGGGCCCGGGGAGACTTCTGGGGTAGGTGCAGAGGATGTGGACGTCCTGACTCCTCCTGGGACCCCAGCTTAAGTCCTCCCCCAAGCCCCCTCAGTCATGATGAGGCGCCCTCACCCATCCCGGTGGGGGGACGGCTTCAGCACTTTGTTCACGTCTGGAGGCTTCATGTCTCAGACCGGTGGATTCAGGAGGTTGTGTCCTCCGGTTACAAGATCGTTTGCTGCCTGGCCGCCCCCAAGATTCATCAGATCCCGGATTCCTCAGGACCCTGTGTCAGCTCAGGATCTGCTGCAGGCAGTGCACAGCCTCCTGGAGCTGGGGGTCAACTGCAAGGTCCCTTTAAGAGAAAAAGGCAAGGGCTTCTATTCCAACCTCTTCACAGTGCCCAAAAAGATGGGTCAGTCAGGCCCATCCTGGACTTGAAGATCCTCAACAAGTTTGTCAGGAGCAGGCGCTTTCGCATGGAAACTTTGCGCTCTGCCATCAGTTCCCTGCGCCCAGGGGATTTCATGACCTCTGTGGACATCAAAGATGCTTACCTTCATATTCCTGTATTTCCAGGTCATCAAATGTTCCTCAGGTTCGCTCTGGAGGATCAACACTACCAATTTGCGGCATTGCCCTTTGGTCTCACTTCAGCTCCCAGGGTGTTCACCAAGGTGCTGGCAGGAGTGATGTCTCTGCTCAGGTTTCAGGGCATCCGCGTGCTCCCTTATCTGGACGACATTCTCATCACCTCCCAGTCTCTACATCAGGCAGAATTGGATACTCAGCTGGTGGTGTCCACCCTGGAGTCATTTGGATGGGTGATCAACCACCCCAAGTCCTCGCTGTCCCCTTCCTTGGTGACTCCATTCCTGGGAATTAATCTGGATACAGTTCAGTCAAGGATTTTTCTTCAACAGAAGGTGGACAGTCTGATTGCGAAGGTCCAGTGCCTGCTATCTTGTCATCATCCCTCCATCAGGCAGGGAATGCAGCTGGTGGGTCTGATGGTGGCGTGCTTCGAGGCGGTCCCTTATGCTCAGTTCCACGTGAGGCCTCTGCAACTCCACCTCTTGTCAGTATGGGACAAGGACCCAGCGTCCCTGGACCGGGTCTGTGCGCTTTCCCCCCTGGTCAGGCGGTCCCTCTCGTGGTGGCTGGGAACCTGCTAGGGGGCAGATCCTTTCTGACCCCCTCCTGGGAGACGGTCACCACGGATGCCAGTCTGTCAGGTTGGGGGGGTTTCTGGAAGTCCCTGCGGTTCCAGGGTAGGTGGGGCCCTCAGGAGGTCCACACACCTATCAACGTCTTGGAGCTGCGGGCGATCAGGTTAGTTCTGGCTCAGTTGACTCCTCACCTTCGGGGCCTGCCTGTTCAGGTGCGCTCGGACAACCAGATGGCAGTTGCCTACATCAATCATCAGGGAGGGACCCGGAGCAAGAGGGCTCTCCAGGAAGTGTCTCTGATCCTGACCTGGGCGGAGGCCAATGTTCCCTGCATATCAGCTGTGTACATCCCGGGGGCGGAACATCTCCTGGCAGATTCTCTGAGCAGGGGGTCCTCTCGCCAGGGAGAATGGTCCCTCTACAACAGGGTTTTCCAATCTCTGTGTCACCCTTCGGGGTCAACCAAATGTGAATCTGTTTGCGTCCCGTCACAATCACAAGCTCCTGGCCTTTGTCTCCCTGTGCCAGGATCCTCTGGCCTTGGCCACAGTTACCCTAACAATGTCATGGCAGGACTTTCAGCTCCTGTATGTCTTTCCTTCATTCCCCCTGCTGGGCAGGTTTCTGCGCAAGATTGCTCTGGAAGGGGTGCCAGCAATTCTGGTGGCCCCCAGGTGGCCAAGAAGAGTGTGGTTCGCAGACGTGGTGCAGCTGGCAGTAGATCAGTACGTTCTGCCCAGGGTGCCAGATCTGCTCACTCAGGGCCCATTACGCCATCCCAATTTACAAAATCTGGCTTTGACGGCCTGGCTGCTGAAACCTCCATCTTGATGGAGAAGGGGCTGTCTACCTCGGTTGTTGATACCATGATAAAGGCTAGGAAGAAGTCATCTTCTTCCATTTATTACAGGGTTTGGCGTGCCTACATTGACTGGTGTGAGTCTAAGTCTCTTCCCTGCCGTGTGTTCTCCATTCCCAGGATTCTGGAGTTCCTGCAGCATGGGTTGGAGATGGGGCTCCAACTCAGTACTCTGAAGGGTCAGGTTTCTGCCCTGGCTGTTTTCTTCCAGAAGTCCTTTGCTCAGCATTCTCTGATCAGGACTTTTTTCCAGGGGGTTACTCATGTGCGTCCTCCACGTAAGCCTATGGTGCCTGTTTGGGATTTGAACTTGGTTTTGTCAGCCTTGCAGGGTGCTCCCTTTGAACCTGTGCAGGATGCTGTCCTGGCCATTCTTACCCTCAAAGTTGTCTTTTTGGTGGCTATCATCTCTGTTAGGCATGTGTCTGAGTTGGCGGCGCTTTCCATTCAGTCCCCCTACTATGAGAGACACCAGGACAAGGTGGTGTTCTGCTTCAAGCCAGATTTTCTGCCTAAGGTAGTGTCTGCCTTTCATTTGAATCAGGACATTGTTCTTCCTTCATTGTGCCCTAATCCTAGTAATGCTAAGGAGAGGGTTTTTCATTCTTTGGATGTGGTTAGGTAGTGCTATCTGGTGGCTACTGCACCTTTCAGAAAAACTGATGCTCTTTTTGTGGTCCCTTCTGGTCCTAGGAAGGGTTTGGCTCCTGCCAAGTCTACTATCAGCAAATGGATCTGTCAGGCTGTTGTTAAGCCTACTCTGCTAAGGGGAAGAATCCTGCTCATTCTACTCGTGCTATTGGTGCCTCTTGGGCTTTTCAGCACCAGGCTTCTGTTAAACAAGTTTGCAAGGTCGCTACTTGGTCCTCTGTTCATACCTTTTCAAAGTTTTACAAGGTTGATGTTGGGGCCTCAGCTGATGCTGTTTTTATCTGCAAGGTTTTGCAGGCGGCAGTGATTTAAACTGTCTGCTGTTACCTTTTTGGGGATTCCACCCTACTTTATGGACACTGCTATTGGATGTCCCGAGTGTAAGTATTCTATCTGGAGCAGGACGTACTGTATACTAAGAATAATACAATTCTGTGATTACTCACCTGTAGAATTGGTATTATGAGTATACAGTACATCCTGCTCCACCCCACCCTTGGTTTTTGCATTATCTTGCATCCCCTGTATGGTGATTGTTATCATTATTATAGTTACCTGTTTGGGTTGTTTTAATTCTCGCGGCTTCTCGTTAACTGCTTTTCAATTTCTGGGGATTGTGGGAGGTCCCTGGGTATTTGAGGGTCCGGGAGCAGCCTATTTTCGATGTCTCTGCAGTCCAGCGCCATCTGGCGGAGTATTACCCGAGTGTAAGTATTCTATCTGGAGCAGGACGTACTGTATACTTATAATACCAATTTTACAGGTGAGTAATCACAGAATTTTATTTTTTTACTACTATAATTTGCACCATGTGGCATTGTCTGGCATAAGTGCTTGATAAATCAGGCCCTATAACAGTAATACCAATCAGCAAATGTGAAATGGCTCATTATAAATAATGGCCAGCGTTCCTCCTGTTTTGTGACTGCTGTACAGCAAATGCGTATAGGTGTGAACGGAGCCTGAAGCTATGTACACGCCTACCGACTTTCTCTGTTTTGTGCAGTCACAATATACAAAATGCTACCAATTATTTTTAATGGGCCAGGTCACTGATATGCAGTGTTGCCCTTCCTGTTGGGAAAATGTTGCAACAATGCTCAGCATTCAGAGGGCTTCTCAGGCACTGCTTCAGGACACCGTGTTGGACTTGGGTGTCTGTGGCCCACCAATCATTTAGATGCAAGTACTCGTGGCTTACATTCAGGACTCCTGCACAAAACAATTATGCCAGACTGTATTGTCTCCCTATGAGGACGTGGGATGCCACAAATAAGCTAGACATAGGTCTGATGATGTAAGTTCTCAAAGGGACCCCTGAGGATTTCCACTACTTGTCCAATTCTTGCTGCAGCTAAATTTTCTACAGTGATCGAGCTGTTTATTCCAAGTATACAGCACGTCCTGTTCCAGAAAAATCCTTACACGTGGGTTATACATCCTCAAGATGGCGCTGGACTGCAGAAAAAGACTTGTGGCCACTCCTGGCCCCTTAAATAGCCAGGAACCTCCCACTAATTCCCAGTCTTTTTCTGCAGTCTGGATTGCGAAGATGAAGATGGCTTTCTTCTGCGCAGGGAGTGGGCTTTGCCTAGGGCCCTGCAGGCTTATTTCCACCCGTTCTGGACCCACTGCCTCCCAGCCACGGCTGACGGTTCGGGTGAAGGTAGGACAGCACTAGTGTCAGGTGCTGAAGGAGTGTTGCTCCGGGCCGCAAGACCCTGTACCAAAGGGTAGTCGGCGACAGGCTTTTTATGGTGAGCCTCATTGGGATGCCCCCAGCCCCTTTTCTTGGGATATTTATCCCTCCTCCCCCCCTCCTTTTCACGCTATTGGTTGCGCAGGACCCCCTCATTGCATTCCGCGTGGTCGGCAGGGGACGCCCAGGGAGTACACTCTGGTGTTTTTACTACTGGGTTTGTCACTTGTTTGGCATGTGTTGAGGCCGTTGTACGGCACTCCGTGGTGGTTGGTGTTTTTTCACTGTCATGGCGCCGGCGCGTCACGTGGTCTTGTTTTCGCGCTCTTCGGGGGGCGCCCGCCCCTCTAGGTACTGCTGTCGGCGCCATTTTGTGGCTCTTCCATTGCGGTGCTGTGACGCCGTTGGTGATCGGCTTATCTGGGCGCTTGCCGGCTTGGTCCATGAGTCCCTTACGGGGGTGTTTATCTTTGGTTATTATTGTATGGCTAGGGATGCTTATGGTGTACATTGTGTCTTGCAGGCGGGTCCCTTGACTGTGGCTCTCTCGACCCTGCCTATTGCCAATCTCCCACTTCCCCTAGCGGGTTTCGGGGGGCATCCCAAATAGGGTGGCTGGTTAGCTGTGTCCCTGTTCTGATTATTCTGCATACTTTTTTAAAAATACAATTCTGTGATTACTTACCTGAATTGATATTATGAGTATACAGTACGTCCTGCTCCAGATTAGATTCTTTACGTCTGGGTATTACTCCGCCAGATGGCGCTAGACTGACTGCAGAGACAGCGAATTTGGCTCCTCCCGGCCCCTCAAATACCCGGGACCCCCCAAAAATTCCCAGTATTGAAAAGCAGTTAAACAAGAAGCCGGGAGAATAACATAACCAACCATTAACTAAACCAACAATGATAATAATCACCATACAGGGGATACAAGAATAATGAAAACCAAGGGTGGGGTGGAGCAGGACGTACTGTATACTCATATCAATTCTACAGGTGAGTAATCACAGAACTGTATTATTCTTAGTATACAGTACGTCCTGCTCCAGATAAGATTCTTTAAGTCTGGGACATCCAATAGCAGTGTCCGTAAAGTAGGGTGGGATCCCCAAAAGGCAACAACTGGCAGTTCAGATCACTGCCGCCAGCAGAACCTTGCGGCCAAAAACAGCATCAGCTGAGGCCCGAACATCAACCTTGTAAAACTTGGAAAAGGTATGAACAGAAGACCAAGTAGCGGCCTTGCAAACTTGTTCAACAGAAGCCTGGTGTTGAAAAGCCCAAGAAGCACCAATAGCACGAGTGGAATGAGCAGTAAGGCGGAAGGAAGGATTCTTCCCCTTAGCAGTGTAGGCCTGAATCACAGCCTGACGGATCCATTTGCTGATAGTAGATTTAGCAGGAGCCAAACCCTTCCTAGGGCCAGAAGGGACCACAAAAAAAGAGCATCAATCTTCCTAAAAGGTGCAGTAGCCTCTAGATAGAACTTCAGATTCCTGACCACATCCAAGGAATGCAAAACCCTCTCCTTAATGTTACTAGGATTAGGGCACAAAGAAGGTAGAACAATGTCCTGATTAAGATGAAAGACAGACACAACCTTAGGCATAAAATCTGGCTTAAAGCGAAACACCACCTTGTCCTCGTGTCTCTCAAAGTAGGGGGGCTGGATGGAAAGCGCCACCAACTCAGAAACACGCCTAACAGAGGTGATAGCCACCAAAAAGACAACCTTGAGAGTAAGAATGGCCAAGGAAGCCTCCTGCACAGGTTCAAAGGGAGCACCCTGCAAGGCAGAAAGGACCAAGTTCAAGTCCCAGACAGGCAACATAGGCTTACGTGGAGGATGCACATGAGTAACCTCCTGGAAAAAGGTCTTAACCAGAGAATGCTGAGCAAAAGATCTTTGGAAGAAAGCAGCCAGGGCAGAAACATGACCCTTCAGAGTACTGAGTTGAAGCCCCAGATCCAAACCATGTTGAAGGAACTCCAGAATCCTGGGGATAGAGAACACACGATAGGGAAGATACCTAGACTCACACCAGTCAATGTAGGCACGCCAAACCCTATAGTAAATGGAAGAAGACTTCTTCCTAGCCCTAATCATGGTGTTAACAACAGAGGCAGACAGCCCCTTTTCCATCAAGATGGAGCCAGGCCGTCAAAGCCAGCTTTTGTAAATTGGGATGGCGTAAATGTCCCTGAGTGAGAAGGTCTGGAACGCTGGGCAGAGCGTACTGATCTACTGCCAGCTGCACTATGTCTGCGAACCACAATCTTCTTGGCCAACAGGGAGCCAGCAGGATTGCTGGCACCCCTTCCTGAGCTATCTTGCGCAGAACCCTGCCCAACAGGGGGAATGGGGGAAAGACATACAGAAGCTGAAAGTCCTGCCATGACAATGCTAGAGCATCTGTGGCCAAGGCCAGAGGATCCTGGGACAGGGAGACAAAGGCTACCCAACGGTGACACAGAGATTGGAACACCCTGTTGCTGAGGGACCATTCTCCCAGGCGAGAGGTCCCCCTGCTCAGAGAGTCTGCCTGCAGGTTCTCCACCCCCGGAATGTACACAGCTGAGATGCAGGGAACATTGTCCTCCGCCCAGGACTGGATCAGAGACACTTCCTGGAGGGTCCCCTTGCTCCGGGTCCCTCCCTTATGATTGATGTAGGCAACTGCCTGGTTGTCCAAGCGTACCTGTACAGGCCGGCCCCGAAGGTCTTGGGTCAAGTGAGCCAGAACCAACCTGATCGCCCTCAGTTCCAGAATGTTGATAGGGGTGTGGGCCTCCTGAGAGCCCCACCGCCCTTGGAATTGTAGGGACCTCCAGATGCCCCCCCCAACCTGTCAGACTGGCATCCGTGGTGACCGTCTCCCAGCAGGAGGGCAGAAAGGATCTGCCCGCCAACAGGTTCCTGGAGTCCAGCCACCACGAGAGGGACCGCCTGGCTAGGGGGGACAGAACAAGGACCTGGTCCAGGGACGCAGGATCCTTGTCCCATACTGACAAGAGGTGGAGTTGCAGAGGCCTCATATGAAACGCCTCGAAGCATGACACCATCAGGCCCACCAGCTGCATTCCCAGCCTGATGGAGGGATGAGGGCAAGATAGAAGGAACTGAACCTGCGCTAGCAGACTGTCCACTTTATGCTGAGGAAGAAAGATCCTTGCCTGAACTGTATCCAGATTCATTCCCAGGAATGGCGTCACCAAGGAGACGGGGAAGATTTGGGATGGTTGATCACCCAGCCGAATGACTCCAGTGTGGACACTACTTGCTGAGTATCCAGCTCTGCCTGTTGGAGGGACTGAGAAGTGATGAGAATGTCGTCCAAATAGGGCAGAAAGCGAATGCCCTGAGACCTGAGCAGAGCCATCACTCCTGCCAGCACCTTGGTGAACACTCTGGGAGCTAAAGTGAGACCGAAGGGCAATGCCACAAATTGGTAGTGCTGATCCTCCAGAGCAAACCTGAGAAATCTTTGATGACCTGGAAAGATGGGAATATGAAGGTAAGCATCCTTGATGTCCACAGAGGTCATGAAGTCCCCTGGACGCAGGGAACTGATAGCAGAGCACAAAGTTTCCATGCGAAAGTGCCTGCATCTGACAAACTTGCTGAGGATGGGATGGGATGGGCCTGACTGACCCATCTCTTTTGCCTCTTTCTGGTAAGAGGACCTGACAGATGACCCCCAGCTCCAGAAGGCTTTGCACCGCCAGAATCCGAGCCTGAGCTGACATGAGGTCCTGAGACATCCGGGATCTCATGAATCTTGGGGGCGGCTAGGCAGCAAACTCTATCTTGTGACTGGAGGACACTACCTCCTGAATCCACCGGTCTGAGACATGATGCCTCCAGACATGAGCAAAGAGCTGAAGCCGTCCCCCCACCCAGATGGGTGAGGGCGCCCCTCCATGCCTGAGGGGGCTTGGGCAAAGGCTTAGGTTTGGAGCCCCAGGATGGGCCAGGGCGTCCACGTCCTCTGCCCCTACCCCAGAAATCTCCTCGGGCCCCAGTAAAGGAGACCCCTCTCCCCGTTCTGGATCCACGGTAGGGGGAAGGAAAGGAGCCCGGGCCCCGAAAGGGCCGAGACTGTCTTCTGCGCTGGGGTAACCTGCCTCCCTTAGCAAACAGGTCCAGGCGGTCCCCAAATAGGCGTAGTCCTTTGAAGGGAAAACCAGTGAGAGCCTTCTTGGCAGCGTTGTCAGCTGCCCACTGGCACAGCCAAACCGAGCGGCGTATAGCCACCACCAAGGCAGAGGCTCTGCCACACATCCTAATGGTATCATCCAAGGCAGAGAGGACATAAGCAACAAATACCTCACAATGCGAGAGCGCATTATACTCTTCACTAGAAACATCATCAGGAGCTCCATCTAGGACACTTTTAAGCAGAGTCCTAATAGCCACAGCTGTAATGGCAGAGGCACAAACCGGGCGCAGTGCCGTCCCCACACAGGCAAAGGCATGGGAAGCCAGCTGATCAATTCGCCAATCCTCACTATCCTTCAGGGTAGTAGAGTCAGGGGAATGCATGACAGAGGTGTTAGACAAACCCAGAATTGGGGCATCCACCTTGGGAGGGGATAACCAACGTTTAACCACATCAGCAGGAAAGGGATATCCCAACTCTTAGGGACTCCAGGGAGCCTGCTAGGACGCTCCCATTCTTTGAGCACGAGATTATTAAAATGAGATAGTTCAGGGAACTCTAAACGTGGCTTAGCAATGTATGAAACAATTCCCCCTGCTGCTGAGGAGCTGCGGCTGGGGGAGAGAGAGAAAGTACTTCAACGATCTGAGCCAAAAGCCTATCAGTATCATCTGGGGCCCAGGGATCAGAACCAGAATCAGCATAACCCTTGTGCCGTTCATCAGATGATTCTGAGTCAGAGAACAATTCCCCTTCTTCCAGGGGGGTATAACCAGACAGATCAAAGAACTCTTCAGCCTCCATAGGGAAAAGCATGACATCAGGCGCCAAATGCCACCTCTTAGCAGAGGCCTTACGCACCAAAGTATTAGCAAGCAACTTTTCAACACTAGCCAGTCTAGTAGACACATCAGGCTGAGACTCCCCACTGGTATGCACCTCTCTGGGAGTCAGATGTAAGCTTGGGGGGAGTAGGCGAAGCCATACATAGTGCAGGCCCAGCTGCTGGTAAACCACACTGCAGCGCAAGCACCTGTTGGGCACAAGGTACACAAACCCGCACATTGTCAACACTTGTAGGGGACACCCCACACGCCACACACAGCCAGGCTTGTCCCGAAGGAACCCCAAGCACATTATCCTGAGACGCCTGCATATGGTGATTATAGCGGCACAATAGGCCGATTCACGCTATAAAAGCAACCCAGGATGCCCCAATAGCCTGCTAGGGAAGTGGGAGGAATTGGCACACTAGGCCTCAATAAGTTTAATAAACTAATAGAGGGGCTAGGGCCAGGAGAAACCAATTGAGTTTGTAAGACATAAGCGAAAAAAAAAAACAAAAACCCGTAAGCGACATGCATTCATAACATTAAAAATATGAACAAACAGCCCGCGAGGGCACTCACAGATCGCGGTAGGTAGGCGCCAGCCACGCAGCACGAGGAAGCAAAATGGTGCCAAGTATACCCCCCCGAAGAGCGCGAAGCCGCACACGTGACAAAATCAACCAATGATGGCACAACAGCGCCTGAGATAATGTCGACCGCGGAACGCCGTAGAAGCGCGCGCGGCAGTGGCATATTCAAAAAGCAACCAGTGCAACCAAAGCCGTGCGGTGACAGGATTAAAGGCAAACCAAGCACACCATACAAAAGTACAGAAACACACACTCACCCCCCCCCCCCCGAGAACTACAAGGGAGAGCGAGCGAGGGCAGCGGCCACCTAACGTAGGGCCCACCGATAGAGAGGGGCAAGGGGCACTAGTGCGGGAGGGGCATCCCATAGAGGCTCACCATAAGCCTGAACCGCCTACCCTTTGGTGGGGGATTGCGGTGGAGCAGCGCTCCTAAGCACCTGACAGCGGTGCTGTCTACCTTCACCCAAACCAGCGCAGCCAAGGCTGGGAGGCATATTACTAGTGGAACGGGTGGGAATAGTCCTACAGGGCCGCAGGCTAATAGCCCCGCTCACCTGCGAGAAGAGAGAGACATCTTCTTGTCCTTCACAGTCCAGACTGCAGAGAAGATCTGGGAATTTGTGGGAGGTCCCGGGTATTTGAGGGGCCGGGAGGAGCCAATTTCGCTGTCTCTGCAGTCCAGCGCCATCTGGCGGAGTAATACCCAGATGTAAAGAATCTTATCTGGAGCAGGACGTACTGTATACTAAGAATAATCACCATATGGAGGCTTCTGGGGATAATGTGCTTGGGGTTCCTTCGGGACAAGTCCGGCTGTGTGTTGCGTGTGGGATATCCCCAATAAGTGAAGATGTCAGGGTAGGTGTAATCTGTGCCCAGCAGGTACTTGCGCTGCAGTCTGGGTCGCCTGCTACAGGCCCTGGTGCGGCATCCCCTCTGGCTTCACCTACCTCCCCACGCTTGCATTTGACCCCCAGCGAGGGACATACTAGCGGTGAGTCTCAATCGGATTTGGCTGCACGGGTGACCAGCATTGAAAAGCATATTGCTGGGTCGGGCCCGCGTGAGGCTTCTGCCAAGAAGCGGCATCTATCCCCCGCTATTTCCCTCTTCCCTGTTGAGGCTGAGGAATTTTTTGACATCTCGGGTTATGGTCCCCTTGAGGAGGGAGAATGATTCTCTGATTCAGAATCATCTGAGGAACAACCTAGGGTGTATGGTGATACCAGGTCTCCTTTTGGAGAAGACCAATGGTCCTCAGATGACACTGATAGGTTGTTGTCTCACATTTTTGAGGTGCTTTGTATTTCCGTGGCTCCGCAGCAGCAGGGTGAGCTTTTTCATACAGTAAAGCCACGCTTGGAGTTCCCTGAGCAGACACACTTTAATAATCTGGTGCTCAAGGAATGGGAAAGGCCTAGCAAGCTACCTGGGGTGCCTAAGGTATCCCTTTCCTGCTGATGTGATTAAGCGTTGGTCATGTCCTCCCGAGGTGGACGCGCCCGTTCTGGGGTTGTCAAATACATCTGTCATGCATTCTCCTGACACTACTACCCTGCGGGATGGTGAGGACCGGTGCATAGATCAGCTGGCTTGTCATGCCTTTGCCTGTGTGGGGACTGCGCTGCGCCCGGTTTGTGCCTCTGCCATTACAGCTATTGCTATTAAAGGGCTGCTTAAGAGTCCCTTAGATGAAGCTTCTGATTTTGCTATGAATTTGTTTCATATGTTCTAACTGCTATGGATGATGCCATTAGAATGTGTGGGCGGACGTCTGCTCTGTTAGTGGCTATACATCACTCGGTCTGGCCCGCGTCAGTGGGTAGCTGATAACGCTGCTAAAAAGGCTCTCACTGGTTTTCCCTTTAAGGGGCTGCGCCTCTTTGGTGAACGCTTGGACTTGTTTGCCAGGGGTGATAGGTTACCTCAATGTAGGAGGCCTTCTCGGCCCTTTCGGGGGACTGGTGCCTCTCTCCCCTCCTTCCGCGCTTCCAGGGCTGGTCGAAGAGCTTCCTTTGCTGGAGCATGTGGAGATTATTGGGGCAGGGTGTCCCAAGCCCAAATCCTCCCCTAAACCCCCTCAGGCATGAGAAGGCACCCTCACCCATCTGGGTGGGGGGACGGCTTCGGCTCTTTGCTCACGTCTGGAGGCGATGTGTAGCAGACAGGTGGATCCAGGAGGTGGTTTCCTCCGGTTACAAGATAGAGTTTGCAGCCTGGCTGCCCCCAAGATTCCTCAGATCCCGGATGGCTCAAAACCTCCGGTCAGATCAGGGCCTGCGCCTTCCGGTCCAAAACCTTCTGGAGTTGGGGGTCATCTGCCCTGTGCCTTTCAGGGAAAAGGGCAGAGGCTTCTATTCCAATCTCTTCACGGTCCCCAAAAAGGATGGGTCCCTGAGGCCCATCTTGGATTTAAAGTGTCTCAACAAGTTTGTCAGATTCAAGCATTTTTGCATGGAAAACCTGCGCTCAGCTGTCAATTCACTGCGCCCAGGCGACTTCATGACCTCAGTAGAAATCAAGGACGCTTACCTTGATGTACCAATCTTTCCAGGTCATCAGAAATTCCTCAGGTTTGCTCGGGGAGATCAGCATTATCAATTTGTGGCACTGCCTTTCGGTATAACCTCGGCTCCCATGGTATTCACCAAGGTGCTGGCAGGCGTGATGGTTCTGCTGAGAGCTCAGGGCATTCGCATTCTCCCTTATTTGGATGACATTCTGATCTCGTCCCAGTCCTTCCATCAGTCAGGGCCGGATACCCAGGTGGTGGTGACCAGACTAGAGTCATTCGGCTGGGTGATCAACCATCCCAAGTCTTTTCTGTTACCGTCTCTGGTGAGGTCCTTTCTGGGCATGACTCTGGATACATCTCAGGTCAAGGTTTTTCTCCCCCAACAGAAAGTGGAGAGTCTTCAAGCTCAGGCCCAGTTTCTTCTTTCTTGTCCTCATCCCTCCATCCGGCAGGGGATGCAACTGATGGGCCTGATGGTGTCTTGCTTCGAGGCGGTGCCCTATGCTCAGTTTCACATGAGACCTCTTCAGCTGCACCTCTTATCAGTGTGGGATCTGGGCTCTGTGTCCCTGGATCAGGTGTTTGCTCTGTCCCCCCTGGCCAGATGGTCCCTCCCGTGGTGGCTGGACTCAAGGAACCTCTTGGTGGGCAGAACTTTTCTGTCCCCTTGCTGGGAGACTGTAACCACAGATGCCAGTCTGACAGGTTGGGGGGGGGGGGGGGGGCTCTGGAAGTCCTTGAAATTCCAGGGTCAGTGGGGCCTCCAGGAGGCCCATACTCCTATCAACATTCTGGAACTGAGGGCGGTAAGGTTGGTTCTCGCCCAATTGACCCCTTAACTTCGGGGTTGGGCTGTTCAGATCTGCTCGGACAACCAGATGGCGGTTGCCTACATCAATCATCCAGGAGGGACCCGGAGCAAGCGGACCTTCAAGGAAGTGTCTCTGATTCTGTCATGGGCGGAGGAGAATGTTCCCTGCATCTCGGCATTGTACATCCTGGGGGTGGAAAATCTGGAGGCGGACTCCCTGGGCAGGGGGACTTCTCGTCTGGGAGAATGGTCCCTCAGCAGCAGGGTGTTTCGCTCTCTGTCACCGCTGGGGTCAGCCGGATGTGGATCTGTTTGCGTCCCGTCACAATCACAAACTTCCAGTCCTTGTCTCTCTGTCCCAGAATCCTCTGGCCTTGGCCAGGGATGCACTAGCATTGTCTTGGAAGAGCTTTCAGCTCCTCTATGTGTTCCCTCCATTTCCTCTGCTGGGCAGGGTGCTGCGCAAGATAGCCCAGGAGGGGGTGCCAACCATCCTGGTGGTCCCGTTGGCCAAGAAGGGTGTGGTTCGCAGACATTGTGCAGTTGGCAGTAGATCAGTACCTCCTGCCCAAGGAGCCAGATCTAGTCACTCGGGCAGCTGTGCCATCCCAATTTACAAATGCTAGCTTTGACAGCTTGGCTGCTGA
The DNA here is from genome assembly GCA_027917425.1 of Gastrophryne carolinensis. Classification (NCBI taxonomy): domain Eukaryota; kingdom Metazoa; phylum Chordata; class Amphibia; order Anura; family Microhylidae; genus Gastrophryne; species Gastrophryne carolinensis. The sequence continues at coordinate 236,175,154 of CM051238.1, read as the reverse complement.
AACCTCAATCTTGATGGAAAAGGGGTTGCCTGCCTCTGTGGTTGACACCATGATTAGGGCAAGGAAGACTCCTCGTCCCTTATCTATTACAGGGTCTGGCATGCTTACATTGCATGGCGTGAGTCTAAGTCTTTTCCCTGTAGGGTGTTTTCTATTCCCATCTATTCTGGGATTCTTGCAGCATGGTTTGGATTTGGGCCTTTAACTTAGTACCGTCAAGGGCCATTTTTCAGCCTTGGCTATTTGCTTCCAAAGGTCTTTTGCCAACCACTGTTTGGTTAAGACTTTTTTCCAGGGGGTTACTCACGTGCGTCCGCCATGTAAGCCTTTGTTACCAGTCTGGGATTTGAATTTGGTTTTATCTGCCATGCAGGGTTCTCCTTTTGAGCCTATTCGTGAGGCTGCCTTGCCTATTTTGACTCATAAGGTAGTCTTTTTGGTTACTATCACTTCTGTTAGGCGTGTTTCTTGAGTTGGCAGCGCTTTCCATTAAACCTCCTTACTTTGAGAGACACCAGGACAAGGTGGTGTTTCGGTTCAAGACAGATTTCTTGCCTAAGGTTGTGTCTGCATCAATCAGGACATTCCCCTCGATTCAAAGAGCAAAAGTTAATTGATTTCGGATCGAGAATCGTAAGTTTGGGTGGGTGTTAGTCATTTTTTTCCTGTTTTTTTGGCCATTTCCGACTCGCACGAGCCTACGTACGAATTCGTATATGCTCTTACGATCATCGCAAGTTCGTTCCTAAATTTTAGGATCAAAACGTAAAACTTAGGATCAAATCCTAAAACTTAGGATCAAAACGTAAAACTTAGGATAATTGGATGTGTTTAGGTGTGATTCAGAGAACAGTTTTCAAACCTCTAAATACGTTTTAAAAGAAAGCCACTGCCGACACCTTTTAGCAGTCGGATTGCTGTTCTTGAACAGGTTTTTTGGCTATGTGGAGGAGTCTGCGCGTCTTGAGCTCCAATGAACTGCATGTATCAGCATGGCCGAGGCCATAAATTGTATGGCAATGCATACCTGATTCATGTATGCCTTATAAAAGCATTTTAATGTGGACCTTAATTAGTCCTTTGCATGTAAACCTTTATTTGGCAATATATTTGCGTTAATTAAAGAAACTTATGTCCTTTGGTATTTATTTTTAAATTGATGTACTAGAATAATATTTGTAGATTGCATTTATTGGTGTAGTTGTTTACCTTTGCTTTGTTTAATTATTTAAGCACATCTTTGGTCAGATGCATCACACTTACTGAGGAGAGGAGAGCGGGATAAAGTGCAGGATGTGGGTTACTGCTGTATTTTGCACAGACAAAGCCGAGCTGGGGGCACGGAAAGGTCAGAAATCAAAGAATCCAGAGCAACACAGTCACAAGGCCCTTTCTGTTTGCAGGCTGCCCGATAATACCTGAGCCGCCATCTTGGCTGTTTCTAGGCTCATAACATGCAGAAGTTGCTGGGTGTTTTTTAATATTTGAGAGCAATCTGTATGTAGAGGGTGTGGGTAACCACACACAAAATTTAAAGTTGTACCATTTGAAGCCAAAATATTAAAATTAAATCCACAAGTAAAAAATGCAAGTTAACTAAAAATTAAACAAAGTAAGATTTACTTATGCAAATGCATTCATTAATGGTTGGTTACTACAAAATGAATGAAATAAAGAAAAATAAAAGACCAAATATTTAGAATGCACTTTAATGAGGTAAGTTTGTAGTGCGCAGCCGCAAGATCAGAAGGATTTACGTCCAGACAAAAAAGGAAAAAGGCCAAAACCAATGTTGCAACCTGAGAAATGAAACGGAAAATTCATGATGGAAACTGACATAGGTCTGATTCCCGAACTGCCATACGAACGGACGTACATTTTAGGATAGAAACGTATTTGCTTATAGAATCACTCGCAAGTTCATACGAACGCACGAGCGGACGTGAAAAATAGGATGATCGGCACCCAAATCCAAGCTGTTACATGTTTCTTTGAATCGACCCTATTGTCTTGCCTTCCTTGTGTCCTAATCCTAGTAACCCTAAGGAGAGGGTATTACATTCTCTGGACGTGGTTAGGCCTTTGAAATTTTATCTGGTAGCTACTGAATCCTTCAGTAAGACTGATGCTCTTTTTGTTCTTCCTTCTGGACCTAGGAAGGGTTTGCCTCTGGCTAAATCCACCATCAATAAATGGATTTGTCAGACGGTGATACAAGCCTATTCTGCTAAGGGGAAGGAGCCTCCCTTTCGCCTTACTGCTCATTCTACTCGTGCCTCTTGGGCCTTTCAGCACAAAGCTTCTGTTGAACAAGTTTGCAAGGCCGCTACTTGGTCTTCTGTTCATACCTTTTCTAAGTTTTACAAGGTTGATGTTAGGGCCTCAGCGGATGCTGCTTTTGGCCACAAAGTTCTGCAGGCGGCAGTGCTTTAAACTGCCCGCTGTTACTTTCCCACCCTACTTTATGGACACTGCTATTGGATGTCCCATGTGTAAGGATTATTGTGGAGCAGGACATGCTGTATACTTGGAATAATACAATTCTATGAGTACTTGCCTGTAGAATTGGTATAAGTATACAGCACGTCCTGTTCCACCCCGCCCTTTGTTTTCATTGTTCTTGGTTACCTTTTATGGTCATTGTTCATTTGGATTCTTATTCATTTTTGATTCTCCCGGCTTCTTGTTAACTGCTTGTCAATACTGGGAATTAGTGGGAGGTTTCTGGCTATTTAAGGGGGCCGGGAGTGGCCACAAGTCTTTTTCTGCAGTCCAGAGCCATCTTGTGGATGTATAACCCATGTGTAAGGATTATTCTAGATCAGGATGTGTTGTATACTCATAATACCAATTCTACAGTTGAGTACTCACAGAATTGTATTTTTTCAAATTCTATTTAAAGCATCAACATCAATAGTAGAAAGAGCTGGATGCTGCCCTTTTAATTAGAAGAAAGAGGGAACCAGTGCATGAAAAAAGTGCTGTTGCCAGGCATAGGCTTGTGCGTACATGAACCCCATTTATTGCCAGCATTGGTATAGAGGTGAGTAAAACAACCTGCTTTAGGGCTGCCATTGTTGTTACTATAAATTGGAAGGTGAGCAAAGGTGTAGTTGTTGGATCACAGGTCTGAACTTTGAGTTAAAATAAACACAGATGAATAATTAGGACCACCAGGTACAACATGCACACAGCAGCTACTGTAGATGGGCTAGGAGTGCCTCAGAAGATCCTGATATGCTGTCACATATATGTGGAGCTATGCTAACTGCAGTGCATCCCACTGCTGCTGGAGGATGTGTGAGGGAGGATCCAAAAAGCAAACAACAATTCAGATGGTCCTACAGATGCCTAATTGGGTGCAAATGTAGGGAATTCAAGTCAGTGTTAATCATGCTCCTTCAACCACAGCTGTGTGACATTTTTCTTGCTGGAAGTCAGGGGTCCCTTAACACCCCTCCTCAGGGCCCGCCAGCAGGTTATGTTTTGCAGATCTCCACACAAGTAAAGTAATTTGTGCAGCAGCAGAGCATAACATGACCTGTGGGTGGGTCTTGAGGAGGGTTGGGGGTATCCTGCTGTATGTTATGTGCAAGGATGGATTCCTACCCAAATTGGTGGAGGGTGCTTTCCATGTAGATGAGCAGGCCCAGAGAATACCACAACACAATCCCCCAGACCATAATCTTGCCATTACCAGATTGTATTTTATTCAAAGATGAGTAACACATTGTATCCCCTGTTTTGAGCACGCCGCTGCCATAGAGACACATTGTAAAAGCTCCCTAACACAGATTGATTTTGCTACATTAGCCGTTTATTCAGTATATGTGAAAAATGACAGGCAAGTTTCTCAGGTGTATATATATCTTTCCAGTTGGTGCACAGCACAGCACAGCCGAAGACCAAGTAGAGGCCTTGCAAACTTACAAACAGAAGCCTGGTGCTGAAAAGCCCAAGAGACACCAATAGAATGAGCAGTAAGGCGGAAGGGAGGATTCTTCCCCTTAGCAGAGTAGGCCTGAATCACAGCCTGACGGATACATTTGCTCATAATAGATTTAGCAGGAGCCAGACCCTTCCTAGGACCAGAAGGGACCACAAAAAGAGCATCAGTTTTTCTGAATGGAGCAGTAGCCACCAGATAGTAATTCAGACACCTAACCACATCCAAAGAATGCAAGACCCTCTCCTTAGCATTACTAGGATTGGGACACAAAGAAGGAAGAACAATGTCATGATTCAAATGAAAGGCAGAAAATCTGGCTTGAAGCGAACCACCACCTTGTCCTGGTGTCTCTCAAAGTAGGGGGGCTGGATGGAAAGTGCCGCCAACTCAGACACATGCCTAACAGAGGTGATAGCCACCAAAAAGACAACCTTGAGAGTAAGAATGGCCAGGGCAGCCTCCTGCACAGGTTCAAGGGGAGCACCCTGCAAGGCAGAAAGGACCAAGTTCAAGTCCCAGACAGGCAACATAGGCTTACGTGGAGGATGCACATGAGTAACCCCCTGGAAAAAAGTCCTGATCAGAGAATGCTGGGTAAAGGACCTCTGGAAGAAAACAGCCAGAGCAGAGACATGACCCTTCAGAGTACTGAGTTGGAGCCCCAGCTCCAACCCATGCTGCAGGAACTCCAGGGTCCTGGGAATAGAGAACACACGACAGGGAAGAGACTTAGACTCACACCAGTCAATGTAGGCACACCAAACCCTATAGTAAATGGAAGAAGAAGACTTCTTCCTAGCCTTTATCATGGTAACAACCGAGGTAGAGAGCCCCTTCTCCATCAAGATGGAGGTTACAGCAGCCAGGCCGTCAAAGCCAGAGTTTGTAAATTTGGATGGCGTAAGAGACCCTGAGTGAGCAGGTCCGAGACCCTGGGCAGAACGTACTGATCTACTGCCAGCTGCACCACGTCTGCGAACCACACTCTTCTTGGCCACCTGGGGGCCACCACTATTGTTGGCACCCCCTCCTGAGCAATCTTGCGCAGAACCCTGCCCAACAGGGGGAATGGAGGAAAGACATACAGGAGCTAAAAGTCCTGCCATGACATTGCTAGGGCATCCGTGATCAAGGCCAGAGGATCCCGGGACAGGGAGACAAAGGCCGGGAGCTTGTGATTGTGATGGGACGCAAACATATCCACATCTGGTTGGCCCCATCGGTGACACAGAGATTGAAACACCCTGTTGCAGAGGGACCATTCTCCCAGACGAGAGGTCCCCCTGCTCAGAGAGTCTGCCTGCAGATTCTCCACTTCCGGGATGTACACAGCTGATATGCAGGGAACATTGTCCTCCACCCAGGACAGGATCAGAGACACTTCCCGGAGGGCCCTCTTGCTCCGGGTCCCTCCCTGATGATTGATGTAGGCAACCGCCGTCTGGTTGTCCGAGCGTACCTGGACAGGCAGGCCCCAAAGGTGATGAGTCAAAACCAACCTGATCACCCGCAGTTCCAAAATGTTGATAGGTGTGTGGGCCTCCTGAGGGCCCCACCGCCCTTGGAACTGCAGGGACTTCCAGAACCCCCCCCCCCCAACCTGACAGACTGGCATCCGTGGTGACTGTCTCCCAGCAGGGGGCAAGAAAGGATCTGCCCACCAACAGGTTTCTGGAGTCCAGCCACCACGAGAAGGACCTCCTGACTAGGGGGGAGAGCACAAGGACCTGGTCCAGGGATGCAGGATCCTTGTCCCATTCTGACAAGAGGTGGAGTTGCAGAGGCCTCATAAGAGACCGCCTCGAAGTACGACACCATCAGGCCCACCAGCTGCATTCCCTGCCTGATGGAGGGATGAGGGCAGGATAGCAGGAACTGAACCTGTGCTAGCAGATTGTCCACCTTCTGCTGAGGAAGAAAAATCCTTGCCTGAACTGTATCCCGATTCATTCCCAAGAAAGGTGTCACCAAGGAGGGAGACAGGGAAGACTTGGGATGGTTGATCACCCAGCCAAATGACTCCAGAGTGGACACTACTCGCTGAGTATCCAACTCTGCCTGTTGTAGGGACTGGGAAGTGATGAGAATGTCGTCCAGGTAGGGCAGCACGCAGATGCCCTGAGACCTGAGCAGAGACATCAATCCTGCCAGCACCTTGGTGAACACTGGGAGCTGAAGTGAGACCGAAGGGCAACGCCACAAATTGGTAGTGCTGATCCTCCAGAGCGAACCTGAGGAACCTTTGATGACCTGGAAACACAGGAATATGAAGTCCCCTGGATGCAGGGAACTGATGGCAGAGCGCAAAGTTTCCATGCGAAAGCACCTGCACCTGACAAATTTGTTGAGGATCTTCAAGTCCAGGATGAGCCTGACTGATCCATCTCTTTTGGGTACGGTGAAAAGGTTGGAATAGAACCCCTTGCCCCTTTCTCGTAAGGGGACCTGACAGATGACCACCAGCTCCAGAAGGCTTCGCATCGCCAGAACTAGAGCCTGAGCTGACACAGGATCCTGAGAGATCCGGGATCTGATGAATCTTGGTGGTGGCCAGGCAGCAAACTATCTTGTAACTGGAGGACACTACCTCCTGAATCCACCGGTCTGAGGCATGAAGCCTCCAGACGTGAGCAAAGTGCTGAAGCCGTCCCCCCACCCGGATGGGTGAGGGCGCCCCTTCAAGCCTGAGGGGGCTTGGGAGAAGACTTAAGCTTGGAGCCCCAGGAGGAGCCAGGGCATCCACGTCCTCTGCCCCTACCTCAGAAATCTCCTCGGTCCCCGGTAAGGAAGACCCCCCTCCTGTCTGGCACCACGGTAGGGGGAAGAAAAGGAGCCCTGTCCCCGAAAGGGCTGAGACTGCCGCCTGCACTGGGGTAACCTGCCTCCCTTAGCAAACAGGTCCAGGCGGTCCCCAAACAGGTGTAGTCCCTTGATGGGAAACCCAGTGAGAGCTTTCTTGGCAGCGTTGTCAGCAGCCCACTGGCACAGCCAAACCGAACGACGTATAGCCACTACCAGGGCAGAGGTTCTGCCACACATCCTAATGGTCTCATCCAAGGCAGAGAGGACATAGGTCACAAAAACACAATTCTGTGATTACTCACCTGTAGAATTGGTATTATGAGTATACAGGAGGTCCTGCTCCAAATCTAATACTTACACTTGGGATATACTCCGATGGCGCTGGACTGCAGAGACATCGAAAATAGGCTCCTATCGGCCCCTCAAATACCCAGGGACCTCCCACAAATCCCCAGCATTGAAAAGCAGTTAATGAGAAGCCGGGAGAATTAAACAATCCAAACTTTCAACTATAACAATGATAACAATCACCATACAGGGGGTCCAAGAAAATGCAAACCAAGGGTGGGTTGGAGCAGGACATACTGTATACTCATAATACCAATTCTACAGGTGAGTAATCACAGAATTGTATTGTTCTTAGCATACAGTACGTCCTGCTCCAAATCTAATACTTACACTTGGGACATCCAATAGCAGTGTCCATAAAGTAGGGTGGGATCCCCAAGAAAAATCAGCAGCAGGCAGTTTAAACCACTGGCACCTGCAGAACCTTTCGGCCAAAAGCAGCATCAGCTGAGGCCCTAACATCAACCTTGTAAAACTTTGAAAAGGTATGAACAGAAGACCAAGTAGCAGCCTTGCAAACTTGTGCAACAGAAGCCTGGTGCTGAAAATCCCAATAGGCACCAATAGCACGAGTGGAATGAACAATAAGGCGTAAGGGAGGATTCTTCCCCTTAGCAGAGTAGGCCTGAATCACAGCCTGACGAATCCACTTGCTGATAGTAGACTTGGCAGGAGCCAAACCCTTCCTAGGACAAGAAGGGACCACAAAAAGAGCATCAGTTTTCCTGAAAGGTGCAGTAGCCACCAGATAGTACTTCAGCCACCTAACCACATCCAAAGAGTGCAAAACTCTCTCCTTAGCATTGCTAGGATTAGGGCACAAAGAAGGAAGAACAATATCCTGATTCAAATGAAAAGCAGACACTACCTTAGGCAGAAAGTCAGGTGTGAAACGAAACACCACCTTGTCCTGGTGCCTCTCTTAGTAGGGGGGCTGAATGGACAGCGCCGCCAACTCAGACACACGCCTAACAGAGGTTGCCTGTCAGAACCTTTGATGACCTGGGAACACAGGAATATGAAGATAAGCATCTTTGATGTCCACAGAAGTCATGAAATCCCCTTGGCGCAGGGAACTGATGGCAGAGCGCAGAGTTTCCATGCAAAAACGCCTGCCCCTGACAAACTTGTTGAGGATCTTCAAGTCCAGGATGGACCTGACTGAACCATCTTTTTTGGGTACTGTGAATAGGTTGGAATAAAAGCCCTTGCCCTTTTCTCTTAAGGGGACCTGGCAGATGACCCCCAGCTCCAGGCCTTGCACTGCTTGCACTAGCTCCTGAGCTTACACAGGGTCCTGATGAATCCGGGATCTGATGAATCTTGGAGGGGGATCGGCAGCAAACTCCAACTTGTAACCGGAGGACACTACCTCCCGAATCCACTGGTCTGAGACATGAAGCCTCCAGACGTGAGCAAAGTGCTGTAGCCGTCCCCCCACCCGGATGGGTGAGGGCGCCCCATCATGCCTGAGGGGGCTTGGGAGAGGATTTTGCTTTGGGACCCCAGGAGGAGCCAGGACGTCCACGTCCTCTGCCCCTACCCCAGAAATCTCCCCGGGCCCCAGGAAAGGAAACCCTCCTTCCCTGTCTGGCACCACGGTAAGGGGAGGAGAAGGAACCCTGACCCCGAAAGGGCCGAGATTGCCGCCTGCGCTGGGGTAACCTGCCTCCCCTAGCAAAAAGGTCCAGGCAGTCCCCAAACAGGCGCAGTCCTTTAAAGGGAAACCCAGTGAGGGCCTTCTTGGCAGCGTTGTCAGCAGCCCACTGGCGCAGCCAAACCGAGCGGCGTATAGCCACCACGAGGGCAGAAGTTCTGGCACACATTCTGATGGTGTCATCCAATGCTGAGAGGACAAAATTTACAAAAACATCACAACTGGAGAGTGCATTAAACACCTCACAAGGCAAATCATCAGGGGCACTATCGAGCATATTTCTGATAAGGGTTCTAGTGGCCACAGCAGTAATGGCAGAGGCACAGACCGGGCACAGCGCCGTCCCTGCACATGCAAAGGCGTGGGATGCCAGCTGGTCAATGCGCCGGTCCTCAGCATCCCGCGGGGTAGTGGAGTCAGGGGAATGCATGACAGAGGTGTTAGATAGCCCTAGGATCGGGGCATCCACCTCGGGGTGGGATGACCAACATTTTTTTTTTTAATTCATTATTTATAAATTTTTTTCAGAGGAAAACATACATCCGATATGCATTCTCAAAGAAGAAAAACAATACTCGTGAACTGAAGCAATCGAGATATAGGAGTTGTCATAGCAGTTGAACAATAAAGGTTGTAATAAAATCAACTCAGGAAATCCAAGCTATAGTGTATGGCTATGTAGTCTAAACACTAAATTTCCCCTCAAACGGGGTAAATGCAATCCGTGTGGACCACAAGAGCCCAGAAGATCGGCCTATTGGGGGTGCCGAGTCCAAAAGAAGCTAGGAGGCTCAACAGGGAACTTAGCCCGAGCTCTCGCGAATCATGCTGACACAACACTCTCAACCACTAGGCGGTCTTGAGAACCCTGTCCGCGAGGCCCGGGGGTCTCGCGAGCAGGGAACCGGCTACCACCAACAAACAAATTAAGCGACTATAACAGTAGCAAAGATCATGGCCCTACAAATAGGTCGGGCAAAAACAAAGAACAGGCAAATGAACACAATTCTAAGTGTTAACAAGAAAGCGACTCGAGAGACATCCAAGAATGAGACAGTCACCGACAGTCGGACCCCGACTCCCCTCCCAGACGGGTGAACCGAGGGGGAGCGGAGATCAGGCCGACCGCCCCTCTGGTTGTCGTTGTGTGGGAGGTCCGCCGGGTCCTCAAAGCGGCGCGGTGGTCTGGAACCTATTGGAGGCCCCAGAGGTGGACCCCCGAGGCACCTGAGGTCCCGGAAGCTCCTTGGGGCCAGTTTTCTTCTACTGGGCGGACCCACAGGCAACGGAAGGCCACTAGAGTCAAGCCAATCAGGGATGTCGACAGGGTCACACCTCAGGAAAGCAAACAGATCTCCGAGTTCTCTGTGGTTTTTCAAAATGAAGACCCCATCTGCACTCTTCACAATCAGGTGAAAAGGAAAACCCCATCTGTACGTCGCTCCCTTTGAAGTGATGGTTTCCAAGAGGGGTCTCAAGAATCTGCGCATTTGAAGAGTCCTCCTCGACAAGTCCTGCAATATCTTGATCGGTGCTCCATTAAAACTGAGGGGGCTCTTGTTCCAAGCCTTCCTCAGGATTTCCTCCTTTAATGAGAAGAGGTGGATCCTGCAGACCTTGTCTCTGGGGAACGCGGGGTCCGTACTCCTAGGGCCCAGAGCCCTATGCGCTCTGTCAAGCTCGATGGGGGTGGAGGGCTCCCTATCCAGCACTTAATTGAATATCGAGGTGACCATAGCCTTTGTGTCTTCTGCATCTTGCGATTCCGGGATCCCCCTGATCCTCAGATTGTTTCTTCTATTACGGTTTTCAAGGTCGTCAAGGTGCAGTTGACAGGCGGTTATCATTGCTTCTTGGGAATCGCACCTCGCCTCCAGGGCCTGCAGGCGACCGGCATAAGAAGGCCCCTCCGCCTCCAGAGCCTGTACTCTGGTTTCTATTCCGGCTACTTCTTGGTGCACTGCAGTGATTTCGCGTTTGTGCTTCGCTTCGTATTTTGCTATTAGGTTTTCAATCTCCCCTTTGGAGGGAATACCTCTCAGAAGCGAGATAGTCTCCAAATGAATCTGCCGCTCATGAAGCCTTTCTTCAGCCGGAATCTCCACCTGGGTTTCCATATCCCAGTCGTCGGATGCCACTGGGGCAGGCACAGGGGCACGGGGTGATACGGCTGGCGTCATCGGCGAAGGGCTTCCTCCGTGGTCAGTCGATTCTCTTTCAGGGGAGGGCTGGAGAGGGGAGGCAGGCGACCCACACCCCCCCGGATGACCAACATTTAACCACCTCAGCAGGAAAGGGATACCTATCCTATTATACCTAATATACCTATTCCTATCCCAACTTTTTGGAACCCCGGGAAGTTTACTGGGGCGCTCCCATTCCTTGAGCACAAGGTTATGGAAATGTGCCTGCTTGGGAAATTCCAAACCTGATTTTGCTGTATGGAAAAGCTCCCCTCTTTGCCTGGGAGCCACAACAGGGAGAGAGATGGACAGAACCTCAAAAATCTGGGTCAATAATCTGTCAGTGTCATCCGGGGCCCAGGGGTCAGAGCCAGAATAGTAATGACCGCTTGGTCTCTCATCAGATGAGCCTGAATCAGAAAAGAGCTCCCCTTCATCAGACGGGGTATAGCCACACAGATTCCAAAACTCCTCAGTTCCCATAGGGAAAACAGTGACATTAGGCGTCAAGTGCCGCTTCTTAGCAGGGGCCTTACGCGCTAAGGACTTAGCAATCAACTGCTCAACAGTAGCCAGTCTAGAAGACACATCAGGCTGAGAATCCCCACTAGTATGCAACTCAGTAGGAATGAGGTTTAAGCTTGGGGGAGTAGGCGAAGTGAAACAAGGTGCAGCCACTGGCAGGCCATATTGCAATGCAAGCACCTGCTCAGCACAGGGTACACAGACCCGCGCCTTGTCAGCATCAGCATGAGGCTGCCCACACGCTACACACAGCCGGTCTTGTCCCGAAGGGACCCCGGTCACATTATCCTGGGATGCCTCCATATGGTGATTATAGCGGCGCTATACGCCGATAGGGAATAACGCTATATTGCAACCCCGGTTGCCCCAATAACCCGCTAGGGAAGTGGGAGTATTATTTTTACAAGGCCTACAAGTTATATACTAATATAGGGCCGGGAGAAGCCAAAAGGGTTCGCCCCACCTGAAAGACATAAGCAGACAAGACCTGTAAGCACACAGTAACAAAAGTGAAAGATATAAAGCCGCCCGCGAGGGCACTTACGGACAGCGGTAGGTAGGGGTCCGTCGCGCATGGGCCAACCGATGGGCAGGGGCAAGGGGGCACTAGTGCGGGAGGGGCATCCCATAGAGGCTCACCATAAGCCTGAACCGCCTACCCTTTGGTGGGGGATTGCGGTGGAGCAGCGCTCCTAAGCACCTAACAGCGGTGCTGCCTACCTTCAGTCGACCAGCGCAGCCAAGGCTGGGAGGCACATTACCAGTGGAACGGGTGGGAATAGTCCTACAGGGCCGCAGGCTAATAGCCCCGCTCACCTGCGAGTAGAGAGCCATTTCTCGTCCTTCGCAGCCAGACTGCAGAGAAATTCTGGGGATTTGTGGGAGGTCCCCGGGTATTTGAGGGGCCGGGAGGAGCCTATTTTCGATGTCTCTGCAGTCCAGCGCCATCTGGCGGAGTATATCCCAAGTTTAAGTATTAGATTTGGAGCAGGACGTACTGTATACTAAGAATAAAAACAAAACATGCTACTGTTAATTCTGTCCCCTTCAGACGCTTCCTCTGGATCGTGTGCCCTGTAATGTAATGTTTCGTAGTTTGTGTCTCCTGATGTACCACCAGCTACTACTACAGAGCTAGTGCCCTGGGGCAGTGACTGGCACATGCCTTATGGAGCACACTTCAGTCACAGAGGATGGAAATGGTAAGCTAGCTCCCAAAAATCCCCAGGCATGTGCATACTTGCAGAACCCAATCTCCACAGCACCAAACACGCAGAAGCGGGAAGCTGCTCTTTTAGTGTGGTATCTGTAGATGTACAATAAGGATTAACTGTTCTCATGCCATGTTATGCTAATCCTATAGTAAACATGGGGTCTACAAGCAGTAAGTATAGTACCTTACCGACTGTTATAATTAATACTTACTACGCAGTTTTCCTGTTTCATTTAACAGAAAGTTACTGTTGTTGAGACCGACAGTCAAAGTGGACCTCCAGTCCCGATTTGGGATACCCCTCCACTATGTGCATTAGTACACAAGACATCTGTGCTCCTGTTCCCCGCCTTACTGCTGCCCCCCCCCCCCTTCTTGGTTAATGCAACAATTTATTTAAACACAAGTAAAAATAAAAACAAGATACAATAACCGGGAAGGACAATGAAACTGTGTATATTATAAAAATATCCTTTAGCTTACAATTTACAAACTGTATTACAATCGTATCAGTTAACCTGCAACACTGGCTTCCATGGTCCAGTGATGATTTAAAAAAAAAAAGGGCTAAAAACATCAGGGCCAATAATTTACAATGTGTATAAAGAACAAGGTTACAATCATGCTGAAATTTCTTACATCTTCTGTTAATATTTTGTCTACAGTTTAATTATACATATATTTATACCTGCTAGCCCTGTACAAATAGAAAATAATGCATACCATGTAATCAAAGGTTAGCAAAAAGTAGTCTGTAAACTATCATAAAAGTATCACTATATTACCAGATCTACAAGCAGCGTGTAACAGGGTTAAAAGACATTAAGGCAATAATACATTAAGTTACAAAATCAAAGATAATACTTTCTGTTTTAAACCAAAGTGTAATATAAGGCAGGTATATGGTCCCAGCAAAGAAACATTTAGCACAGATACTGGAATTAGCCATCTTAAATATATATGGAATTGCACAGTACATTGCACTAATATGGGCACTGTACAAAAACTCTCACTGAATACTTTCTTGGTGACACTTTGGGATGCTTCCTCCTCAAGCAGACAGGCTATTGTGTGTCCATTCACAAAGGCTAAATGTCTAGAGCATGTTCACAGAACATTAGCTGAGTCATTGTGTGCACTCTGCACTTGTATCCGTCGTTTCTCCTGGAGTTTTGTTAGGGCTACTGAAACCTGTATGTATGAAAAATAAACTGTAAGTACAGCTGTAGAAACGTCTAATGGAATAAAACATCTTGTTAACATAAGTGTTTTCTGAAAAGAATTTATAGAATTGTGGGTAAACCATTTGAATCCGCCCCCCTTCCCCATACCTGAAACCACTAAAATCCTAGTGCATTCCCTGATTATATCCCAACTACTGCAACAATCCTGTGTTGCTACCTCCAACCTATTCTTAATGCTGGTGCTTGCATCACCACTTCACCTCTTGCTTCCCTCTAACGTCAATCCCTACACTAGTTGCCAATATGTTTAAGAATTAGGTTCAGACTCCTAACCCTCTACGGCCAAGCCGGTTGCTACATTTTATCGCTAGTCGCCAAGATAGCGTCCCAGTCTCTGATCTGTCCACACAACATCCTCCAGCTGCCATTCTCTGCCCCACTGAAGACTGGGAGGGGTTAAGGGGCTCCCAGGGGGAAGAGGAAACCACCACCGCTATCCCCCGGAAGGCAGTGAGCAGTTTTCCCTTTTAATTTTTGCGCACATCCAGGGTAAAATTCCAGGTAACCTTGAGATAGCACGGTTGCTTGCCACCATTAAAGGTGACTATGTTATACTGAACGCAGGCATCATAGAGAGAATAAATACATTGTATTTCTAAATGTTGGGGCCCAAGGCTGGTCCATGTTCTATCCAAATCTGCCTTAATTTCACCCTTAAAACACATCTATTTAGACAAGTCTATCAGCATTTTAACCAGCCCACTTTAATGTCTTGCCACTCCTCAGAGCACTCGCTACCATGCTTAGTCCATACTCTGTGACCCAACCTCTTGTCTCCACTGTTGTACTTGAGATTGGAAGCTCACAAGGGCCGGGCTGTCTCTCCAAGTTTTCATGTATTAATATGTTGTGTTACACTTGTATATAACAAATATGACAACCAATGCATGTTTCATGCGACAACTCATATTGCCCTGTGTATTATAAATATGTCGTCCCTCCAGCCTGTAAATGTTTTTTTACAGCAGCACAGAATACAATGACACATTATAAACCATGAGGACATCCCCTTTTATTAGAAACCTATACATAGCATTTTAAACACAACCAAAATATTTGGTGACGGGAGGATCACTTACAGCCTCCTGGATACAAAATAAATGTTTCAATCTTACGTGTGTGTGTGTGTGTGTGTGTGTGTGTGTGTGTGTGTGTGTGTGTGTGTGTGTGTCCAGCATTTGGCCCAGACAACCGCCTAGGGCCTTGTCCCCCAGCATAGTCTGTGTTTGGGTGGGGCAAAGGTGGCAGCTGCCTGGGGCCCCCAGAAAAGGAGAGGGCATCAGAGTGGAGTCAAGTCTGGGACCCCAGACTTCCAGAGGTAGTGCTGCAGCACCTTCATGTAGCGTGTTCTGGTGCCATCTCTCCCAGCGCTCCTGGCATTATTCCATTTTACCATAGCTAAAAGGGGGGGGGGGGGGGGGGGGGGCGTGTCCAGTGTAAGGCACACAGTGTCCTGGTTCCCCTTGCTGCCTCTGCCCAACACAGTCTGTGCAGCGTATGGCCGAGTTGAGTGGAAGGCAGTTGCTGTCTGCCCCCTCCCGAGTAAAAAAAGGGTGACATGTGAGGGAGCAGACCTCTTCCTTTTCTTCAGCCAGCAGCAGGCTTCAGGTTACATCCATAGAAGTGAGTGTCTGCCATCAGAGCAGTGTGTGCATAGGTTAACCCTTTCTATCCTGCTGCAGGGAAACTGACATTTAGGATCTTTGCTGTAAAGCCACATTTGCAGTCACGGTTCAGCACATTTTCCAAGTTCAAACCAAGTCTGGGGACACGTTTTTACATTTAGGATGTTTGCTGTAAAGACGCATTTGCAGTCTGTGTACATCCCACAGCAGCAGGATATAAAGGGTTAAGCCTGACACTAAATCCCTCTCCAAGTAACATTGCAGCACCCCCCCCCCTCTACCCAATGTCCATTGTCAGGTGATGTGCAAGCCCCTGCTCCCAGCAGCTCCTCTGCACAGCACAGGTGTGTGAATGAATGACTGTATCCTTGTGATTATCACCTAACACCCCTCCCCAGCTCCTGACCTGAACCCCTCACCTATCCCCCCTCCCCATCTCCTGACCTGACCCCCTCACCCAACATCCCCCTCCCCAGCTCCTTACCTGAATCCCTCACATAACTACCTTTCCAGATACTGACTCACAGCCCTCGCCTAACCACGCCTCCTCGGCTGACGACCCACAAACCTCACTTAACCCCCCTCCCCAGCTCCTGAACTGAACCGCTCCCCAACTGCCAACCCACAACTCTCAAATAACCCCTCTACCCGCCCCCCCCCCTTGCTGACCTGCACCCCTCACCTACCCCCCTCACTAGCCAAGGGGCCCCCACTTTTACATTTTGCCTAGGGACACATCTTGTCTAAAACTGTCCGTGTGTGTGTGTGTGTACTGAACCAGGTGAGGGGAAAAATTTGTCCTATGAGGTAAGGATATATACGCACACTAAAAATTCCACCACCCTATGGGATACCATTCGCACCCGGTTTCAAGTGGCACCAGAGCTTCAGGGGAACAGTAGAGCGACCGGCGGACATAACGCCATACAAGACAGTCATCATCACCATGAGCGCACTTTAACAGCTATGCTGCTTTTACGGGACTCCTGCATGCTCCGGATCCATAGCCACTGCCTGGCCCTCACTGGAGAGACCCAGCCATATACCTAGGTGAGCAATCCCAACATTAAAGGGATTCAGTATAGCTTTAATTTTGAAATCATGAATGACGCTAACAGATTATTTTTACTTATTTCAGTCTATGTGACTATCTCTTTTGTTCAGAAAATGTACCTATACTTTGCTACCACTCTGATACATATTTTTTTTACTACTGCTGAAAAAGGCCTTCTACAGACAGGGCCGAAACTGGTACAGAACATTAAAGCTCCAACAAGAAGCCCTCAGAATTTTGAAAGACTTTACAACAAACCAAGTATATTAAAGAAACATGTTTGATGTCAATTATATTTGCCTTCTGTATATGAATGTTAATATTCTAATTAAAGGTCTTCATTTTAACAATATACAGCGTGGTAGTGAATATCATCTGGGTTAGGTCCCGTTCCTTTATCTATCCTTGAAATTGTTACATTCACCAGCCACTAACCAGCTTTACAAATGGAGTCAGGTTTAATATTAATAGGTGGCAAATTTAAGGGAATGCTATTCCCTTTCACCAATTGCTGGGATTCATAAGAGAATTTTATTTCTAGACACTCCATAAGGTGATGTTATTTACAAAGTTTAAAAGAATAAATGCTTAGCTCATCAGTAACAATCTGCCCCTCACCTGTAAAACAAGATTTTTTTTTTTGTACTTTCCTATGTGTTGCGCAACAAAACCCACTAAACAGATATCCAGAAGCAGTTTACAAGACATACAATTTCCTCCCCAAAAGGAGGCCAGACTCTATTTGCATAAATATAAACTTCTGGAAAAGTAAGGCCAGTCTTACCAGTCCGTATAGTGAAAAACTCTATACTCACCCTTTGTCCTCACAGACGATTGCTCGCTCCTGGTGCTCTAAATTACCCAATTGTCAAATCGAGCCCCATGCCAGTCATGCCTGATCACCAGTTACATCCGTATTCTCGTGACGAGGGGTAGTTGTGCCCTGGTGCTAAGGAATTGACCTTAATAATGGCGGTTGCAGTTTTGATTCCCGGCCAGGACATGACTAAAGTGCTCTTGAGCAAGACCCCTAAGCTCCCAACTGCTCCCTGGGCACAGTGGTATAGCAGCCCACCACTCTGGGCATGTGCACACAATGCTTGTGTTTATGTGTGCACAAGGATACAATGCCCATATAAGATATTAGGGGTGTGAATTGGCAAGAATCTGGCAATACAATACATATCACGATACACGTTTGACGATAAGATATATCCTGATTCTGCTTCAGATATATTTAGATTTTTTTTAAATGTAAAAAAAAAAAAAAAAAAAAAAAAAAAGACATACCCTTAAAAATCCCACAAAAAATGGTGTGAGGTCCCCCTTACCCAGCATAACCAGCCCAGGACTAGCTTCGGGGGCTTGTAGAACAGGGCGCAGGGGCCAGCTTTGAGGAGGCAGGTAATGGGTGGGGGAGCCTGGGGTTAATGGCAAATCACCCGTTGACAGGAGACTTGCCAGATCCAGAGCCTTGTGAACTGATACAGGGGTCTTATAAATCCCTTACCAGTTCACAAAGGGTTAAAAAAAAAAAAAAAAAAAGACCACACAGAAATTTTTCTCAGAGGATCTCCTGCCCCATCCAGCTCTGCTCAGCGATTACTGACATCTGAGAGCTGAGCCAATGCGAGCTGGGATGACGCCCGCAGGACTACTCGTGAAGATGGCAGCACCCATTGGGCACTCTCCTGAAGACTGAAGAACCCCGGGGGTGAAGAGTAGAGCCGGCCAGATCGAACGAGGGGTCAGATGAGTGTTTATTTTTTTACTTTTCTTTTACTGTAGGGGTCGTTGCTGTAGAATCGATACTAGAAAGAAAAAATACCGTTTTGTGAGTACTCACCTTTAAAAACGGGTATGAGTGTGCCAAACACTCCACTTCGATCTTCATGACATGTGGGTAATCTCCAGTAGAGGGCGAACTTCTGCAGAGATGAATATGCAAAAAAGAAAGCCCCTCCCGGTCCATATATACCTGGGACCTCCCACCAATTTCCCAGTGTAAAAAAGCAGTAAGGGGACCAGGAAGAACCAATTATAACCTAACAATCAAAACCAATGGTTCACCATATAAAAGCCCCAGAATACCTGAAAAAAAGGGGTGGGGCAAAGTGGAGTGTATGGCACACTCATAATACCCGTTTTAAAGGTGAGTACTCACAAAACGGTATTAATCTAAGTGTGCCATACATTCCACGGTCTTCATGACATGTGGGACATCCAATAGCAGTGTCCGTCATGGGTGGGAACCAGAAACAGTAAAGAATGTACCAACTCAAACCACTGCAGCTTGCAGAACCTTGCGGCCAAAAACAGCATCCGCTGAAGCCCGCACATCAACCTTGTAAGACTTGGAGAAGGTATGAACGGAAGACCAAGTAGCAGCCTTACAAACTTGTTCAACAGAGGCCTGGTGCAGGAAGTCCCAGGAAGCTCCAACAGCACGAGTAGAATGAGCAGTGACCCTAAAAGGAGGAGTCCTCCCCTTAGCAGAATAGGCCCCAACAATGGCCTGACGAATCCAATTGCTAATCGTAGACTTAGCAGGCGCCACACCTTTCCTGGGCCCGCAGGGCAACACGAAAAAAGCGTCTGTCTTGCGGAAGCAAGAAGTAGTCACCAAATAGTACTTCACACAGCGAACAACGTCCAAATTGTGCAGAACCCTCTCCTTGTCATTGTTAGGCTTAGGACACAAGGAAGGGAGAACAATGTCCTGATTGAGGTGGAAAGCAGACACCACCTTAGGAAGGAAATCCGGCTTAAAACAAAAAACCACCTTATCCTGGTGTCTCTCAAAGTAAGGGGCCTGAATCGACAGAGCCGCCAAATCAGAGACACGCCGAACAGAAGTAATAGCCACCAAGAAAGCAACCTTCTGAGTGAGAACCGAAAAAGCAATATCCTGTTAACGGCTCAAAAGGTGGACCCTACAGAGCCGAAAGAACCAAATTCAAATCCCAAACAGGAACCACAGCCTTCCGAAGGGGCCGCACATGCGCGACCCCTTGGAAAAAGGTCTTAACCAGCGTGTGTAAGGCAAAAGACCTCTGGAAGAAAACAGACAGAGCAGAAACCTGTCCTTTCAAAGTACTAAGCTGGAACCCAAGATCCAGATTATGCTGAAGAAACTCCAAAATCCTGGGTATCGAAAACACCCTGCAAGGCAAGGCCCTAGCCTCACACCAATCAATATAGGACCTCCAAGTCCTATAGTAAAATGCCAGAAGAGGACTGCTTCCTAGCCCTAATCAAGGTCTGAACAGCAGCCTTAGACAAACTTTCCTCTTTCAAGATGAAGGTTTCAGCAGCCAAGCCGTCAAAACCAGCGTTTGTAAATTGGGGTAAAGTAGATGACCCTGAGATAGCAGGTCCGGCAGCAAGGGAAGCCGGCACTGGTCTACGGCCATCCTTACGACGTCTGCGTACCAAACCCTTCTTGACCACCTTGGAGCCACCAGAATCGCTGGTGCCCCTTCTAGGAGCAGTTTGCGAACTACCTTGCCCAGCATGGAGACGGGCGGAAACAGGTACAGAAAACCCAGCTCCTTCCAAGCCAGTGACAACGCATCCACTGCCAGAGACAGAGGATCCTGAGAAAGAGACACAAAGGCCGGAAGTTTGTGTTTGTGCCTCGAGGCAAAGGGATCCACCTCCGGAGTCCCTCACTTGCAGCAAAGATCCAGAAAAACCTCGGGGTTGAGAGACCACTTTCCTTGGCGAGAGGATCCCCTGCTCAGGGAATCCGCCTCCTTGTTCTCCACTCCCAGAATGTAGACTGCCGAAATGCAAGGAACATTGCTCTCCGCCCAGTGCAGGATCAGAGAGACTTCCCTGAGGGCACTCCTGCTGCGAGTCCCTCCTTGGTGATTGATGTAAGCTACCGCCGTTCGGTTGTCTGAACGAACCTGAACCGGTAGACCCTGTAAATGTGAGGTCAGCCGAGTCAGAACCAGTCGGATGGCTCTGAGCTCCAAGACATTGATGGGGGTGTGAGCCTCCTGAGGACCCCACACCCCGCTGAACTGATGACTTTTCCAATAACCTCCCCAGCCCAACAGGCTGGCATCCGTGGTAACCATCTCCCAACAAGGGACCAGAAAGGATCTGCCCTTCAACAGGTTGCTCGACTCCAGCCACCACTGAAGGGATTGCCGAACCCTGGGAGACATCCTGAAAGGTTGATCCAATGACTGCGGACACCTGTCCCAATGCGTCAATAGGTGAAGTTGAAGAGATCTCATGTGAAACTGTGCAAACGGTACCGCCTCAAAGGAGGATACCATCAAGCCCACCAGTTTCATCTCCTGTTGGAAAGAGGGACAAGGATTGGCCAGAAGAAGGCGGATCAGACCCTGAATCCCCTGCACCTTGGTCTGGGGCAGAAACACTCTGGCCCAAATGGTATCCAGATTCATGCCCAGAAATGAAATCACACGAGACGGGGAGAGAGCAGACTTGGTGCGGTTGATCACCCACCCGAACCTCTCCAGGGTCGACACCACCTGGTGGGTGTCCAGCTCCGCCTGACGGAGGGAAGAAGCTGAGATCAACAGGTCGTCCAGATAAGGCACAATGCGAATGCCCTGAGCAGAGCAATTATTCCCGCCAAGACCTTGGTGAAGACCCTCGGCGCCGAGGTCAGACCGAAGGGAAGAGCTACAAACTGATAATGTTGATCCTCCACCGCAAACCGGAGGAATCTCTGATGTGCCTGAAAAATCGGAACATGCAAATACGCATCCTTGATGTCTATGGATGTCATAAAATCCCCTTGGCGAAGGGAATGGATAGCCGAGCGCAGAGTCTCCGTGCAGAACTTTTTGGCTCTGATAAACCTGTTGAGAACCTTGAGATCTAGAATGGGTCTCACCGAACCCTCCTTTTTGGGAACCGTGAAAAGGTTGGGAGTAGTAACCCCTGCCTCTCTCCGAAGGAGGCACCATGCATATAACCCCCATATCCAGAAGGATAGGGTCCGAGGGCACCCGAGACCTTAAGAATCTTGGGGGCGGCCAGTACTCCAGTTTGTACCCAGAGGAGACCACTTCCAAAATCCAATTGTCTGTGACTTCCCAGGCCCAGACCTGGAAGAAGAGCCGCAGACAAAACAGTGGCCGTATCTACGGCATCCCCCAGTGCCTGCCTGACATCAGCATCCTCAGACTGAACATAGTCAGCCTCTGTTTCCTGATACAATTCCCCCTCCTCTAATAATCTGACAAATCAACGGAATTGTCGTCAACATCCCACAAGGGCTAGGCCAACGACAAATGTCTCTTTTTAGCCTGGGCCTTCTTGCCCACCGTGCTAGCAATAATTTTCTCAATGCTGGTCAACCTAGCCCAAACATCAGACTGCGACTCACCGCTGGCACCAATGTCACTTGGGGTACGGATAAGGCGGGGAGGGGAAGGCGATGAAGCAGGAGGAGCTGACCCAGAAGGCTGGGTACCAGACTGCCGCGTTATGGCCTTTTGTGGGCATGGTATACATCAGCACATTCTTCCCCATAAGGGATACCCCACACCCCACACATGGCCCGGATTGTCTCAGGGGGAGCCCGAGCCCAGTATCCTGCGGAGCCTCCATATGGTGATTTTTGTGGTCAGTCGCAAGACCGCAGGGAATTTACGCCTAAGCAACCCGGGATGCCCCTTAAAAGTCCCGGTGGGAGGATTTGATGTGAACAAATTTACACTAGGGATCCCAGGACCAGGAGAAACCCCTTAATATGTACAAATACAATGCAATCTGTAACACAAACAGGCAACATAAGAACAATCCTACATATATAAGGCAATAACACATACCTAATTGTATATGTAAAATATAATATAAATATATATATATATAAATATATATATATATATATATATATATATATATATATATATATATATCCCAGCCAGACATGCATAACCAAAAAAAACACACACACGCCCGCAATCAGTGGGGGCCCCCTGCTAGAGAGGGGCCCCCACATAAGCTAAGGAAGTGGCCATCTGGCCCTTACCACCAGGAGCACCAGCATCAAAATGGGCCGAGAAGTGCCTCATGTAGAAAGAGGAAGAGAAGGGGGAGGGCGGGCCAGCGCAGAACGCGCACTCACCAGGCCACGCCCCCCTCCCAGCAACACGGATCCCCTAGGAGTAAGCCACATAATCGCGCCCTCCCTGAACACAGCCTGAGGGGGAGAAGCTCCCCCAGGCTAAATCACAGCACCAGATATGGTCCAGAAGTGAAAAACATCCTGTCAGTCACACACACACACAGTGAAACTCACACACAGGGGCATAGGAGAACGAAACCAAATTAACGGCTAGGCCAGGCAATCCCCCCCCCCCCCCCAGAGGGGAGTAAGGGACCCAGAAGGGGGGGAACCCTGCCAGAATCCGGCCATAAGCCTAGAGGGACGGGGCATTCCACACCAGTATCACCAAAACCTGGATAACCGCCTACCCCATAGTGAGGTCTCACGGTGGAGCAGTGCTCCTTCCGCACCCATAGGGTGCTGCCTATCTTCACCAGGACCCGCAGCCTAAGCTGGGAGGCTCAAATAGGGGCAATTTAGAAAGGGTCCTGGCAGCAATAGGGACAATAAACGGCCGGGCGCGGCCCCGGCTTACCTGTAAGTAAAGAAGTCTTCATGTTCTGTCTTGTCGCCTTCCCTGCAGAGAAGGAACAGGGAAATTGGTGGGAGGTCCCAGGTATATATGGACCGGGAGGGGCTTTCTTTTTTGCATATTCATCTCTGCAGAAGTTCGCCCTCTACTGGAGACTACCCACATGTCATGAAGATAGAAGTGGAGTGTATGGCACACTTCGAATCATCAATTCTAGTATTGTCAAATTAAATATCGCGATACTTGACAGAACTGATTTTTTTTCTACAAGAATATATATATATATATATATATATATATATATATATATATATATATATATCAGCAGACTGACCAATGGTGTATTTTCAGAGAAGGCTTTATAAAAGAAATATAATCATGGCAAAATGGACAGGCCCTGAAGCTCTCATTCCTGTGCACCCATTAGGAAGCTTATGCCTCGCTGAAGACTGGTCCAATCTCCCCACTCCTATAAGCCACACAAGGCATATATGTGTGGGCTGTCATCCATAGCCTTGCAAAGCAACTTATTCTTGTAATGTAACACTAAAAATAAGCAAATAAACGCACCAAAGGATGAATTTGTCGGTGGAGTCTTTATTTGCTCCGTGGAATTCTTCAGTGCTAAATCTGAAAATTCATCAGGTAGCTGATCTTTTGCAACATCTATAAAATGAAAAAGGTCATGGAGATCGTCATTTTAAACCTTATATTAAAGAAACTTTTTTTTTTGTCTTCAGCTCTGGCGGATTTAGTTGAGGGCAAAAGCTTGGTGCTGTGCTGTGACAGCAGTCTTTATTTTTTTTTATGTCAATACTTTACACTACTGAGTGGTGAACAGCTCTGGATAGTCTCTCTTCCTGACAGGCAGACAATATGTAGCCACAAGCAAAGAATTTGAGGATGTAGTGCCTAGTCTACAATTAAAGTATATACTGGATTTCCCGTTACCAAGTCCCCCCCCCCAAAAAAAAACAGAAAGAAATGCCTGTACATCTAATGGGGCGGGTGTAGTCTACACACCTAATCAGCACTCCTGGGCCGCAGATTATCCTGCATCTGACAGGCTGCAGGGCAACGATCAGATGCAGGACACAGCAGCGCAGCAACATCAGTAAGGTGAGTGGACAGGGTGGAAGGGTTCTAAAAAAAAAAAAACAAAACAAAAATAAAACTTGTCCGGAATCTCCGGATCCATCAATGGTATCGCCAAACAGATGGCTGTTCTGACAATGCACAGAGCAGTGGGCACACGCGCACAGTGCAGAAAGCCCCTTTGTGCACTGTCAGATGGAGCCGGAGTAATGAGTTTTTTTTTTTTATGAAACCCTTCTGGCAGCAATAGTGGTGGTTCTGTCACACTTCCTATTATGGGGGGGATCTGCGCATTGGCTTTTATAGGGGGATTGGGGGGAATTCTGCAATCTGCCTGTTCTAGGGGATCAGGAGATATCCTGCACACAGCACGTTATATGGGACTGGGGGAGATCCTGTTCACAGCATTTTATTGAGGGGATTCTGCCATGTCCTGTTATTAGGTCCTTGGGTGTGTGGGGGGGGGGGGGGGTGCGTTAAACAAACCATTAAGGCAGGCCAGTAGCGTGTTTTATTTATAATCCAAGTGGAAGGTAGACTATAATAAGAATCTATTTGTCCGCCTACATTTGCAAAATCCAGAAAATCAAAAGATTTTTGTGTACAGGCCGTCGAAACAGTAAAAAATGACAAACCAGACCAGAACAAACAGGGCTCATATGCATCTCTCACCAGGGAAGTTTAAATTGCAACACATAAAGATGCATTTACCTTTTTCTAATTCCTGTTGGGGTCAGTTTTAAAAATACCGTTTTGTGAGTACTCACCTTTAAGACGGGTATTATGAGTGTGCCATACACTCCACTGACATCTGGGTAATCTCCAGTAGAGGGCGAACTTCTGCAGAGATGAATTATGCAAAAAAGAAAGCCCCTCCCGGTCCATATATACCTGGGACCTGCCACCAATTCCCCAGTGTATAAAAGCAGTAAAGGGACCAGGAAGAACCAATTATAACCTAACAATCAAAACCAATGGTTCACCATATAAAAGCCCCAGAATACCTGAAAAAAGGGGTGGGGCGAAGTGGAGGGTATGGCACACTCATAATACCCGTTTTAAAGGCGAGTACTCACAAAACGGTACTATTTTAAGTGTGCCATACACTCCACTTCGGTCTTCATGACATCTGGGACATCCAATAGCAGTGTCCGTCATGGGTGGGAACCAGAAACAGTAAAGAATGTACCAACTCAAACCACTGCAGCTAGCAGAACCTTGCGGCCAAAAACAGCATCCGCTGAAGCCCGCACATCAACCTTGTAAAACTTGGAAAAGGTATGAACAGAAGACCAAGTAGCAGCCTTACAAACTTGTTCAACAGAAGCCTGGTGCTGAAAAGCCTAGTATGCACCCACAGCAAAAGTAGAGTTCGCAGTGACCCTAAAAGGGGGAGACCTCCCCTTAGCAGAATAGGCCTCAACAATGGCCTGACGAATCCAATTGCTAATCGTAGACTTAGCAGGCGCCAACCCTTTCCTGGGCCCGCAGGGCACCACGAAATAAGCGTCCGTCTTGCGGAAGGAAGAAGTAGTCACCAAATAGTACTTCACACAGCGAACAACATCCAAATTGTGCAGAACCCTCTCCTTGTCATTGTTAGGCTTAGGACACAAGGAAGGGAGAACAATATCCTGATTGAGGTGGAAAGCAGACACCACCTTAGGAAGGAAATCCGGCTTAAAACAAAAAACCACCTTATCCTGGTGTCTCTCAAAGTAAGGGGCCTGAATCGTCAGGGCCGCCAACTCAGAGACCCGCCGAACCGAAGTAATAGCCACCAAGAAAGCAACCTTCTGAGTGAGAACCAAAAGAGCAATATCCTGTAGCGGCTCAAAAGGAGGACCCCGCAGAGCCGAAAGAACCAAATTCAAATCCCAAACGGGAACTACAGCCTACCGAGGGAGCCGCACATGCGCCACCCCTTGGAAAAAGGTCTTAACCAGCGGGTGTAAGGCAAAAGACCTCTGGAAGAAAACCGACAGAGCAGAAACCTGTCCTTTCAAAGTACTAAGCTGGAACCCAAGATCCAGATTATGCTGAAGAAACTCCAAAATCCTGGGTATAGAAAAAACCCTGCAAGGCAAGGTCCTAGCCTCACACCAATCAATATAGGACCTCCAAGTCCTATAGTAAATGCCAGAAGAGGACCGCTTCCTAGCCCTAATCAGGGTCTGAACAACAGCCTCAGACAAACCTTCCTCTTTCAAGATGAAGGTTTCAGCAGCCAAGCCGTCAAAGCCAGCGTTTGTAAATTGGGGTAAAGTAGATGACCCTGAGATAGCAGATCCGGCAACAAGGGAAGCCAGTACTGGTCTACGGCCATCCTTACGACGTCTGCGTACCAAACCCTTCTTGGCCACCTTGGAGCCACCAGAATCGCTGGTGCCCCTTCTAGAACCAGTTTGCGAACTACCTTGCCCAGCATGGAGACGGGTGGAAACAGGTACAGAAAACCCAACTCCTTCCAAGCCAGAGACAAGGCACCCACTGCCAGAGACAGAGGATCTTGAGAAAGAGACACAAAGGCCGGAAGTTTGCGATTGTGCCTTGAGGCAAAGAGATCCACCTCCGGAGTCCCCCACTTGCGGCAAAGATCCAGAAAAACCTTTGGGTTGAGAGACCACTCTCCGTGGTGAGAGGATCCCCTGCTCAGGGCATCCGCCTCCGTGTTCTCCACTCCCGGAACTGCCGAAAGGCAAGGAACATTGCTCTCCGCCCAGTGCAGGATCAGAGAGACTTCCCTGAGGGCACTCCTGCTGCGAGTCCCTCCTTGGTGATTTATGTAAGCTACTGCCGTTCGGTTGTCCGAACGAACCTGAACCGGAAGACCCCGTAAATGTGGGGTCAGCCGAGCCAGAACCAGTCGAATGGCTCTGAGCTCCAAGACATTGATGGGGGTGTGAGCCTCCTGGGGACCCCACACCCCGCTGAACTGATGACTCTTCCAATAACCTCCCCAGCCCGACAGGCTGGCATCCGTGGTAACCGTCTCCCAATAAGGGACCAGAAAGGATCTGCCCTTCACCAGATTGCTCGAGTCCAGCCACCACCGAAAGGACTGCCGAACCCTGGGAGACATCCTGAAAGGTTGATCCAATGACTGTGGGCACCTGGGCAATAGGTGAGATTGAAGAGATCTCATGTGAAACTGTGCAAACGGCACCGCCTCGAAGGAGGATACCATCAAACCCCCCAGTTTCATCCCCTGTCGGATAGAGGGACAAGGACTGGCCAGAAGAAAGCGGATCAGGCCCTGAATCCCCTGCACCTTGGTCTGGGGCAGAAACACTCTGGCCCAAATGGTATCCAGATTCATGCCCAGAAATGAAATCACACGAGACGGGGAGAGAGAAGACTTGGTGCGGTTGATCACCCACCCGAACCTTTCCAGGTTCGACACCACCTGGTGGGTGTCTAGCTCCGCCTGATGGAGGGAAGAAGCGGATATCAACAGATCGTCCAGATAAGGCACAATGCGAATGCCCTGAGATCTGAGCAGAGCCATTATGCCCGCCAAGACCTTGGTGAAGACCCTCGGTGCCGAGGTCAGACCGAAGGGAAGAGCTACAAACTGATAATGTTGATCCTCCACCGCAAACTGGAGGAATCTCTGATGTGCCTGAAAAATCGGAACATGCAGATACGCATCCTTGATGTCTATGGATGTCATAAAATCCCCTTGGCGAAGGGAATTGATAGCCGAGCGCAGAGTCTCCATGCGGAGCTTTTTAGGTCTGATAAACCTGTTGAGAACCTTGAGATCTAGAATGGGTCTCACCGAACCCTCCTTTTTGGGAACCGTGAAAAGGTTGGAGTAGTAACCCCTGACTCTCTCCGACACAGGCACCGGTCATATAACCCCCATGTCCAGAAGGTTTCTCACTGCTAACAGGAGCCCCTGTGCAGCCTGCGGGTCTGAGGGCACCCGAGACCTTAAAAATCTTGGGGGCGGCCAGTACTCGAACTCCAGTTTGTACCCGGAGGAGA